>JAHLJT010004567.1:192154272-192780477 GCA_031308135.1 Acheta domesticus
TGAACTTTATATCAAATAATTTCTTAATATGCTTTTCTAAGACTCTTAACGAATCACATCATCCTGCTGCACCCATGATTCTCCTTACATTCCAGTTTCTCCTTGTTTGCCATTTACCATGTTTTCTTTCGCTCCATCCACTCCTAACTCGTGTTCTGCGGTAGCCTCTTCCAGACCTTGGCGTCCTTGACGGTGGTCTAAGACGTCGCTTCCTCATCAGCAGAGATCCTCAGCGCTGCACGCGGCTCTCCCTAAGCCGTTGACTCCCCGCCTCACCCACATCCACCTCACACCCCACTCAAGCCCCTCCCACGCTCCACTCACACACACACACCCCTCTCGAGGCCCTCCCACGCCCCACTCACCCCCCACTCGAGCCCCTCCCACGCCACACTCACCCCCCACTCGAGCCCCTCCCACGCCACACTCGCTCAACGCAGCGGCGCACGCGCTGAGGGCGTTCACGATACGGGGAGATGGGGGAGGGGACGGGATTGAAAGGGAAATTATTATCATCAGCGTAAATCTTAATGTATGTGCTACACTTTCGCTCCTTCACATTGGTGAATGGAATGCTTTAAAATGCAACCTTACAGATGTAATCTAAAGCTAAAAATATTTTTGGCTTATATCTAAGGTACGTGTCAACCCTGTGACAACGTATACTCATAATGTTTTCTCTCATACCTACGATAGAGTGATAATTGTGATGTTTCGCTAAATGAAATTGTGAATATTTGCAAAATGTGTAGGAATTTGTGCTACTGACTCACGATTTCGAGAAGCATATTGAAGTGTTTGTTTGATATTTGTTATTATCATCTAACTAACCCACTTTGAGAATTTTGTAAAAAGTTATTTAGCAAACGCTAGCCGATGTAGATGGTGTTCATTTCCAACTAAATAAAAAACATTTTTTAAATGCCTCACAATTTTCTGCTCAATTCTGCAAAGTAATTTCTGTCGAGAAGAATCCTTTGAAAAAGCGCTGTAGGGGAAATGAAGTGTCGGCAGATGTCGTCATGAACTCTCTCCTGTTTGGCGCGAAACGCCGAGAACTATGTCGCGAGCGCCACGGAGTCCCCGTGAGTTCACATATTTCGGCGCACGAGCCGACACGCATTTCTCCGCCCGCCCACGTGACTCTGCGTGTCGCCGCGAGACCTCTACGTCGCCACCGTGGCCCCGTAACGCCAGCGCCTGAGCGTCCTCTCGTGTCCTATCCTATTACATCGCATCGTATTCTATCACACGCACGACTTGTAACCTACCGCTTGTATTGCATCGCATTGTATCCGACCGCGTCGCGGTGCATCGCAACACATCGCATAGGGTCGCAGTGGCGTAGCTTCAGTTGGTGTCACCTGGGGCAAAGCTACTGGTGTCACGCCCCCCCCTATAAATTAAGTATAAAAATATTTATTGCTGCAATGACTGTACATTATTTTATTAAAAATACAAACATATTTGCATATGATAGTTATTTGTAACATTAAAAATTTTATGTAATTAAGAATAATTGCAATATATTTTTTAAATAAGTTATGTTTCATTTTAAAATATTTATCAACAAATGTATATTATTTATGAAACCTCTTTACGAGATTTTAGGTCAACAAACTTCTTTATAACTTCATTAAAATCTATGCTTATTGCAATGTCATTTTCTATTGACAATAGAGCCATATCAGCTAGTCTTGGTTGATATATACATTTTTAAGTAAATGATTTAAATTATACAATTCCAACTATAAATATTTTAATTGGTGTCACCCCTAGAATGGTGTCACCTGGGGCGCCCCGCCCCCCCTGCCCCACCCCCTAGCTACGCCACTGTAGCCTCATACCCCAAGGCTTCAGTCGCGTCGCATTGCATCATATTCGATGATAACGCGTCTCATTTGATCCTATCGGACCACATCGCGTCGGATCCCTTTGCATGATGTGTTGTGTTGTGTTGCGTTGCGTTGCGTTGCGTTGCGTCGTATCGCATCATGCCGTGTTGTGTTGATCGAATTTGAGTTCGTATCCTCATTCGACTTCTTTCCTTCTATATGTTTTGACTTCAATTATTTCTCTCCTCGGAATTATTTTCTTTATTCCCTGATTGCTACCGTTAGTTCAATAGTGAAAGCATACATGATCGATCAGAAATGAAATACATGATGCACTCACACAGCTTTTAAAGAATTTTATTTTAAAAAAATTCCAAATGTTTTAACGATTTATGGGGATATAAATTAAGGTAACCATCGTCCGAAAAAAAAACATTATTTTAATATAATTTGTATTAATATATTTTAATATATTTTATTTTTATTTTATTTATATTATTTTATACTTATTTATATTAATGTACTTTTAATATATTAAATTTATTTTAATATATTTTAATATAATTTATAATAATTTCGCTGTCCGGAAGACGGAGTGGAGGGAGGTCACAGGATGGCGGCCGAAACGTCGGCACCTGTGCCTAGGACGCGGCGTCTCCCGGACAGCCTAGCGGTTACTTATTCAGGCACGGATGCCTACGCTCTACATTATTTTAGCTCAAAGTCGTTTTATGCGCTTTGCATCAGTTAGTTGTTAGGCGGCTGCATCCAGATTAACGACATGTCTGAGGGAACAGACATGATAGCTTCATAGAGAAAGACGCCAGAGAGCCAGGGCGTGTGTGAAATGTCATATTAATGGGTGAAAGGCCCCAGATGGAAGAAAACAGGAGGTGCGACAACGCGGAGAGACCCGACGTAACCTGCGCACAAAGTTAGCGCTCGGTGTCACGAAGGCGGCGGCGGCGACGGTGGTGGTGGCGGCGTCGTGGTGGTGGTGGTGGTGGTGGCGGCGTCGTGGTAGTGGTGGCGGCGTCGTGGTGGTGGTGGCGGTGGCGGCGGCGGTTGCGGCGGCAGCGGTGGCGGCGGGGGCGGCAGTCGTGGTGGCGGCGACGGCGGCGGTGAGAGGCTGCCCGTCGCGTGCTGGCGGGCGAAAGGAAACCGCGCAAGAAGATCGAAGAGGCGCGTGACGGAGCCCAGATGGAAGCGACAGGGAGGGGAAAGATCGGGGAGGGTGACAGAAGAGTGTTTCAGAGAAGGGGTACGGGGTGCGGGGAGGAGAGGAAATGTTAGTTATGAGGTGGAGGATGCGAGGGAGGAGAATCAGGTTCAAGGATGAAGGTGGCGGTGGGGGGGTAGGAGGGGACGGAGTTTCAGGGATAGATGGGATGGAGAGGAAGGGTGTCTCAGAGATGGAAGTGGCGGGGAAGAATGGGCTAGAGAAGACAGAGAGGAGAAAGATCGTGGCGAGTGAGAGGAGACAGTGAGACAGGCGAGTAGAACGGGGTGCGGTGATGAGAGGAATGATGGGTGAGGGGTTGGGTGATGCAGGAAAATTGAGGATCAGGTGTTTCCGAGATGAAAGTGGCAGGGAGATAGGGGAGTGCAGTGTTTCAAGGATGGAGGGGGCGGAAAGAGGCAATGCAGGGGAGAGGAGGGAACAGGCGTGTCGGAGATGGAAGCGGCGCAGACGACCAGGCTGGGGGGCGGGGGGGACAGGTGGAGAGGAGAGAGATAGGTGTGGCGGTGTCTGCAGGAGGTTTCGGGGTCAAGGTGTGGCTTCATCCAGGAAAGCCGAGACGAACTGCAGGTGGATCCACCGCGTAAGACGACACTCTACGTTCTCTGGACGGACTTGAATGACATTTTTCTGACACCCGATCCTCGTCGAGATGGGAAAGCGGTGCGCTTCGACTGAAGCGTGAGAAGTAGACACCAAATTATAAATTTCGTTGTTTCCAGGCTCACTCCCACCGTCGTGGCCAGAATCTGGAGAGTTATAGACAGGGAAATTTCAGCTGTAGTTTCAGCAAGAGGCTAATTCGTTTTTGATTATAAATATTATTTAATTCATGAGGGGAGAAACGCGAGTTCTTACTTAGATCAATTATCGTGGTCAAGGAATCATAGTAGGAATACTTTGTGACGATTTATCTTTGTTTCATAGGCCATTGTTCAATTATTCCAAAATGTATCAGATAATCTAACAACGAATAACTTCAATGGGAAAGCGATCCCAACCCACAAATTTGCTCTGTACTGAGACCGCATACACAGTGCCATCTTTAAGATTGGTTTCTGTAAAAAGTGGATTTTGACTTCGATGAAGTAACACATGTAAATCAGATACACGTAAATACACCATCTCCAGACCATTAAGTTTAGTCTCCCCAAGACCCTTACTTCACGCTGACATTGATGTGGAAGTCGCATCATGAACCGATTGGTGAATCTTCCCACCCTGTGCTTCACTGGTGAGGCAGTTTCTTGACGTCACTTAAACTTTATTCCATGCAGTAAGTCGGTCTGCCAATTAAAGCCAATCATTAGGGTTGTGAATGCCACACAAACATCTACACGGATGGATGTGCATGTGATCTACAAGTTGTTCGTAGAAGAATGAGCATAAGTATTGCTGTTTTTTTATTTTGTCTTTTCCCCCAACCAGATACAATCTTGTACGTTGTTCAAAATTTTTTAATAACCGTCAGCAATATCATGACGTTCGAATTGAATATTGTAAAATTTCTTACATAACGCCCATTTGATTGGAAAAGTAATTCAGCACCCCGGATGTGCATGGCATTACTTTTATTTTTTGCTTAAATGGAATATTTTAGCATACTTGTTCCATCTATTGATCCTTCTGGAGGTGATAAAACTTACGTTCAAAAGGCGTTTCAAATGAATTTAGAAACAGTCAAAACAATGTCGTGTTCACTTTCATTCACCAGACAAACCCATTTTTAAACTGCTCCCATGTAAAGTTAAGTAAATATGATGTAGTGCTCTATACCAACGAGGTGCAGCATTATTGCCACGCCTTTTGCAATAACCCTCGTATATTTGGCACAGAGCCCAAGTGCAGAATCTTGCTCTTCCCTGCACCGCCCCGCCCCGCCCCGCCCCGCCCCGCCCTGCCTCGCCCCTCACCGCCCCGCCTGCCTCGCCCCTCCCCGCCCTGCCTCGCCCCGCCCCGCCCTGCCCTCCCCGCCCTGCCCTCCCCGCCCTGCCCCGCCCCGCCCTGCCCCGCCCCGCCCTGCCCCGCCCCGCCCCGCGCCGCCCCGCCCCGCCCGCCCCATACCTCCCCGCCGGCCCCGCCCAGCCCAGCCCAGCTCTGCCCGGCCCCACCCCGCCCTGCCCCGCCCTGCCCCGCCCTTCCCCGCCCCACCCCGCCCCCGCCGGCGCCGCGTTTCCCCGGAGACCGCCCCGGGTGCATCGCCCCACCGCGCCGCCGCGCCCCGGGCGCCGCCGCCCGCAGACACGGACGTTGCACCCACTCTCCCATCCCTGCTCCGGTCCACCGCCTCTCATCATCCTTGCCCTCCCCCCCCCCGCCTGCTCACCCGGCGCAATTACCCGCCCCAGATTTGCGCGCGATGATCTCCGCGG
Source organism: Acheta domesticus (assembly GCA_031308135.1). Classification (NCBI taxonomy): domain Eukaryota; kingdom Metazoa; phylum Arthropoda; class Insecta; order Orthoptera; family Gryllidae; genus Acheta; species Acheta domesticus. Next base: position 192,159,720 of record JAHLJT010004567.1, read on the forward strand.
CGCGGCGGCGGACCGGCCCCGCCCACTCGGACTTTCGCTCTCGCCGCCCCGCCCCCGCCCCCCGCCCCGCCCCCGCCCACTGGCGCGCCGCGGCGCCGCGAGATTGAAAGTTCCTGCGGCCCCCGCGCTTTCAAACTCTTTGCATCGAAATTGCTTCGGACGCTCGAGTGTCGCTTCGCGAGGGCGTGTTTCGCGGTTTAATGGAATCCGCGTGCAAGTGCATGTGAAAGCTTAAGCGCAGGGTTCGAGCGAAGGACGAATGCGTTCCGAGGAGAGGGTGGCATGAAAGTATTCTTAGAATTGTAGATTGACTGTAGGCTGTTTATTGAAGGAGATTGAAAAGATTAGAGATCGGAGAAAAATGTCTTCGGAAATGTCTTGTTTACTTGCATCATTAGGGAGTTTTTGCACCCTCGAACAGTAAAAGTTTCCCTTCACTTCAGTGCATCTGCACATGCGCAGAAGATCGATAGTGCTTCACGTTCGAGGGTGCAAAAACTCTCTATTATGTACTTGTTTGGCGTTTTAGGTCGATTGTCCGGTTTTATCGGACAGCTTACGGTGCCCCACGTGCCTGGGCCTTGCTTAGTTTCCAGGCTTAGGGAGTAAGTACACTAGTACTCTACCTATGAGACATGCTAGAGGCAATGGAATCATTATGAGTATTTTATTTGACGTGTAGATACTTGTGTAGGGGAATGTGAATCTGAGAAAACAAGGCAGAGACTGAAATCTGAAATGAGGTAGGATTGATGTCCTCCCCAATGCCAATCAACTTCAGCAACTCATCTCTTCCCCATACAAAGCAGCTACTTAAAATTAGACAGTAAGGTCTCAAATTGTGAAAATATTTTCTCTATTTACTCACAAAATTCAGAACATGTAACGACGTTCTTTAACTCTTATCCGAATGGACTGGGACAAAATATCGGCTTCAGAATATCGGACGGGGAGATGTCACACAACCTCCCGCGATAAAACACACACTAAACTTTCGGGGACTAACGACCTTAGCAGTTGACGCGCCCGGAATCACTAACCAACCAACCAATCTTTAACATAATCCTCTACTAGACAAGAAAAGAAATGAATATTGGATCTCTGTATATAAAACTGGATATTGGTATGTATATAAGAGATAAACTCCGACACCGATGGACCGATCTCCATGAAAGTTGGCAATTCTACGTATTTTTTTCAGCCAGAAGGTTTATGTGTTATTAATTATGTTGTAACTCCACTACATGACGCTGTAGAACGAAACTAAATATTCACGTCAAAAGCAACCCGCAACACACTCGGCAGCATTTTTGAATCTATATCGTTAAATAACTCCTAAATGAGGCGTTCTAGAGCCTCCAAAACTAAAATTTTGAGGTCAAAGACATCAAAGAAACATTTCTCACACCGTAATATATAAAATGAGTCTTCTCGATCATTCTGTCACATTTTTGCTGGCGCTTCCCGATATTACCTCACCTGCTCAGAGACATGCAGAATCTGAAAGTAAATGTGAATGAGAGGGACAGAGAGTGGGAGAGACAGACAGGGTCAGGGTGAGGGAAGGAGGGAGAGACAGTGAGAAAGGAAGATGGGAGGAGAAAGAGGGAGATGAAGGGTAGAACAATGCCTGCCGAGTTTTCCTAGTTACATCTCTAATATGTCCCCACCCTACCCTTTTCTGCCCATCACTGCAATGCCTAATCCCTCTTTTTTCCCTTCCAAAGTCATCGCCCTGCACTAATCCCTGGGGATATCCCCACAAGCCGAAGTGTAGGTCGTTGCAGGATCCCACGTTCTAACGAGGAAGGAACATTTAACACTTCCCGCAGCTGCAGCAGCTATGGCGGCTGCATAGCAACTGCTGCGCTGCAGCTATGGAACTAATGTCACCCCCTTTTTTAACATAGTGGAAGAGAATTGAATTGAATTGCCTTATTTTACGTGGCGAGACTCAGGCCATAAGACCTGCTCTTCCGTCTGACCACGCAAATTTCGCTACGTTCCTTTCACCAACTAGCTGGGAAAGAAGGTATTCCATGGGCGACGAAATAGGCGATTTTGAATTTTGCTCAGAGGCGTCATTTAGGCTTGAGGATCTTTTACATGCAGTAAATCTACTAACATGGGACAGCCGCCTTACTTCCCATCCGAAGGAAGGCGTACGAAAGATTTTTTTCGCCCCTAAAAATCCATAACTTCGATCGGGTTTGAACCTGCGAACTTGGGTATAACAGTCTGATACGCTAACCATTACACACTAAACACCATCGCCGCCGCTTAATTTCATGGAATCATCAGAGACTTTGTACATGTCAGGTATCTTTAGGGCCTTCCAGTGTGCTTTTTATTTGCTGGGTTTGTAAAGCAGTTGCTTCCACAGAACGTAATATCAATGAAACTGATTTCAGATTTTACTCATTTGCCTTCACAAATGTGATGAGTTAGACATAGGATGTTTACGGAAATGCCTATTTTTTTCTAGCGAAAGGCTGATAATATGTGTGCACGAATTATGACAAATGATGACATATGACAAAGTTTTATAATGCTTATTTTTGCTTATTTTAGCATTAATGCCTTTTTTGGGCATAAATGCCTTTCCTCTAGAATTATTGGACGTTTTTGCTTTTTATGTATTATTTTTATATGCAATGCTAAGATATCAGAAAATCCGCCGTGGTCCAACCTGACCATTCATTTCTAAACCTTGAATTCACGTTTTTGTATTTTGAAATACGTTATTGTATTTAGAAATCCTTCACTGTATTCAAACTGATTTTTGTCTCCCAATCATTGCAGATTTGAAATTGCGATCCTTAAAAATTTACTGGTATTATATTGCAATGGAAACTATTAAGAATAAAATGCAGAAGAGTTGTAAATATGTAGGTAGTTTTACAAATAATTTTTAATTTTATTGTGAATATAATTTATGACAGTGCCTTTTTTCTCCTTATTCTTGCCATTTTCAGTGCCTTTTTAGGCGCTTAAAAGGCGATTTTTTTAGTGCCTAAACATCCGGTGTCTAGTGGTGAGCTAAGGGTTGGGGGCCGGGTGGCAAAGAGAAGGCAGCTGCGAGGAGCGCTAACCGTCCCGTAGGTTCGTCGCACGCGGAAGGAGCTCTCGTTTTCCAACTCGTCCGGCGGCGGCCGCGCCTGGAAGTCCGATTTCTCGCACTCTCTCTTCCCACCGCGCAGCCGCCATCGATATTTATCTCGATACGGGCTCATCGACTTCGATAGAAAATAGACACGCGAGGAAAAAATAGATGCGGTGTCGTGTTCCCACTGGTCGCAATTTGTGCATGTGAGAAAAACCGAGAGCAAAAGTGAAATAAGAATAGAAAACAATCCGGCAGTCATATCACTTAACCATATTGTACTGAATTCAGTTTCTATATGGATTCTCTGATGGATGACTGGGAAATTAACAATTGTGAGATATACATATTCAGTTACCCCATACGTTGTGCTTTTGGTGAAAAACTTTATAAGAATATCTAAATTGTAGTTTGTATGTTGTTATGTTTGTACCAAATATGCGGTTGTTCTATATTTAATTGCAACAAGGTGCACTTGTTACTAATATTAATACTTCTATTTACATCTGTAAGCAAACTTTAAAAATTCACAAATTAAATATAAGTCATTGATTTGTTGTTGTTGTTGTTGTTGTTATTATTATTATTATTATTGGAGAATAAGACGATACTTTAATTTCTTTACTTTTCACAAAGTATCTTTTAATAATGATCTGTGAGGGAGTGGAGCAAGATACGAAGATCGTAAGTGGCGTGTATACAGTGAATCCGCTGCTCGCATTACTTGCTTAGCATTCAGAACGGACAGAGAGGATTGGAAGGAGATTGAAAAGCAGCTGGATTTCCCCGTGGTGGCGAAAACATTTCAAAGACCCTTACTCTGACCAGAAATCCTAATGGATGTAGCATTTCTCTCTTTTCTTATTACATGTCATCGATTTCTGTGTAATTATTGCCTATTGTGTATTTATTCTTCAAGCCATCTTTTCACCTGTTCTATGAAGGCGAATGCCAACAACCTCTTAATGACTTTCTAAGCTTCTCACAGCCTTTGACGTTTATTACGGTGCGTCTTGTTTTGAAACCCTTTTGAGTCGCTATATTTGGCGTGGCATTGCGAAAACGAGATGCGCGCAATTGCGTCGGTCGCATTCGCGCCGCCTTTTCGCGCAAAGGTCTTTGGACCCGTCGCGCGGAAGGAGCAAATGGTCGCGAACGTTGCTTGAAAGTTGACATTTTGACAGCTGCAAACGGCAGTGACAATGCGAGTACGCAGTCAGTTTGCAAGCCCCCGAAGGCACTTTCACACCGCTGTGGCCGGCCGGGGCATTATGCGATGCTCTTTCGAGAAGAAAATGCTTTTTGTCGTTGACGCGTTGTGCTCTGGCGCCCACGACACAATTCATCTTCAGGAAATTTGGCAGGCGTCTTTGTGTCTGTGTTCGTTAATGTGAAAATCGTCGTGAGCAGTGTAACGTAATAAATCACGATGCAATACATTCTCCCCAAGTGTGATTTAATTTTGTATTTTAAAATGTCTAGATTAGTTTAAAAGCAGATAATAAATGAAATAGTCAGACCGTTGTTGTTATTAACTTTAATGTTATTTGCTATATCGATGCAAAACAGGGATTTTTAAAGCTATGAATTTTCACCTTGAATTTAAGAGAAACATTTGATTGAACAAAATTGGACGCAAATCGTGTTCCAGACAGTAAATTTAAAATTAATTGTTGGCCAAATTTAGCAAAATCGTGAAACGGGTATTAATGGCTTCGTAAGGTGTCCAATAATTAGAATCAATTCAAAACAACTCTTTACATCGAATTAATTGACATCAGACGTTCAAGGAAGAAAGTATTTATAACTTGTGCCAATTGGTGTTTGATACTACTGTAATGAAGGGAATATACAAAGGCCGAGTGTCTCCCTATTTTCGTTTGTCGGAAACCGCGATCTGAAGAACTCGCTACTCGCAATTGGCATCCCTGGGAAGTTCTCGTTCTCGGGCCATCTTCATTTTTAGATTGGTTGATTGATTGATTCGTGTTTCCGGGCGCGTCAAATACTTAGGTCATTAGTCTCGTAAGTGTAATGCGTGTTTTTTCTGCGGAGATAGCGATGATCTTTTCCCCGCTGGAAGGCGAGATCTGACGCCGACCTACCGTCGACTAGCGGGATTTTCCCCTCAACCAGGTATCTCCCACCAGTGGGGCACCTCCCCAGCCGGAACAAGCTGTAAGCTCCCGACCGGTCTCCCGGCATGTGTGGTAGTGTAGTGCATGTTAGTGTGTGGTGTGTGTGTGTGTGTGTGTGTGTGTGTGTGTGTGTAAGAGGAGAGGATAGGACAAGGAAGAGAAAGGGAAGATCGCGCGCGGCCCGTGGCCCGTTTGTTAGGGTACTGCTCCGGCATTCACCTGGTGTTGATCGCAGAAACCACGGAAAAGGAAAACTACCGATCAGAGCAGGCGGCCGCTAGAATTCTCCTCCAGACAGCGACTGAATTCGACCTAGCTGACAAGCTAGTGTCAAAAATCCTGCCGCCGTTCACTTTTAGAACCCCGCGCAGGTGGGCTGGCGGTTGGAGCGGGTTGCGCGAACCGGCGTGTCCAGCGCGTCGAAAGAAAAACCAACCCGCGGGGTGGCCGTTCCACCCGCAACCGAACGTGGAAGCGCCCACCCGGCACAGGTCCACGCGGCGCTAACGGTGCGGCGCGCGGCGCGGAATCCCGTTCTGCAGAGGGCGCCCCGCCCCGCCCCGGCCCGCCACGCCCCGCCCCAGCCCGCCCCAGCCCGCTCTGCCCCGCGCCGCCCCGCGCCGCCTCGCCCCGCGCCGCCCCGCCCCGCGCCGCCCCGCCCCCGCGCCGCCCCGCCCCGCGCCGCCCCGCCCCGCGCCGCCCCGCGCCTCCCCCGCCCCGCCCCGCCCCGCCCCGCCCCGCGCCGCCCCGCCCCGCGCCGCCCCGCCCCGCGCCGCGCCGCCCCGCCCCGCGCCGCCCCGCCCCGCGCCGCCCCGCCCCGCGCCGCCCCGCGCCGCCCCGCCCCGCGCCGCCCCGCGCCGCCCCGCCCCGCGCCGCCCCGCCCCGCGCCGCCCCGCCCCGCGCCGCCCCTCGCCGCCCCGCCCCGCGCCGCCCCGCCCCGCGCCGCCCCGCCCCGCGCCGCCCCGCCCCGCGCCGCCCCGCCCCGCGCCGCCCCGCCCCGCGCCACGCAACGCCGGCCAACGATGCGTCAATGGGCGCGGAACTGGACTGGAACCTCTCGGCGGCGCGGCCCGGACCGGCGCGCGGCGCCCACTCGTGCCGGCCGCACCGCCGCGCCGCCACGCAGCCTCTTGTTCTCTTCCTTTTACTCGGATTCTATACCTCACTCGTCGTTTGATTTCGTTTTTTTCTGCTTTTCCTTCTACTTCCTTTCCTTCGTTTTCTTATTTTTCTTCGATTATCTTTCTTCCTCTTCTGCATCTTCTTCTCCTTCGCCGGTCTCTCCCCCTCCATATTTCTCTTTCTCCTCTACATTTGTTTTCCTCCTTTTCTCGCCCTTTCTTGTTATTTCTGCTGTCTCCTTTTCTTCTGTTCGTTTTGTGCTCTTTCGCCTTTTCATTTGTTCTGTCCGTTCGATCTCCTTTCCTTCGTTTCTTCCTTGCTTTTCAACCTCTCTTCCACCTTTCCTTTTTTCCCTTCCTCATTTCACGACCTCGCCCTCGTTTCTTTCTCTTTGTCCACTGCTTGTCTTCCCTCTCACTTCTTTATTATTATTCTTTTTGCCATTTTATTCTTTTTCTTCTTTTTGTCTTTCCATTTTCTTCTACTTCTTCACTTTCTGTTCCTTTTTTTCCTCTTTTCTTTTTTCTTCTCCTGCTTCACCATCTCGTTCATCCTTTTCTTTCTCTGCCTTAACATTATCTACCTCTTTCATAGGTTCCGGGAATTCCAGAGAAGTTGTTGGATAATTTCATGGAATCATCAGGGACTTTGTACATGTCAGGTGTCTTTAGGGCCTTTCACTGTGATTTTTATTTGCTGGGTTTGTAAAGCAGTTGCTTCCACAGAACATATCAATCAAACTGATTTCAAATTTTACTCATTTACCTTCACAAATGTGATGAGCTAAGGCACGACAAAAATTTCGGCAGATTGTCTTCTCTTGTGTAAACGTAAGGGAATTTCAGTTTATTAGTTTATTAGCTAACATATTCTTTTTCATAGACTTGGATTCAGCATGTTGCATCTTAGGAATTTTGCTTATCGACTTCTCTTTATTGCACAATCTACATATTTCCTCCGTTGAAGTGAGAATTCTAGAATGTGGCGTAGTATTCTCCCTCGAGGCATACAAAATGCAGCTTTCGATCTTTGCTTTTGGAATTTACGACTTATAAGAGCTTTTGGCGACACCACTACATTGTTTTTCTGAAGCTAACTATAACCCTATAGTGTAACACGATATTGTAGCCGCTCCATTGGTTTTGCAAGTATAATATCAACTTGTATGAGCACCAGATTAACAGAAAATGAATGAAGTAGGAATAGGAAGTTGCTAACAAAATACAGCACTTACTTCTCGTTACAAGTAAAAAGAATTTCAGCTTCATTCAATTGGGAGTATATTATTTGCATTACATAATATTAACATAAATAGAATGTTATAAAGTGATTCAATAAAGGGAATAAATCTCATAAAATAAAAAATGAAGTATTTAAAAATATCAATCAAAGAATAAGTAAATTGTATTCCCTAAGTTTTCATATTTGTTGTTCATATCCGGAACTTCAGTTATTATCGGAACACTGATGTGATACAAATAGATGAGTTCACAGCTCCCTAACGGAATATCAGTTTCTTTTCCTTCATCTCGCACAGAGAGTCCTTTCGGATTGACACCACCATCCGTCACGAGCCTCGAAGCGGATTCCGAGAGAGGTAATGACAAGATCCTCATTTCCAAGCGGTACGATATCGTCGTGCCCCAAGATCGGGGTCGCCGTGCGCGCCGCGGCTTCTCGTCTGTTTGTCCAACCATCAAAACGTCAGTTTCATGCTGCGCTCTTTTAACTCCGGCCGAGAGCCTCCGCCCGCCCGCCCGGCCGGCCCATCACGCCACGCCATGGCAGGCGGAGCAGGGGCTCGGCGGCTGCGGTGGCAGCGCCGCCTCGCCTCCGCCGCCGCCGCTTTCTCTCCTCGCTACCGCCGGAAGCACTGGCCTGCCGACGGGAAAGCCGCCGCTCCTGCAGTCCTCTCCGGAATGCCACACGGAGATACCAACTCCTACGCGATGAATAGACATCGGATGTTTAGGGAAATGCCTATCGTTTTCTAGCGAACTTATTGAAAGGTTGATAATATAAGTGCACGAATCATGACAAATGATGACATGTGGCAAAGTTTTATAATGCTTATTTTTGCTTATTTTTGCATAAATGCCTTTTCTTTAGAATTATTGCACGTTTTTGCTTTTTATTATTTTTATATACAATGCTAAGATATCAGAAAATCGGTCATGGTCCAACCTGACCATTCATTACTAAACCTTCAATTCACGTTTTTGTGTTTTGAAATACGTTATTGTATTTAGAAATTCTTCTCTGTATCTTCAGAAATCCTTCTCTGTATTCAAACTGATTTTGTCTCCCAATCATTGCAGATTTGAAATTGCGATCCTTGAAAATTTACTGGTAATATATTGCAATGGAAACTATTAAGAATAAAATGCAGAAGAGTTGTAAATATGTATGGAGTTTTACAAATAATTTTTAATTTTATTGTGAATGTAATTTATGACAGTGCCTTTTTTTTCTCCTTATTCTTGACATTTTCAGTGCCTTTTTAGGCGCCTAAAAAGCGATTTTTCAGTGCCTAAACATCGGATGTCTAGAGATGAATAACCAGCATCGGAAACGGCGGACGCAACGCGTCGCGTGCTAGTGGCAGTGGGGTGGGTGAACGCGGGTTCAGTTCCAGTCTGGTGACTGGAAATTTGCTTGATGTTTTCGATATCAGTCCCGGTCGTGTCGTGCGGACAAAGCCGAGTTATATTGGGTTTCTCCTGCGTCCACCGTCTCTCAACCATCGTTGCTCCTATCTTCATTCAAATCTTGTCACCATTTATCTCGGATAAGGTTTAAAACTGAGAACCATATTAGAATATAATAATGTGTAACAGCGGATTTATTGCGCCGGCCAGTATCGAGTTAGTAGTTTTCTTCTGTGATTGGTGGTTTTAATGATCACTTCCCGGCGAATGCCAGAACAGCTGACCAAGGATTGCATGCGATCTTTTCATTTTCAAACGATCTCTTCCAATTCGGACTTACATGAAGGAATACGTCCGGTTATTCCCTAAAACCCAGGCGAGGAAGACGTTCGATGAAATAACTTGCTGAACAAAGACGACTTATATTTATTTGACGTTGAACTATAGACTGTCTCTTGTACAATTCTTAAGTTAATGAAAGTCCCATATAATTTTCAGACAGTCGTAATATTTATTCAAAGATACTTCACTTGGCTACGTTTCGGAGACTAGATGTGTCTCCATTATCAGGTCTTTAAATATAATATAATGTTACTTGGTAGCCAATCCGAAACGTAGCCAAGTGAATCATTATATGTGTATCTTTGAATAAACATTACGACAGTCTGAAAATTATATGGAACTTTCATTAACTTAAGTATTATATTTATTTATTTGAGTTTCGGGCTCTTTAACTGTTGAAATAATTGAAGCTAATGAGTGATCTAGTTGTGAGAAAAGGTGATAGCGATTATGATGGAGAGATGAATGATGAGGGGGCAATGGTAAAATGAGACCCAGGAGAAGCGGAAGAACTCTGAGGGAATATGCCGAGATCTCTCGATGTCCACCACAAATTCTACTGGCATTGTTCGAGTGTCGAACCCCGGCCCCAGCAGTGGAACACGTATGCGCTAGTTATTATGTCACGATCCCCTGCTCCGCCTGGCGTAAGAAGTATTACGAAGGGGGAGCCAAGAACATATTTTTTCCGAAAACGAATTCTAAAATATTCTTGTAGTCTTTGAATCCTCGATATTAGATATTTTTTATCGGACATTTGCAATGCATTCGTAGTTATTACCTACGATTTATTCCATATTGTAAAGATGAATGAACTTATAGGCTCGTGCGTGTTTGTTCCATATCTCGCCTCCATGTATTCCGTCGCAGGCTACTTCGTTTTAAGTCGACTTCGGATGCTGACTGCTTGGAGACTTTCCTGACAAGTTCGGGAACCATTAAGCGAAACGGGTTGAGAAAGGCAGGTGGATTGCAGAGAAATACTCCTTCGTCGATCAGTTGAATGAACTGACCAGGTGGCCTGTTATTTAAAATGAATTAAAATTTCAATTTTTTTTTGTAAAATTGCCTCTAAAATGAACTTGCTATCTGAAATGAGAGTATGTATTATCATACTTTATATTATGGTTTTAAGAACTGTCTCATATTTTTTCACATAGTCTTGAAGTCTGGAGAATACCATATAATTCCAAAATTGCACGTAAGACATTAAATGATGGATGCCTTGAATTATGAAGGATATAAAGGAAATAGTTAGTCCCCTATTGATTGGTCTAGAGAAGAGATTCTGTGTGAATGGTGAAGGCAAATATTCTCTTGTTTTGAGGTTCACTTTTTGAAGCGACTCGATTGTACTTCATTCTTTCTTCTTACTTCTACAACAGCATATAAAATTTATTTTTGTCATCGTGTAACTCTGCAGAACAGGAAAGGAAGTGTCTTTTGCTTTAGATAGTGTGACATTTTCGAATATTTTGAATTCCATTTTCATATCCATTCTAAATTTAATACATTTTATTTGTCATTTGTAATGCATATTTCCAGAGGAAAACATAATCGATTTAAGCTAGTGAGAAATTAGGTGATGTGATTGACATTAATCGCTTCTTTTTTTCTTTTCTCCTTACTCTTTTCGAATAGAATCTCACTGACTTGCGTGAAGGTAGAAATTTGTTTTAATGTTATTTTACACCATTTCAAAAGTCATTTCAAGCATCCTTGTTATTGATTATAGAGTAAGAAATAACAGACGTGTTTTTGGACAATATACGCAATTAAGTTACTTAATGGACTACGAAAGAAGACCAGACCACTTTCAAACAGCCTCTAATAGCTCACTGTGACGTCGTTACGACATATGTTACGGCCCAGTTGCGTTGGCAGCCCTGCGGAGCGTCCGGAAGGAGCCGACTAAGGCACGTCGCTTCCGAGGCGCGGCATGAGGGGACGAGCGGATAATCGCTTAATATTCGACGTTTCCTGAAAACACTGGGTGAAAGTCTTCAGCGGCGCAGGTGTTCGGCCGAGCAAGAAGGCCCCTCCCCACCGCCCCCGCCCCCGCCACCGCCTCCGCCCCCCCGCCTCGCGTCATGGTCATCCCGCACCACGCGCCCCGTCCCGGCCCACTCCTCCACGCCTCGCACCGCTCCATCTCGTCCCGCCCCGCTCCTCCTCGCCAAGCTCCACCTTGCCCCTCTCCACCACTCCCCTCCTCGCCCCGCCTCGCTCCACCCGCCCCGCCTAACTCCGCCATTCCCCGCCTCGCTCCACCCCCCGCCTCGCATCGCCCCACTTCGCCCCACTCCGCCTCGCCCCGCTCCGCAACTATCCACTCCGCCTCGCTCCGCTCCGCTTTGCCCCGCTCCGTCTCGCCTCGCCTCACCCCACACTGCCTCACCCTTCCCCTCCCCGCCAAGCCCCAGCCTGCCGCCTCGTCCCGCCCCTTCCCCGTCACTGTCCCTGCCCCGCTGTGTAGTCCACCCACTTGAACCACGCATCGGAAAACCCCGCGAGAGCGCTGTCCGCGGAGGAAGGGATGAGTTGCACGGGCAGCACCGCATTGTTCTCACGAGGAACCTCTATTGAGACATCAATACCAAGCACCTGAGCTAGGGGGAAAGGTCATTAAATCAACACAAATAACAAAACTTGGAGCCGGTCTAAAATTTTAGAAAAAAATGTTACTAATGTACGATGCGAATATTATAAGATAACAAGAATATAATTCGAGTGGAAAGGTTTTGTTTCATCTTACCTTACACATCATCAAAACCTTCAATTAAAACAAACACACTAGTATATCCACGCGCATGAATACAATTTTAAACTACTCTTTCGTCTCAAATTAAAATATTTCTCTACCGATAAAAACCCACACTAGTTCTCTACTGTCTTCCAAACAATAGATCTGAAATAGTTGGTTAACACAAGAAAATGTTGACTAAGCTGCTCACTTTCGGAGAAAAGTTTTGGCAAATGCCATTTTATTTATATTATTCAATATTTTATTTATATTATTATTTATAAATAATGACTATTATTTGTTAATTAATAGGGCAATGCGTAAATCGCTTTTTTTCGTCCAAGGGCGTAACTTCGAATTCTGGGTTCCTCTCGAAAATCTTTTAATTCACTTTAGCCCTGTAAATAAGCGGAGATTCCACCAAGTGAGATACTCTTGGCAGAGCAGTCCTTTTGCCATCGTCTATCGTTCACACCGCCATCTCTCTTTCCCGCCCGAAGGTCTGAGTACTGCCTCACGTTGAAGAAGCAACTTTCCCCGAAACTACAGATATTAACTGGATCTGAACGAATCGTTATGGAAAGTGAGTGGCCACTTGGAGCCAGATCATGCGAGAACATCTAACCACTTTCAAATTTAACTGCATCTTATCAAGAAAATAAGTAAAATAAAATTCTATTATATTGTAGATTTGACGCTACTTCCAACAAAAATTGTTGAAAAAAGTGAGTGAAGTTAACAGGCATTTTTCGAACTATTCCAAGAAATTGTAATTCTGCCCAGGCGCTTAAAAAAATCTCAAATTTAATGCCATTTGATGACAATGGACTTCATTACTTCAAACTTGCATGCATCTTCTTTGAAGCTTTTAAACGTAATGGAAGTTGTACCACTTGTGAATCTAAGCTATGAAAAAAGAAGTATAATAAAGGTTATATAACTTATACTCACGTATTATTCTGAAGAAAAAAAATTTTTTTGTGTGTTAAATAGAAATTTCTTCATGTCATTTGGCAATGCTTTTATGACATGTATTTTTATTTGATTGCTATTTTACTCCACACAGTTGGCTCTTTGCAGGTTTTTTGAACACATCAATTTAATTTGATCCCACTTTATTAATTTCTACAAACGTATTTCAATTGTAGTTCATATCATTCACATTCCATGGTTATTTGATCCACGCAAAGATGATAAAGTGAATACGATCTGATAGAGTGAATTTCAAGTTTAATTACTGTGATATTTCATTAATCTGTCTGAATCGTTGATTTATCTTCATTACACACTGTTTGTAGTTGATGGAAACCATGTCTTACGAAGCATAGCACTTCTCTTGGACGCTGGCCATTAGGACTTGTCATTGTTTGCTCTGTGACTTGGTCTGTGTGAAGTAACCTTCTGACCTCGAGAGTATTTCTTGGGAAGAAACGACACATTGTCCTTATTAGCTCACTGTTCCCAGAGATTAATGTAAAGAATAGTAATGCCGTTGTAGATTGCACAAGAATACTGAAACATTACTCGTTACTCCTTTCACAAATATCTCATCTCTTGCCGACTTGTTGCTTTTTCTATTTTCTGGATGTGCTTTTCCCTCATTTTAATACCCTAACACATTAAAGTAGATGTTTGAGATGTCAGGTTTTCTTGTGAAGTTAGTTTATGTGAAAATTTCGCGACACGTGGACATCAAAATATCGCTGATGAGTTGCCGTTTTAACTCGCACCTCAGCAAATATTTACTGGAAGTAAATGAAGCATAAGCTGCCGTTCCACATTTAGAAGTTATTTTAACAAGAAATTTCTCCTCTGCATTCTTGCTCAAATTTGCAGAGCGAGCTGCGTGCAAGAATGAGGTAGTTAATCGTATGCTAATGGTAGTAAGTGCTAGTGTTGTGAATTCTTTGTTAGGTGTGCAGCTGAAGGAGAAAGTGGGTAATGGAAATTAGGGTCTTTACTCGCAAAGTTTATAAAGAATCCTCTTTTCATTTCTTTTTCGTTTTCACAAATGTAAACAAGGGAATACAGATAACAAAATTTCCTTTTTCTCTGCCTCAAAAAAATAAGTTCCCAACATATTTTAATGTATTGTTTAGGATGACTTTTAAATTAAATGCGTTTAAGGGACAATTTTCGATGATAAATAATGTAATTATTTCCGTAATTTGTATCCGATTGTATTTGAATCCGATTATATCTTACGCAGCAAAAGCTTCTTCCTCTGTTGAACATGAATCGTAGCCATCTGAGAAGATAAAGTCGACTGCGGGAGATTCTCTGAACATGTCAAGAGACAGTACCTCAAATGCCACACAGTTTCTGCTTTTCATTGACGTTCTAAAAATTGTTTGGGAGATTGTATAACAAACAGCGTGTAACATACATATCCAGTGCCTCCTCTTGTACCTCTGGGGATCAGCCTGAAGCAAACGCAGAAGTACATACACAAAACAGTATATTCTGCCCAAGTCTTTGCGACTTGTAGATGAATGCCCCACTTATCAGTCAACTATGTGGGTGGTGGAAGTACGAAACAGCATCTTCTCCATTACCGAAAATCCTGATCAGAATATATCATGCGAGACAGAGCAATTAGAGGTTGGAACAGTTTACCCGCAGCAATTTTCAAGGCCTTTCCTCTAAGTGCACGTAGTTTTAGAAATAAGTTTGAAGAAGCTGAGAGTAATAGATGTTAAATGAGTAACTAAGTGATGTGAAGTGTGGTGAAATGGTGTGAAGTGCTGGTTAGTGTAATCCAATGCAAAACAGTGTCGTGTAGTATAGTGCAGTGAAGTAAAGTGAACGTGATAAATGCATTTTTTTCAATCTAATTTAGCCAATATCTATGTAGCTCGTACTGATTTTTATTATCACTAACATATAATTGTTGTATATCATAGTAGAGTTGAAATAATTGTTATAACACTTAATATTAGCGAGAGTATGATTATTGCACCGTATTGTATTGTATCGTTTTTATTGTACTTTTTTATTATCTTGTTATTATTATTGTAATTATTGTTAATTAACTGCCACTGGGTCGGACGCAATTGCAGTTCAAATAAAATATATGTATGAAACCCAAAGAAAAAAGAAGAAAATGCGAGTGTTGGCCTCATCCCCGTCTCGTATCTGGGCCAGATTCCGATTCGTCAAGTGGACGGTCGAGCTTCGAGCGGTGCGTGCCGCAACGGGCGCATGCGACGGCGCATGCGACAGCAACCGAGCGCCGTGACCGTTGCCCGCAACCGATTAGCGCCGGCGCGCGTAGCATGCTTAACGCGCTCCTCTGACCGGCATTCGCCCCTTTGGCGGCGAGCCTGTTCTTGGATAACCGGTGGCCTCGAGGCGAGCGGTGACTCAGGGGCGCCGCGGCACTGACCCTTCCGCCTTGGCGCACGTGGGGACACGTGCGTGCGCGCGCGCGCGCTGGCCCCGATGCCCGGAGGTGGGACGTTTCCGAATGTACGCTAAAGGCGGCTTCAATCTCTCTCTAGGATGTTGGTATGTTTATAAGAGCAAAACTATAACACCGTTCGACCCATCTCCATAAATGTTGGCACTTCTACGTGTTTTTTTTTCACCGAGAAGGTTTATGTGTTGCTAATTCTGTTGTAACTCCACTACTTGGCGCTACATATTCACTACATATCCACCACATGTTCGCGTCAAATGCAACCTGCAACACACTCGGCAGCATTTTGAATCTATATCGTTAAATAACTCCTAAACGAGGCGTTCTATGGCCTTAAAAACTAAAATGTTGAGGCCAAAGGCTTCAATGAAACGTCTCTCACACCGTAATCTACAGAATGAACTCTTCCTGAACATTCTGTTACGTTTTTGCTGGTACGGCGCTTCCCAATTTTACCTCACCAGCTCAGAGACGTGCAGAATCTGCAAGTAAATGTGAATGAGAGGAACAGAGCGACACACAGAGACAGGCAGGGACAGGGTGAGGGAGGGAGGGAAGGAGAGACAGTGGGAAACGGAGATGGGAGGGGAAAGAGGGAGATGAAGGGCAGAAAAACGTGCCGGGGTTTCCTAGTCTGCATTAAATATTGAGAGCGTAGGCTATCGCGGCTGGAGTCAGTAGCTACTTGGCTGTCCGGGAGACGCCGCGTCCTATACTTATTTTTATTTCTTGGCGCGTGGGGGTCTTGTCTTCACGATGGAATATCTCACGGTATTTCGCGTCGTTCTCCGTCGTGCCGCCAGGAGTCGCATGATCGCGACTGTATCGAGCAGTGATGGTGATCATGCGATTCCTAGCGGCATGAACGCGCCAAGAAATAAAAACCGATGTATAGGAACGTGTATGCCACCATTTCGGCCGCCATATTGTGACCTTCCTCAGGGCGAAATGTCTAGAACCTGCTGTAAGAAATGCATTTTGTCCTGAGGAAGGTTGCAGAATGACGGCCGAAACATTGACACCTCTACCTAGGACGCGACGTCTTCCGGACCACCAAGTAGCTGCTGATTCAAACTTGAATTCAAACTTGATTTGATGTGTATATCTGTTGACATACATGGATTAAGAAAGTAGACTTGTTTTCAGAAACAATCTTCCAGTGCCTGCGAGTTTCAATTGAGTTACATTATGTCTAGAACATTCTGTTCAAACTCTATTCATAAAAGCAGCGTGCACAAAATAGCTTTAAAAATTCGTTAAATATACAATTTTTTTATGTACTATCGCCGTTTGAGCAAATGCCCTACTAAACTAAGTGACAAAGCAATTTCGTGTCTTCTTGTCGAATTATTGTAAACGCGAAGTTCTCGCGAAAATAATGAACATTTTTTTCAAAATTACTTGATACTTCCGTGTTTGTATACGTAAAAGAAAATGGGGAATCTAAAGACTTTTGGATTAACTTGTACACTTTATGCCCTGGAAGTACTTTAATTGATTCTCAACCTTTCACCTCTTCCTAAAAACGAAGTTCAGATTTGTAACACTGTCGCTATAACAGCTTGTCATTTATTAATACTCTGTAATATTTAAAATTAAATTATATGATAAAAATTTAGATACTACATGTTTACCTCAGAGTTTCGAAATAGTAGTTTATGCAATTAGTTTATAATGTTAAGCTTTATCGCGTGAGACATGTTTTGAAAACGAGCGACGTTAGGAGCGAATGTAATAAAGCAACATTATAAACGAGCTGCATACGCTATTGTTTTGTATGACAGCATTATAAATTTATTAGAGAATGAAACTTAATTTTGCGAAGAACTTTCCTGTGATGTCTCAGGTATTTGACATCTGTGCGAGAAAACTGTGGTCAGCTGTTCTGTTTACCTCTACTTCCCCCTAATTCTCTCGTTGCGATTGGCGGAATGTGTGATGAGGCAATCATTCGTGCCGTAAAATCTAATACGTCATCATTTGTGCCATAAAACGCCTGATTATGAACGATTTCTTGCAACAGAAAAGATCGTTTATAATGCTCGAAAAAAACAAATGTTATGCATCTACGGTTGCCCCACTCACTTCTGCTCTCGTGCAAATAGGAAGAGCTCACGATGCCACACGGTCTGCGTTTCGCCACCTCTTCGCGAAATTCTTTACTTTACGCCATATTTGTTAAGATAGACAATCTTGGGTGTGACAGGCGCAAAATATGCGCTTACCACAGAATGAATGTATGTGAAAAAAATAATGTTTATTGTTTTGTTCTTTGTTGCAGGGCTACCACCAACCGGAAGCTGCGAGAGACGGTGGCTCTGGAGCTCAGCTTCGTCAACTCGAACCTGCAGCTCCTCAAGGAGCAACTGGCCGAGCTCAATGGCTCCGTGGAGCTGTACCAAAGCGATAGGTGAGCAGCGCGAGGGCGGCTTCTGGGCATCCTAGATTACATAAACCAATTTAATAATAATACGTAAATCATTGTTTTGAGTAAATCATAAAAGGCAAATATAATTGATTTATACTAACAAAGAAATATTTATAATTGATTTATTGCAATTAGGTACTTCATGGGTGAAATATTTTTGAAGGGTCAAAATCTTCTAGTTTTGGGTTATATGTGTTCAGTTTTCTCTTTGGTCATGCGGGAGATTCAACTATTAATGTGACTTAGTTTTTAACAAATATTGTATAAATGTTATCTTGAATGGATCTGTTGAATTGTTCAAATTAACTTTTCACTGATTTTCTCGCACTGAGTATTTTGTTGATAGACTTCAGTAGTGTAAACGTGTCACGTTGCATTTTTTCCCTTCACAATAACATAGTAGTCTACTAATTGCTCAAAGGGATAGCGATTTTATGATTTTTTAAAATTATTCATTGCTGTTCTGCGCAAGAAAAGGATTTATTGAAATTTCAAGTAATTTAAACGTAATAAAATAATAGCAAAGCCACCAAATATAAGTAAAGTATATTTCAATACTCCATTAAAAATAATATGCCCGATTAATAACATAATCCTCGATTAAAATATAATTAGATCTCACAGATGATCAGCTGAGACGTGGTTAGCCAAACTGGAGCTCCAGTTTAAAAAGTAGAGTCGTAACGGAGCTCCCATTGGATAACCGCGACCCAACTGATTGCTCTCAAATCACCCTGTGTTTGAATCGGAGAATGACAGAACTAATATGCAGATAAAACTATTTTCCGGAACTAATATGCAAATAAAACTAATAAACTCTATGACGCACGTTCTCAATTAAATCCAGCTACAATTAAAACAATGAATGTTTTCAAATGCTCGTAGGTTACTAGCGTATCTCGGGATAATCCACTGCTCGCTTTTATGGCCGCAGCACTTTCACTGGCAGAGCGACACTGTTACGCACTGATAAATTTCAAAGGTGCTCAAGCACTGTGGACCTGTTGCCGGGGACCCTCAATAACTGGCCTTTGAATGGGAAATGCCAAACGTGCAGGGTAGATCGACACACCGAGATTCGAGTTACAGCGAAAAATAGTTGTCGGAGATACAGAATACTGAAAATCAGTGATACTGTATGGAGTTCGGAATTTTCGATTTGTAGAGATTAGGTTTGCAGGGATTGGGTTTGTAGGGATTGCGTTTGTAGAGATGGGGTTTGCAGTAATTGGGTTTGTAGAGATTGGGTTTGTAGAGGTTGAGTTTGCAGTGATTGGGTTTGTGGGGATTGGGTTTGCAGTGATCGGGTTTGTAGGGATTGGGTTTGTAGAGGTTGAGTTTGTAGAGATTGGGTTTGCAGTGATTGGGTTTGAAGTGATTGGGTTTGTAGAGATTGGGTTTGTAGAGGTTGAGTACGCAGTGATCGGGTTTGCAGTGATTGGGTTTGTAGGGATTGGGTTTGTAGAGGCTGAGTTTGTAGAGGCTGAGTTTGTAGAGATCGGGTTTGCAGTGATTGGGTTTGTAGAGGCCGAGTTTGCAGTGATTGGGTTTGCAGAGATTCGGAATATCTGTGTTGAGATGATCAGAGTAGGAGCGAATCAATCGGCGTGTAGGCTCCCCTGTTTGCATTCGGCGCCAGTGCCAGAGCCCGCGCCAGTGTTGGTATGCCCGTGGCTGACGCGCGCGCTCTGTCTGTCGCAGCACGCAGCCGTGCATGCCGATGGTGCCGCTGGGGCTCAAGGAGACCAAGGAAATCGACTTCAGGGACCCTTTCAAGGTGAGTGCCTG
Source organism: Acheta domesticus (assembly GCA_031308135.1). Classification (NCBI taxonomy): domain Eukaryota; kingdom Metazoa; phylum Arthropoda; class Insecta; order Orthoptera; family Gryllidae; genus Acheta; species Acheta domesticus. Next base: position 192,179,450 of record JAHLJT010004567.1, read on the forward strand.
CGCCTTGCGCCACCCTCAGCAGGGTTTCGCGCTTTCGACGTTGGATGGTCTCGGGCAGTGGGTCCTCTTCAATTCCACCTGCGTCACTAGAGACAGACCGAACTGTCCATAAACAAAAATAAGGACTAATAGTGACCTCGAATTATCCAAATGTAACATTCAAAAAGAAGAATTAAAACTTTCTTTTCAAAGCATTTTAATTTGACAGTGAACAAAAGTTTCTTCGAGTTGTTCTATTACATCGGATTAGCCTGTGTTCAATGTTATTACGTAATTTAATAATAATAATAATTATTATTATTATAATCTCGTTTATATTTCGTGTTATTTTTTATTGAACATTTCACCTCAAAGTTGAACATCGAGGGGGTTTAGATTTTCTTGCCTATGAGCTTTTTGTTGACTTCGCATCATTGTCCATTATCATAAGAGTTTCACATTCATTCACCTTCAACTGTTTTCGAATATTGCAAATCTTCGACCACTAAGTCTGGAATCCATGGTTTGCATTGAGTGTCTAAACTAATACATTCTATTTGAGCCATTCTTCGATGTTCCGATAATAATCACAAAGCAATGCTAGTAATCCCTCAATCAACTTAGTTCATCTCGAAACTACCATAATTCCTAGTGAAATCTGTGGTCTTGGGGTAAAAGTTCTTAAGTCAATTTTTGGCGAAATTGGGTTAAGTGCTGAAATTACTAGTTAGGTATCTATATTTTATGGTGGTAAAACGACCAAATTCAAATGTTGCGTCCTTAACGAGAAAAAAGCATTGGGAAATAGTATTGAGCGTAGGAAAAAGCGTTGGCTGAATAATCTAACCCTCGTTTTCTCCAAACAAAGATTTTTGATTCAATAACGTTTACCCTGTGACCACAGAAATACCAGTTTATGAAATTCGCTGTACAATACACGTGAGCGACCGCGAGTAGAGCCTTGGGACACACCCAGCTGCAGCCTCGTCGCCCATCCGCCGCGCCGTGTCGAGGGTGCTGTGCTGCGGTGGCCGCCTGCCTGGCGTGCGTGGGCGTGACAGGGCCAGGCGTGCGTGTCGCTGGCGTTGACCCCGGCGGCGGTGGGGGCGGAGGCGCGGGGCGTGCCCCGACTGCCGCCCGAGCGAGCGGTCAGCGCCCGCCGCGCCTTCCTAGCCTTCGCTCCTGGCCTCGGCCGCTGCGTGCCCCCTACACCTGCCCCCGCCCTCGCCCCCGCCACTGCCCCCCGCCCCCGCCACTGCCCTTCCGCCCCTGCCCTTCCCCCCCTCCGCCCCCGCTCTCGCTCCCGTCCCCACCTACGCTCTCGCTCCCGCCCTCGCCCCCGCCTTTGCCCCTGCTCCCGCTTCCATCCCCAATCTCGCCCCCGCCCTCGTCCTTGCCCTCGCACCCGCCCTCGCTCCTGCCCCCCGCCCCGCCTGCCCCGGCCCATGCCCTGCCCTCGCTCCCATCCCCGCTCTCGCTCCCATCCTCGCTCTCGCTCTCGTCCCCGCTCTCGGTCCCGTTCCCGCCCCCCCTTTCGCCTTCGCCTCCTCATGCCCCTGGCCCTCGCCATCGCATTGGCTCTCGTCCTCACCATCGCCGTCGCCTTCCTCATGTCCCTGCCCTGCCCTCTCCCTCGCCCTCGCCCTCGCATTAGCTCTCGTCCTCGCCCTAGCCGCATCCGCCACCACCGTTCCCAGACCCGCCCTGGCTCTGGCCTTCCTATTCTCCCCTCGCCCTCCCGCATCCCATCGCCCACTTCCTCTACTATCGCCCCGCCGCCGAACCTTCAGCTTTTTTGCCACTTCACCAGCAGACAGGGAAACATTCGGAACGCACACGGTCTCGAACCCTGGAACGGTCAGAGGCTCTGCATTGATATCAGTGGCCTGAGCCACTTCAACCGGTATTTACCTCTTCGAGGACGGTATGTTATGCTCAAGAAACAGTGTGATTCCCACAACTTCTCCTCTTAAGACGAACCGTGAAACGTTTCACGAAAAATCCAGCGAAAGCGAACCAAATTTCCACCAAGGAACAAGTCACTTATTCGTGAGCGTTTAAGAGTAATATTCACTTTCTAGTGTTCGCCCGCGATTCGGTCTTTTCCATGTTATCGCGTGTTTGTGCCATTTGTCGCGGCTACGCTTCCGTCCTCTGTCCTGCGTGCCTTTCACCTTCTTGCGACTTTTCCTCACGCGAACGCCCTTTGTCACGGGACTGCTTTCCGGTGTGCGCCGCGCGTTCGCGGAGTCGTGGATCGACGCGAATCCGTTGACGCGTTTGGGGGTCTTTCGGCAACGCGTTCGGCTTGGTCGAGCTTTTCGGCGGTCGACTGTTTTTATGCGAGCGACCTTCTTTCGACCGGTTCCCCTGTTTCCTTCAGTGCGGATTCGTTCGTTCTACTTCCCCGATCCCCTTTGAAATTCGATGTCTTTTCCATTTGCTATGGACGTTATTGAATGGAGGTTCTCATATTTAATGTGAGAGGCAAATTCCCACGTCCGGCATTACAAGAACAAAATTGAATGCCTCTCAATAATCTTCTTTGGGAAAATTTCTCTTTTCTGTTTCGGCAATAAATGTCAACGTTTATTCTATTTAAATTTCTCCAGTTTTTGTTGTTAATTTTAATCTGATGTGATTACATTCACGGGTAGTATTTGCTAATGCTTGAAAATATTATAATTAGATACACCAATAATGAAAAATGTTTCAGTATTTATTTTTTAATTGTACGTAATTCGTAGAGTATCTCGTGCAGAAGATAAAAGGAAAACAAACTCGTGTTTTTGTATTGTGCTGTTATATTGCAAGTTAACTATTAATTGTAATGAAATTTACCATCTTTTCTAAACTCAAATTTTCATTTTTTGAATTCCATTCACTCGAGTAATTATCATAATGACCTATTATACATTTAAGGTATGTAAGTTAATAATGTCAGTGTTATAATGAATAACTTTTGTTCAATAAATTAATCCAATCGGATATTGCTCTTTAAATTTTCAAACAAAAGTTTTGTCCAAAAAAAAAAGCCAAGGAGCGCCGCTCCTTTTAGCCCTTTGGAAAATTAAGCATTGTCGTCATTTATTTAATTCACGCAAATAATAATATTTAATTAACTTGTGAATCAGTTTTATTTATTACGGCAAACTGGACAACAAAATACTGGCCCTGAAGGACAACGTGACTCAGTGGCCGTATCGCACTTGCGCAAGCTTCTTTGCAACAAATATCAGGTTGTGTGGGAAACGCGGATTTGCGGGAACGCGAAAGTGCATTCACCTGATGACACAGCCTCGCGGCTCATCGGGTCTCGTTTCCTCCTAGCCCCCTAACCTCTTCCTCGGAGAAAAATCCGAGGTTTCCCCTTCCGTGGTCCGCCGTTCCGGTCCTGGGCCCCTGCCCTCGTGGCCTTCCCGGAACCCGTTTCCTTAATAGAGCGCGCATTTGTCCAAGTGTTTTTGCTGCCAGCCTTCTACCCCTTTCGATTTTTTAAATGGTTATTCGCTGGGGTTTCTAAGTTTTAAAATTGAATGTTTTAGTGTGATAATTTCAGGAATCTTGTTGTGATTTTTTTAACGAAATTAGAGATGAGACAATAGTTGGGCGAATTGGAAATAGGAAAATATATGCTTCATTGACAAAATAAGTCAGATATTCAAGTTTTTAATTATTGAATAATATTCGTAGACATGGAAGTTCTGTACATTATGCTAAATATTCATAATATTAATTCGAGGTCACTGAAGAACCGCTGTAGAAAATATGGTATTGAAATATTATGACATTCTTCTTGATATTTCTTGACGTAGACTTATTTATTTCAAAATCTCTCATGTGATTTCTTTGGCCAGTTTCGTATTAGTGGATTACGGTAAGGGGCATGTCCTACACGTTTCACATGCTATGGACACACGATGTTTAGAAAATAACTTTAATAAAAACTATAAGTGGATGAACTATGAAAAGAACTTCGAAGGGAAGATCAAAATAATGGAAAAGCGACTGGATTGGTAGAACGTACTCTGACGTGAAATTTAGTGTGTCTCCCAGTCTTTCGTGGCTCTAAACTACCTTCAAGGCTTGAGCACTTGGACGTGACGCTGTCTCCTACTCCCACTGTCAAGGGGACTCCCCACACTGCTAACCCGACGCCTTGAATCGCACTACGCAACATAACGTGACTCAGTGCCCGTGTCGCACTTGCGCTGGCAGCCTCCAGGGGCCTTGGCTCAGAGCGGAACCGGCTCTAATCAGTTACACAAATACATTGACTTTTTTATTGAGTTTCGATGAACTTTGGGTTAGGTAGCAAGTGACCCACAAGTCCTTGTGATCAAAACGCATTTTTCCCAAACACTCATGGTGTGCACGTGTGGCAACACGCGAGCGGGGCAAAGCGAGTTCTCTAGCCGTGTGCCGTGTGCACGATTACCACATCCACGCCGACGTGATGAATTATGGGATGTGGAAAGGGGTTCAACAAAGGTGAATAACCGAGCGGAGACTCGAGGTAGGAGTTGAATTCTTGACCAGTAGTTAGGACGCGTATGCTTTTGGGCCTCAGGCTGCACCTATCCTATTCTGATGGGCAAAAAAATTGGTGTAAACTGCTCTAATAGTTTTATTTTCTTTAAAAAAAAACAGTATCATTGGAACTAAACTTTTGGTACCTTATACTTCCCTTCCTTCTACATTCTGATTTCCCAAATCCATCCTGCTATTGAATAATAATAATAATAATAATAATTGTTATTATTTCTATTATAAAACTGGTTATTTTCCATTGTGTTAGCGAGTTTCCCGGGTTTATAATTTTCTTCGGTTTTGGACCGTACAAAAACAGTCGAACCTCATTAATTGAAACTTCCATAACTTGAATCCATCATATATCTAATTTTCGTTAATTAGCTTTACCTCCCTATAAATTCGAAATTCCCAATTTATCACTCGCATCACAATATTGGGAATCTCGAATTTTCTCTTCCATTTGATATTCGATAGTGGTTCTTCAGAATTTTCAAACAAATGATCACTCTCACCACACAGCTCGGTAACTTTCATTTTCTTGTACGTTTGATATAGGAGATATTCCTATATCGCAAAGGAGTTTGGGTTTGATTCCCGATGGAGGATGTGACTTTTCAAATCACATTCACACCGCAATGTTCGGTAACTCGCATTTTCTTTCCTACTGGATATTGGAGATATCAATTGGCGGATCCAGAAAGGGGGTATGGAGGTCATGGCCCCCCAGGCCTAGAGTTTTCGTTTACCTTTCTTTATTTGGCATAATTGATTTACATAATTAATGTTCGAATTATGTAATTATTTGAACAATAATGCTATGTAGTACCATACCCACAGTATATAAATAATATACAATAAAATAACAAATATGTTTATTATTAAACAAAAATCTACGATGATCTTTCCTGGCCCCCTCCCCCCGCAAATAATCGGCTGAATCCGCCCGTGGAGATATAGAGGGTACTCTGAATTCTCAAATTAACTCTCACAATACATTGTTCGATAACTCAAATTTTCTTTTCCGTTCCAGAGAGGATCTGTGGAGAGGGTTAGAGGGATTTTTGTTTTGTTATTTAAGGTCGCATCAACTAGTAGGTCATTAGCGACCACTATTGGGTGTAACGTTATGGTATGAGGATGAAACGATATGGTGATGATATGGGGTACACATACAACCATGCCAGAGGCGGGACTCGCACCCGCGACCCCACGGTCTAAGATCATTGCGGCACTAGTAGAACTGATGTTCGTTACTATTTTGTTAGCAATGCTGAAAAATCAAATCAGCAGTTCCTTTACCGTTGAAATTGATTTTCTACAACTCGGGAACAAAAATTTTTCTAATTTTTATTTTTCTAAATTAATAATTTTTTTTCTAAATTCTTGTTCTAGTTTTTCAAATGTTGCTAATTTCGTTGTTTTTTTTTTCTGGGCCCCAAGAAAATGTGCGCAGATAATCTCTTTCCCCGTACGTCATATACAGTTTTTACTGCTTTTTTGACCAAGTAAATAAAAAGGCGTCTATGCACTACTGCCTTAGCGATCTTGGCCACGGGACCGACAAGAGGGTTGTTGATGATGTTGTTAATGATGTTGTTGGTGCTGTTGATGTTGTCGATGTTGATGTTGTTGGTGTTGATGTTGGTGATGTTGATGTTGGTGTTGTTGATGTTGATGATGTTGTTGACGATGCTGATGTGTGGCGGCAGGACTTCATCCTGGAGCACTACAGCGAGGACGGGTCGCGCTACGAGGACGCCATCGCGGAGCTGATGGACGTGCGGCAGGCGGTGCGCACGCCGCGGCGCGACGCGGCGGGCGTGGCGCTGCTGTGCCAGTACTACAACCAGCTGTACTTCGTGGAGCGCCGCTTCTTCCCGCCCGACCGCTCGCTCGGCATCTACTTCGAGTGGTGAGTCCGCGCGGCCCCTGCCCAGGGAGAGGTAGCGAGGCCGGAAATGGGATGTGTGGATGCTGTTAGGTGGAATAAATTATTGGCTAAGCTCAGGGAGAATGGACCAAGTTCTGTTCCTTATGTTTACTTGTAAAGCTGCTGTATTTCATGACCAACTGTAGACGATTCCATTTGCGTGGTTCACGGGTATTTGTTAAAATAATAAGGTTTGTCAGTTAGTCGACGTTTCGGAGTTTTTATTACTCCATCCTCAGGGCTTGCTGTGAGTAGGAAGTTACATACATATCATGATTGTTCTCATAATGAAAAACAGCCAAACAAGTAAACAGACAGATACTCGGACAAGTTTATCTGAGGAAGAGAGTGGCTGTGATATACGAACAAAGATGGGTGATTAAAGCGCAACTATTATTCACATTTATTTTATTACTTATTTACACAAATTTGTACTCTTGTAAAAAACACAAGCATTATTTTAGTTCAAAAAGGCATAGTGTTCTCGTACTGCAATGTTGTTTTACCCAATATTGTCGGTGCACAAGAAAAATGTCACGTTTAAAAAATGTAGTTTAGTTAAGTGACGAAATATGTTTTAAAAAATAGCCTTGTTTTTACCAGAAAAATGCTCGTAAAGATTGTTAAGGAGACAGGTAACCCGCGGAGAAGGAAACACTGCGACCTCCAAGGTAACGACTTTGCTGCCGTTAAACCCGTTCTTATGCCTTCACCTTCGCCCTACTGCAGTGGAGTTCTTGTAGAACTAATTGTAAATAAAAAGTTTTAAAAGCCCTCTTTTGCAATGGAGGAAGAGGAAAGAGAATTGCTCAAGAGAATTGTGATTGCTTTCCGAGCGCAAGACTTTGGGTTTGATTCCTCATGGAGGCAAGCCCAATTTCTATTTATCACATCTCGCCAAGTAGGCGGTAGTATTCAAATGTGCGTTGTGATAAAGGTGCATTACTTTGTGGAATAAAATGAGCATAATGCATTCGACTCAGCTATGTTTATCTGTGTTGTATCCAAGTAGGCGTAAAGAAACGGAGAAAGTATCGCAGCCTCTGTGCTCAGGGAAAGGTGAAGGAGCTGAAGGTATTGGTAGTGTAGTGTAGTGGTGAGTGGTGGGGATTGACGTTCCGAACTGAAAGGTATCACTTGCAGAGTTGGTAGGCCCTACACAGTCTAGGAGAGGAAAGCCGTGTAAAACTACATCCCTTCCTCCAAATTGCCTAGGACACCTTCTTAGTACTATGGACCTATCGTGGTGAATAACAAACATTGCGAATTCAAAAGGTAGTCTGTACCATAAAGAATACATGATCAAACTTTTGAAAACTGACACCTTACCAACAAACGAAAGAGCTACCTAATATATCCAGTAAACAAATTCATTTTATGTGCGAAAATCACTTACGTATTAAACGCTATGCAAATCATACTTAGACTATTCAAATAATGCTTAGAGTACTCAGACTATTCGCATATTAATTTGTCATTAGGTAATCGAACTATCTTGAGAAATTTGTTGTAAAAAGTTGCTTTGTGTAAAGTTTCGTTGTGTGTGAGGGGTGGGGGATAGTAGCTCTCGTGGGACGGAAGATGACAATTGTTCAAAAAAATATTCTGTAAATTTGAATTCTGCTGTAAAATAGTTTATTAATCGATAGCGCTTTAATAAAAACAAAATAAATATCTTTAGTTTTCTTCATGCCCTTACAGTTCTGCGATAAACTACCATTTTTTTGACTTGATAGACATGATTGATGAGTGGGTGACATGAAGCGCTACTTTCATGTAAACGTAGTTAGACATTGGACGTAACATCCTCAGAACTGTTCACCTTCTTTCAGCGTTATTTTTTTGAATGTGATCAAGGTCGGGGAAGGTCGTTGCAAATCTCTGTACTTGACTGGCTCCACGGTGCGAAGGAATGCCTGCCTGTGGTGAGCGGAGGGGAAGGGGTGGAAGCCGCGATAGAGCACGCAAGCGCGTCTGTGGAAGAGAGACGAAATTCCTTGTGAATTCCGCGGGGGAGTATTCAAATGTGCGTTGTGATTAAGGTGCATTACTTTCTGGAATAAAATAGGCATAATGCATTTTATCTCTGTTGTATCCAAGTAGGAAAGTGGAAGGAAACGGGGAAAGTGTTGCTACAGCTTAGATGGTTCAAAGAGAAACCAGGTCTCAGAGAAGTTATGATTCTCATAGTTATTCAGTAATTCAAACCCGGTAATGGCATTATTTGTTTCTATGAAGCACATTTTCATTAACATTTCGGAGAATCCTTTTAGCAGTAATTTTACGCTGATAAATAGTAAAAGGGTTTACTTTTCATACCACAACTCATTGAGTAATAAATGGAGGCCTGCATGCATTTCATTCCTTCGCGAATGAGATGATTTTATTACCAGGAATATGTACGGAAATCACTTTTAAGATTGTTTGAAAGTAGTGCACTCTTTAATAAAGTAAGTTTCAAGACAAACTTTCAAATTGTTTGTATGAAAAATTTGTTTTAAAAATGTATTAATAAACCTAACCACTGATATAAAAAATAGATGCGAAATGGACAAAAAAACATAGTTCCATGTAGCTACGCGATAATGTTTCAAAATGCGCACTGTTAATATTGGAAGCAGCTCATGTGACAGTAACATTTACTTCGTTTATTTTTAAAGAAGTAGTTTAGTGACTTTGGTGTATCTGCATCATGCGTGATAATCTTCTATTTCACACTGACTAAGTTTCTCAGCGGTCCACCACGTCGCGTCACACGTGCCCAGTCTTGCATACGTGTCTTTCGAAGATATTTGCCGGGTTTGCTGGTTCTTCTAAAGGCGAAGCTGGCTGGCTACAATGGAAATTTGTTTCTTTATTATGATTCTTAGTTCCCAGCCCTTTTGGCCATGCCTCATAAGAACCACTCGACCATTGCAATGAATACGCAAGGACGAGAGGGGAATCTTATACTTCAATTTAAATATAGGGCAAATCAGCAGTTACGGCGTCATCCAATCTGGAGCTTAAACGCCCGCTAATTATGTGTCATCGCAGCTTCTGCGATAAACTACCATTCTTTAACCTTTTTAGTGACTTGATAGACCTGATTGATGAGTGGGTGACACGAAGCGCTAGATTCATCTAAACGTAGTTAGAGGTTGGACGTAACAGCATCAGAACTGCTCACCTTCCTTCGGCGTTATTTTACGTTTTTTCAAGAAAATGTACGCAGATAATCTCTTTCCCCATACGTCATATACAATTTTTACTGTTTTTTGACCAATTAAATAAAAAATAATGTGATCAAGGTCGGGGATATATTTAAATCCCTTATATTTAAATCCCCTACATTTAAATCGCCTATATTTAAATCGAAGTGCAGCTGTCCGCGCATGCGCCCGAGCGCAGGGTGCCCTGCGGCTGGTCGCTTCTCGCGCGGCTGCTGCGCGGGGCGGCGCGCAGCGGGAGGAGACGCAGACCGGTGACCCAGCTCGCGCACTCGCGGCTAACGGGATGCGCCGCCGCTTTCCCGGATCGTTCGCCTCCTCCTCCTCCTCCTCCTCCGCCGCCGGCCGCCGCCGCCACCGCCGCCGCCGCCGCCGCCGCCGCCGCCGCCGCCGCCGCCGCCGCCACCGCCACCGCCACCGCCACCGCCACCGCCACCGCCACCGCCACTGTCGCCGCCACCACCGCCACCATCGCCACCATCGCCACCGCCACCGCCACTGCCGCCACCACCACCACCACCACCACCGCCACCACCACCACCACCACCACCACCGCCACCACCACCACCACCACCACCACCACCACCTCCGCCACCACCACCACCATCAACACCACCACCGCCACCACCACCACAACCACCGCCACCACCACCACAACCACCGCCACCACCACCACCACCGCCACCACCGCCACCACCACCAGTACCACCACCACCGCCGCCACCACCGCCACCACCACCAGTACCACCACCACCGCCGCCACCACCGCCACCACCACTACCACTACCACCATCACCACCACCACCTCTCTCGCCCTCGCAGTGACTTGCACCTGCTTTTGTAGACATTCCGCTGACTTCCTTCTCTACTAGTATTATTTCCACGGGTATCGTCCCGTGTTGAGTTCTCAATTCTTGCACCTGTTGTCGTCTTGTGTAGCTTTTTACCTCTTTCGTATTACATCTCCGTTCTTCTCATTATTAAGTCTTTCATTGGATTTTCTGTTTCGTTCTGTCACCCCCTGCATGGATATCATATTTCCGTAGGAAATAAATATTCATTGAAATAGAATGTAGGCCAATAATGTGATATGCCTTCACTATATTCATGGATTTTAGAAAAATTGCCAAAATTAATTTTGCAATGGATACCAACAAAACGCGAGAGGCGAGGAGGACCTGGAGGAGTATGGAAACAAGGAGTGGAAGAGGCCACGCTAGCCAGACAAATCCAAGATAACTTACAGAAAGGCAGAAATTCCTCGAGGCAGAGCGGAGAAATGGTGACAGATGTAGAGCAACTCCGTCATTTTATAGTATACAGGTATATTCGAAGATATCTGAATTTAGTCTCCCTTACACTCCCTCTCCCCTCCCATTTTCTCTCTTTTCGTCTGCCTGGATACTCTCTCTCTCACACACACGCACTCACACACACGCACTCACACACACGCACTCACACACACGCACACACACACGCACTCACACACACGCGCACACACGCGCACTCACACACACGCACACACACACAAACGCACACACACACGCGCGCGCACACACACAAACACACACGCACACGCGCGCGCACACACACACATGCACACACACGCTCCCGCACACACACGCACACGTGCACACACACGCGCACGTGCACACACACGTGCACACACACACGTGCACACACACACGCACATACACACTCACACACGCACACACACATTAGACGCGCGCACATCGACCGCTGTCATCTCCTTCACCATCTCTCGTAGGCGGAGGCCGACCTGCTTTTCTGTTATCTTCGCCGTTACCTTCTCCTCCTCCTCCTCCTCCTCCGCCGCCGCCGCCGCATTCCAGCGAAGGTTACGCGCAACTTCTCCGACGCAGCGCTTCGGAGCTCCTTTCTCGGGCGCAGAGCAACTGGAGAGGCAACGTGCTGGACGTCGTTACTCGCGCTCTAAGGAATCTCTACGTTTAGTACAAACATTCAAATTGGGAGCAACAGATATGATCACCGCGGCAGCTTTTCAGAAAAGAATGTTATTAATTGCTTGCTTGAATAAGATGTTTAAATCCGTGTGAAGATGAATGGTGTATTAGTTATTTTTGTCTATTTGATATTCTTTGTGTACGTTGCCACTCCATCACTGCTAATACGAGCCTGGTCACTCCGTCCCCGCCACTCCGTCCCCGCCACTCCGTCCCCGCCACTTCGTCCCCGCCACTTCGTCCCCGCCATTCCGGACCCGCCATTACGATCTCACCATTCCGACCTCATCGTCCCGACGGTATCATTCCGACTGCATCGTTCAAACCTCACCATTCGGACATCATTTCGATCCTCTCTATTCCGTACGATCTTTTTCGACCCACCACTCCCACACCATCTCCCCGATACATCCGTTTGACTCCGTCCCACACACCACCTCTCAGACACCCTTCCACACTCCATCACTTCGCCCTCCGTTTGTCCAAACCCTTGGTAGCAGAGAAGCCTGAATGTATTGCGAATTTGCAGGGATGACATCTACCGCCCAGAGCCGTCCGTCCCCTCATGTTCCAGCCTGCACCTCCACTCTGTCCGCCCTCCACCTCGTTCCTCCTACGCCCCGCCCCGCTCCGCCCCGCCCCGCTCCGCCCCGCCCCGCCCAGCCCCATTCCACCGTTCCCTCTCCACCGTTCCATCCCTCGCTCGACCTCTGACCTCTGTCCCACCCCTCCCCTCTCTGTCATCGGCTCCGACGCATCCCCACTTTCTGCTCCGCTCCACCTCCACCCACTGCCCCGCTCCACCGCCCACCAGCCCCGCCCCTTTGCGCCCTCAGCTCCAACCTATCCCCTCCCTCTACCCCTCTCCACCCCCATCCCCGCCCCGCCCCGATCCATCCCGCATCCTTCTCCACCCCGCCTTTTTTCACCGTGCGTTCCGACCCATCCCTTCCCTCTACCCCGCTCCACCGCCCGCTGCTCCGTTCCACGTCCATCCTGCCCCTCTCCATCGTCGGTTCCGGCCCATCCTCGCCCTCAGCCCCACTCCACCTCCGCCCCGCCCCTCCCTGCCCTCAGCTCCGACCCATCCCCTTTGCCCCGCCCCCTTTGCCCCGGCCCCAGCCATCCAAGAGTGGGGCTGAGGGCCCATCTTCACCCTCAGCCCCACTCCACCTCCGCCCCTCCCCTCCCTTCCCCTAGCTCCGATCCATCCCCGCGCCACCTTTGCTCCCCCCCCTCCCGCCGTCCAAGGGTCGCGGCGGCGAACAAGCGCGGAGCGGTCGCGACGTGACGATGCGCGGCGAGCGCGTATTATGTGTTTCGCGTTACGACGCTATTAAAGCGCGAGTAACTACGCGTAATTAGCAAGCAATTTCGAGTAATGCTGGTAATTGCGAATTGGAGAAACCAGTCGTAATGAGAAGGAAGCGCCCGCGTCCTGCGCCGGCGGATTGGTTCCTGCGGGTGAACGCCCTTCGCCTCGGGTCCTCAAACTTTGGAACGCAGCGCTGGCCGAAAATTTAAGGGGGAATTTGGGAAGAAATAACCTGGCAAACCGCCACGCATTCTCAGTTAATAATGAAATTTAATGTTTTAGACAATTTTGGGGAAATTTGTTAAGAAATCATCTGGCAAATGGCCTCCATTTACAGTTTATAATGACCAATTTTATTTATTTGGTCAAAAAACAGTAAAAACTGTATATGACGTATGGGAAAGAGATTATCTGCGCACGTTTTCTTGAGGCCCAGAATTTAAAAGAAAGCAACATTTGAAAAACTAGAAACAAGAATTTAGAAAATTATTAATATTTTAGAAAAATAAAAATTTGAAAAATGTTTGTTCCCGAGTTATAGAAAATCAATTTCAACGGTAAATGAACTGCTCATTTGATTTTTCTGCATTGCTAACAAAGTAGTTCTACTCTTACCACTACAAGCAAAAGGAGTGCTCAACAAAACGTGCGCACAGTGAAGTTACATTTACGTCCAGAAGCAAAACAAGGGGCCATCTCTGCATGTGGTCAATGGATCAGGGAAACTGGACAAAAACCTGATCAAGATACAACAATAATGTAGCACTAGAAAATGTGGACTTTCGGTCAGAACCTCACATTCAGAGTTAGCCATGAACGATAATACACTAGGAGTAGGTTCCTGAAGAGAATGAGAATGTATTCGACCTCCAGTATCCTAGGGTTTCTTTCGTGTGGGTATTGTACGTATTCTTAACATTCATTTTGTCAGCTCAAAGTTTCCTTTCATTAAGAAATGTGCGACGAGAATGGTATGCAATAGAAAAATCGTTTTAGACACATGCTTAGTGGTGGTGGGGTTCATTAACTAGGAACACTCAGTCTGCTTTGCTGTTTTTTTAACTATCTCATGACGTAGGATCTAAGAATTCGAAGTCATCGTAATGAAATATGTCCTCTACCTTGAAATTTTAGATTTTACCTATAAGGACTGTTTCAAAGCTACTGAATCGATTTACTTTCAAGAAATCAAATAACTCTAAGTACATATTATCCCCTTCGCGTAATATTTTGTCGAAAGACTGTCAGTCTTTCTGCAGGCGAGTTCGTCGACACGAAGTGTTCTGGACTACAGGAAGGAATGTCTTCTGAACGGTGGAGGTCATCTCTGAAAATTCGTTGTAAATTGGTTCACTCAGTCTTCTCTGCAGCCAAGGTTGCACTCTCATGCCAAATAATGAATTCGCCATTCACACTTCGCCGACACTTTCCTTTAATTGAGATTATCTAACGGTAAATGCGAAGATAAATGGTGCATCCCAAGTACCGACGTACTCTATTATTACGCTCGGTCTGTAAGCACTGTAGAATTTACTGCCCTGACAGTTACTGAAGAAAGTACTACCTTGCTTCTAGTCGTGATTTTTTTCGAATAAGAAGTGGAATGTTCCTCTAACATTGTTGCAAATAATGAATCTCAAAAGTTCTTTTCGCCGTTATAATTCTTGAATGTTCACAGTAATCCGATCTAATGGGCGTATTTTGGAAATTTAAAAATGAATTTGAGAAGAACATAACTGTAAAGACATTAATAAAAATGTGTGGTTTGTGCACGGTTCTCTTTACAGAACACAATTCATTTCCGTGTCAAAGTGAAACGGACACATTATCTTCATAAGATACAAATACTATTTCTAGACACCATTTACAGTAAATCGTTTTAGAATAGAATAATTAGCATTTGGTGTTCAGAGATTGCTGAGTTTGAAGTAACTACGTAGACATTTTTGGCTTAGGTAGGGTCAGAATATCGCATTTGCTAACTTTGACGGAATGAAAATTGGAATAGAGTTTTCTTCTGTGAGAGACGACTTCGAACGACTCTATTTCAATCGTTCAGAAAACTACGATCACATTCAGAAATTACATGATATCTTGGCAAATCATTATATGCAGTAACGGTGTAATTGCAAGCTAGGCGACTGGCATTTTGTCTACATAATGTTTTACAAAATTACTGTTTTGATATTTATGTAGATTCGTATTACGAAAAAATACCATGAACAAAATCGTGTTCGTATTAAAAAAATAATATTTTCGTGAGGTTTTAAGAAAGTGCGCTTCAGTGCCAACATTATTTAAAAAAACCTTTAAAAAAACTCAATTCCAGAGAATTGGCAATTGTTAGGTTTAAAAGTAGTTTCCTCATATTTCCTGTGAACGGGAGTATACAGTTCGTTTCTATTGGATTACGATTTTATGAACTGACCAAAATTCCACATTATTAAGATTTTTATTTGTTCCTGTTCTACCTGCTTTGCCTTTCATTTCAGCGGGACATCCTGGAAAGGAAATAATAGAACCCATTTTTAGTTTCTCACTGTCCAAAAATCTACCACCATCAACCAGATGACTTAGCCCAAATTTTTACGTTGTGATCAATTTTCAAGAATTTACAGCATTTAAAAAAAATAAAAACCATTTCTGAATATAGTACAAGGACAACGAAATGAAATGATGTTGTGCAGCCAGTTTCAAAAATCAAAAACTGGGTATGCGAAGTCATCCGGTAGAAAGGAGTTACTTTGTTGATATGCTTATTTCATTTGCAGTCCCTTGGCCAATCCTCTGAAGTATTTAAATAGATCATCTACCATTAGAATTATCAATAGTTTTTTTTAATTGATACGAAATAATATTAAAAAATGACAGAAACAGTTTACATCATACATCCGTATAAACATTGATAAATATCAGCGGAATTTGACTGTTCAACTCAAAATACATTTTCAAGAAGGCATCCATAGATTATTTTCATAGAATTCGAAGAATAGTTCTTAGTTTAGTAATTCTTAGTTTCCTAGAAATAATTTTACTACTTGCTTCATTCCCTTTGTCAAATTGTTACTACAGGGTCTATGCTTCAACAATTTTTTTTTTCAGATCCATTTCTCCTTTCCACTGTTTCTCTTCGGAGCTGTTTCCCATCCCCATAAGGCCGTCGTGCTAAATGCGTGCGTGCGTGCGTGCTTGCGCAGGTACGACTCGCTGACGGGCGTGCCGAGCTGCCAGCGCACGGTGGCGTTCGAGAAGGCGTGCGTGCTGTTCAACATGGGCGCCGTGTACACGCAGATCGGCGCCAAGCAGGAGCGCGCCTCGCCCCGCGGCCTGGACGCCGCCGTCGACTCCTTCCTGCGCGCCGCGGGCGTCTTCCAGTACATCCACGAGAACTTCACCAACGCGCCCAGCATGGACCTCGGCCCGGCCATGCTCGGCATGCTCGTGCAGCTCATGCTGGTACGTGCTCGAGCGCGACGCTCGCGGCGCGGGGAGAAATGATTATAGATTAGGAAACGGTAGTTTGAGAAAAGAGTTTTGAACAATAAATAATTTTCGAAAGTTCCTCTAACTCTAGAGCGATTCTGAAAAAGTTGCTAGTAAGTGCTATCAGTCAAGTACTAGGATACGTCTTAACGTTATGATCTTTTTGATTACATAAACTTAAACAAAGATTTGTTTGTAATGAACAATAAAATTTGCATATCTGTTCCTTCGAAAGCGAACGATAATTTTAACGTCACTTCCTATTTTTTCAATTGTTTTATTAACCTCTGTGATTATTGTTACTTCAATTTAGATAGACATAAGCTTTATTCTACAATTGGGCAGATGTTGCCCGGTCGCAGAATGTCAGTGTAATACCAAACTGCTCCAGTCCACGTAAGTCGTGTGTTTGGCAAGTTTGGCGCCCCCTGAGCGAGCAGCAGCGAGCAGCTGAGGCCACCGTAACTTCTGTTTGTACACCTTTCCTAGCACTACCTTAATTTCAAATTGCTGTGGATGGCCATATCCAAAACAGGGCTTGGTCGTGGCTGAGCAGAATTAGTTTACAACATATTTGTTTGCCATCGTTTCGGAAAACGTATTTCCTTCATCAGGGCTATATACAACACGAGAGAGAAGACAATGTAACATATAAAACTACCAAAGAACAAATCAATTAATATACCCTCTGTGGATACAGTGAACATTACATTTAAATTTGCATATATACAATTTACATACCTTACAACATGAAGGAAATACTTTTTCCGAAACGTTGGCAAACATCAATGTTGTAAATTAATTCCGCTCAGCACTGACCAAGTCCTGTTAACCTGCCTCCACATTTATAATTATGGTCGATAAGCATTCTTCACACATCCAAAACGTGATAATATAAAATGTACTGTTTTCAAACGTCTCGAGAGACAGAAATGTCGAACGAGAAGAAATAAATTAAAAAAAAAAAAAAGAGCAGCGGTGTGAAGGCCCCCGAGCGAGCGGCGGTGTGAAGGCCCCCTGAGCGAGCGGCGGAGTGAAGGTGGGCGTGGCGGGTGTTGCAGGCGCAGGCGCGCGAGTGCCTGCTGGAGAAGCTGGAGCTGCAGGCGCCCGAGCCGCGCTCGCTGGACGCCAGCCTGGACCTGGCGCAGGAGGCCGCGCAGGTGGGTGCCCCGCACTGGCTCCTCCCCACTCAAGGTCCACACCCAGGGCCGGGGTTAAGTATTGCGCCCCCACTCCCCCCCCAGCACAAAATTGTGTTGCCATCCCCTCCCGTAAAAAGGTTCAACTTTAGTAAATAAAAAGAAAAACTTCTCCTAAACCCAGACCCAGGGCTAGTAAATACAAAAAAACTTATCTTAATACAAGTATTTTCTGTACAAATACAAATTAAAACTAATAATTTTTATATAAAATTTTACTATACATTTATTGCATTGTCCTGGCGATCTCGGACCAAAGGGTCACGGATTCGAGTCCCGCCTCGGACATGGATGTATTTGTGTATGTCTGTATGTGTGTCGTCCTTTCTCCTCTTATTATCACCATCATCATCATCATCATCATCATTCCACCTTCCATACCCCTAGGGCTAACAACCCTGGGGGATAAAAATGGTATCTAACCTAATGCTGATCCAACCTGAATTACACACGTGTATCTCTCCGGGCCTCGGAAGATGACGTGTAGTGTGGTCATAAATGGCCTATACGCAAATAATAATAATAATAATAATAATAATAATAATAATAATAATAATCAGTGGCGTAGCCAGGGAGGGGGCAGGGGGCGGCGCGCCCTGGGTGACACCATTCTATGGGTGACTCCAATTGAATTATTTTTTAGTTGGAATTATATAATTTAAATCATTTACTTCAACAATTTATGCATTAATAGTTAGTTTTCTTAGTTTTGGTAGTTTCAAAATTTTATTGTTGAATTATATCTTTTATGGTTTAGATAAAAATTATGTTAATTTAATAATTACACATTTAAATCATTAGCAAAGATTATGATTCAATTGCAATTATATTGCAATACTTAATTTAAGTGGGGAGGGTGACAACAATACCTTCGTCCCAGGTGACACCAACTGAAGTTACGCCATTTATAATAATAATAATAATAATAATAATAATAATAATAATAATATTTAAAAAATACTATTTCGTGTCTTTCTTCTTATTATATATGTCTGTGGAGTGAAGCCAGTGTTGAAAAGCAGTCTGCTCATTTGTTTTGCAGGTGTCGGAGGTGTACGCGCAGGTGGCGGACGCGATGGCGAGCGCGGCGGCGGTGCGCGACTACGCGCCGCACTCGTGGGCGGCGCTGGCGGCGGTGAAGCGGGAGCACTTCCTGGCGCGCGCGCACGGGCACGCGGCGGCGGCGGTGGCGGCGGCGCCGGCGCCCGCGCCGGCCTCGCGCCGCGGAGACCGCCTGCGCGACGCCCTGCTGCTGCTGCACGCCGAGCCCGACCCGCGCGCCGCCGCCACGCAGCTCGACGTGCGCGCGCCGCGCGACGCGCAGGAGCGATCGCTGCTCGGTGAGTGCTACTCTTTACATTTGCGGACGGAGCGCTGCGATCTGTTTACACGAGGTCACCGCCGACTGAATGAGAAACGCTCGTCTGCAGAATACACTGACCGTTTAATATGATATAGATGGCGGTGAGCAGCACCACGGTGTAAGAGATATAAGGTCCTATTAAATTAAGAAGGTGATTGACAGTTCTGTGTGACGTCAGGACGCCTCTCCCGTTTCCATGGCAGCTGCCAACCAGAGAGACAAAACGTGACGTGTCAGGTCGCTCAGTTGCCACTGCCGAACAAGGGGAACATTTGAGCATCGCACAGAGACTTCCCTGCCGCCGCGCCGCCAGCGTTTCTGCCTGTGCTGCGCGCGCAATGTGTACTGTGTTGTGATGAGTTGCGTTGAGGTTAGGCTTTTGTCGTATTTTTTACACTTTTACACGTATTTTTTGAAGTGTTTGTTTTCGTGTCCCCGGTAACATGTGCTCAGTGGTTTGCGACCTGGCAACGTCACTCCCCTCCACTCACAAATGGCAATCACCTTCTAAATTTAATCGGACCTTAGGTGGGTTCACTCCCTGTCTAAAACTGAAGCAAATGTGAGGCTAGTTCTCACAGTTGTCGCTATGTAAGCGCTGCGAACGACTTGGGCATTTTTGGGACAAGATGGTGATCCATTTAATAGCTTTGTAACCTCTGGTGGAAGCCACTAAATCGCGAGACGCCATCATGAATGCCCAACTCGATCGTGCGCACCGTACGGATAAGCGAGGAACTAGCCTCAAACTGGCTTCAAAAATTTTGTCCAAAAGGCGGCTAGTTGACACACCTATATATCTTACACCGTGGCAGCACATAGAACTAGAGTCCCTGGATACAGAGAGTAGCACATTCCAATGTTCCACCGATCCCGCCAATTTATGTCCAGTTGTCAGGAAAATTGAAACTGCGTAATATTCCGTATTTTCAGAACCATGAATCTACCCCAAACCAATATTAATATCCTTAAAAATCTTCATAATGTCACCAAATGTTATAATTTCCCTTCAGTTCCTGATTGGTGC
Organism: Acheta domesticus; assembly: GCA_031308135.1. NCBI lineage: Eukaryota > Metazoa > Arthropoda > Insecta > Orthoptera > Gryllidae > Acheta > Acheta domesticus. Next base: position 192,199,473 of record JAHLJT010004567.1, read on the forward strand.
CTGACGGGGCTGTCGAGTGAATGGATATTAAATGGCGGCAGTTGCGCTTCTCTCTGTATCTAGGGACTCTACGCAGAACCCCGGTGGGGCAAGAACATAACCATTAAGCAGTAGATAAGTGCAAAGAAGAAATGAAAATATTGTACGCGAATGTTGTGAATAGCGTGTGGTGTGATATATTTTATTGTATATAAATCATTTAAGAGCGCGACTCCCATAAGGCATAATTCGTCAGCTGTGTCCGTATATAGCGCTTGTGCTGCCTTCGGAGACAGCTGATTGGTCAGATGCTAATTGACATCGCGGCCATTCGTGTATTCTCGGTTGTGTGCTCGGGCCTTCACTTTCAAAACAACATTAGTTCCTAATTTTGCCGTCAGCAAATGTAAAGTGAACGACCAATAAATAATAAATATATTTGTTTCAATATAATCTCAGTAGTTCGGGTAATCTTTAATTACGGTGCGGCGCTCGGCTTAACTAGAATTTGATATGTGGCCCATAAGCCCTTCTAAGTTGGACAGCCCTGCCCTAAGGCCTCGATGATCACACCGGCGTTTCGCGTCTTTCTCGCTCCTGCCGCTAGATGTCGCATGATCGCAAACACTGCTTTACACAGTCGCGATCATGCGATATCTAGCTGCACGACTGAGAAAGAGGCGAAAATACCGTGACCTATTCCATCGTGGAGAGCAAAGTTACAACAATCACAGTATATACATGGGTTTTTCGTTCTTCGCGCACCAAGGTCACGAACGAAAAATGGGGAGGGAAGGCTTTCTCCAATAGGGAGCTTCTACGTCACTACTGTGTTGTACTAAGGAAGCTCCCTAAACCTTCTCTCTCCATTTTTCGTCCGTGACCTTGGTGCGCCAAGAACGAAAAAACCCGAATATACTATGTATTGACATAGACATGACACTCCCTATTGGAGAAAGCCTTCCCTCTCCATTTTTCGTCCGTGACTATGGTGTGCCAAGAACAAAAAAACCGGGTATGTGTTGACATAGAAGCTCCCTATTGGAGAAAGCCTTCCCTCTCCATTTTTTGTCCGTGACCTTGGTGCGCCAAGAACGAAAAAATCCAAGTATAGTGCACGTGTGAATGCGCGGTGTGCTCGTTGGGTTGCAGGGCGCGCGCACCTGCGCGAGGCGCTGCTGCGGCACGAGGAGACGCAGCGGCTGCAGCGCATGAGCCGCGAGCTCAAGGGCAAGGCCGCCCTGGCCGCCGTGCTGCGCGCCGCCCACCAGCGCGCCCTCGAGGCCTACACGGCGGCCGAGCGCGAGGACGACTTCCGGGAGGTGCTCGACCCGCCGCGCGTCCAGCGTGAGTACCACGCCCCCCTTTGCCACTCGCTTACCGGCGACATTCCGTTTTTTCGTTTTGGGGAACCGACATTTTTTTCGTTATGGGGAAAAATGGGAAACGCAAGTGGACGGAAGATGTTTGGGGATTTTTGGGGGAAATTATTTTCTTCTGAAGACGAGAAAAAAATATCTCAATTATTATGAATAAAAAAAGAAACAACAGACGTTATTCTCTATTTTTGTGCATCAAAAAGAGGAAAACTAACGATATAGAGGTAGAAAAAAAACATGAGAAAAACGAAGATCGTACAGGATTTCCAGAAGGTCAAAGGACGATGGTTGGTTGGTTTGAATTGTTTGGATTTAAGGAGACAGTTTTTAATTGAATTGTCAGAGACAGCTTTTGTCCCTTGGACGTCGTTTGTTCACATTTTGGGGAACATTTTTCGTTTCGAAGTTGGGGAATTTTGTTTCATTGGTGAGGTTTTTGGGTGAAATTCCATAGTATTCTTTATTGTCTAAAATTGTCTTAAATTGTCTTGAAATAATTTTAAGTTACATTGCATTTTATTCATAATTATAATATGTAAATTTTAGTGTGCCGCCAACAGGTTGCATAAACCTACCTGCGGAAATAATAAATATCTATCTATCTATCTAATCTATTTATCTATCTATCTAGTAGTGGCGGGGAAAGAGCTCGAACACACGTGGCAGCCCTGGCTGACAGAGATTGTGTGCGCGTGTTGCAGCGTCCACCAAGTTCCAGCTGTCGCTGACGCCGCCGGACTTCGGCGCGCACCGCGTGGAGGACCTGTTCCGCGCGCTGGGCCCCGTCGCCATCTTCTCGGCCAAGCACCACTGGACGGCGCCGCGCAGCGTGCAGCTGCAGCGCGCGGGCGCCGACGGCTTCGGCTTCAGCGTGCGCGGCGACGCGCCCGTCATCGTCGCAGGCGTCGACCAGGACAGCCTCGCCGACGTGAGTGCCCTCGCGCGGCAGCCAGCCGACACCCCAATGGCCGAGACCCCAACGATCGACCAATCACCCACGTCACTGACCTGTCAATCTACCCACCCGCCCTCCAACCAATACACCTTCCAACTTGAAGTCGTAGGCTTCCGCGGCCGGAGTCATGTGGATGATCTTGGCTGGCCGGGTGACGCCGCGTCGAAGGCTGTATTGCTGACGTTTCGACCATTTTATCGTGGTCTTCCTCAGGGCTGGAATGCCAGCCGCATTCCAGCCCTGAGGAAGACCACGATAAGATGGTCGAAACGTCGGCAACACAGCTTTTGACGCGGCGTCACCCGGACAGCCAAGATCATCCACCTTCCAACTTTGTTTGTCTCCCACTATTTCTCGCCGACGCGTCGACGTGTCGCGACTTGGCAGACAAAGTCCACACTTCCCTCATCGTCAGCCAACCATCCAACCCACCACACGACTGTTGCAGCCCTCTGCCGAACGCCTTGCGACCAACTCGCAATCCAGCACACATATTCATATACACACCATTGGGCAATCACGTGTGACCGAACATCCAGCCAGTTCATCCTTCTACCTACCAATCCTCCAACAAATCAACTTACCAACCAACTTCTTAATCCTCCCATGTTGCTCGCCGACGTGTGGCAGAAGAAACACAACAGCACTCCCTTTATCGATAGCCAACCATCCAACCCACCGCTACCTCTGGCATCCGCCAATTGCTTAGCGATCAACCGGCTGTTTAGCCAGCCCCTACATACCTACCTACCCACTAATCAATCAATCTACCAACCAAACATCCTTTTATATTTTCCACTGTTCCCCCATCAACCCTTTGTCAACCTGGGCACTGTCTCTGCATGAAGCAACCAATTCACCAGTTTCTCTACTCACCCACCCACCAACCCACCCACCCTCATCTGTTCACACTCTTTATTTGGAAATTTGCTTTCTCCTTCAATTTTCCTGCCCTTTTACCTTCAATGAATTTTACTGTGGATTTATTTTTTCTAATTTAATTTGATTTTATGTAGACGAAATGAAATTTAAAAATAATTCTCTCTCAGCAGTTTGATGTGTGAGAATTGAGAAAGAAGAAAAAAAAGTATATATCTATAAGACAAAAATACCATAAAACATATTAGTTAAATATTTGTATTAATTTTTAAATATTTGTTAAATAAAGTACAGTCTGAGGCACACTCAAAATTTCTTGGGGGGTACAGATGTAGTGTCCAGCCAGCTTCATGTTTTCTCTTGTGTATAGAATTTTGCATTGGTGCTGAATATGTATTGTCGTTTGTTGTCTTATAAGTAATATTTGTAATGTTAACAACTGATATATAGATGAATTTCTACATAGATAGATTTCAGTGTAGTAAATTAGTATCATTTGTCTCTTGAGGAAGTATCTTTAGTCTATTAGTATCATTTGTCTCTTGAGGAAGGGGCTGAAATGCCATGAGCTGCCCTCGTCTGTTGGGCGTACCACTGTGCACAATAAGATAATATGATTTCAATGATTCTCAAGTCAGATTTTTTTCTAAATGTTTTATACCGGTTTAACTATGTAAAGAAAACAGAAAAAGTCGCATATCTTCATAAAAAGATGTATTTAGCTTTTCTCAGCTTGTAAATATTTCTAAAAATATTACTTTTAATAACATTACTATAATTTATAAACAAAACAGAAGCAAATAAAAGAAATTTATTTGCCGATGCAAAACTTATTCAGCATGTTATGTATAATGATATGTGTATGATGACTAAGCTGCGGATTTTTGCCTATTTGCCTACTATTTTATTCAATGGAAAACCCAAAATTTAAGGTTACTTATTCATATTGAGGCATTAGGAGCATTATTTGCGAATTTTATAGTGCCTATAAATGCCTATTTCACTAATAAATGCCTATTTTATGAGTAAATGTCTAAATGTTACCTATTCTCATATTTATTGTTCAAAATTCAATTATCCTTAATCACAAATGTTTAAAAATTTAGGTTTATTTTGTTTTTATCCTGCAGATTACAGCTAAATCGAACAACTATCGATAAATCTACATTCCTTTTTACTGCCATCACAATGCGGGTACTTCAAATTACGAAACGCGCAAAGTTGCTGGTGGTATTCATGTGATCATTTTTTACTTCGAATTTTTTAACATTTTTTTTACTCAAAAACAGCTCAAAATGTTTTCTAAAATGTTCTCATCTTATAAAGGACAATATAAAAATTGGTGATGATTCCATTTTTCGCAAACATTGTATTTTCGAAAATTGTAAAAAGGTAACATTGCTAAAGTGCAGTATTGAACATAGAGCTTCCTGTCTTAAATTAAATATATGAAATATGTTCTAAAAAAGCAGATTTTGGAAAAAAAATAATAATTTTCTGCTACTGCAATTCAGCCATTTTTTTCGCATTGTCGAACAATGAAAGAATGGATATTTTTGGAGCATTCGTCAGAACAATGATAAAAGCAAACATTCAATGAAGGTAATGATATTATGAATCCTTCAGAAACTTTCTACTCAAGAACATAAATAAGGATAAGAAAAATATCTAATGCCTTTTTAAATGCCTATTTTACATTTTAGTGCCTATTTTGCCTACCTATTTCTAGTTTTTTGTGCCTATAAATCCGCAGCTTAGTGATGACTGATGAAATGGAAAACATTTCCACCTAACTTGATTATTTGATTTTATTTGTAGTATGGAGGCATGAAAGAAGGAGACTTCATTGTGGCCATTGGTGACCGTGATGTGAAATGGGCATCACATGAAGAAGTAGTTAACCTAATCAAGGAGGCTGGAGACTCACTGAGTCTCAAACTTGTCACCCCAATGGATCGCAATTATCTGAAAGTGAGTTTTTCATTTACTGTTTCCAGAACAATATTAACTATTCTTCTTTAAAAAACTTCACTAAGATATATTAGGTAAATTCTTAGATATACTTCAGAAAGAAGAATGGACAACCTTTTCTCCTGGTAAAAAACATGTTGTTAGAGAAATCTGTTCTATAACTTCTCATATCAAAAAGCATTGAGTGTGTGTACATACAGACTATTTTGTCAGTAGGGTGTCCATTGAAATAACAGAAATTCCCTGGCTTTGAAATAACACTTCAGTGACATTTTATGATTATTCCTTCCACTGATGCAATTTAGAATTCATATACATTCGTTTCTGAAAGCCTTAAGGAATGACTGTTCCTTTTGCACTTTTTGTATTTTAATGAAATTGTAGATGTTTTAGTTCAGAGGCTTCGTTTCTATTTCCATACCGCTTTTCAGATTCTGTAAATACAATGTGATTTGTCAAAAAATTGAAGAAGAAAAGCAGAAATGCACTGACAAGAAAAAATCATCTTTGAAATTTCTTGACTTACGCACATATTTATCTGATTTCCTGATTATTAGGTACTTTTGCAATGCAATGCTTTAATTAATTTTAAATTATGTATAAACAAAGCTATTCTCTGAAAATAGAATTGTAATAGCCTGTTTTACTTTCCCATATACTGTACGTACGTATAGTATAGGGGAAGTTATGTAATGCTGCACGAAAAAACGGCGTATTTTCGGCAGAAAAACTCTTATTGTAGGGTCCTGGTGATGAAAAAGTGCCATCCAGTTGCTAAATTACGAAAAAAAAAATCTAGAACTGGTGCAGCCAGAATCCTTTCCCTGTTTTGTGGGTCCTTGATACTGAAAAACCAACTGAAAGCAAAACGTCTGTCTGTCCATGTGTGTGATCAATGCTAGCGATTAAACCGTTCAGCCGATTTTCTCCAAAATTGATATTCCCTGACCGATCTGAATGTTTTTGTGGCCCCTTGAATTTGAAAATGATATTCTAATTTTGGAGGGTACTTTACATGAAGCCCCTGGGACATTTTCAAAATTTTCAAAAAATGGCACCAACAATTTTGACTAAATTTTGTTGTAGTCTGTTGTTGTCTGAAGGTCATTCAACAGAATGCTGTAGGTCTTATGTTGGTTAAAAACTCTGATTTTTCGAAACTTGAAAAAATTTAAAATTTTTTCGGCATCTTCCTACAACTACAATTAAGAAGATTAATGAAATATGTTCATAAAAACAAATAAGGTGATGATCAATTTTTTCAGAAACATAAGTATTTTTTTCAAAAAATTGTGTCAAACTTAGACATTTTTTTATTTTCTTTAAACCATTTTTTCTTAAAAACCGCACTTTTTTTTATTAAATTGGAACCTCAAATAGCATAAAGGAAGCTTAAGAGAATGGTGCAGGTTTCATGTTTGTTAAAATGTCTGATTTTGCAAACATTTTTAAAAAGAAAGGAAAAAAAAATATTTGGCATCTTTCTACAACTACAATTGTGAAGACACAATTGTTTTTCATAATGAAATATACTCATCAAAAACAGATCTTCAAATAAGGTCATGTTGAATTTTTTGAAAACATGAGTAGTTTTTCTATAATTTCCTGACAAACTTAATAGCCCGCTCGGAATTCACTGCACTTGGTTTTTGTCGTTTTTTTACAACTACAATTTTTTCTCAATTATATGTATTTATCAAACTACATCTTCAAATGAGGTCATGCTTAATTTTTTCAATACATGAGTAGTTTTTGTATAGTTTTGTGAAAAATATAATGGCCCGCTGTGAATTTACTGCACTTCCGACAGCTGGATGCGTCGTCAATTAGAATTTGCAATTTTGTATATTATTTCTTTGTTTGTTTCTTACATTCGACCTTTTGTTACAGATTTACACATTAATATTTTAGAAATTGTTAATTTTGAAATATTTGAAATAAAAAGTGAAAAAATTTAATAGCTCTCAGAATAGTGACAATGCAGGGTCTGCAACAATGGAATTCAGTTTGCACTCGCGAATATCTGTGAATTGCATGTGATTGTTTTGACCTGATGGAGCTGTATGAAAAGGAGTTATAATTGTCTAATTTATGTTGATATTTGCATGAAAATATTTAGTTTTCGCACCAAATGCTGTACCATTTGTAGTGAGTAGAGTATTTGTTGCATGGTTTTAAAGTACTCTTCTCTAATCATGGCCCTTTGGAATGGATTTCTAGATTGTCCAGGGTATCAAGCTTCTTTTTCCAATACAGGTTTACAAAACTTTTGTATTCTGTTTTTGTGCAGTTGTAGAATTGACATAGTTCTGACAACACTGTGATGGAAACAGTGAGTTGTACGCTTCTTGGTTGAATTGGACGTTTTCAAATAATAGCTAAGATGTTAGTAGTGCATAAAGTGCAATATTTCAGTACTATGTAGCTGTTTCCTCTACTAGGTGAAAGTAAGTGCTGTTGGAGCACCACCAGTTTTCTTTGAATTTCTTGTAAGAATAAAGTAAAATACACTTATTAAGGTGGCATAGGTCCGATTTTCACGGAAAACTGAATTTTCGAAAATTGCTAAAGTTTGAATTTTATTCGCCGTCTTCCTCCAACTACAAAATTGCAGATAGAGATTTTTCCTTCAAATAAAATTTCTTCTTCATAGTGAGTTCTTTCTTTCAGGTCATGTACATTTTCTTGAAAATTTTAGTAGTTTTCGCGCAATATTGCGTGCAACATATGTTATTCAAAAGAGAATACAAAAACAGATTTTCTCAAAAACGGCTCAAAATTTTTTCTTTAAACTTTTGGTAGGGACAGTGACAAATGAACTCTATTGGATGACATAAACAACATATTGCTTTATGCTTTTGTTCTTTCAAAAAGTGCAAAAATTATTTTTTTTACTTGCTTCTCACGTGGTTAATATTTACATTAGCAGCAATTAGTTGACATTCTTATATTAATGAGTATATGTGCTTTAAATAATGTCAAATAAAGTTTCTCAAAAACTCAACTGTTTACGTGAAAACTGGCTCTAAATTCCGCATTTTCAGAAATGTTCAAACACTGTTTTCTCATAAATGGCTCCAAATATTTTCTTCAAACTTTTGGAATGGATAGTGCTAATTGCACTCTTTAATATCACATAAAGTTCATTTTGGGATTTATTTAAAAAAGAAATACACAAATGTAATTTTTTGAAAGGTTTCTCAAATCTAATATACACTTTACCAGCAATTTGTAAACATTATATTTGTGAATGTACATTCTTCAAATGACTTCAAATGAAGTTTTTTGAAAACTTAAAAATTTTCTGTGAAAAAGAGCTTCGAATTTTGCATTTTTAGTAGCTTAAATGCCATTTTCATAAAAACAGCTACAATTTTTTAAAAGAAAATTGCCATTTAGGACGAGGTTTTTGTGTTCTTTAATATTCTAAAATTAATATTTGCATTCTACCATTAGGAAACCGAAAAATTGAGAAAATGTCAAAAAAATGTACTTTGGGCGGCGATAGATAGTAGCAGGTTTTCTCAATGAAATATATTTATCAAAAATACATCTTCAAATAAGGTCATGCTTAATTTTTTGAAAATACAAGTAGTTTTTCTATAATTTTGTGACAAACATAATAGCCCACTGCAAATTTACTGCACTTCAGACAGCCGGATGCATCGTAAATTAGAATTTGCAATTTTGTGTATTATTTCTTTGTTCATTTCTTACATTTGACATTTTGTTATACATTTACACATGAATCTTTAAAGAAATTATTTATTTTCAAATACTTGAAATAAAAATTGCTAGCTCATTAAGGGAGTACCAACAATGCAGGGAATGCAACAATTTGAATTCCGTTCCGCTGTCGCGAATTTCTGTGAATTATGCATCATTGTTGTGACTTGATGGTATCAGGCTTCTTTTTCCAATTCAAGTTTACAAAACGTTTGTATTATATTTTTATGCAGTTGTAGAATTCACATAGTTTTGACAACAGTGCAATGGAAACTGTGAGTTGCTTGCTTCTTGGTTGAATTGGACGTTTCCAAATAATAGTTAAGATGTTAGTAGGGCTGAAAGTGCAATATTTCAATCCTACATAGCTGTTTTCAATAATATGGGAGAGAATGTGCTGTTGTAGCACCACTAGTTTTTCTGCGTTGTCAAGCAAAAGTGTAAATTGTTTTATGCATTACTTGAAATATGTAAACTATTTCATGTGATGCAGAAAACAATTTATACCTTTACAAACATAACATTTTTTTAATGATAAAGAATACTGAGCCCCCAATCAATATTAGCAACACACACTTTCAGGTTCAGTCAGGGAAAAATTAAATAATTATTTTAAATGTAAATTTTAGGTGTTTTAAATCACACATAGGTTGTTAACTTTTGGGGAATAACATTTGGTAATCTAAAACTGTCTTTGGTGTAATGAATTATTTTGTGTAGTGTTTTACAAACTTTTAAGACAGTGAATCCAACCACAGGACGAAATTGTGGCATGAATACTTTGAATTGTAGAAAGCTGGCAAGGTGATATTGAAAAAAAAATAGAACATTAGAGTTATGAATGGTGGGAGAAGAATTCTGGAGTTCTCAAAAGATTCCAAAATTAGTTCAAAATATCCCATAGAAATAGGATTTTTCAAAAGAATTTCATTCGAATTTCAGCACCAATATGTCTAATTGAGTTAAAACATGTAATGCTGCAGGTCACAATGAATTTAAAATCCTTTTCTCCTTCCTGACTGAAATATATTTATATTATTGTGACCAAATTAAGAAAAATTGTAATATGATTTCACAACCAATGGATCTGCAGTTCCAACGTTGAATGGTGGGGATTGGCTAAGACTGGTAACATTGCAGATGAGATTTCCATTTCATCTTGCAAGAGACACGTCACAGAATCAGCAAGGAAGTAAAGAAATTAATACTTTTTATTTATTTGGTCAAAAAATGGTAAAAACTGTATATGACGTATGGGGGAAGAGATTATCTGCCCACATTTTCTTGATACTTCTCTGTCCTGAGCCTTTAACAGCATAATTCCAGAATCCTGGCCATTTTGAGGAATTTTTGTCAAGTGATAAGTAGAGATAGGTGTATGAAATTCATGGAAAATGAAACTTAGAAAACTTAACTTGTGGAAAAATATTGATAAAGGATGTTAACTAAAAACTTACACACTATAATTTGAATACAACTCTTTTTTGTCCAAAACATTTCTACATACTAAAAATGATAATATTCAAACACAATTTATTCATAAAAATGTAGGTTTCCGCCAGAAGAAATATCATTATCATTAGCTATTCATTGTTTTTGTGTGCTGAAAACATTCTGAAATCATAGCAACCTATCTGTGATTTGAAATTTTTTGCAGAAAGGTAGAAATTATGAATTTATAATTGACTCCTGTTGTAGTGAACTCGGATAAAGTGAACTCACTGTTATAGTGAACTTAGTCTTTGGCCCCGTTTTCTTTAATTACATATAAGCGTAAGAAGATTCAGTTAACACTGAACCTCGGCTATAGTGAACATAGGAAATAAGTCCTGGAAATTAATTCCCTTCTGAAAAAAAAATTGCCTCAGTGTCACAAATTCCAACAATAGGTAGCTTTCAAAAAATATAGTCAGCCAAAGGGAGAGTCCCGTGATGTGGAGGTAGCGGACATGAAGGAGTCATCCAAAAAGTCCTGCCCCTGATGTAGAGGTAGTAGACCTGGAACGTTTCATTCAGCAATCAGTTTCATTAGCTGCTTGTGCAAGGATCTCGTATGTTAGTAGGTGAGTAAGAGGTCCTTCAGCGAGTGGGTCAGTGTTCCAACAGTGCAAGAGGCATTGAAGGGTATCAAGACTGCATTACAATACTTAGAGCCAATAGACAATGCGGAATCAAGTACAGAGGGAGTGCAAGCTCTGGAGAAAGATCTAAAGAAATTACTAATGAAAAATGTACGAAGCAAGCAATGGAAAATAATTGATTTTTTAAGGTCAAATAAAGATATTGAAACTTTCAATTTGCACTGTTAATGTATTTTGCTGTATCTAGAATATTAATAAAATTAATCATTGTGGAGAAATTCTATTTAATCGTTTCATCATCCGATATAGTGAACCTAAAATGTTACTCCCCAGAAGTTCACTATAACCGGAGTCAACTATATTTTATAGTATAAGGCCTGAAATTTTTACAGCAGACCATTGAGATTACACTAGAACTCTGTAATATAGCTATTATTGAAGGTAGGGAATTTTGGAGGACAAGATTTGTTGACAGCCTGTGTTTTTAATATCTTCTCTTTGTGCTTGCAGCAGCCGAAGGGTGGACCAAAGGGCTCTGTCTCCAACAGCAGTTCCAGTTCTGGAGTGTCCAGTGGGCAGCCTAGTCCAGCTGGCACTGTAGCAGGACTGCCTCCTCATAAGAAACTCACCTGGAACCCTTTCAAGAGGGCAGGGGGACCGAGAGACTCCACCAAGGATCACAGCTTAGACACCAACGTTATCCTAAGATGAAAGTGTGTCTCAATTGAACTACTTTGTGAACAATACATCAGTGTGGGCAGGAACAAAATACTTCGAGTGGAAACAGTTATTTCTACTATTCATTTGATTAAGCTTCTGTTTAAGTTTGGAAGTAGTATGCATTTATTATACATGAATTCTATGGACAAATAATTATTTTAACTTGCTGGAGAGTGCTAAATTTGGGACTCATGAATATGTTGAAAGAAAAGTGTTAGGGGCACATTTCATATCGAGTATGAAATCTTTTCTTTGTATTCAGTATCTCCTCTTGTTAAATATTATAGATTTTGTGCTTATAATTTCAATTTACTTAAATTAATAAGTAATTACTTCTGTTTTAAATTCTTATTCTCATATTAATTGGAGAAAAGAATTCATATTTTATAAAAGAATTATATTTACAAATTATTTTATAAACAATTTTTAGAGATTGTAGTCTGCTCCTGTTCTTAGTGTACTTCCACAAAATAATTCTTCATGGTGGGACTTCTGTTTCAAGTAGTTTTTTGTATGCCCATGGGACCTGAAAGAAGTTTTCTCAGCCCAAAGTGGTAGTTATCCACTTGCCCCCATCTCCATAACTGAGTGGAGAGCAAAAAGGAAGTACAGGACTGTAACATGGTAAACGATGTACTTACTTGATACAGTAATGTAATATTATTGTGTAAAAAGTTTGTATAAACATGTATTATAGACTCTTGTAGCTGTATTACCTATTAACAGTGTAATATTTCACATATACCAAATGAAAATCACATAAAGTGAGTACAAATGTAAATACAGCTCTTTATACTCAAAACCCATGTAGCTGCTGCAGAGAAAACCTGTATATGTGTATGAAGTAAAGATAATATATACATGTATCTCATTTATACATTTCAATTTATTTCTTTTTCTTGAAATATCCAAAAATGAATTCAATCCATTTCATCCCTAACATTCAAATATAATTTTTAGTGTTAAAGAAAATATAACCCTAAACCGATTTGTAAATAGTTTAAATTTTTTTTATAGTAAAAGTTATTCATTGGTTGCAATGCATTATTGTGGAAGGTTTTCAAGGAAACAAGTTTCCACATACTAAATTCTTTATTCATTTCCAAGTGTTCTAACCATTCTTTCTTACTTACAATGCATTTCTCATACATACGCTCTGCATGGCCAGAAGATCCTAAGGACAGTTTGAAAACTGAAAATCCATCTGAATCTGCAAACCTGCTCTTTACACTCCTTAGAAAAATATACCCCACGGAAATCAAAAACTTGTTTTGCTGAGTAATGCATTTGTGAACTCACTCAGTATCATGTAAGATATTTCTAAGGAACTCCAACAGAAGCAGATGATTGTTGTTGCCTGATTTTCAACACAAATAATTCAACTTTTCTATTACTTTTTGTACCGACTGCCACACTTCAAAGCTAGTTCGTAATTTTTTCCGTTAGGTTCTCCATTTCTATCCTGTTTACAATTTGAGTATACACATTAAAAATAGCAACTTTAAATTGTTTTATTAAATTGAGTAGTTCTTTCTCACAGCCAGACAGTCCTTGTCCTTCCTACATTAGCACCACATCTCCATACCTTCTAGAGTATTTGATATTTGGTACATTCTTTCTTCGTAAATAAGTGCTAAGATCCTTTATTTCAGTATGAGTTATTAGAAGGTGTACTTTCTGGGTTGGTTGCAGGTAATTCATTCATAAGCTGTTTATTAACTTCTTTTCAGATATCCCTAATTTTATGGAAAAAACAAACAAACTAGTGGTGCTACAGAATGGCATGGACTTTCCCGTATTTGTTTCCTATTTCCTTGGTTCTGGGCTAGCTGAATAGCCACATACTCTTGTCAGCTGCCATCTATCGCTGCCCAAAGTACATTTTTTTGACATTTTATTAATTTTAAGGTTTCCTAATGGAGCCTATTTTAAGACTTTTAAAGAACACTAAAACTTTGTTCTAAATGGCAATCTTCTTTTAAAAACTTGGAGCCGTTTTTAAGAAAATGGCGTTTAAGCTACTAAAAATGCGAAATTTGAAGCTCTTTTTCACAGAACATTTTTGAGTTTTCAAAAAACTTCATTTAAAACAAATATAATAATGTTTACAAATTGCTGGAATTGTGCATAATAAAGATGTGAGAGATCTTTAAAAAAAATTACATTTGTGTAATTTTTTTTCAAATCACCAGTAATGTAAATATCACCAGTAACAAATCACCAGTAATGTAAATATTAACGATGTGAGATAAAAGTAAAAAAAATTTAATTTTTGTAATTTTTGAAAAAACAAAACAATAGAGCAACATTTCGGTTCATGTCATCTCATAGAGTACATTTAGTGCTATCCCTACCAAAAGTTTAAAGAAGAAAGATCTAGCCATTTTTAAGAAAATCCTGTTTGTGTAATTTTTAAACATGCACATATTGCATGCAAGATTGCACGAAAACTACTAAAATTTTCAGAAAAATGTACATGAACTTCATGAAAGAACTCACCTTAGAGAACAAATTTTATTTGAAGGAAAAATCTCTATCTTCAGTTTCAACTACAGTTACTAAAATGGCAACAAAAATTCAAACTGAAAATTCAGAGTTTTTAACCAACATGATCCTTACGTCATTCTCTTAAATGACCTTCAGACTATCCAACAACAAAATTTGGTCAAAATTGTTGGTGCCATTTTTTTGAAAATTTTAAAAATTTCCCAAAGGCTTCATGTAAACTACCCCAAAAATTAAAACATCGGTTTTAAATTCAAGGGGCCATGAGATTAGTAATATCAATTAGGGAATATCAATTTTGGAAAAATCGGCTGAAAAGTTTAGACGCTAGCTTTGTTCACAGACAGATGGACAGACGTTTTGCTTTCAACTGGTTTTTCGGTCTCAAGGACCCACTAAAGAGGAATTCTGGCTGCATCATGTGTTAGGAGATTTTTAAAATTATTTTAGCACCTGGATTTATCCAGTTTTTCGTTATCAGGACCCGGCAATGATCTTTTTCGGCCTGTAAGGACAGTGCAGTCGGAAGAATTGCATCGCTTGAGGAACTGTACATTTCTCAAAGCCATGCCAAGGCAGATAAGGTTACATAAAGTACATATGGGCATTGAGCAGTGTGGTTCCAGATTTCATAAAAGAAAAACCTAAATCATCAAAGTGATTAGAAAAATGTACTTATTCTTAGAATTACTTGAAAATTAAAATCTCAGATCAATCAATGCAATGGGTATAATGATTTTCTCCAAAATGATTGAAGAATTGAATACCTCACTAAGGAGTTAAGCCCTAAAATATAAGTTTCTCAGATATTAAAAAAACTCTCCTGAATAAAAGTAATTCATTTGAAACAGTGCAACAAGTTTTCTTACAAGAAAAACAAAACATGCAAAGAAAGATTTCTATTAAGCAGTCATGACATATAACATAATACTTAGCTTTTTCCTTCCCATATTCTCCTATCAAGAAAAAACAACAACATGGGAACAAAAACCTTTATACAGTGGTCATTAAGTTTTAGCTAACAAATTCTCAGCTTAGTTTTCTTAACAAGTTATTTTATCAAAAGAAAAAAACATGAAAAGAAAAACCTCCATTAAACAGTCAAGATATTTAACGTAACTTATACTGACGTAATTTGCTTCCTATGTTCTCCTATTAAGAAAAAAACATTTGAATAAAACCTGAATAAACTAGGGTTATTAAATAAATCTTCCATAATTCAGGGTTATTAAAATAAAGCTAAGGAATTGTCAGCTCAATTTTCTTAATAAGTTATTTTTCAAGAGAACTACATATGAAAAGATACGTGTTTTGTATTTAACAGTCATGAAATTTATATAAATAACACTCACCTTTTCTGCTTACCATATTCTCCTATCAAGAAAACAAAACTTGGGAACAAAAACCTTTATTTAGCTTTCATTGAATTTAAGCCAACAAATTCTGAGCTTAGTTTATTTAATAAGTTATTGTATCAAATAAACAAACACGAAAAAAAAACCTCTATTATTTGGTCATGATATATAACATAACTAATACTAAGCTTTTTTAATCCCATATTCTTCTATCAAGAAAACATAACATTGGGACAACCACCTTTAATGAACAGTCATTAAATTACAGGTATCAAATTTTCAGCTTAGTTTTCTTAATAAGATATTTTCTCAAAGGAACAAAACACAAAAGAAAAACCTTTATTAAACAGTAATGATATACAAGAGAACTATTACTCACCATTTTCTTTCCCTTATTCTCCTATCATAAAAAACAAACATGGGAAAAAAAACAAACCTTTCTTCAGCGCTCATTAATATTTAGCTTACAAATTTTCAGCTAGTTTTTAATTAAGTAATTTTATCAAAAGAACAAAACATGAAAAGAAAAAACGTCTATTAAATTGCCATGAAATTTACATATCACTCAGCTTTTCTGCTTCCCATATTCTCCTATTAAGAAAACAAAACTTACAAACAAAAACCTTTACACAGCGGCCATTAAAATAAAACTAAGAAAATGTCAGCTCAATTTTCTTAATAAGTTATTTTTCAAGAGAACAGAACAATGAAACCATAAACCTTGATTAAACGGTCATTAAATTCACATGACTAACAATGAGCTTTTTTTCAAATACTCTCCTATCAAGAAATATAAACATAGGACAAAAACCTTTATTCAGTGGTCATTAAATTTCAGCTTCATAATAGGTTTTTCTTATCAATGGAACTAAACACAAAAATAAAAAAACGGTCACCATATTTACTAAATACTAACCTCTATTAAGCTTTCGACTTCGTCATTCGTCGTCTTTCATCTTTCGTCTTTCGTCACTCGTCTTTCGTCGTCTATCGTCAATCGTCGTCTTTCGTCTATCTTCTTTCGTCGTTATTCGTCGTCTTTCTTCTTTCGCCTTTCGTCGTCTTTCGTCTTTCATTTTCGTCGTCTTTTGTCTTTCTTCTTTCGTGTTTCGTCATTCGTCTTTCGGCTTCCGTCTTTCGTCTTCCGTCTTTCGTCTTCCGTCTTTCGTTTTCCGTCTTTCGTGTTTCTCGTCGTCTTTCGTCTTACTTCTTTCGTCAATCGTCGTCTTTCGTCGTTCGTCTTTCGACGTCTTTTGTCATCTTTCGTCGTTCGTTTTTCGTCGTTCGTCTTTCGTCATTCGTTTTTCGTCTTTCGTCCTTCGTCTTTCGTCTTTCGTCATTCGACGTTCGTCTTTCGTCAACTTTCGTCGTTCGTCTTTCGTCATCTTTCGTCTTTCGTCGTTCGTCTTTCGTCGTTCGTCTTTCGTCGTTCGACGTTCATCTTTCGTCATTCGACTTTCGTCTTTCGTCATTTGTCTTTCGTCGTCTTTCGTCTTTCGTCGTCATTCGACTTTCATCGTCTTTCGTCGTTCGTCTTTCGTCGTCTTTCGTCGTTCGTCTTTCGTCGTCCGTCTTTCGTCGTTCGTCTTTCGTTTTTCATCGTCATTCGTCTTTCGTCGTTCGTCTTCCGTCCTCTTTCGTCGTCTTTCGGCGTTCGCCTTTCATCATCTTTCGTCGTTCTTCTATCGTCGTTCTTCTGTCGTCGTCTTTCCTCGTTCGTCTTTCGTCTTACATCTTTCGTCTATCGCCTTTCGTCTTTCGTATTTCGTCTTTCGACATTCCTCGTCTTTCGTCGTCATTCGTCTTTCGTCGCTTTTCTTCTTTCATCGTCTTTTGTCTATCGTCTTCGTCCTTCAGCTTTCTTCTTTCGTCTTTCTTCGCCATTCGTCTTTCCTCGTCTTTCGTCGTCTTTCGTCTTTCGTCGTCTTTCGTCTTACGTCGTCTTTCGCCTTCCGTCGTCATTCGTCTTTCGTCGATTTTCGTCGTTTTTCGTTATTTGTCTTCCGTCGTCTTTCGTCTTTCGTCGTTCGTCTTTCGTCTTAAGTCGACCATTGTCGTTCGAGTTTCGTCGTTCGCCGTTCGTTTTTCGTCGTCTTCCGTCGTTCGTCATTCGCCTTTCGCTTTCGACGTCATTCGACTTTCGTTATTTGTCTTTCGTCGCCTTTCGTCTTTCGCCGCCTTTCGTCTTTCGTCGTCTTTCTTATTTCGTCCCCGTCCTTTGTCTATTGTGTTTCGTCTTTCGTCGCCTTTCGTCTTTCGTCGTCTTTCTTCTTTCGTCTGTCGTCTATTGTTTTTCGTCTTTCGTATTTCGGCTTTCTTCTTTCGTCTCTCGTCTCTCGGCTTTCGTCTTACTTCTTTCGTCAATCGTCGTCTTTCGTCGTTCGTCTTTCGACGTCTTTTGTCATCTTTCGTCGTTCGTCTTTCGTTTTTCGTCTTTCGTCCTTCGTCTTTCGTCATTCGTCATTCGTCGTTCGTCTTTCGTCTTTCGTCGTTCGTCTTTCGTCTTTCGCCATTCGTCTTTCGTCATTTGTCTTTCGTCGTCTTTCGTCCTTCGTCGTCTTTCGACTTTCATCGTCGTCTTTCGTCCTCCATCGTTTGTCTTTCTTCTTTTATCTTTCGTCTTTCGAGGTGTTCGTCTTCCGTCGTGTTTCCTCTTTCGTTGTCTTTCGTGTTTCGTCTTTCGTCGTCTTTCGTCTCCATTCGTCTTTCGGCGGCTATCGTCTTTCGTCTTTCGTCCTTCGTCTTACGTCGTCTTTCGTTTTCTGTCGTCATTCGTCTTTCGTCGTCTTTCGTCGTTTTTCGTTAGTTGTCTTCCGTCGTCTTTCGTCTTAAGTCAACCATTGTCGTTCGAGTTTCGTCGTTCGCCGATCGTTTTTCGTCGTCTTCCGACGTTCGTCATTCACCTTTCGCTTTCGACGTTCATCTTTCGTCGTCTTTCGTCATTCGTCGTCTTTCGTCTTTCTTCTTTCGTCGTCATTCGTCGTTCGTCGTTCGTGTTTCGTCGTCTTTCATCGTTCGTCTTTCGTCTTCTTTCATCGTTCGTCTTTCGTATTTCGACGTCTTTCGTCCTTCGTACTTCGTCGTCTTTCGTTGTTTTCGTTTTTTGTCTTTCGTTTTTCGTCGCGCGTCTTTCGTCGTTCGTTTTTCGTCGGTCGTCTTTCGTCTTTAGTCGCCGTTCGTCGTTCGCCTATCGTTGTTTTTCGTTGTTCGTCTTTCGTCTATCGCCTTTCGTCTTTCGCCTTTCGTATTTCGTCTTTCGTCATTAGTCGTCTTCCGTCTGTCGTGTTTCGTCTTTCGTGGTGTTTCGTCGCCTTTCGTCTTTCGTCGTCTTTCGTCTTCCGTCTTTCGTCGTCTTTCGTCTTTTCTGGTGTTTCGTCTTTTGTCGTCTTTCGACTTTTGTCGTTTTTCGTCTTTCGTCGAATTTCGTCTTTCGTCGTGATTCGTCTTTCGTCGTCTTTCGTGTTTCGTCTTTCGTCTTTCGTCTTTCGGCGGCTTTCGTCTTTCGTGATTCGTCTTTCGTCCTTTGTTCTACGTTTTTCGTCTTTCGTCGTTTTCCGTCTTTTTTCGTCTTTCGACTTTTTTCGACTTTAGTCGTCTTTCGTCGTTTTTCTTGATTCGTCTTTCGTCATCTTTGGACGTCTTGCGTCATTCGTCTTTCGTTTTTCGTCATTCGTCGTTCGTCTCTCGTTTTTCGTCGTCATTTGTCGATCGTCATTCGTCGTTCGTATTTCGACGTTTTTCGTCTTTTGTCTTTCGTCGTTCGTCTTCATCTTTCGTCTTTCGTCTTTCGCCTCCCGTCTTTCGTCGTCTTTCTTCTTTCGTCTTTCGTCGTCTTACTTCTTTTGTCGTCTTTCGTCGTATTTTGTCTTTCTTCTATCGTCGTCATTGGTCTTTCCTCTTTCGTCGAATTTCGACTTCCGTCGTTTTTCGTCTTCCGTTTTTCGTCTTTCGTTTTTCGTCACTCGTCTTTCGTCGTTTGTTTTTCGTTGGTCGTCTTTAGTCACCGTTCGTCGTTCGCCTATCGTCGTTTTTCGTTGTTTGTCTTTCGTCTTTCTTCTATCTCCTTTCGCCTTTCGTCATTCGTCGTCTTTCGTCTGTCATGTTTCGTCTTTCGTCTGTCGCTTTTCGTCTTTCATCGTCTTTTGTCTATCGTCTTTCGTCCTTCGGCATTCTTCTTTCGTCTTTCGTCTCTCGTCTTCCGTTTTTCGTCGCCATTCGTCTTTCCTCGTCTTTCGTAATTTGTTGTCTTTCGTCGTCTTTCGTCTTTCGTCTGTCATGTTTCGTCTTTCGTCTGTCATGTTTCGTCTTTCGTCGTCTTTCGCCGTCTTTCGTCTTTCGTTGCCTTTCGTCTTTCGTCGTCTTACGTCTGGCGTCGTCTTTCTTTTTTCGTCGCCTTTAATCTTTCGTGTGTCGTCCTTCGTCTATTGTCTTTCGTCTTTCTTCTTTCGGCTTTTCGTTTTCGGCTTTCTTCTTTCGTATTTCGTCTCTCGTCTTTCCTCTTTAGTCGTCTTTCGTCATTCGTCTTCCGTCGTCTTTCGTCTTCCGTCTTTCGTCGTCTTTCGTCTATTGTAGTCTTTCGTCTTTCGTCGTCTTTTGTCGTTCGTCTTTCGTCCTTCGTCTTTCGACTTTCGTCTTTTTTCTTGCGACTTTTTCGTCTTTCGTTGTCTTTCGTCTTTGGTCGTCTTTCGTCGTTTTTCTTGATTCGCCTTTTGTCATCTTTGATCGTCTTGCTTCATTCCTCTTTCGTCGTCCTTTGTCATTCGTCGTTCGTATTTCGATGCTTTTCGTCGTTCGCCTTTCGTCGTTCGTCTTCATCTTTCGTCGTCGTTCGTCTCATGCTTTACGTCTTTCATCGTTCGTCTTTCGTTGTCTTACGTCTTTTGTCGTCTTTCGTCGTCTTTCTTCTATCGTCGTGATTTGTCTTTCGCCGTTTTTCGTCTTTCGTCTTCCGTGTATTTTCTTTCTTCTTTTATCTTTCGTCTTTCGTCTTTCGGCGGCTTTCGTCTTTCATGTTTCGTCTTTCGTCCTTCAACGTTGTCCTTCGTATTTCGTCTTTTGTCGTGTTTCGTGTTTTTTCGTCTTTCGCCTTTCGTTCTCTTTCGTCTTTCGTCTTTTGTCGTCCTTCATTTTTCGTCGTGTTTCGTCTTCCGTCGCCTTTCGTCTTCTTGCGTCGTCTTTCGTTTTTCGTCGTCATTTGTCTTTCGTTGTCTTTGTTCTTTCGTCTTTCGTCGTCTTTCGTCCTTGGTCGTCTCTTGTCTTTCGTCTTTCGACGTCTTTCGTCGGCTTTCCTCTTTCGTCTTTTGTCGTCTTTCGTCATATGTCCTCTTCCGTCTTTCGTCTTGCGTCTTTCGTCCTTCGTTCTTCGTGCTTCGTCTTTCGTAGTCTTTCGTCGTTGTTCGTCGTCTTTCGTTGTTCGTCGTTCGTCTTCATCTCCGTCTTTCGTTTCGTCTTCCGTTTTTCTTTCGTCGTTCGTCGTTCGTCGTTCGTCGTTCGTCTTTCGTCGTTCGTCTTTCGTCGTCCGTCTTTCGTCGTTCGTCTTTCGTTTTTCCTCGTCATTCGTCTTTCGTCGTTCGTCTTCCGTCCTCTTTCGTCGTTCATCTTTCGTCGTTTTTCGGCGTTTGCCTTTCGTTGTCTTTCGTCGTTCTTGTGTCGTCGTTCTTCTATCGTCGTCTTTCCTCGTTCGTCTTTCGTCTTACATCTTTCGTCTATCGCCCTTCGTCTTTCGTATTTCGTCTTTCGACATTCGTCGACTTTCGTCATTTCGACAAATCGTCATTCATCTTTCGTCGCTTTTCGTCTTTCATCGTCTTTTGTCTATCGTCTTTCGTCCTTCGGCATTCTTCTCTCGTCTTCCGTTTTTCGTCGCCATTCGTCTTTCCTCGTCTTTCGTAATTTGTTGTCTTTCGTCGTCTTTCGTCGTTCGTCTTTCGTCGTTCGTCGTCTTTCGTAGATCGTCGTCCTTTGTCGTTCGACTTTCGTCGTTCGTCGTTCGATTTTGTCGTCTTTCGTAGTTCGTCTAGCGTCGTTCGTCGTTCGTCGTCTTTCATGTTCGTCGTTCATCATTCGTCGTCTGTCGTCGTTCGTCATTCGTCGCTTTTCGTCTTTCGTCTTTCGTCCTTCGACTTCGTGTTTCGTCTTCGTCGGCACTCTCCTGTCGAACGTCGTCGTCTTTCGTCGTATTTCGTCTTCCCTTTTTTGTTTTTCGTCTTTCGTCTATGAACGTTCTATCGTCTTTGAACTTTCGTCGTCTTTCGTCTTCCGTCGTTTGTCTTCTTTTATCTTTCGTCATTCGTCGTGTTCGTCTTCCGTCGTGTTTCCTCTTTCGTCATTCGTCGTCTTTCGTGTTTCGTCTTTCGTCGTCTTTCGTCTACGAACTCCATTCGTCTTTCGGCGGCTATCGTCTTTCGTCTTTCGTCCTTAGTTCTTCGTCTTTCGTCTTACGTCGTCTTTCGCCTTCCGTCGTCATTCGTCTTTCGTCGTTTTTCATCGTTTTTCGTTATTTTTCTTTCGTCGTCTTCGTCTTTCGTCGTTCGTCTTTCGTCTTAAGTCGTCCATTGTCGTTCCAGTTTCGTCGTTCGCCGTTTTTTTCGTCGTCCTCCGTCGTTCGTCATTCGAATTTCGCTTTCGACGTTCGTCTTTCGTCGTTCGTCATTCGTCGTCTTTAATCGTTCGTCTTTCGTCGTCTTTCGTCGTCTTTCATCGTTCGTCTTTCGTCGTCTTTCGTCGTCTTTCGTCTTTCGTCGTTTTCGTGTTTTGTCTTTCGTTTTTCGTCGCTCGTCTTTCGTCGTTCGTTTTTTGTCGGTCGTCTTTCGTCTTTAGTCGCCGTTCGTCGTTCGCCTATCGTTGTTTTTCGTTGTTCGTCTTTCGTCTATCGCCTTTCGTATTTCGTCTTTCGTCATTTGTCGTCTTCCGTCTGTCGTGTTTCGTCTTTCGTCGCCTTTCGTCTTTCGTCGTCTTTCTTCTTTTGTCGTCTTTCTTCTTCCGTCTTTCGTCGTCTTTCGTCTTTTCTGGTCTTCCGTCTTTTGTCGCCTCTCGACTTTTGTCGTCTTTCGTCGAATTTCGTCTTTCGTCGTGATTCGTCTTTCGCCGTCTTTCGGCGGCTTTCGTCTTTCCTGATTCGTCTTCCGTCCTTCGTTCTGCTTCTTTCGACTTTCGTCTTTCGTCGTTTTTCGTCTTTTTTCGTCTTTCGACTTTTTTATTCTTTCGTCTTCCGTTGTCTTTCGTCATTGGTCGTCTTTCGTCGTTTTGTGATTCGTCTTTCGTCATCTTTGGCCGTCTTGCGTCATTCGTCTTTCGTCGTTTTTCGTCATACGTCGTTCGTCTCTCGTCTTTCGTCGTCCTTTGTCGTTCGTCATTCGTCGTTCGTCTTTCGACGTTTTTCGCCTTTTGTCTTTCGTCGTCTTTTCTCTTTCGTCTTTCGTCTATTCTTATTTTATCTTTCGTCTTTCGGCGGCTTTCGTCTTTCATGTTACGTCTTTCCTTCGACATTGTCCTTCGTATTTCGTCGTTTTTCGTCTTTCGCCTTTCGTTCCCTTTCGTCTTTTGTCGTCTTTCATTTTTCGTCGTCTTTCATCTTCCGTCGCCTTTCGTCTTTCTTCTTGCGTCGTCTTTTCTTTTTCGTCGTCATTTGTCTTTCGTCGTCTTTGTTCTTTCGTCTTTCGACGTCTTTCGTCGTCTTTCCTCTTTCGTCTTTTGTCGTCTTTCGTCATACGTCCTCTTTCTTCTTTCGTCCTTGTTCTTCGTGCTTCGTCTTTCGTCTTTCGTAGTCTTTCGCCTTTCGTCGTTGTTCGTCGTCTTTCGTTGTTCGTCGTTCGTCTTTCATCTCCATCTCGTTTATTCGTCATCCGTTTTTCTTTTTTCTTTCGTCGTCATTTTTCGTTCGTTTTTCGCCGGTCGTCTTTCGTCATTCGTCGTCTTTTTTCGTTCGTCTTTGGTCGTTCGTATTTCATCGTTTCGTCATTCGTCTATTGCCTTCGCCGTTCGCCTTTCGTCTTTCGTAGTCTTTCGTCGCTCGTCCTTTGTCGTCCTTTGTTTTCGTCGTATCTCTTTCGTCATTCGTCGGTCGTCGTTCCTCGTGTCTTTCGTCGTTCGTGTCTTTTGTCTTTCGTTGTCTTTCGTCGTCTTCGTCATTCGTCGTTTTTCATCTTTCTTCTTTCGTTGTCATTCGTCATTCGTCGTCGTTCTTCTTTCGTTTTTCGTCTTTTGTCATTTGTCTTTCGTCGTCTTTCGTCTTTCGTCGTCTTTCGTCTTTCATCGTCTTTCGTCGTCTTTCGTCTTTCATCGTCTTTCGTCGTTCGTCGTCTTTCGTCTGTAATGTTTCGTCTTTCGTCGTCTTTCGTCTGGCGTCGTCTTTCTTTTTTCGTCGCCTTCAATTTTTCGTCTGTCGTCCTTCGTCTATTGTCTTTCGTCCTTCGGCTTTCTTCTTTCGTATTTCGTCTCTCGTCGTTCCTCTTTCGTCGTCTTTCGACATTCTTTTTCCGTCTTTTGTCGTCTTTCGTCGTCTTTCGTCATCTTTCGTCGTATTTCGTCTTTCTTCTATCGTCGTCTTTCTTTTTCGTCTTTCGTCGCATTTCTTTTTCGTTTTTCGTCGTTTTTCCTCTTTTGTCTTCCGTCTATTTTCTTTCTTATTTTATCTTTCGTCTTTCGGCGGCTTTCGTCTTTCGTTCTTCGACGTTGTCCTTCGTATTTCGTTTTTTTTGTCTTTCGTCTTTTTTCGTCTTTCGCCTTTCGTTCTCTTTCGTCGTCTTTCGTCTTCCGTCGCCTTACGTCTTTCTTCTTGCGTCGTCTTTCATTATTCGTCGTCATTTGTCTTTCGTCATCTTTGTTCTCTCGTCTTTCGTCTGTCGTCCTTTGTCGTCTCTTGTCTTTCGTCTTTCGACGTCTTTCGTCGGCTCTCCTCTCTCGTTTTTTGTCGCCTTTCGTCATACGTCCTCTTTCGTCTTTCGTCTTGCGACTTTCGTCCTTCGTTCTTCGTGCTCCGACTTTCGTCTTTCGTCGTTGTTCGTCGTCTTTCGTTGTTCCTCGTTCGTCTTTCATCTCCGTCTTTCGTTTATTCGTCTTCCGTTTTCATTTTTCTTTCGTCTCATGTTTCGTTCGTCTTTCGCCGGTCGTTTTCGTCATTCGTCGCTTTTTGTCGTTCGTCTTTTGTCGTTCGTCTTTCGTCGTCTTTCGTCGTTCATCTTTCGTTGTCTTTCGTCGTTCGTCTTCTTTGTCGTTCGACTTTCGTCGTTCGTCGTTCGATTTCTTCTTCTTTCGTAGTTCGTCTGTCGTCGTTCGTCTTTCGTCTTTCCTCGTCTTTCGTCGCTTTTCGTCTTTCCTCGTCTTTCGTCGTCTTTCGTATTTTGTCGTCTTTCTTCGTCTTTCGTCGTTCGTCATTCGTCATCTTTCGTCGTTCGTTATTCGTCGTCTTTCGTCGTTCGTCGTTCTTTGTCGTTCGACTTTCGTCGTTCGTCGTTCGATTTCTTCTTCTTTCGTAGTTCGTCTGTCGTCGTTCGTCTTTCGTCTTTCCTCGTCTTTCGTCGCTTTTCGTCTTTCCTCGTCTTTCGTCGTCTTTCGTATTTTGTCGTCTTTCTTCGTCTTTCGTCGTTCGTCATTCGTCATCTTTCGTCGTTCGTTATTCGTCGTCTTTCGTCGTTCGTCGTTCTTTGTCGTTCGACTTTCGTCGTTCGTCTATCGATTTCTTCGTCTTTCGTAGTTCGTCCGTCGTCGTTCGTCTTTCGTCGTCTTTCCTCGCTTTTCGTCTTTCGTCGTCTTTCGTCCTTCTTCTTTCGTCTTCGTCGGCATTCTCCTGTGGAACGTCCTCGTCTTTCGTCGTATTTCGTCTTCTGTTTTTTTGTTTTTCGTCTTTCGTGTTTCTTCGTCTTTCGTCTTTCTTCTATCGTCTTTGGACTTTCGTCGTTTTTTGTCTTCCGTCGTTTTTCTTTCTTCTTTTATCTTTCGTCGTGTTCGTCTTCCGTCGTGTTTCCTCTTTCGTCTTACGACGCCTTTCGTGTTTCGTCTTTCGTCTCCATTCGTCTTTCGGCGGCTGTCGTCTCTCGTCTTTCGTCCTTCGTCCTTCAGCTTTCGTCTTTCGTCTTACGTCGTCTTTCGCCTTCCATCGTCATTCGTCTTTCGTTTTTAGTCGTGTTTCGTCGTTTTTCGTTATTTTTCTTTCGTCATCTTTCGTCTTTCGTCGTTCGTCTTTCGTCTTAAGTCGTCCATTGTCGTTCGAGTTTCGTCGTTCGCCGTTCGTTTTTTCGTCGTGTTCTATCGTTCGTCATTTTCCATTCGCTTTCGACGTTCGTCTTTCGTCGTCTTTCGTAGTCTTTCGTCGTTCGTCTTTCGTCGTTCGTCTTTCGTCGTTCGTCTTTCGTCGTTCGTCTTTCGTTGTCTTTCATCGTTCGTCCTTCGTCGGAGGACGGAGACGAAGGACAAGAGACGAAAGATTAAAGAAGAAAACCGAAGGACAAAAGACAATGGACAAAGAGACAAAGAAAGGCGAAAGACGCAGAAAGACGAAAGACGACGAAAAACAAAAGACGACCAAAACGATAGACGCAACGCAACGAAAGACGACGAATGACGAATGTCGAAAGACGAATGGCAAAATACGAAAGACGAAAGGCGATGGACGAATGACGAAAGACGAACGACGAAAGACGACGATAGACGAACGACGAAAGACGACGAATGGCGAACGACAAACGACGACGAAAGACGAAGGACGAATGACGAATGACGACGAATAACAAAAGACGAACGACGAAAGACGAATGACAAATGATGAAAGAAGAAAAACGAAAGACGACGAATGAAGAAAGACGATGAACGAACGACGAAAGACGAAAGGAGAACGACGAATGACGACTTAAGACTAACGACGAAAGATGACAAATAACGAAAGACGAGCGACGAAAGACGACGGCAGACGAAATTCGTTCGTCTTTCGTCGTTCGATAGACAAGGAGGGACGAACAACAAACAGCGAAAGACGAATGTCGAAACGATGGAAAAGGAAAACGAAGCACGACAAAAGACGACAAATGATGAAAGACAGCCGGCGAAAGACGAACGAAAAAGGACGACGAAAAAAAATTTACGAAAAAGGGAAGACGAAAAAGAAAGACGAAAGACAACGAAAGACGGCGAAAGACGAAAGAAGAAAGAAGAAAGCCGAAGGACGAAAGACAATAGACGAAAGATGACAGACGAATGACAACAGACGAAGGATTAAAGTCGACGAAACATGACGAAAGACGACGAAAGACAAAAGACGACGCAAGACGAAAGACAAGGAAAAACGAAAGACGACAAAAGACGAAAGATGAAACGCGACGAAAGACTACAAAAGATGAAAGACGAAATACGACGAATGACGAAAGAGGAAAGACAAAAGGCAAAAGAAAGACAAAAGGCGATGGACGAAAGACGACTTTGACTTTCGTCAAAGACGTTGATAGAAAACCGACAAAAGACGACGAAAGACGAAAGAAGAACAACGAAAGACGAAAGACAAAAGACACCGAAGCACGAAAGACGACGAAAGACCGACAAAAGACGACAAGGGAACTACAAAGTCGAAGGACGACGTTCGCCGAACGACAAAAGACGAAATACGACGAATGACGAAAAACGAAAGAGGACGAATGACGACGAAAAACGAAACACGAAAGATCTAAGAAGAAAGACAAATGATGAAGATGGAAGACGAAAGAAAATAGAAGACAAAAGACAAAAGGCGAAAGAAAAAACACGAAAGACGACGAAGTATGACAGAAAAAAGGCGACGAACGACAAAGACTACGAAAGACGACGAAAAACGAAAGACGACGAAACACGAAAGACGACGTAAGACAAAAGGCGACGAACGATGAAAGACGAAAGACGACGAAAAACAAACGACGAACGTCGAAAGACGAACTACGAAAGACGATGAAAAGCGAACAACGAACAACGAAAGTCGAACGACGAAAGTCGAAAGACGAACGATGAATAACGAAAGACGACGAATGACGGACAACAAAAGACGAATGACGAAAGACGAACAAAGTCGAGAACGAAGCAAGAAGAAAGACGAAATACGAAAGACGATGAAAGACGAAAGACGAAAGAGAACGAAAGACGAGAGACGACGAAAGTCGAAATACGACGAAAAACGAAAGACGACAAAATACGAAACGACGAAAGACAATCGTTATTATTATCGTTAGGAAAGACGGATGACGACGAAAGACGAAGGTCGACCAAAGACGAAAGACGACGAAAAGCGAAGCACGAAAGACGACGAGAGACGAAGCACAATAGAAGAAAAACGAAAGATGAAATGCAAAGACGAAAAACGACGAAACACGAAAGACGACGAAGTACAACGGAAGAAAGGTCACGAACGACGAAAGACGACGAAAGACGAACCTCGACGAAAGAAGAAAAATGAAAGAAGAAAAACAAAAGACGGAAAACGAAAGACAACGAAAGACGACAGATAATAAAAGACAAAAGACGCAAGACGAAAGAAGAAAGACGAAAGAAGAAAGACGAAAAAAGACGGACGACGACAAAAGACGGCGAAGTATGACAAAAGAAAGGCGACGAACGACGAAAGACGAAGGACGAAACACGACTAAGGACGAATGACGACGGAAAACGAAAGATGACGAAAGACAAAAGCCGACGAAAGACGACGAAAGACGAAAGAACAAAGACGACGAAAGACAAATGACGACAAAAAATTAAAGACGACGCAAGAAGAAAGACGAAAGGCGACGGAAGACGAAAGACGACGAAAAATTAAAGACGACAAAAGACGAAAGACGAAAGAAAACTAAAGGCGAAAGACGAAAAAAGACGAAAGACGACAAAAGACGAAATACGAAGGACAACGTCGAAGGACGAAAGACGAAACATGAAAGACGAAAGCCGCCGAAAGACGAAAGACGACGGAAGACGAAACACGAAAGACGACGAAAGACGAATCACGACGAAAGACGAAATTCGACGAAAGACGACAAATGTCGAAAGACGACAAAAGTCGAAAGACGACAAAAGACGAAAGACCAGAAAAGACGAAAGACGAAAAACGAAAGAAGAAAGCCGAAATACGAAAGACGAAAGACAATTGACGAAGGACGACAGACGAAAGAAGAAAGGCGACGAAAGACGAAAGGAGACGAAAGACGAAAGACAATAGACGAAGGACGGCGACAAAATAAGAAAGACGACGAAAGACGATAGGCGAAAGACGACAGACGAAAGACGACGAATGACGAAAGACGAAAGACGATAGACGAAAGACGATCAACGAAAAGCGACGAAAGACAAATGACGACGATAGAAGAAAGACGAAATACGACGAAAGATGACGAAAGACGACGAAAGACGACAAAAGACGAAAGACGACGAAAGACGACAAAAGACGAAAGACGACGAAAGACGACAAAAGACGAAAGACGACGAAAGAAGAATGACGAAAGACGACGAGAGAAGAATGACGAAAGACGACGAAAGAGGAACGACGAGAGACGAAATACGAAAGAAGAAAGCCGAAGGACGAAAGACAATAGACGAAGGACGACAGACGAAAAATTGAAGCCGACGAAATAAGATAGACGACGCCAGACGAAAGACGACGAAAGAAAACTTACAGACGAAAGACGAAAACATTACAGACGAAAGAAGAAAATGACAGACGAAAGACGACGAATGACGAAAGACGAAATACGAAAGGCGAAAGGATATAGACGAAAGAAGAAAGACAAACAACGAAAAACGACGATTGGCGAACGACGAACGGCGACTAAAGACGAACGACGAAAGACGACCGACGAAGAACGAAAGACGTCGAAATACGAAAGACGACCAAATACGACAAAAGACGAAAGACGACAAAAGACGAATGACGACGAATGACGAAGACGATCAAATACGACCATAGACAAATGACGAAAAACGACGAAAGACGACCCAAAACGAAAGACGAAAGACGGCTAAGACCAAAGACGACGAAAGACGACAAAGGACGATAGACCACGAATGACGAAAGACGAAGGACGAAGGACGAAAGACGAAAGAAGACGAAACACGAAAGACGACGAAAGACGAAACTTGACGAAAGATTAAAGAACAAAGACAAATGTCGGAAGACGACGAAAGACAATACGCGATAGATGGAAGACGAAAGACGAAAAACGAAAGACGAAAAAAGACGAAAGACGAGAGACGAATGACGACGAAAAAAGAAAGACGACGAAATACGAAATACGAAACACGAAAGACGACGAAAAACGAAAGACGAAAGACAATAGAAGAACGATGAAAGACGAAAAACGATGAAACACGACGAAAAAAGAATGACAACGAAGTAATACTGGAGAAAGGCGACGAACGACGAAGGTCAAAAGACGACGAAAATCGAAAGACGACGAAAGACGAAACCTGACAAGAGACGAGAGACGACGAAAGACGAATAATGAAAGAAGAAAGAAAAAAGACCAATGACAATAGAAGACAAAAGACGAAAGTAGAAAGACGACGAAAGACGACGAAAGACGATGAAAGATGACGAAAGACGACAAGAGACGGAAGATGACGAAAGACAAAAGGCGACGATAGACAAAAGACGACGAAAGACGAACGACGAATGACGAACTACGAAACACGACGAAAAACGAACGACGAACGAGGAACCTCGAATGACAACGGGCGACGAAAGACGAAAATCGACGAATGACGAAAAACGACGCAAGACGAAAAACGACAAAAGTTGAAAGACGACGAATGAAGAAAGACGAAAGATGACAATGACGAACGACGAAAGACGAAAAACTGCGAAGCCGAAAGACGACGAAAAACGAAAGACGACGAATGACAAAAGACGACAAAAGACGAATGACGAAAGACGACGAATGACGATGAAAGACAAAAAAGACAGCGAAAGACGAATGACGACAAAAGTCGAAGGACGAGAGACGAAAGACCAAAGAAGAAAGCCGAAGGACAAAAGACGAAAGACGATGGTCGAAAGACCAGAGACGAAAAAAGATGAAAGACGACGAAAAACAACAGACGATAGACAAAACGCGACGAAAGACAACGAAAGACGACGAATGACGAAAGAAGACGAATGACGAAAGACGAAAGGCAAAAGACGAAAGACGAAAGGTGATGGACGACAGACGAAGGACGAAAAACGACGATAGAAGAACGACGAAAGACGACAAAAGGCGAACGATAAACGACGACGAAAGAGGAAAAGCGACAAAAGACGACGAAAGACGAAAAAGGACGAAAAACGAAATACGACGAAAAATGATAGACGACTAAATACAAAAGACGAATGACGACGAAATACGAATAACGAAGAAAGACGAAAGACGAAGGTCGACCAAAGATGAAAGACGACGAAAAACGAAACACGAAAGACGACGAAAGACAGTAGAAGAAAGACGAGAAACGAAAGACGAAAAGTGAAGAAAGACCAAGTCCAACAGAAGAAAGGCGACAAACGATGAAAGTCGACGAAAGACGAAGGACGAAAGACGACGAAAATCAAAAGACGACGAAAGACGACGCAAGACGAAAGACGAAACACGACGAAAGACGACGAAAGACGAAAGACGAAAAATGAAAGAAGAAAGACAAAAGACGGAAGACTAATGACGAAAGACAACGAAAGACACTAAAAGACAAAAGAAGAAAGACGAAAGACGACGAAGTACGAGAGAAGAAAGGCGATGAACGACGAAAGACGAAGGACGAAAGACGACGAAGTACGAAAAATGACGAGACAAAAGATGACAAAAGGAGAAAGGTGACGGATGACGAAGGCGACGAATGACGAATGACAAACGACGAATGACGAAAGTCGACGAAAGACGAAATAGAACGAAAGACGAAAGATGAACGACGAAAGAAGAAAGACGACGAAAAACTAATAACGCCAAAGGCGAAAAACGACGAAAGACGAAAGGCGACGAAAAACGTAAGACGACCAAAGACAAAAGACGACAAAAGACGAAAGACGACAAAAGACGAATGACGAAAGGCGACGAAAGACAAAAAACGACGAAAGACGAAAAACGGCAAAAGACGTAAGATGACGAAAAAACGAAAGACGAGGAAAGACAAAAAACGAAAAGAGACGAATGACGAAAGACGACGAAAAACGACAAAAGACGAAAGAAGAAACGCGACGATAGACAATGAAAGGCGACGAATGACGAAAGAAGACGAAAGGGGAAAGACGAAAGGGAATAGACGAAAGACGAACTACGAAAGATGATGATAGGAAAACGACGAAAGACGAACAACGAACGACGAGGAAAGACGAAAGACGAACGACAAATGACGAACGAAGAAAGACGACGAAAGACAAAAGATGGCGAAAGGCGAAAGACGACGAAAGACGATGAACGAACGACGACAGGCGAAAAGCGAATTACGAAAGCCGACGAAAGAAGAACGACGAAAGACGAACGACAAAAGATGATGAAAGACGAAAGCAGAAAGAAGAATGACGACGAATAACGATAGGGGAACGACGAAAGGTGAACGACGAAGGACGACGAAAGCGAAAGACGAACGACGAATGACGAAAGACAAAGGACAAAAGACGAAGATGACGAAAGATGACGAAAGACGAACAACGAAAGGCGACGAAGTACGACAGAAGAAAGGCGACGAAAGACGAAAGACGAAAGACGAAGGACCAAAGACGACGAAGGACGACGAAAGACGACGAAAGAAGAAAGACGAAACAAGAAAAACGAATGAAGAATGATGAACGACGACGAATAACGACTGACAAACGACGAAAGACGAATGACGACTAAAGACGAACGACGAAAGACGACGAAACAAAAAATGACGACGAAATACGAAAGACGAAATACGACGAAAGACGAAAGATGAAATACGAAAACTAACAACGAAAGACGAAAGACGAAAGGAGAATGACGAAAGACGACGAAAGACGAACGTCGAAAGACGGCGAATGACGAATGACGATAGAAGAAAGACGAAAGACGAGGGACGCAAGACGACGAAAAACGAAAGACGACTAAAGACGACGCAAGACGAAAGACGAAACACGCCGAAAGACGAAATACGACGAAAGACGAAAGATGAAAAATCAAAGAAGAAAGACAAAAGACGGAAGTCGAAAGACGAAAGACACGAGAGACGAAAGGCACTAGAAGACGAAAGAAGAATGAGAAAAACGAAAGACGACGAAGTACGAGAGAAGAAAGGCGATGAACGACGAAAGAGGACTAAAGACGAAAGACAACGAAAGATGAAAGATGACGGAAGACGAATGGCGACAAAAGACGAAAGACGAACGACAAACGTCAAAAGAGGAATTACGAAAGTCGACGAAAAACGCACGACGAAAGTCGAAAGAAAAAGTACGACGAAAGACGAAGGCGACGAATGACGAACGACAACAGACGAATGACGAAAAACAACGAAAGACGAAATAGGACGAATGACGAAAGATCACGAAAGACGAAAGAAGAAAGACGAAAGACGACGAAAGACGAAAAACGACAAAAGAATGACGAATGGCGACGAAAGACGACGAAAGACGACCAAAGACGTACGACGAAAGACGAATGACGACGAAAGACGAAAGACGAAAGACGACAACGAAAATCGGAAGACGAGGAAGACAAAAGACGACAAAAGAGACTGACGAACGACAAAAGACGACGAATGACGAAAGATGATGAAAGAAGGCGAAAGACGAAAAAAGACGAAAGACGAGAGACGAATGACGAAAGAAGAAAGCTCAAGGAAGAAAGACGAAAGACGATACACGAAAGACGACAGAGAAAGGATTAAAGACCACGAAAGACGACGAAAGACGAAAAACGACGAAAACGACGAGAGACAACGAATCACGAAAGACGACGAATGACGAAAGACGAAAGGGGAAAAACGAAAGACGACATACGAAGGATTAAAGACGACGAAAGACGAAAAACGACGGAAGACGAGATACGACGAAAAACGAAATACGAGAAAAGACGAACGACGAAACGCGATATAAGACGACGAAAAAGACGAATGACGAAAGACAAAAGACGACGAATGACGAAAGACGAAAGGGGAAAGGCGAAAGACCTAAGGCGATGGACAAAAGATGAACGACGAAAGAAAAACGACGAAAGAAGAAGAAGACGTTCAAAAAGACGGTCAAAAAACGGTCACAAATATGTTCCAAAAGACGATGAAAAGACGGTCAAAAAGACCGTCACAAACAGGGCAAAAGGACGATGAAAAGACGATCAAAATGACGGTCACAAACAGCGTTAAAAAGACGATGAAAAGACGGTCTAAAAGGCGGGAAAATAGACGGTCAAAAAGACAGTCAAATAGGCGATCCAAAAGACGGTGAAAAAGACGAACAAAGATACGGTAAAAAACAAAAAGTGATGGTTATCAAGACGGTGAAAAAGACGGTCACAAACAGGGTCAAAAGGATGACGAAAAGACTGTCAAAATGGCGGTCAAAAAGACCGAAAAATGACGGTCGGAAAGACGGTCAAAAAGGCGATCAATGGTCAAATAAACGGTAAAATACTCTGTCAGATAGACGGTCAAAAAGACGGCCAAAAAGGCGGTCAAAAAGGTGAATTACAAAACAGTAACCTCACTCAGACTAACGCACAGATGAACACCAACTCATCCAAAGAAGAATGGAATAAGCAACTTAAAGAAATAACCCTCAAATATAAAGATTACATCAAATGCCAGAAAAAGGAACAAGGAACTGAAATCGCAGTGCACACCCCTGACACTTACCTACAAATACCTTCTACCCCAAAGCATCGGTCCCAATTTAGGAGAATCCTATGCCTTTCTGACTGCATTAAAAGTTGCTGAAAAGTTATCCTCCTTTAAAACCATTCTTTTCACAAAATCTTTGAAAGTCATACAACAATCCTGCAACAAAATTTCCAATACTGAAATGGCTAAAATGACTGAAGAACAATACTACCACTTTAAATCTGCTGGAATAAGTTTTATTGTCCACCTAAACTTAAATTCCGAAGGACATAACAGGGAAAAACTCTACAACATTAATAGATCTACGAAAGGAGAATAATATTCATAACATCATGCATACTATCAATGATAAATTGAGAACAATATAAAAATGCATGGCTTAGAAATGGAATAAAACAGGGAAAGAATGCAAAGCAAGTCAACTCCAAAGCCAAATTAACAACATTTTTAATATTACAAGTTCTAAAAAGCTCAACCGAAGAGGACAAGTCGCACTGTTCAGAATAAGTAGACCACAGAAAATTACCCCTCTCTACTTAATCCGGGAGTGGTAACGCGGGGGTCTGTGGGACCCCCACGATCCTTTCTTCCCGCTTTTTGTATTTCCCATGTTGACCACCCTGACCATTGCTTTAATACCTTTCTCTTTTTGTATAATGATATTTAGAGTTTGTCAATTTAGTGAGTTTTATCCGTGTAGCAAGCTATTGTTTTGTTTGGGGTGCCCAGAGACCCCCGCGTTACCTTCTACGTTAGCAAAGGTGTCTTCAGTCTCGTACATTCTATTAGTTTGGGAACGTATTGCATGCGGTATTTTTACGTTAGGATTCCCCTGAAAAATTAATACTGAAGTACTACGAACATTTTAGGTCACTTTATGTTAAGAAAGGAGTGAAAAAATACGCCTAACTTTTGCTGAAAGCGGGAACAGAATATCATTACTCACCGCCCTGGTAAAAGCAGTCTGCACGCAATTCCAAAAGACCAGGATAATGTTTTCTTTATTTATTGATTTGGATATGATTGATTTACAATAGAATTACAGAATTCACCAATATCAAAAATGAAATGGATTTAGAGAGGAATAAAAATGATCGCAGCACGTATGACTGACAAAGAGGAAATGAAGGCTAAGTATTTTGGCTGAGTCTGTGAAATCAGGGCACCAAAATCTTGTGGGATGTGGATAATATGGGTATTATCATTGAATTGTACTTTGAATTTGAAAATATTTCAATTTTTGTTACGAAACATGAGCTTGGATGTGACAACTCGCGCAGACCGATAGAAACATTAACTCCAAATATTAGATGTTTTCCTGATGAATTTTCAGAAACTAAATTCTTAATACATTGTTTAATTGCATGCAAACATTGTTAATAATAGAAGAAGAATATTATATTAATATATTTTTTAATAATTTAGCATTATATCATTAAAGACCTGGAGGTCTGGAGACCTCCACGTTACCACTTTTGTATAAAAAAGTCACGTTACCACTGCAGGGTTAATTAACAAAACACCCCCTCCACTTTGTGATACTTGTAACAGTAATTTAACAGTTTACCACATAATAGAAAACTACCCTAAATTCAATAATGAAAGAAAATTTACTAATATAAATAAATCTTTAGATACATTGTATTCCACCAAATATCAGAACCAACTGATTACGTTCTGTGAAAATTGTAACATCTTTATTGACATATGATGATATTGTACAATTAAGTTATGTATTACATAAAATATATGTTGTCATACAATGTTAATTATATATATGTTATGACATTTTTGTTAATATAATTATGGATAAAATTAAAATTGTATAATTGTAGTCGCTAATAACCTTCGCTGTTCAAAGCTGTTTAAAAAAACTTATGAAATAAACCTTTATTCAGCGGTCATTCAATATTTGCTATCAAATTCTCGGCTAAAATTTTGTAAGAAGTTTTTTCATCGAAGGAACAAAACACGAAAAGAAAAACTTCTTTTAAACGGTCACCATATTTATCATAACAAATTCGAAGGTCTTTTGCTATAATGTTGTTTAAGAAGAAAAAAACTTATGAACAAAAACCTTTATTCAGCGGTCATTAAATTTCAGCTAACATATTCTCGGCTAAATTTTCAACCAAGTTCTTTTATCAAAGATACAAAACACTAAAAAAAACTCTATTTAGAGGTCACCATATTAACCATTACGATTACAAATATAAATTTCTTTTAATGTTATTTAATCAAGAAAACAACTTATGAAAAAAAACTTTATTCAGCGGTCTTTAATTTCAGCTAAACAATTCTCGGCTAAATTTTCATAATACTTTTTTATCAAAGGAACAAAACACGAAAAGAAAAACCTCTATTAAGCGGTCACCATATTTAACACAACGAATAAAAAGTTATTTTGCTTCTAATGTTCTCTTCTCAAGAAAACAAAATTTATGAACAAAAACCTTTATTTAGCGGTCGTTAAATTTCAGCTAACAAATTATCGGCTAAATGTTCAAAATAAATTCTTTTATCAAAGGAACAAAACACCAAAAGGAAAACCTCTATTTCACCATATTTAACATAAGGAATATAAAGGTATTTTGCTTCTAATTTAATCAAGAAAACAAAATTTATCAACAAAAGCATTTATTCAGTGATTCAGGTGATTACATTTCACCCCACAAATTCTCGGTAAAAATGTCATAATAAGTTCTTTTATGAAAGGAATAAACCCCAAAATAAA
Source organism: Acheta domesticus (assembly GCA_031308135.1). Taxonomy (NCBI): domain Eukaryota; kingdom Metazoa; phylum Arthropoda; class Insecta; order Orthoptera; family Gryllidae; genus Acheta; species Acheta domesticus. The sequence goes on from JAHLJT010004567.1 coordinate 192,236,519, forward strand.
ACCTTTATTAAGCAGTTACCATATTTAACATGTCGAATACAAAGTTATTTTACTCGTTATGTTATCGTATCAAGAAAAGGAAACATATGAACAAAAATCATCATACAGCGGTCGTTGAATTTCAGCTAACAAATTCTTGGCTTAATTTTCATAAGTTTTTTTATAAAAGGAACAAAACACGAAAAGAAAAACCGCTATAATTGGGTCACCATATCTAACATAATGAATACAAAGTTATTTTGCCTCTAATCTTCTCATCATTATTCAGCCGTCGTTAAATTTCAGCTACCAAATTCTTGGCTAAATTTTCGTAATACGTTGATTTATCAAAGGAACAAAACCAAATAGAAAAACCTCTATTAAGTGGTCACAATATTTAACATAACGGATGCAAAGTATTTTGATTATAATGTTCTCTTTTCAAGAAAACAAAACTTATGAACAAAAACCTTTATTCAGCAGTCATATAATTTCAGCCAACAAATTCTCGGCTAAAATTTTATAATAATTTCTTTTATCAAAGGAACAAAACACGAAAAGAAAAACCTCTTATTATGCGGTCACCATATTTAACATAACGAAAACAAAGGTATTTTGATTATAATGTTCTCTTTTCAAGGAAACAAAACTTATGAACACAAACTATTATTCAGCGGTCATTAAATTTCAGCTAAAAAATTCTCGGCTATTTTTTCATAATAATTTCTTATTATATCAAAGGAACAAAACACGAAAAGAAAAACCTCTTATTAAAAGGTCACCATGTTTAACATAACGAATACAATTGTATTTTGCCCATATTGTACTTTTATCAAGAAAATAAACTTATGAACAAAAACCTTAATTCAGCAGTCATTAAATTTCAGCTAAGAAATTCTGGGCTAAAATTTTTAATAAGTTCTTTGATCAAAGGAACAAAACACGAAAAGAAAATCCTCGACAAAACTTGGTCACCTTATTTAACATAACGAATACAATTGTATTTTGCTTCTAATGTTCTCTTATCAAGAGAACAAAACTTACAAACAGAAACCTTTATTCAGCTGTCATTAAAATAAAGCTAAAGAAATTTCTACTCAATTTCCTTAATAAGTTGTTTTTAAGAGAACAGAACACGAAACGATAAACCTATATTAAACGGTCTTTAAACTTACATACATAACCAACAGGTTTTTTCCTATATTCTCCTATCAAGAAATCGAAACATAGGAACTAATACTTATATTAGGGGTTATTGATTTTCAGCCAACAAATGCTCAACTTAGTTTTATTATAAGGTCATCAAAATAGCAAAACACGAAAAGAAAATCCTCTATTAAACCGCCACGATAATAACCGTAACTAATATTGAAGAAATCTAAGGAAATGTCAGCTCAATTTCCTTAATAAATTATTTTTCAAAAGAACAAAACACGAAACGACGAATTTTAATAGAGGTTTCTATTAAAATTTACATAACTAACAAACAGCTTTTTTTTCATATTCTCCTTTCATGAAATCAAAACATAAAAGAATAACTTCTTCGGACATAATAAACATAATTATACACACATTTTTTCTTCCCATATTCTCCGATAAAAGAGAAAATAATGGGAACGAAACCCTTTACTCAGCGATCACTAAAAGTGATCATACAAATTTTCAGCTCAATTTTTTAAATATTTTTTTGAAAAGAACAGAACACGAAAAAAATCTCTATTAAACGGTCACAATTATTGTAACTAAAACTGAGGTATTTTGCTTCCTACGTTCTCCTATGACGAAATAACTTAGGAACAAAAACTTTTATTCAGCGGTCATAAAATTACAGCTAACAAAATTTCAGCTTACTTTTTTCATTAAGTTATTTTCTCAACAGAAAACGCGAAAAGAAAAATCTCTATTATACGGTCATGATAAATATAACTAATACTCACCTTTTTCCTTCCCATATTCTCCAATTAAGAGAACAATAAATGGGAACGAAAACCTTTGATAAACGGTCATTAAAAGTCAGCTTACAAATTTTCAGCTTAGATTTTTAATAAGTAATTTTATCAAAAGAACAAAACACGAGAAGAAAAACCTTTATTAAACGGTCACGATATTTATCTTCACTAATACTGAGGTAGTTTGCTTCCCATGTTCTCCTTTATCAAGAAAACAAAACATTGAAAAAAAAACGTAATTCAGTGGTCATAAATTTTAGCTAACAAATACTCAGCTTAGTTTTCTTAAGTTATTTCATTAAAAGAACAAAAACTCATATTCAGCGGTTATTAATTTCAGCTAACAAATTCTCGGCTAAATTTTCATAAAAAGTTCTTTCATCAAAGGAACGAATCACAAAAAGGAAAACCTCTATTAAACGGTCATGATATAACTAATACTCGCCTCTTTTAATCCCATATTCTCCTATCAAGAAAAAAAAACATGGAAACCAAAATCTTAATTCATCGGTCAATTCATTACAGCTAACAAATTTTCAGCTTTGTTTTCATAATAAGTTGTTTTATGAAAGTAACAAAACACGAAAAGAAAAACCTTTTATTAATCTGTCACGATATTTAACGTAACTAAGGGATGAGGGATGTTGCTTTCCATGTTCTCCTTTTAAGTAAAGTAAAACTTACGAACAAAAACCTTTAGTCAGTGGACATTAAAATAAAGCTAAGGCTCTTCTTTCTTCATAAGTTATTTTATACAGAGAACAGAAGAAGAAAAGATAAACCTCTATTAAGCGGTCATGAATTTTACATAACTAATGCTGAGCTTATGTATTCGCATGTTGTCCTATCAAACAAAACACACGTGAACAAAAACCTTTTTAAAGCGGTCACAAAAAGTTAGGCTAACAAATAATAAGCCTGCTTTCTTCATCAGTTTTTTTTATCAAGAGAACAAAGCACGTGAACAAAAACCTCCATTAATTCTTTTTACAACATAACATTATTCATGTTATTTGTTCATGATCTTTCGTATAACGAAAAAACCTTTCCTTTGTTTACAAGTTTTGTTATAAGAAAAAAATAACACGCAAAATCCTCAATTAAACGGTCTTAATATTGAACACAACTAATACTGAGGTGTTTTGCTGCCCATGTTCTCCTATCGAGAAGACAAAAAATTCGAACAAAAATCTTAATTCACCGGTCATTAAAATAAAGGTAAGGAGGTAAGGAGGCAGCTCAATTTCCCCAGTAAGATTTTTTCAAGAGAACAAAAATCGAAAAGATAAAACTCAATTACACGGTCATGATATATGACATAAGTAGTACTCTTTCCATATTATCCTATCAGAACAAAACATGGTAAAATAAAACCTTTATTCAGCGGTCAATTCATTTCAGCTAACGAATTCACAGTTTAATTTTCCTAATAAGTTATTTTATCAAATGAAAAAACATACAAATAAAACCTCTATTAAACGGTCATGAATTTTACATAACTTTTTTTGTAATAACATAAATTTTACTCTGCTTTTTTCTTCCCATTTTCTCTGGTTAAGAAAACAAGCATGGAAAAAAACCTTTATTCAGCGGACATAAAATTTCACCTAAAAATTCTCAGTTTAGTTTTCTTACAAAGTTATCAAAAGAACAAAACACAAAAGAAAAACCTCTATTAAACGGTCATGATTAATAACATAACTAATACTCATTACTTTTTTCCTATATTCTCCTACCAAGAAAACAAAACATCAGAACCAAAACCTACATTCAGCAGTTATTTTATCAAACGAACAAAACACGAAAAAATACCTCTATTAAACGGCATGAATTGTACATAACTAATACACAGCTTTTTTTCTTTCCATTTTCTCTTATCAAGAAAACAAAATATGGTTCAAAAAGCTTTATTCACCGGTTATTCAATTTCGGATAACAAATTCTCAGTTTAGTTTTCTTAGTAAGTTATTTTATTAAAAGAACAAAACACGAAAAGAAAACCTCTATCAAACGGTCATGATGTATAACCTAACGAATACTCACCTTTTTTCTTCCGATATTTGCCTGTCCAGAAAACAAAACATGGGAAAAAACTTTATTCAGCTGTCAATACATTTCAGCCAAAAATTCTCAGATTAGTTTTCTTAACAAGCTATTTTATCAAAACAAAACACAAAAAGAAAAAACGCGATTAAACTCTCACGATAATAACCGTAATTATTACTGAAGTATTTTGCTTCTCATGTTCTCCTATTATGAAAACAAAACTCACGAAAAAAAAACAACTTTATTTAGCAGTCATTAAAATAAAGCTAAGGAATTGTTGTATGAATAAAACGACAAACGTTTACTTGGAATGGCATTTATTCACTGAACTTTACATACATAACTTGAGTAAGAGACGAGCGTAACTTACTTGCCACCGCGTGTGTCCCGGGCTGCCGGAAGTCCTCGCGTCGCTGTTGTTTACGGCGCGCTCGCTAGGTGGCGCCCTTTGTCTATCATACAACAGGAATTGTCCGCTCAATTTCCTGAATATGTAATTTTTCAAGATAACAAAACCCGAAAAGATAAACCTCAATTAAACGGTAATTAAATTTACATAATTAACAATCAGCATTTTTGCTTCCCATATTCTATCAAGAAAACAAAACATGGAAACAAAAAACCTATATTGAGCGGTCATTAAATTTCATCTAACAAATTATTAGTGTAGTTAACATAAATTATTGTATAAAATGAACAAAACAAGAAAAAAACCTTAATTATTCGTCCTGATGTATAACATAACTAATACTTAGCTTTCTTTGTTCTCATATTCTCTTATCAAGAAAACAAAACCTTCATTCAGTGGTCATAAAATTAGATAACTTTTGTATACCAAATGAAACAATGCTAGGAGGTCTGCAACAACAATTTATTAATAACCACAATTCCACAGAAATAACCTAAAACGTAGCCAGGAGTCACAAATTTTCGGGAGATGTAATATTTGCAGGGTCGTTATACAATACAAATAGCCGTAGTCAAGAGAGTTACAAGTATGCGCGCCGGTACAATAACTAAGTCCAGGTCGATGTTCAACGTAAGGCTGCAGGTATCGGAGTGCGAGGCCGTCGTTCCACGGCTGCCGTGCGGTCTTCCCACCCCTTCGCCGGGGAGGGGTAGCGGTTTCGTGCCTTCATTAAACGGTCATTAAAATTACATATCTAACATTCAGCTTTTTTGTTTCCCATTTTCTCCTATTAAGAAAACAAAACATTGTAACCAAAACCTTTATTGAGCGGTCATTGACTTTCAGCTAACAAATTCTCAGCTTAGTTTTTATAATAAGTTATTTTCTCAATAGAACAAAAACCGAAAAGAATAACCTCTATTAAACGGTCGTGGTATACAACATAACTAATACTCATCTTCTTCCTTCCCACATTCTATCAAGAAAACAAAACAAGGAGACAAAAAGCTTTGTTCAGCGGTCACTAAAATTTACAAATTACAAATTTTCAGCAGTTTTTTTAAGTAATTTCATCGGAAGAACAAAACACGAAAAGCACTGTCGAAAAGCCGAAAATCCAGCGTTTTTTGCGCAACATTACATAACTTACTCTGTACTATACGTACGTATAGTATACTATACGTACATATAGTATACGGAAAGGTAAAAAGAAAGCGAGGAGAGAGAGAGAGACAGAGACTGAGAGTGAGGGAGAGAGTGAGGGGGAGAGAGGAAAAGAGGGAGGGAGAGAGAAAGGGAGAGAGAGAAAGGGGAGAGAGAGGGAGAAGGAGAGAGAAGGAGAGAGAGGGAGAGAGAGGGGGAGAGAGAGGAGAAAGAGAAAGAAAGTCAGGTGATCAAATTTACTTATTTACATAATTACCTAATTTTTTTTATTAATCTATGTTATTTCTCATGAATAAGAGTGCTAAATTTCTTAAAAACCTAATAAATTGAGATACTGAAGAATCCACAATGAACACAATGAAAAAAGAATGTTACAGAGGACATTTATTGAATCATGGCCAAGGATTTTCCAAATTAATGTGCGAATTCATATTAATGTTTTTGTAGTCAAGTCCTACCAAAATCACATCGTGCATCACAATATTTTGAAATCGTCTCAAAAATTTCAAAATGACTTCTTTTGTGGTGCAAAGCATACATTGCAGTCACACAATAAATAATCACGCACTAAATGGACAACCCCAAACTGACAGAAATGTTTGTAAGGATTTGTTTGAAAGTAATACGAAATTTACTTACTGAATCTACTATTTCAGTTTCAACCTTTCATTCAGTTTCTAGAATTTGCTTCCTTTTCATTTCAAGTTTTTTCTGGGTTCACCCAAGCTATCGAATAAATTTCTATGAAAGAGCTATAACTACATATTCACTGCTCATTGCACACAGACCTGTAAGGGCAGCGCAGTCGGAAGAATTGCATCCCTTGAGAAACTGCACATTTCTCAAAGTCAGGCTGAGGCAGACAATGTTGCATACAGTACATAAGGACATAGAACAGTGTGGTTTCAGATTTCATAAAAGAAAATCCTGAAACATGAAAGTGAATAAAAAATGTACGTATTGTTAGAATTACTTGACAATTAAAAAATCAGATTAATCAATGCAATGGGTATAATGATTGTCTCCAAAATGGTATAAGAATTGAATACCTCACTAAGGAGTAAAGCCCTAAAACTTAAGTTTCTCAGATAATAAAAAATTCTCCTGAATAAAAGTAATTCTTTATTTGAAACAGTGCAGATTGTGCAGATTCTTGGGAATGGAACTTTTACATTTAAGGCTTACCTCTAGTGAAGATCTGCAAAAGCTTCTTTGCAGGCATAGGCCCTATGTTTATTTTTTCGGATTACATTATTTTCCTGCTGTTGTTATCATTTTTCTCTCATTCTGCTCTCATCTAGAAACTTTAGGCCTTCTCTTCTTATCACATGATTCTGTATTAAATAATTTATAGGGTTCACAATTATTTTTTAACTACAACATTCACTAACTGCACTAACTACAGATCAGCTTGCTGTAGCCAACCAAAAGTTCTCATTCCCCCCAAGAAGAAAAAGAATGTCACAGAGAATGGCTCAGAGCAATTTCTAGGGAAGGTTATGTCATAACGAAGATTCCAGAGTAAAAATTCCTTTCTTTAAATTTGATACAAAAAGTCATTTTTATGTCCCATGTCATCCTATGTTATGACCTGTCGGATGAAATGAACAATTTAATCTAAACTATGAAGGTATGCGAGCAATAATTTCCTTCTAAGATGATTAAATAAACAACTAGTATCCAGAAACTGGAGAATTATTGACAACATCTTTGGGTTATCCCCGTCTAAAACCAGGTGGGTGGTTAGTGCACTCATGGAATTAAAATATTTTATGAATAGGATGAAGTATATACCGTAAACTATGGTGAATAGGGACAGATTACGCGGTTTTTTAATAATAAAACTAGTAATACAAAATTTCATAAATATTTTAATCATGAAAGTGAAAGAAGGTTTAATCACTTATCTTTGGAACCTAATATCATTAAGATAGCATTACATAATGACCCATAATTGTTAATTAAAAAGTGTCCCTATTCACCCCAAGGATGGGGTCAATAGGGACAGTCAGTAATAGAAGTTCAAAATCCTATTATACGAGACACTGGGGTCAACAGGAAATAAGATTTCTTTAAAATAAACATTAAATGTATAAAAACAAAAGCATCCAATGCATTTCCCTCACTTAAACCTATATCTTCCTCGTTTTACTGTTGGAAAACAATCTAAAACTTGTTTCAATTCTTCAAAATAATAATAAATAAATAATAAATAAGAATTGTTTGTTTAAGATGCTATTCCTTCAATTCTTTCTGGGTGTCCATTATTTTTATCCAAGAAAACTAGCAGAGGACATGAAAGACCTACTGCGAGTATGACCAGATTAGAGAATGCAGCATTGGAGAAGGCTCTTAAAAATAATGTAAACACAAAAGCTAAGTATGAAACAAGAATGAAAATTTCAAATTTTCACCTACAGACAAGTTGTGTGAATTGAATATGGGAAGAGAGTGGCTTGCTAAAAAAACTCACAATTTGTTAAATTTGTTACTAGTGCCAGGAATGAAAGATCCAAAGTTATTATGTTGCATTAATATCAACAAAGATCTTCAGCTCCAAATATTGTGGAGCAGAAGAATATAAACTTTGTGGCATTTCATTAACGCATTTTGTAAATAGTGTAAATATTTTAGACGACATGTTGACCAAATCATACAAACAGTTTGGCGAAAACCCAGAAAGTAATGATAGGGAAAACATCAAGTCAGTTTTAGAAATCTTGGATACTTTATGTACTGATTTTCCAGGATTATCCAGAGAAAGAATGTGATCTTCTCTTCCTGAAAAAGCAGTTATCATCACTCATCTGCTGACCCCAGCACGGTGCAGATCGCGCTCCGCTGAGTAGTCTTGGATCAGTTACAACGGTGGTGACCGAGGTGATTGTGCAATTTGATATAACTGTGTTTTCAGCAGTGATATTTGCTGATAATCTGTATTGTTTTATAAATAAAAAACGACAAACAAATAGCGCAACGATTTATCCGTCAAAATGAGTGTGGAGAGTGCCCCCTCAGGGGGACTACTTGAAACCTCAAAGTTAATTGTGCAGTCAATGGAAGTGACCAATGAAAATCCAAACGGCAGTGAATACCAACGGACAGGCGTTCGCGTAGTCGTCATCATCATAGGTGGGCGTATTTCTATTCAGAAAGTTAAATACAATATCTACATTTAATATCGAGTTAGAAAATGCCAACATTTACCGCGTTTGAACAAGATATGAGCCTGAAAGGAATTTTCACGAAAATTAGTCCGAATCTGACGGCCAGAATCCAGTCAGGTTATTCGCGAATTTCTGAAAAACTAACAATCTTTTGGAAAAATGGACTTTACCAGTACCCCATGGAATTCTGTGTAAAGTCGCATATTTTCAGGAGATTCGAATTTCCGTCGAAAACCGCTAAAAACGTACGAGATTTTTTTAAGAAACGCCATTGATTTTTCGCTTTTTCGACTCCCTCGAAAGAATGAAAAGAAACTGCAATTTTCTGCAAAAATACGCAAATTATTTATACTCAGAAAGTTAAAACCAATTTCTAAATTTAATATAGAGTTAGAAAATGTCAACTTTTACAGCGTTTGAACGAGATAAGGGCCTTGAAAGCATGATAATTAAAAATAGTCCGAATCGGGCGGCCAGAATCCGGTCAGGTTTTTTGCAAATTTCTGAAAATTTAACAATCTATTTGAAAAACGGACTTCACCAGTGACTTCTCCATGATATTCCGTGCAAAGACGAAGATTTTCAGGAGATTCGAATTTCCATCGAAAATCGCGAAAATCGAAAGGGGAGTGCCACTGATTTTTCGCTTTTGCGAGTCGCACGAAAGAATGGGCAGAAAGTGCACTTTTCTGCGAAAATACGCAAACTATTTCTACTCAGAAAGCTAAATCCAATATCTAAATTTAATATAGAGTTAGAAAATGTCAACTTTTACCGCGTTTGAACGAGATATGAGCCTTGAAAGGCATTTTAATGAAAATTAGTCCGAATCTGCCGGCCAAAATCCGGTCAGGTTTCTCGCGAATTTCTGGAAAACACAATTTTTTTCAAAAACGGACTTCGTCAGTGATCTCACAGAGAGATGAAGTTCAGAGTGAAGTCAATTTTGCTGCGGTGAATAAAGTAGTATTTTGCGCTATTATTTAAAGTGTGCGAACACTGTTCTTAAATAGAAACTGAAAAAAACTTCCTTAAGAGAAGGAATTTTTTAATCACAATAATAATCAAATGTTGCTAATAACTTTTATACATGTGTACAAAAGTAAACTGCATTGGAACAAGTAAAATAACAATGATGAAAGAAAAGTGTAATAATTTTCTAGCAAACATTTTGGTGTAGTTTATGAGGTATTGTAATGACAATTGCGCTGGCTACATATTCTATCCTTGCTAGTGGAATATCCCACACTTCTTTTACTCAATGGCAACTGTCACGTGTCTCCTACACTTCGTGATACCTGTTATACTTCTCCGTGAGATGCCCGATTAATAAACACGCTTCCCCATCGTTTTACTGCTCTAGTTTGACCGTATGGCAGCCAACTTTTCATAATATTTAAGAATTTTGCGGGCGTGACTTTGTGATAGCCCCTGTACTGGGGCTTAAATATGGTACTAGTCGCAACGCGCGCGTGGGGCGGTGTCTAATTACTGTAAATCGTAACACAGGATTGCAAGGTTTTACTGACAAACACAACTGTGTCCGTCTCCATTTATTTACTCAGCCTCTCTTGTGATTATTACTGATATTTCTCTCTTTTCAATAACAATTAACATGCAACATAAATACCCTTCACTTGACTTCACTTGATAAATAATTTATTATTTATTTTGCGCTCTAGTGCCAACCGTACCATTCATAATATAGGGCATTTCTTATACTGACTGGAATGAAATACAGATGTTTTTATTTTATTAAAATATTTCACTAAATAAAGATAATCAAGTCCAATGTCTAAAACAATAAAAATTAAGAATAAATAATTCCGGACACTAATGAGTTAAAATAAACCACTAGATTAAATACTATTTTAAAATACAAAACATGTTCCGATCTGTAACATGTAGGACCTAAGACTCACAAAACATTGACATAAAGGTTGTTAATTTAATTTCTCAAAAAATAATGGACGGCTAATCATACAATCAGCTGTCCATTCTCAATTGAGACATTACATCAACAACACTTACGTCAATATGTTGTGACACATACATGCTTTCGCTGCTAAAACTTTTTCAACATTAGAGAAGTGGGAAAGAAATTTTGACAGCCACCAGGTAAGCCAAATCGAATCCGCAAAATACAGTCAACAGTCGAAATAGATTATTATATTATATAGGAAATTATTATTATTTATTGTGAAATTTTGCCGCCCCCTCAAGGAGCCGCCTGGAGCCAACCCTGCCGCCAGCACTATTAGTAATCCCTGCTGCCAGCACTATGCTACGCGAGCGAATCACATTTGTGCAGCTTTGTGAACGCACGAAAGTACAATGCGCGTTCACGCCACTGCGGTGCAGCGATTCCTTACGGGCATCTATGGCCAATCCTGAAACAGATGAAAAGAACAGAAGATCAGAACGATATTAGCTGTTTCAGATTTCTCTTACTCTAGTAAGTGTTTCGGGCGCTTATACTTTGCCCATTGTTCGGGTTGGTATGAAGCAAGCTCAGAAATGAGAGTGTTTACCAAGTCAGCGGCGTCTTTAAAGAATTATGAAGTTATTTTTTTGATATGTTCTTTGAGAATTGCCATTGCTAAGTCGTGATGAAGTATTTTTATGGATATAATGGATAATGGTTATAACGTTTATATTATTACAATTTCGGGAATAAAAAACTTTGTTGGGTTTTCTGTAATTGAAACAGTTTGTTATAATTTCACAAAATTTTCAATTAAAACAATAATAATAAATAATAATAAAAATAACACACATAAATTACCTGTAATTGAAACAGAAAACAACATTTAAACGTTTTTTAATTCAAGTTAAAAATTATATCTTTCTATCACAAGCGAGCGATCGTTAGTTGGTTGGTAACGCAGCAGATTAAAGAAATCTATCTACTTTGTTTTCTTTACATGGAAATAAACCTAGGGGCGCAGAGGGCAGCCCTGAAGCATTCATTTTGAACTACTTGCAGTTTTTTCAGATGTGAGTCTGCTGCAATTGCCCAACTTGGGCATGTGTAGTCCATGTGCGGCCTAGTAATTGCTTTATAAAGCGTGAGGCAGTTAGCCGTAGACAGTTTGCTCTGCTTGTGAAACAAGCTTCGCAATCTGCCTTTGGTCTGCCGCGCTTTCTTCTGCACATTTTCTATGTGCAATTTAAACGTAAGTGAGCTATCTAGTTTAACGCCTAAGGTCCGATTAAATTAAGAAGGTGATTGACATTTGTGAGTGGAGGGGAGCGACGTTGCCAGGTCGCAAACCACTGAGCACGTGTTACCGGGACACGAAAACAAACACTTCAAAAAATACGTGTAAAAGTGTAAAAAATACGACAAAAGCCTAACCTCAACGCAACTCATCACAACACAATACACATTGCGCGCGTAGCACAGGCAGAAACGCGGGTAGCGCGGCGGCGGAGAAGTCGCTGTGCGATGCTCAAATGTTCCCCGTGTTCGGCAGAGGCAACTGAGCGACCTGACACGTCACGTTTTGTCTCTCTGGTTGGCAGCTGCCATGGAAACGGGAGAGGCGTCCTGGCGTCCTCTTAATCACCTTCTTAATTTAATCGGACCTTAGGTATTTGACATTTTCGCCCAATTAACCTCATCTCCGCATAGCGCGAGCGGCCTCGGCTGAGTGAATCGCCGTCGCCGTGTGAAGAGAACCGCAGCACTCTCATCCATCAAATAGCACGCCTATCCAATAATTTCTACCCTAACATAAACTCAATAGATCAACTCAAACAATACGATTTATCCTCAACAAACAACGCACAGACCAGAATAAACAATTAATACCCGTTCGATTCCTTCCTTAAAATATTCTCAGACGATTGTGATCTGTAGATACTCTCATGAGTAATCTACCCCATTGTAGTAGCAATAGTAGAACTAGGTTAAGCATAGTTTAAGTTATTAGTAAGTCATCAATACATATGAAAGAGTGTTTTACTGATCTATGTACAACCCAACAAGCAATAAATAATAAAAAAAACAACAAAAAAAACCGCAGCACTCTTACTCACATTGACTTTCATCCGCCTCAGCTTCAGCCAGTTCTGGATCTGTAATAAATGCTGATCCAAATACTTCTGAAGTAGTTCGATGCTTTTTGACGTAGCTATTACAGCCGTAACGTCTACATGGCGAGTTCGGTTAGTGGGTGAGTGGGAATGTCGCGAACGTACAGGTTGAAGAGCGTAGGAGCAATCACGCTCCCTTGCGGCACTCCCGCCCTTACGGCGCGGCGGGTGGATTTGGCATTCAGAAGCGTGACTTGAAACGTTCTGTTTGCCAGGTACGAGTGGAGAAGGTGCACTAGGTATAAAGGGAAATTCATTGAATGGAGTTTGTACTGGAGACCGACATTGTTATGCTCAAAGAAACGCAAACTCTCAACAACTTTGTTTATTTTTAACAAGCCTGCAACAATGCAGGTGGGCGAACACAATTCCAAGATCCAAAGAATAGTTCCGTCGTCGTAGCCAAGTCCAACCATAAATCCCGGAGAAGTCCAATATCTAGCGAAGTCCAACCAAAAACCAGAAGAATCCGATGACGTAGCACAGTTTCTACCACTTCACTATACACACTTCTTTAACAACACTCGCAGGCTCACTATCCAACTGGAACTCTCTCTGTGCCTCAGCGCCGCCGGCCGCTTGTACAGCGGGCCCCGACATAGCCTCGCCTGCCGGCTCCGGCTTCGCCCGCTGGCCTCTCTTCTTTCATAGGCCGGCGTCGCGTCGGTTGCGGCCCGCCGAGCCGTGTTCCTGCGAAGTCTCCGCTTCGCGCCGCTGTCTTGGCGCGCCTTTCAACGGTGCACATACTGCCGCAACAGACGTGCCAAACCTTGTCAAAGGCGCTGGCGACATCGAGGAATACTCCACCTGTAAATCGGCCCTCATTGCAGTTGCGCCTTATGCGGTCCGTGATTCACACAAGCTGATGCGTTGTGCTGTGTTTTTCACGGAAGCCAAACTGCTCCTTATTTATGAGAGAATTATCTGAAATAAATTTAAGCATTCTGTTTAGCATTAGTTTTTCGCACAGTTTTCTGAGTGTATTCAGAAGGCTTGTAGGCCTGTACGACTCGGGAAGTTTAGAGTTTTTTCCCTGCTTGTGAAATGTGAGTACATGTGTGTGCTTCCACTGACTGGGAAAATGCTGAAACACAAAAATTGAATTAAACAAGGCGACCAAAAACACTATGGCTTGCTGCGGCAGCTTCTTCAGAACGTCATTAGAGATGCCGTCGGGGCCGGGAGCTTTTTTAGCTTTCAGCTCCGCGATGGCCGCCGTAACTTCAGCTTCTGTTGTAAAGCTCGGCTCGACGGCGGGCGCGTGCAGTGCCGCCATCACCGTTTGTTGCACTTCGACAACGTGCGGTAACGGAGGCGACTCCTCTACCGGCTGAAACTGAGATTCTAATACATTAGCGAGTTCAGCTTCTGCCTCGTTGGATTCTGCGAGTTCTCCTGCGCTATCCTGAAGCGGCGGCACTGAAATCGGCGTCCTGATAACAGTTTATCCCATTTCTGATTATGGTATTCTGCTAATTCGATTTCCACTTTGCTTTTCAGTCGATTTAGCTACTGCTTATCAGCTGGGTGTCGCGTGCTCTGCCACACTCTACGCGCTCTGTTCTTCCTGCAAATTAAATCAATTAAATAAGGTGTTGATGTCTGCTCCTTCTCAGCAGAACGCTGCTTCTCAGCTGCTGCGTTGAGGCTGTCAGTCACTGCTTCGGCAAATTTTTGAGCTCCAGCTTCTATCTGCTGCAGTCCTGAAAGAGCAGACGCGTCAGGTATGCGCTGCTGCAGCTCCGCCTGAAATTGCTTCCAGTTTGCGCGTCGCTTCTGCGTCGTCGGTACAGTAGACAGTAGCCGCCGCGCCTCATATCCGCTATAAGCGGGAAATGGTCTGAGGATAGTTCATAGGTAATCGAGAGAGTGGGTGGGTAATGAATGTTTTGGCAGAGCGCAATGTCTAGAACACCTGGATTGCCAATTGAGTTAAAAGGAAAAAAGATGGGTGTAGAGGGTGTGTAGATCTCGCAGCCGTTTGCTTCAGCGACTGCTTTAAACTTACGACCGCGCCGGCAGGTGATGCGGGAACTCCAGGCCGTGTGTTTGGCGACGAAATCGCCGGCCACGAGTGTTGGCGTGGTGTTTGCCTCTACTAGTTTTGCAATACCTGCAGCTAGTAGGGCGCACGTTCCCGAGGAGCAGTCAGTACAGCGAAATAAGACACAGCGGCCCCCGTTCCGTCTACAGCCGTGGCCTCAGCGTGCTGCAGCTACGGGGGAGCTGAAACATAATGAATTATGTTGTCTCGTACTAAGATTGCAGTTTCGCCTTTGTTGGCGTTCGTCGAGTTAGTTGCTTGTGCTGCTCTATCGTTCTTGTACCAGATGAAACCTGGAATGTTAAGAGAAAGATGCGGGCTCAGCCATGTTTCACTCAGCATCATTACAGAAATATTATGCCGAGCGATAAAACAGATGCCGTTACAGTTCCAGATCGTAACGGGGCAGCTATTCCTACAAAAAGAAGGAGACATAGCCATTATTTAAGGAGCGGGGGCGGGACGTGGTGAGGACGGGCTCGCCTCCCTCGACGCCCCCCCCCCCGCAGCAGCCTCAATCGCCTCGTGCGAGTGCAGCAATAATTGCTGCACAACAACACGCAGGATGCACTCCTTAGGGTCGCAGCAGGAGATGGTGCGCATCAGCGCGCTCATGACGCGCTGAGGAGCGACCCCGTTTCGGGAGAGGTCCTCCAAAGTCGCGTCCATGGCGCGCATCTGCTCGCCCGGGGACGCGGGGAGTGGGCTCGCCTCCGCCGTCCGCCTCCGCTGCTCCACGCGAGCAGCGCGCTCCTCGCGGGCCGCGGCGGCGGCCGGCGGCTGGCGCTCCCGGGCGGGGCGGGAGCGAGGTACCAGGGCGTCCGCGTACGAACGCTCCTGGCGACGCTGCTGCCGCTGGGCGCGTGGGCGTTCGCGTCGCTGCGAACGCTGAGGCCGCGGTGATTGCGGCTGCGGCGGCGCGAAGGTTCGCGCTCCCGTGAGGAAGAACGCGACTAGACTCGAAGCTGTCACAAAGTGTGACAGCAAAAGTAAAAACGCGAGATTTCGTCGATTCATGGATGGACGAACATTGGCGATTTTGGACGGTGTCTCGACTGCGTTGAAATCAACGGCTTAGTCCGGAATTGTATGTTGAGGTCACTGGTGAAATCTGTTTCTCAAACAGATTGTTAGTTTTCCAGAAATTCGCGAAAAACAGATAGGGCCATTTTTGAACCATTTTTTTTAAAATGTGTCTCATGGCACATTTCTCGTCCAAATGTGGTAAATAATGGATTTTTTAACTCTATATTTAAGTTTGAAATCTTATTTTTGTTCCTGAATAGAAATAGTGCACATTCTACCCATTCTTTTGTACAAGCCAAAAACGCGAAATTTTTGTCGATCCATTCATTGTTCCACTACTTTATGTTGACTAGCTGATCCCGTGCGGTTACATCGCACAGCAGTAAGTGATGTGGGAATGTTAGGACAGACATATCCACAAGAATAATTAAGTTTTGTATTTACCATTATCTTAAGGCCGGAAAATACGGACAGTATAGTTTCGTGCATATTGGACGTACAGAAAACGTGCAGACCAGGCTGCACGGTTTCTGTCTGAAAACTTTTGTGAATGTTCATAATTTTTCATGCATAAATCTTAGTTTGACTCTGTCTCTAGCGGTGAGATCGCTCTGAAGTGTCTCTAGCGGCGAGATCGTTCACTAATTGATTTGTTAACCCACACGACGGTAATTGGCCATTTCGATTTTGTGGTTATGTATGTCAAAGTGCGATTGTGTCAAGTGATAATATGATAAACTACCCCTTTCCAATTCCTGCCTTCCTATTTTTCTTATCTATGCTCCTCATGGTTTATTAATACTTAACAAAGATCACAGCAAAAACGCAGACACAGAAATACTGCCACTGAAAGTTTGATATAAAGAAATCGTTTAAAAAATCGATGTTTGCAATCATCGCCATCAATGTCGCATCCCTAATGCGCCCAGCCACATTTTTTAGGCGCAATTCAGTTGTTTCCCGGTAGTCCCCAGCAAAATCTCTGGCGATTCGTACAGAATTCACACAGAAAACGTACAGACAAAGTATGCACGATTTTTTACTTTTATACTTTTAGTTTGAGATCCTGAAGTTTCTATACAAAAACTGTTTGAGAATATGCACGGAAACTATATCGTGTTACAGAATTAATATATATGATTTACTCATGTGCACGACAAAGATGTTATGACTTCTAGAACACATCCTATATCACAGGTCTAAAAACTAATATTACTAACTTTTCGTGGTAAAATTGAACAAACCAACAAATGATTAATAAAATATCAGTTATAGGAAAAATACTAAACAATTAAAATTATTGTCGACGTCATTGTGGTTGTTTTTGAAAATTTCGCCGTAATCTGAAAACCCGCCAAAATCACACGTTTTGATGCATTGCTGCCCATTGGGCATTATTCCGCGAAGTCAATTTTGGTCCCGCGAGAGAGACAGAACCCAAAAGGGAATATTTTGGAGGAGCGAATATTTTGTCAACACGACTTAATAAAAAACCGCTCTTTTCTGTTTTCAAAATTCGACTAGAATATGGTTTAGGATAGAGATCACAGAATTATGAAAACGTACACAAAATTCACTTCTCCCTATAGCTCGTCAAACACAGTTTTTAACTGTTTTTGACGTAAATAAATAAAAACGCGGGCTTCCGCCCAAGCTGACAACCGTGCGTCGAAAATGCGGTACCTCTGGCAACACTGTTCCTGTACGTCGCAAACAAAAATAGCAAAGAACATTAAGAAAAACAAGAATAGCAAAGAACATTAATTCGCCACGCTGATTCGATCGACCAACTTTCCTAAACTCACAATTTAATAATTATCCTCTTAAATGTATCATTTTTACGAACGTAATGAATTTATAATTAAAAACGATAAAGTATCGTTATAAACTCTAATTTTGCATTTCCTTTTTATAATCAATTAATTCACATGGAGCCAGTTTTGCTACTGTTACTGTTTTAGGTATTATGATTATTAAATTATGATATAAATATTATAATAATTTATATTAAATTAATTATTTTTTGGGTGAATTCCGAATCCGAAAATTCTATAAATCAAACACTGACAGAACTTACAATCTCAGTACTATCAACTATGGTCTGATTAAAATAAGTTGGTGATTGACAGTTGTGTTTCTTAAGCTGTTGCTTCACATAATATATGATTTGGTTACTTTTATAAGCATTTACTTGAAGTGTTTATTGTCGTGCCCTGGAAATGCAAGCTCAGTGGTACGCAACCTGAAAATGTTTTTGAAATTTCTGTTGTACATCTTCCTGTGTTAAAAATGATATTGCTTTGCATCTACAGACCTCCAACAAAGAGAGCTGCAGATTACATTTTGTTCTTAGAAAAACTAGAGATAACACTAATCAAAGTCATCAATCGCTCTTTTGAATCCATTGTTGTATGTGGAGATTTTAACATTGATTTTCTGGTCGAATCTTGCGAGAAAGAGCAGTTTCTTAACTTAATTAATTCCTTCAATTTAGATATTACAATAAAAGTACCTACACGGATCACAGTAAATTCAAAGAAGGCAATCGATCAAATTATAATAATTAACAAAACCACTACTCGACATGAACTTGAAACAAAAGATTTAGGATACAGTGACCACGATGCTCAAATTCTTACCATTATACGAAATGCATAACACAATAAATAATACACGCATGAGTAGAGTGTTTTCTAAAAGTAAAATAAAATTATTCATTGATTACTTGCTGCAGGAGTCATGGGACGCGGTTTATAATACTATTGATACAAACGATAAATATTATTCTTTTTTTCAACGCTTTCATTTCATTTTAACACTTGCTTTCACGCAAAAACAATTCTTGGATAACACAAGGGATTAGAACATCATGAAAAAACAAACGAGTTCTTTCTTTCATTTCTAAGCATCATATCTCAAGATTTCCTCCTGTACTT
Source organism: Acheta domesticus (assembly GCA_031308135.1). Classification (NCBI taxonomy): domain Eukaryota; kingdom Metazoa; phylum Arthropoda; class Insecta; order Orthoptera; family Gryllidae; genus Acheta; species Acheta domesticus. The sequence goes on from JAHLJT010004567.1 coordinate 192,255,337, forward strand.
TAAAAAATACAAATCATTGTTAAGAAAAGTCATAAGGCAGGCTAAAATCATGAAACACGATCAGGATATTTTGAACTCAAATAACAAAACAAAATCAATGTGGGATATAGTAAAAAATGCGACCAAACCAACTAGAAACCTTGTAGAGAATGTTGTTTTAAAAGATAGCGATAGAGATGTGAACGATCCGGCAACAGTGGCTAGTCTCTTTAACCAATACATTTCGAGAATTGCTGTCGATCTCACTAAAGGTTTTCAGCCACAAAATTCAAATCTGACTTTTCCCTAAAAATCTTAGACACTATGTTCGTTTCCGAAACCTCTTCCTATGAAATTCTCAAAATAATCGGTAAATTAAAAAATAAATATTCGGCCGGTTTACTCACATATTTAATGCATCCTTATGCACCGGAATTTTTCCAGATATTTTTAAAACAGCTAAGATTAAGCCGCTCTTCAAAATAGGCAACAAAAATGAAGTTCAAAATTATCGGCCAATTTCTCTTTTGTCAGTTTTTTCAAAAATATTAGAGAGACTTTTTTATGTGCGAATGGAAACCTTTCTGAATAAACACGACGCCTTTTCAAATTGCCAACATGGATTCCGGAAATCAAAATCTACGGAAACAGCCATTTTTTCTTTTCTTAAGGATGTTGCCTCATCATTGGATCAAAACGAAGCAACTATTGGAATATTTTTAGATCTTTCAAAAGCTTTTGACGTCATTGATCATAGCATTTTATTTCAAAATTACCTTCGTATGGAATCCGTGGTATTGCTCAAAATTGGCTATGTTCCTACCTTAAACTACGATCTCAGAGAGTAGAAATACCTTACTGGAATGATGGAACTTTATGTACACACCTTTCCGGTTCTTTGCCAATTGCACGTGGAGTCCCTCAAGGATCGATTTTAGGCCCTATTCTCTTCCTATTATACGTAAATGACATGTCCTTAGCGATTCTAAACGGAAGAACAGTTCTCTTTGCGGATGACACAAATATTCTTTGCAACAAAGAAACCGTAAATAGTACAATATCAGACGTTTCAAATTGGTTCCGTAATAACAAATTAAAAGTAAATGAAAATAAAACTGTTTCAATGCAGTTTCCATATCAAATAAAAAATTCTGTACTCCATTGAAAATGAACGGTGTGCCATTGACTGATGTTAATGTAACAAAATTTTTAGGTGTATCAATTCAGTCAAACCTCAAATGGAATGCCCACTTAAATGAATTGAACACAAAATTAAGTTTATTATGCTACGCGTTCAGAATTCTTTCAAATTCCGTCAGCCTTCATACAGCTCGTTGTGTATATTTTGCCAATGTTCACTCCCGCCTGAGATATGGCATAATATTTTGGGGAAACACATCTTATAGCTCACAGACTTTCAGATTACAAAAAAGAATTGTACGAATAATAAGCAAATCCAACCCACGTGATTCTTGTAAGTCACTCTTTATTACTCTAGCGGCCGTATTCTCAATCATGGATTACTTCGAAAATAATCTGTGAATCGAGGAATTCGTGGATTAGGTTAACACTCGGATAACTCTCAATTCTTATTCACAAACCGCGGTCATCAGAGAATTGGCGGATTCGAGGGTTATAGGAGTTTTCAGGCTCAAATGGTCCCAGAGAAAGTGGATCATACCAACTTCATGAATATCACCCGTTATACTAACGACATTGGCTTAGGGACTTTTCGTTACACTTTAAGTTTAGTACAGGTCCATTTCAGAGGAGTTAACCGTCAACGAAACTCCCCATGTGTTGGCACATACACGCCGAAATAGACTTTGTTTAGCTGAGGTTGGCATCTTTTCATTTGTTTTATTTTCTACCAACATGTTCAAAACTGCACTCTTGAACGCGTAGAAGCATATTTATAATTTTTTAATTGAATTTGTCGTTTAATTTTATATTCGCATCGCATTATTTGTTTTTAAATTTTTAAACGAGACAGTGGAAACAATGCCACGTAAGTGTATTAAAATGATGCATGCAAATCGTGTTAAAGTTAAACAATGAATATTAAATAGTGCAGCAAGATACAATGTTATTGCTCTATATGAGAATTCAAACGCGAATTAGAACGAGAATGGATGATGAAAACTAATTCCGAACGTACATGTGAAGTGGCATATTTATTTCAGGTAAGATGTTTATGAAACATAACAAATCTTACATTTTTGTATTAAGGAATAGATTATTTGTGCATTACCACATGCAGGTATTTTGTATGTTTTTGGTTATATCTATAAATTGGGAATTGTAACACACACGGTGATTGAACATATTTTAATTAATGTTGTTTGGTCTAATAATGAAGCCATATGTGAATAAATTAACATTACAAATGTATGTGAATATCTAAAATGCAGCTCATATGGACTTCACAATATTCTTTTAGGATTGTGAAGTCAGTACTGAATCAAATCACTTAGATGGTTGTGAAGAAAGCAATTGCAAGGTTCATCTATAAAAAACTCATGATGGGAACATTCAACATATGAGTGTATATATTTTTGTACTTTGTAATGGTACAGTTTACAAAGAAGAAACAATGGGAAACCCTCTTTACAGGGAAAGTTCTTTCAGAAAAAGAAATTTGGGAGTATATCAGAGGCAATTATGATACATTATTTTTCCAAGGATCTTCACCTTCTTTGTTCAGAATTCTTAAAAGAATTTTGCTTGGAAAATCAAAGTAAGTATATTGTTTATAGGAGAAAAGATTATGTTAATTATCCAGGAGAATTATTTTTGTCAGCCTTATTAGTAGTAATAATAATATCAATAGTAAAAATAATAATAATAATATCTGTCAAAGAGAATTGCTTCAGACAATGTATGACAAGGTACTTTGTTCTAGCAATTGATATTCAATAAATTATATGCAGATTTACATTGCTTTGAACATACAATTATTGATTACATACTTTGATAATTTCACACACCCACGGAAATATATTTAGTATTTTAAATGTGGGACAGTATTTACTATGAAAACCTATATTATATTATACATTACACTATGCAGTACTTTTGTATAGTATTAATGTAATTATATAACTATTATTTTTATTGAAATTTGTTGATATTTTTCAGTCATGACTGACCCAAAGAAAGGAGTGTATGTATTATACAATGAGACCAAAGATTTATGAAGCTTGGCCAGAAAACCCATGAGTAGATCTGTAATGTAGGTATCATAAGAAAAATTTGAGACCAATACTGCTAGAGTTCTGAGCAAAATGTGAACATTTTAAAAATATTTATTGTCAGGATACATGGTAAATGCTGTATATTATTATTCTTGCATTTTAATTTTCATCTTTTTATATTCACCTTCATATATTCTATTAAAATGATTTATGCAGTTATCATATAAATTTTTTTTTCAAGTGTTAAAAGTAATTAACCACAGGTGTATAATTGATAAATTGCTGGGAACTGAAGGACAGACTGTTTCAAGGTTTACTCCCTAATACAGTTTCAACTGGAAATATGTGATCTCAGTCAAAGTGATTCTTCAATAAGAATGTCCTTAGAAAATCTTGCTACAGAATAGAAAAGGCCAGAAACTTTGGAAGCAGCCTTTTAAACAGGTATCTTAATTATCTAAATTCATTGACACATTTAACACAAGGAAAATGAGGTTCAATATCTTAAATTTAATAAAGTGTTATGAATACATTATTTAATTTTTTAAGGTGTCAACTTTGGACAAATTGGAAAAATGCAATGGAGTATTCTGAGAAAATTATGGTTGTGTATATAGAGAGAAGGATGGGGTAGATTGTGAAAACAAATTTATTGTACATCTGATCAGGGACAGTGTAGGTGAAGATTTCACAAAAAACTTAACTGTAAAAACACTTGTTTGTAATTATTGTGAAATAAATTTACTTTGAAAAAAATAAATAGTGTTTTAACTCTTCTTTCTTTTGTTTTCACTGTTGAATGTTGAGATGAAATATATTATTGTAATTATGAAATGGAGACAAATAAAATTTAAGAAATACTCTGATTCCAATTTTTTAAAATTTCCTTCCATTAATTCTATATACTTATCAATTATTAACAATCTTTGTAAGAATGTAATTTATTAACTTATTCCTCTAAATATTTCTAATTATATTTGCATTTTAAAATGAAGTAAAACATGAAACTTCTCATATTTCAACATTATGAGTTTCAGAAGAAAATAATAAAAATAATAGATCCAAATGATAATTATTTCAATGTTTCAAAACATTTAGTTGATTAAAATTAATATCATAATGAGAGATTAAAACTAACATTATAATGAGAGAAGTTCCTGATGACAGCTCTCTCGAATTGCGTATGTTTGAATGTAGCGCCGAAGTCGAGCTTCATGTACATTTTCGAAGTTGGCAGGGCCGAATGGCCGCCATATTGAAAATTCTAGGGACCAAAGCAAGCTGAAATCCCGTATACCCTTGGCCAGAATGTTACAGGAAATATGATTGGCTGTGGAGTATTCGATGTGGTTCTGTTTGTAAACATTAGTAATAGCGCCACTTCAAACGCGATCTCCAATGTTATCATTTCGCGTACTAAGTAATGTATCCAGGGCCAACCAATCTAACATTTCTATTTAAGAAATTAATATTTTCACAATTGTCATTGACAAATACGCAAATACTGTTGTAAGCAAAGTTACAAAAGCAAAAAAAGAAGCATCACATAACCTGCAAACGAATTTCAACGCAGTAAGTATTGATTAGCAGTTTAAGAACAACTATAAAGGCTTGAAAAGAATGGTTTAAAAGGCAGGAGTGATAATAAAGTTCCTATTTACAATGACAGAAGCAGCTACAACACTGTGTACTTAATTGGATGGGAAAATTACTGCATTCATCCGCCTGAAGAACGTACTGCATGTGACTATGATTTGGGATATGAAAAGGCAGTTAATATGACTCGAAGTAAGTGTTTTTGGTTTTATCTACCTTGCAAGTTGTGTATTTAATTTTCAAAACAACAGTACTGGCTCTCTACCAAGAGTTTTACAAATATTTTTGATTGATACTTTGTGTTCTGGTGAAGGGCTACATGCAAAAGTTATTCAGTAGTTTTTAGTGCAACTAATAAAATAATTTCACCTCAAGACTATTTTCAAAGGAATCGTGCCACCCTAAACCATGGTTTTACCGAACAAAATCAAATCAAATATGATGTCATGAAACATTCAAATGCAAGTAATACTTACACAATTTTTTAAAATGAAATGTATACAATAAAATATGATAAACCATGTCTTTTAATAAAACAAAAACAAATTCAGCATAATTGTCATAAAATTCAAAAATTGGAAATAATCCTGCCCAGATATTAAAGTTACTTTGTCTTCTTCAGAAGATACAAAATAAAATTTTATTTTTGTTTTGGTGTGACATACTGGAATAAATGTGAAATAGTATATAAAATATTCTTTGGTTTTCACATAGATTCCAAAACTATTATTTGCACATTTTCATGAACTCTTATTGTTAAATGTACTAATTCATATTTATGTTTTGTGCTTCTCTGAATCCATAGTAATATATACTTGTTTAATGAAAAATACCCTTCTATTTCTGGAAGCTGAAGCTGATTATTGTTACTTCGTTGCTGAAAATGTAATGTAGGCTAAATATAAAAAATATTGAATTTTAAAAATCATTTACATTTTATAATATCATTGAATTTAAAGAAAGATTAATTAAATGTCAACAATCATTATTGATTATATATCTGTCTTATGATATCTGATACCACAACTTCTATAAATATATTGTGCATATTGTTAATGTGCATAGTCTATATTAGATTGGGATTCCAGTATCAAACATTCTTTTAGAATATTATTTATGTTTGGACTGATTGCAGGGTTGGATTTCTGAACTTAGGATTTAAAAAAATTAAGATCTGTTGTATAAGGGAAGTAATTAAAACAAAATTGTTTTGGTTTTTCAATTTGTTTATTGCTAGTAATTTTATTATCAATTTTTTTAACAACCGAACCATCTTTTAAAGCATTTGTAGAGTGCTGAATTTATTTTTTCATTTATTCTCTTTTCAAAAATCTAATTCTACACTCTCAATTGTAAATGAATTGAAACACTTATGTTTCCTGAAGTTCATCTTTGGTAATCTTTACTATAACGTTGATGGATTTGTGACATATCGTTGACATTGTAGATAAATGAAACAAGTTTCTTTATTATCAGCAAACTTTTGTTGGCAGTGATGAAACCAGTTATTTTACAATTTCTACAATCATATTCATGTCAATAATATTCGTATGTTTTTATTGTTTGTCTTTCTTCATTGCATAAAGAAAGGTTCCATTCATTATAGACAATCAGGTGATAATAAAAAATATTTCATACAAGGTTGAAGTTTGTACATAAAACAAAGTTGGAGTTTTTACAATGTTTCAGAGATCATTTGTCTCCATCATCAGGTACTTTTTGGCTTATATTGGATATAAGTTTTAAGTTTGTAAATCATAAGTTAATTAAGTTGGCTTATATTGGATATAAGCCAAAAAGTACCTGACGATGGAGACAAATGATTTGTGATGGAGACGTGATTGTGATTGACATGTGATGGAGACAAATGATTTGTGATGATGGAGACAAATTATCTCTGAAACATTGTAAAAATTCCAACTTTGTTTTATGTACAAATTTCAACCTTGTATGAAATATATTTTATTATCACCTGATTGTCTACAATGAATGGAACCTTTCTTTATGCAATAATATTCATATTTAGAAAAAAGGACTCATAAAGATATCCTTTAAAAATGAATATTTTATTTCCAAATGGGACATGTCAGAGATAGATAACCAGTACCAGCAGCTGCGAAAGGGACCAGAAATTATGAGAATGGTATCTACTTCCCAGGAATGCAAACAGTACCTGAAGGATTCTACATTCTTAAAGCATCAAGAAGAATTTGAGTTAATGAATGAACATGAGTTGAGGATGCAATGTTTATCTACCTAAAATGTGAATATTATCAAGATATGAAGAACGAACAATTCATTCTTTAAAAAAAATTAAATTTTGTCTACACGTTAAATTAGTAATGGAATCAAATATGGACTACATTCTTTATTTGTTTGTTTTTAGCAATTTGAGATTTTATATTTGTTCTACAAATGGTTAGCAAAGGAATAAAATATTCATTACATTGAAACCATTCAGCATATTTTGCTATGTCTCTTCTTTTTTATTTTTGTTTATTGTGTTTATAACTTAGGGTTCAGTAATATTCCTGTATTTGGGCATTAAATTTGTGAAAATTATCATTTATTTACCAGAAAAGTTTCTGTTTCAATATTGAACATGAATGAAATAAAAATATTTGTTAACTGCATTCAGTTTTTATTTATTTACTTCAAATGAAAAAACTTATAATTCAATTTAACCAAGAATCTACTTAGTAGCATTTTTGTCTAATTGTTATTGTATTCTTTCTTTAAACCTTTGTAATCCATTTCAATTTATTTGAATTTATGGTATATTCAAATATTTAACTTGAAATTCCTTGACCATTTATTTGCCTGATTATGTTAACAATATCTACACTGTTTTTGGGTGTTGCAAGTATATATTTCTGATGATCTCCTATAGTGAATGTAAAAATTAAAAAAGACATTCTAATAGATGAAAGTAAGATAAACTATGACCATACCTTTAATTGAAAGAAAAAGCTAATAATGTGATTTTATTAAAAAATAACCTGCACTGATAGAATGATAAGTCCAAATTATATAATATTAAATACGATAATTGCTGAATCCGTTACTAGAAACAATATTATTATTCAAAATTATTCAGCATTAACTGACTACTCAGATTTATATTACTGATGACGGAATGGAAGCAAATAGAGGAGTCTCTCTTTATTTCAAACGCATTCCATAAATTCAACAGCAAACAAATCGTACTTGGCGGAGTCGTCTGTATTGTTTAACAGGGTCGCCAATGGCAACAAGTGCAATTCGCGTATTATACGCCGAAATCGGGGTGTCTAATCCTCGAATCGCAACCGATCCTGCCTCGTGAATAAGGATTTTTGCTTTGATTCGCGAATAATCTGGACTCGACGATAATTCTCGTATTACACGGTATTGAGATTATGGGCGTAGGAATTTTACCATTACCTTGTCTCCAGGTTTACGAATCAGTAGTTTTTGTGAAAAATGACTTACGTAAGGGCGGGAATATATTTTCAGCAAACGCCGATGTCTATAATTATAACACTCGACGTAGTGATCATATTCACCAGGTGGCAGTATCAACAGCTCATTACAAAAAAATCACATACAATTCATGTACATTACAACACTTTGCCAGAAGGCATTAAACGATTAAATTCAATAGAAAAGTTTAAGTCCCAAGTAAAATCTTTTCTGCTGCAAAACTGTTTCTATACAATTCGAGACTATACCGAGCATCAAAAAGTAAAGTAGCATTAATTTTAACAATGATAGTTAATGTAATTATTTATCATTTGGACTGTATAATTCTAAAGAACCTGTAACAAGTATTGTACCACAGTTTCTGGGTTGATGGCCCCCATCTCGATCAGGTTTTTCGTCCAGTTTCCCTGATCCTTGAGCAAATGCTGAGATGGTCCCTTGTTTTGCTTCTGGACATAAATGTAACTTCATTATTTGTGCACGTCTTCTGAATTTCAATGGGAAATATAGTTATTCAAATTATCGTTTTTCATATTATCGCGGCAAAAAGTATTATTCTTTCATGAAGAACATGAGGGTTCAGGGCAGGAATTTATAACTAATTTACCTTTGAAAATATATTTTATTATATAGAAGCGAATATTTTGTCAACAAAACTCGAAAAAAAACTCTCTTTTCTGTATTCAAAATTCGACTAGAATATGGTTTAGGATAGAGACCACAGAATTATGAAAACGTGCACAAAATTCACTTCTCCCCATAGCTCGTCATACGCAGTTTTTTAACTGTTTTTTGACGTAAATAAATAAATAAACCTGTCAACGTCGCTTCTTTCCATTCGTAAATGCCAATCGCCAACTTACTTTATTCGAACCACAACAACTTACAGAACATTAATCACACAAATAATTCAACTTACAACAAAATAAAATAACATATACTTCATCTCTGTTTCCTCAATATTAATATTATCAAATTAATATCATTAACCAACATGTCTATCAATAAATTTTAGCTATCAGTTCAAAATAACAAAAATGTACAAACATCCCGTAGTCCAATTATGACTGGTAATCTGAAAACACACGAAATGTACTTACATTACATAATTAACATTAAACTTTCAGTGATGACATTAAATATCTCATTCGTTACTATAAAATAAGTACTCGTTATCCATGTAGGAGTAAACATCTTGATACGAAATACTTTTTGAGATAACTTTTCTACGGCTCTACTTCCGTGCTATGTAATCGAACGGGTCCAGCTAATGTATAACAAAGTTCATTAAATAAAATTGGTAATAATCGTAATTTCGTTAGTATTAACTATTACAGATCAAGCAGGATCTCGTTACACAACGCAAATCAATACGTTCTCAATGCTCCGTCATCTTACTCTACCACTTTCCGCCAATTTGTGAAGATGCGCATGACCCTATCCACCCTATTCCATTCTAGCTGGGAAATCCAAACAACGCAAATTTCGTAGCTTTTTATTAATAAACGAAAGATGCGATCTATTTTCAATATATAATTTCCTCCACTCCTAGGTTTTTTCTCTTTTTTTGGTACATTTGTTTAAAACCGTTCACTGAGAGGCGAATAGGAGGGACATCAGAATCAGCGTTTTTACAGAAATAATATATATGACGTGGACTTTGAGAGATGAGTTATATTAGAGGAAGTTTCTGTTGATGAATGTTGTTTAGATTCAGAAAACGATGATACCGACGAAGATCCCGATTTCATGATTTCAAATTCATTTCATTTTCGTAATTTTGACGGACTCGAGTGTGGTAAGTGATGATCATTTGAAAGAGGAACTTGATAGAGGTGAGATACAATACAATATAGAGCCTGAATACTATTATGGGATTCCTAAACAACCGAGTGTGGCCTCAAGTGGGGTAGTTTTCAGCCTAGGCAAAACATAGGGAGTCCATCTCACAGTATTTTTAGGGGAGGATTGCCCGGCCTTAGAGGTCAAGCCAGAGCCCTGGGAAATCAACCAGGCAAAACTAACGTTTGGAACCTTCTTTTTGATGATAGCTTGCTGTGCAAAATAATTGTCAACACTAATGTGAAACTAGCTATAGAGGGTCATCAGGGTCTAACACTTACAAAAGTCACAGGGACACAGACCTATTGGAGTTAAACGCAGAAATAGGTTTATTATTGATGTTGATTCGAAAATCATTCGATTCGTCTATTCGAAAATCAAAAGACGAAAACATAGCTTCCTTTTCCTTTGATGCCGCTGCCCGTCCTATCTACCATGCCACAATGTCAAAAAAGAGGTACTTGATTCTTGTAGCTTGTTTGAGATTCGATGAGTCAGAAACAAGTTATATTAGAAAAACTCATGATGAAGCACCTCCCATTTCCGAAATATTCAATAAAGTCATTGAAAACTCGCAAAGATAATACTAACTAACTCACTGTCGATAGAATGCTAATCCCCTTCCAAGGGAGGTGTTCATTCAAGGTTTATACGCCAAAGAAGCCGAAAGAATATAGTGTGAAAGTCATGTGCATTACTGACGCAAAAACATCATATCTGTATAATGCTTATATCTATACAGGGAGAAATAGTGATGGAGAAGAACTCTCGTCCGAGAAATAAAAAATACTCGTACATACTCAAATTGTATTGAGATTGTGTAAGCCAGTTCAAGGTTCAAACAAAAACATGACGGGTGAGAACTGGTTTAACAGTTTTGAAGTCACTGACCAACTTCAGAACAGAGGTCTAACGTATGTAGGCACAATGAAAAAAAAAACCCTCCCAGAATTCCTACAGGACTCAGAAAGACTAGTAGGATTTTCATGGACAAATGAAACTAGTGTCTTGTTCCTACTCGTAACATGATCCTATTTTCCTCGATGCATCACAATAAGAAGATAAATCAAGAAAAGAAAAACCTGAAATAATCTGCCTGTACAATCAGACTAAATGCGGAGTGCACATTTTAGATACGAAATTTGCAGTATACTCGTCCAATCGAAGAAAAAGGCTTTGGCCACTGGCTGTATTCTACAGACTTTTAATCATTGAGAGTATCAACAGCTGTGTCTTATACATGTGCTATCCAGGAAGTCAAATGATTACAAGACTTCAATTTCTGAATAATCTCGCAAACTCTCTGGTTGCATCAAATTTGTGAAGGAGGTTAGAGATTCCCAACATACGGCGCAATGTGACGTCTTCAATTAGAAATGCCCTAGGACTCAGTGATGATTCTCCAGATAATCCACAAGAAATCCCAAGTGACAAGATGAACAAACGAAAGACATGCAGTAAGTGCCGTTCTGTCAAATAAAGAAAGACACTGTACCAATCTATCAGATTTTGAAAACCTACCTGCCTTGAGTGAAGCGGAAAGTCTGCACAGACTGTGTTCCTGATTGTGTTTGATTTTGTGGTAGAAAGAGAATTACATTTATTTTTATGAAATTCATAACAAATAACTGTAAACAAGTTTATTTTATTTTTAGTTTCACATAATTATGCGACATGAATATTTTGATTAAAATTTAGTAATCATTTTCAGTTTTTTAGGTTCATTAAGTGACTGTAACTTTGTAACGGTAAAAAAAATGTTGGAATCTTTTATTTAGGGTTGATTTACAGTTTCTACTACGTATAAGTTGCCAACGCTTTATGTTTATGTTTGTAGCATAAAATACAACAACCAGATAGCTCCAATAGCGTCACATGAATCCATGTCTCCATTTAAGTGTTAAACTAGGAAAATTATAATGTTGAAAATTACAAATTATTAGCATGTCCACAAAACATGTCCACAACACGTCCGAGTTTCTTGATATTTACTTACATTAAGTGTAATTACAGTGAACCTTTGACCTGTGAATTAAATGTCAAAGTTACAAAACAAATCTTAAATCAATGTCGTTATAAGTAACTTGCTTTATGCACAGGATTTCCAAAAAAAAAATGTTTTCATAATAGAAATTGAAAAAAATAAAACTTTGCATTTCAAGAATTTTAAGTAACCTTTAACTAGGAGTGTTGGTGGTAAATCTAATTATTGTAAATACATAATTTTGATTCGCCCACACTCGCTGGTTTCACCAACCTTTTATTATTCAAAGAGATGTTTTGCGATTGTTTTAAGAGCAAAATCACTACTGTTAAGGGGAAAAAGCTTTTCAATATCACTATTTTGTGAAGAAAGTGTGACTGTTGTAAAAAAGTGGATTGGAATGTGAAGACCAAATGCATTCAATTAACTAAATAAAGTGATGAAGGCTAATAATAAACTTTTATTGATACGGAGTTTCTACATCTAATTAATTTTCTGAATACACTATCAAATATGATTGTAAGACTTCTGCTATAAATGCAAACACAATTTAAATGCATACATTTTACTTATGTATATAATATTTAACTGCTTGAAACAATATTATCTAAAACAATCTTTAAGTTGACATAGGTAAGGGAATATTTGTGCTTATCAATACATCTAATAAATTATACAATTTATGATCGTTGAAGTTTCAGTTTATAGTATTGTAATTAATTTGTAATGAACTTTACAATTTCGTGGTGTTGTAATAACTATACTGATTTGCAATAGTATCAACTTACAGTTGTAGTATTGTAAGGACTTTTACAGGAATTAACAATTACTTGTAGATTGAAACGTTTTGATTCTCTCATTACAATAGAACAAAAAATAATTCTACCTATACCACTCTGTCCTAGCTGCGATAAAGTTGAAGCTCGCGACTGGCCTCCCGACAAGTGTGGCAGTGTAGGGCGTATACATGTGTGTGTGAGTGTGAGTGTAGATGATGGGCCAAGGTTGAAGAAAGGAAGATTTCGCGTGGTCTGTTGCTCGTCATTGTATTTCTACGACATTCGAATGCAATTGACCGGAGAAACCGTGGAAAACAACCCATGAAATCAGTTGACAGCTGGAATTAGCCTTCATACTGCGGCCGAATTCCAATTTTGTGAGAGGTGTCAAAGATCCTTCATCGCAGGCCCTCGAATCTTGTGACCTCTGTCAGCAATATTGAAGCGACAGTGGATGTTGTCAGTAAGCCATCCCGCCCCTCGAAAATCCTCTGCCCTCAAAATTGGGGTGGACCCACAAAATTGGGTTTAACCCTCGTACCATATCTACAATTTACAATCAAATACTATACCAGGGGTCTTTTGGACCCCAAGCTTTAGTGACAATTGGATGTGGTAAACACGAATGTATACGGAAATATACATGTATGTAAATAATTGTTTTTATACAAGTATACATTTTATAAGTTATTTTCAATAACATAAATATAATTTACTTATATTAAATATTTCATATAAAGAATAGCCTCTACCGTTCGTAACCTCCGTAGTTGGTACATAATTATTCAGTAATTTATAATAGATTAACAAAGTTATTTTGAGAAAAATCAAATCTTGACTGTTACAGACACATTATTTGAAGTTCATGGCAAGATATTTCAAATGAGAATAGGAAAATAACAGGCTATACCTTAGGTCAAACGAGTTTCATGTAATGAAAAAAATTAATAACTCTCTAATAAAATTTGGAAAATATTGGAAAAACGGTTTGGTACCTGCGACCCTTAGTGGACGAAGGCGTATCTAGAAGATAAAAGAAGAAAATAATGGTGATGGGGTCCAAAAAGACCACAGATATGGTACGAGGGTTAAGAAGCTAGTGCACTATCCCTCATGTCCGTGGAGCTGGATCTTTTCTAGTGACAAGTCGAAATTAATTATTTTTGGAAGTGACGAATGCCAAGTGCAAGGCCGATGACCACAACGTGAGCGAAAGAACTGATCGCTGTTGAAAAGATAGTGTTAATGCCAAGGTGTTGATGAATTGTTTACAGGCCAATTTAAAGAGAATGTGCGGAAAAAGTGGCCTTCATGAACACTGCATTTACAATCAGTGCCACCACTTCCCACCCAAAAAGCACCATCTCAATCATAAGTATTACTAGAAACGGGTGTGTCAAGCAAAACAGTCAACAACCGAAGAATTAAAATCAAAATTTGTTTAAATGTATCGGTGATTAAGAGTTATGGAGTGCATTTCCGTTGGGTTAAAAACACTCCTCTTCAATGTAATAATATTAAAATATTTAATATTAAAACGATATATTGACTTCAAGGCCACAAGACCACAGACAACGTAAGTATAAGCATAAATGATATGCCCTTTTTCTACACAGAACTCGAGCGTAAAAATATTCACTTTTCTAGTTTGCAGGTCTTCCTTGTTTATATAACTTACCTCGAGGCAAGCGGTTATCAAAACACGCCATAGTGGAGCTGTGCATATGAAAGTGACGTGTGATGAAGACTCCACACGCTGATTGACGAATAAGGGATGCATTTAAAGCATGTATTTTGTTTTCTTTTGTATTTAATGTTGAAGTTGTAAAATAATATTTTGGCCCAGTTTTGTATAATTTTTCTATTCAATTATATATTGTATAAATTATTGTTTCGTATTCAATCCGAAATATATATCACTTTTTTAACATTTACTTGTTTTGAAATTAGTGCACTTTTATTTTGAATGTTGAATCAGTAGTAGACACTGTGTCAGTAGAAGCCATTTAATTACAAAATTAGAGAAACAAGAATTGGGGACTTCCCGTTTGTTTCAAACTTGCAGATCTTGATGTCTAATGTACTTTACTATGATGAGAATTAGAAGGAAAATAATTTATTTCTTTTCCATTATTTTGTTTTTAAAGAATTATCTGAAAATATTTTATTAAAATTGGCATTGCAATAATGTAACGTAAATACTTTTCCGAATGTCTTTGTTTAAAACACATTCGGATGGTAAAATACTAAATCGTGATTACTGTTTCGAGAATCCGAATGTACCAAATTTCTCGACTTTCAAGACTCCTCTGTTGGAACAAAACCGGGATTTGGAAATAAATTAATAAAAACAGAATTACAGACATTTTATTCAAGCGATCTATTCAGAAATAGGGAAGCTACTAGTAATCACGGTTGAGTTTCGCTTAACGAATTTTGAGACACGCCAAGAATTTTGAGAAAACTACGAACATGTTTGGAAGTATGGGTACTGCTGATGCTTGGCCTTATTCCTGTTTTATTGGTTCAATGACGATAGGTCTTCTGCTGTACACACGCATAAGAAATGGGCGTCCGATAAGTGAATCGTTAATGAACGGAACAACTATATATTTGCCAGTCCTCAGCTTCAATTTGGCGATAATGCTGCTCCGGTCAATGGCCTCCGTGGATCCTTTAAGCGGCTCAAATTCTTCAAAATTTTCAACGTTCAGTTTCTCAGGGTATCTGCCTCCACTCTGCAAATTGAATTCATCTCCAAATGAAGTCCAGACTTAAGAATTGATTTTTAGTAACAACAAATACATTTTTTTGCGTTCATTGCATACATAAATACAGGGTGGCACATTTAACTTGACAAATCTAAATAACTCGAAGAATATGCAACGTATAAAGAAAGTCTAAGGCAAACAAATAATATCTCAAAGAGGCACATCTGTTAGTCCTAAAATCAAACTTCCTCGCTCGCCTCTTGAGGGTGAGGTGGGAGCCAACTTTAAAATGTTCAATAGGAACACCCACGTTTTATTGCAGATTCGAATTCTCCACAAAAAATACATACGTGTGATCTAAAACATTTTTTGATCGAAAGAGACGATCCAGACATGTTCCACACAAAAAATCAATATCTTCAATGGGAAAATCTGCCTGACCTAAAATAAAATCTCTCTCCCCCACCCCTGCGGGGGAGGCAGCTTTGGAATCTTAAATGGAAACCCCCATTTTTTCATTTTCAGAAGTTCATTTGTAACGTGGTTAAATCAGCGCGGGCGATTTGAATCCACTGAACGTATAAAATCGTAACGTATAAAAAACGTATAAAAACGTAAAATAATCGAATTTGCAATCGGATAACGGGACTAAGGAAAGGGGGTTTCCTTACCATTCTTTGCTTCATACGTGAACAGAATAGTTAAAGAAAAAAATTAGAGCCGTTTCTGAGAAAATAATTGTTTAAAATTTAAAAAAAGTCGGTGCCAGTTTTTTGAAAATTTTGAAAATGCCCTAGGCGCTTCATGTAATGCACCCCCTACGCAATAGATCCATAAATGTAGTTGAAAACATTTTGAAGTTTTGCATTTTTGAAAAATCAGCGTTTGCAACAAACGTGAGACCTGCACCATTCTGTTAAACACTCTTACCACTACCCAACAAAAAATGTAATAAAAATCGATGGTACCATTTTTGTGAAAAAACATTTTAAACAAAATTAAAAATTGCATATATTTTATGCAATTTAGGTAAAAAAATATACAAATTGTAAAAAAATTGTACACGATCTTATTAAAAAATCTATCTATCCCCAAAATTAAAATATCGGTTTCAAATGCAAGGGCCCGTGACATCAGTCAGTTCCAATGACGAATATCAGTTTTGGAGAAAATCGGCTGAACGGTTTAGACGCTAGCGTTGTTCGCAGATGGTCTGACGTTTCGTCGCCATTCGATTTTGTAGTATCTAGGCTCCACAAGACATGAATTCTGGATACACCACGTTTGAGGATTTTTTTCTAAATGGAGAAACTAGATTTATCCACTTTTTTCTTACCAGGGCCCTCGAATAAGAGTTTTGCTGTCGAAAATTCGCCATTTTTTCGCGCAGGATTACACAACTTTTCTACTGCGTAAGCGGCAACGAACAAGTAAAAACTAACCTGAACTCAAGAGAAAAGGACACCAATACGAGAAAGTGTGTGCCCCTCTGATTAGTGCAATTACTTGTGTGATCTATCGTGACTGACAGGGGATGAAAAATACTACATCTTGACATATATCAAATAAGGCAACAACATACAATTCATTTCTCTTAGCATAATTCTCTCATGAATTTTTGTGAAAAGCTTCATTGTATTATTTTTAACCGTGAAGAAAGTAGAGGAGGCATTAATGTTTTGAGGCACATCCATATGAACAGAGAAAACGCAAATTAATGGAGGGAATTGGAAATCAAAGTTTACGATTAGTTAATGATTATTATGAGAATAGAAATGCAAACTTTATGAAATTCGCGCCAGTGAATTCATAAGCACTAACACAAATACATTAAATATTCAAGTATACGTACCTGAAAAACGGTGATACCAATACTATATTGATCGGTTTCGTACTTCGATCTATTTTGATCTTGCACAACCTGAATAATAACGTCATACACTGGACCTGTTTCATCTTCTTCACTAGTGTTGCCATTTTCTTCATCTGAATAACAATAATAATTTAACATTTCTGATATTTAAATTTTATATACACTTTGTACTATTTCATAAATACGTAGTATTTAAATTAAATATTATAAAATAGAAATTCATAAAAGGAATTGTTTCAAAAAGTACTTTTGATGATTTCGTAAATTTCCATTTAATCTAACTTTTAATTGACTGTCTATTAAACAAATTCATTTACCTAACATTTCATATAATTACATTAACAAATAATATAAATAATAAGATTTTGTTTGACAATGTAAATGTAGAAAGATGTACAGATTGTAATTTTATTCATACATATCGATCACATATCGATCAGTTGGTCCATCATTTACAAGACCGAAAATGTTTTAAATAACAGCTTTATGTATTGTAAAGAATACAAATTCCACACAACGTTTCGGTTTCGGAAACAGCTGGTTTCCATCAAGTTAATGAAGATGATGGAGACGAGCTGTTTCCGAAATATTGTGTTGAATTTGTATTCTTTTTAATATATAAAGCCGTTATATAAAACATTTTCGGTCTTGTAAATGATAGACCAACTGATTGATATATATTAAAAATATAGGCAGAAATGGAAAATATTATTTACATCGATCACTTCTAGAATTCGTCATAAAAGATGTTTATGTTTCCTATGAAATTACGATGAATAAAATTACTTATTTCATATACGATACACATTCATTTTGAAACGTAGTCATTAAATTAAATGCAATTCATATTAAAAGAGTTGTTTGGGCGCAGAGGTTGCTAAAATGACAATTTGTGGTTAGGAAGAGAAGCTTCAACTGCCTTTCTCTCACTACTACTCACCTAACTCCTCTACAGTGAGCAGATATTGTGGATTTCTTAAAAAATTCTCTGCGTATTCGATGCCTTCACCCTCTAGAGAAATTCCTTTTTCCCAAACGTTCTTGCAGACGCAAATCTAAAGAAAAGAAATTAAACTCTCATGTCATATTGTAGAAGTAAACGAGGAATTAGTAAGTTAGATAATCTTATTTACAAATTCGTGTGGAGTTGCAGAAATGCATCGAAGACACTCATGTAAAAAAATAAACTCATTATCACTTCAGTTTGCAAATAATTAGTATATAATTTATATTTGCAGAACGGGTATTTGCTTATGTATTGTGATATACCAAAATATTATAAATTTTTTTCAATAACATTTGCTGTAAATGGGTTGGATAAAAGGGTCTGCAAATGGCGATATATAGCCTTAGCAACGCCGGCGTAGTGGTTGGCAAGTTGGCAAGGTCAATAAACTCCATTCAGGCGTTGAATAGGTGGGGGCGCTGGCTAGATAGACAGATAAAATAACGTGGGATTGGTCTGAAAAGGAATGACTGTCGAGGGTGTGGCTACTTGGTTTGATAAGAGATGAATGGATTGGCTAAGGGAGAATAGACAGTCGAATTTTGTCGTTTTGTTTTAAAAAAGAGGAACGAAGGACGGATACCGAAGCGTTGAGGGCGGAAAAACGGTGGAGAACAGGACATTCTGATAGAGGTCGTCGAGTAGTACAGATCGCTCGCGAGATTAACATAAGGGGAGTAGGACTTGTAAGTTTTGAGTGAGACTCAATAGTTTTTCGGACTCCGAAAGTTAATGTGCAGATGTGAATTCGCGTAGGACTTGGAAAGTTTCTTTTATATTGCGGTGTTGGACTTTAATGTTTTACCACTATTTGGGGAGGACTAGAAACACTAAATATCACGTAAGAACCAATAGATATTCTAGGCAGTGAGGGCTGGATTCGTCGGCAGTGTCGCAAGATCGGAAGATCGGAAGAAAGAAGCAGGACTTGGGATCACCTGCATTCAAGTGGGAAGATACTGCGGGGCGTCGTAGACCAAGACGTTAGATAAGTACTGCAGTACAAAAGATATATTTTAAAACGAGGTCATGACCTAAAGACAGAAAAATTGTCAAAATTGTTAAATAAATTCTTAAATTTTTCTTTTGGAAATGAAAAGATTTTCATTTGGTCAATCACAATTGTTAAATAGTTAGAAATAGATAATTATTCCCTTTCAGATTCCTCGCCATACTGTATAGTTGGCAGATCAAGTAATCGGCTATCTAGGCGATAGCGATTATCCATAACGGGACCCATTGACCCAGCTAGCCGGACATTTATCCATTTCTTAAAATTAGCTGTGGAAGCATTGGTTTTAATTAACGTAACCTGTTCCTGGCGCCCAAAATTTTACTATAAATTCGGAACGGGTCACGATTATAACCGTCCTAAGGTGAATGATGTCAACGATCTCGTAATAGTCTTTGACGAGACATTGTTGGTACATTTCAGTATGTTGTTTCGGTTACTTACTTGCTGAGGAGGTGTTACATAAAAATCACCAAAGTTAGGACTTGGTGATGCCACTGAGAATTCTGTAAACGCTTTTTTGTAATGAGCTGCTTTCATGAAGAACTGCCCATCCTCATCGTTTGCGTATTCCAATTTCTTCCTAGTCTCTGCATCTACTCCAGTCCACTTAGGATCTCTGTCAATGGTAAAAGAAGTATGTGAAACCCATTAATAGAATGTACAAATTGCGTTACTAAAATCAAGATTAATGAACATTTCAATCGCAAAACGGATATACGAAAAAAAACTTGTGGCGCTAAAATAGCACATACTTTCTCGCCCGTACGTTTTCATGAAAAATTATGCGAAAAGTACTCAAATATTCGAAAAATTGTACATGACATTATTTCAAAACCTTTCTTTAGGGAACTGATTTCATTGAACAAAAAATCTCTATTTTTAATATTTTAGTTATGGTGGACGACGCCAAAAAATTTTCAATTTTTGCAGTTCTCAAGTTTCGATGAAAATGACACCTGCATCATTGTCTTAAAAGTCCTTTACTCTATCCAACAACAAAATTGAATCAAAAGCGATGGGGCTATTTTTTTTGAAAATCTTGAGGAGCTTAATGCAAAGTACCTCCATAATTAAAATATAGAGGGGCCGCGACATCAGCAAGATCGATAGGGGAATATAAATTTTGGAGAAAATCGGGTGAAGGGTTTAGGCGTTAGAATTGTTCACAGGACAGACGGTACACATTGGCCACATACTGACAAACAGACGGACATTTTGCCGTCAATCGATTTTTTCGGTATCATGAACCAACAAAAACTGGAATGATCTTGGCTGTCAGGGCGACGCCGTGTCGAAGGCTGTGTTGCCGACATTTCGACCGTCTTCTGAGGAAGACCACAATAAAATGGTCGAAACGTCGGCAACACAGCCTTCGACAAGGCGTCACCCGGACAGCCAAGATTTCACATGACTCCGGCCGCGGAAGCCTACGACTTCAAACCATGGATTGTGGCTACGTCACGTGTTAGAGGTTTTTTTTTACTGGATTATCTGGATTTATGTATCAACTGGATTTATCCATTTTTTTCTTTACCAGGGTCCTATTATAAGTTTTATTTGACAAAACTTCTCCGTTTTTCTCGCGCAGCGTTACGTAACTTTCTTCCTACTGCGTAAGCGAGAAAGTAAAAATTGACGGAACACCCAGAAGCGTACTTGTAACTGAAGGCGCCCGTCCACTCGGAACGTTCCGTGTCGCCGTATGGGTTCCGCACTCGCACCAAGCGAATGAAGGAATCGCCCGCACGCACCGTGTAGACGCCCGTCACGGAGTAGGCATGATACGCAACAATGCCTTGTTCCTCGTCGGATTCCTGCAAAGGAGGATGAAAAGGAAAAATCTCAGATAAACATATTTTTGTGGTTAACATAATATTCCAGAAACACTCACATATTATGCATCTCGAAGGGATTGTGAATTTTTAAAAAAATTAATTTATCCTGTTATATATAATATGTCCTGTTCGACAATGTGTCTTTCAGGGCATTGAAATTTACAATAATGGACAGTCGTTTTGGACACTAACAGTAACCTCTGTAAGAGGATTTATGAAGGTAAATTTTTAATAATTAGACAATTATATAAGACTAAGGAACATAGAAAAGAAGAGAAAATAAACAAAATTACGGAGGATGAAATTTATCTTTAGGAAATTTGGAATTAATTCTACGAGGAAAGGGATAAGTTTTACCAAGATTACAAAATTGTGCATGATGTAATGAAGGAAGAGTATTAAAAAATTTGAGACTACAATTTTTAATCAAATCATGGATTGTAGGGAGATTTAGTTCATTGTGAATTTGTGTATTGGGAATAAACCAAGGTGCATGTAGAATTTTTCGAAAGAATTTGTTTTGAATGATTTGAAGTTTTTGTATATTTGATTTTGCTGCATTTGACCTTATTGGACAAGCATAAGTTAAAGTAGGTCTAATAATTGAAGTGTATATTAATTTAGCAGTTTTAATACGGAGAGTTGAGTTATTATTTATGAGAGAATTAAGTTTTTGTATTTTAATGGCAGTTTTTTGTATAACATTTTTTATGTGGATTTTCCAGTTCAGTTTTGTGTCTAGATAGAGACCTAAATATTTAATAGATGAAGAGGAAGAAAGCCAAGGAATAGGAGTGTTATGAATTAGAAGGGGAGGAGGGGTTATTGGCTTACATAATGTAAATATTTTGGCTTGGCATTTATCCATATTGATTTTGATTCTCCAATTGTGGGCCCACACCGAATAACGATTAAGATCTATTTGAAGTTTATTTCTGGCAAGAAGAATATTAGTGTGTGAGTTAATAAGTGCTGTATCATCTGCAAAGAGGGCTAATTTAGAAGAAGCAAATTTTGGAATGTCGGATAGATAGATATTGAATAGCAGAGGAGAAAGACAAGAACCTTGAGGGACCCCGGCAGAGATGTTAAATTTTTGAGAGAAAGAATTATTATATTTAACTATGAAAGTTCTGTTAGATAGGAAATTTTGAATAATAGTTATAAGATAAATAGGAATACCTACAAGATGAAGTTTATATATTAAACCATCGTGCCAAACTTTGTCGAATGCCTTTTCTATATATAAAAAGATTGCAAGGGAGTGTTGTTTTAAATGAAAAGAATTTTCTATGTGTTCAGTAATACGTAATAGTTGATGAAGAGTAGAATATTTGTGCATAAATCCAAATTGTGAAGGTTGAATAATGTTATTTTGAGAAGTGAATGTATAAAGTCTGTGAAGTAATATAGTTTCGTAAATATTTGATAAAGAAGAAAGTAAACTAATGGGCCGATAATTAGAAGGAAATCTTGGGTCTTTCTTTGGTTTACAAATAGGGATAATTATAGCTAATTTCCAAATATTAGGGAAATAGTGAAAACGTACAGACGAATTCAAAATATTAGTAAATGCAGCAATGGATTTATTACCTAAAAATTTGAGTGATTTGTTGGTAATTAGATCAAATCCAGTTGATTTGCGAATTTTGAGTTTTTTAATAATATTATGAACTTCAATAGGGGATATAAAAGGAATAAGTTGTGGAACGTTGTAATTAGGAAGGGAAAGGAAGTGGGTTATATGATTGTGAAGTTGAGTATTGTGTATTGGATTAGCAATAAAAGAAGATTGGAAGTGAGAGCCCAGTAATTTAAGTTTCTCAGGATCATTTAGGGCAGTGGAGGAAGAGTCTTGTAGGACAGGAATGAGAGTTTTGTCATTATAAAGTCGTTTAATTGTTGACCATAATTGTTTAGATTGAGGGTGTATTTGTTGAAGAAAGTTTTGATATTGATGAAATTTAAATAAATGTATTCTAGACTTTATTATTCGCGAAATTTTGTTAAGTTTAGATTTAATATCGGGACGTCGAGTTATTTGCCAATAACGACGTAAAGTGTGTTTAGTTTTGATTAAATTAAGAATACGAAAAGATAGTGGTTTATAGGGGCTAGAGGGAAATTTAGGTATAAAGCTTGAATGAGAGTAAAGTATGTTATGTATTGTAGTGGTAAAATAAGATAGGTAATTGTCAATATCATTTGTATATTATGAGGAAACTTAATATTATTTTCAATATCGTGTTGAAAGTCAGGCCACCTAATTTTTTGAAAAAGAGGTGTGAAGGTAGAAGAAGAAATATTAAAGGAAAAAGATAAAGTAATAAGAACTGGAAAATGGTCAGAATCTAATTCAAGAAGTACATTTTGTATTATAGGGAAAGGAAAATTTTGTGTAAGAATAATATCAAGAATATCAGGAATAATATTATTATTATATGAATAGTAAGTAGGTTCAGAGGGGGAGTGTATTTGTACATTATTAGAAACGAGAAAATTATGTAATTTAATTCCGTTAGGGTTGGTAGTATTACAACCCCAAATTTGATGTTTACAGTTTATATCGCCAAGAAGAATGGTTTTGTTTATATTGTTAAAGATTTTTTTAAGAGAGGAAATGTGTATTTTGGGGGTTTGTAGGCAACTGAAAAATAGTAATCAAGATTATTTATATTGATTATTAAAGAAAGGATTTCAAGAGATGGATGATTGTTAAATTGGAATGAATAGTGTTTAATAAAGTGCTTAATGAGTATAGCAACTCCTCCGGAGGCCACTGAATTAATTCTGTCAAAACGATAAATTTTATAGTTGGAGATATATAATTTGTCGGTTGGGAGTAAATGTGTCTCAGTTATAAAAGCAATGTGTACATTATGAGTGTATAGAAAATGTTCGAAAGTATGTTGTTGTCTTTTCAAACCATTAGCATTCCAGTTGAGAAGTGTTAGTTGATTGGTAGTTTTATAGATTGTGAAATGAAATTCGATTGTGTTATTTTCAAGATAAAATATTTCTAATTACTACGAATGTGTAATGTCACTTCGAAAAATAAATTGTTAACGTCTGTGGATGTCATAAAAGTATAAAAATACTACAAAGTGAATATTCAGTTTCAATGCAGCAAATGTCTTTGTAAATTTGCATACTATTAAATTACGCAACAACAACAACAAAGAAAAAAAATATTCAGATCATACCAAATTAAATTGAAGCAACTGAAAATACTATTAATTACTTATAAACACGTATCTTTGTAGTGACGAGTGTGTTCATCACGAAGTATGTTTGGTGAAGAATGTAACAGGCAACACCAAGCACTACCTCAAAAAATAAAACTGTCATTAAAATATTCTCTTATTAGTTTTATCATCTCTTTGGTCAAGGCTAGATTTTTTATTTTGTTACATACTCTTCCTAGCTGTCTTCTATTGGCGACTAAAGGACATTTTTTCACATTTTCTCAATTTTTTGGTACGCAAATGGTAGAATTTATTTTTATTTTTTAAGCAGAGTGGGATTTCCACTTTGAGGTGAGTTTAAATTGCAGGTGAGAATTGAAATATGACTAACAGTATTATAGAAGAATAAAACCTAGAGATATATACAAATTTTCGTTGTAGAATTTTGAGATGTTTTGGTGAAAATGTCGTTTAAACGATTCCCAAAATGCGCAGTTTGCGATCATTTTCCCACAAAACTTTCGATAAACTTAATTAAAAACCATTTGGAGCAATTTTAGCCACAAATGCAATAATGTATAATTAATGCCCTTAATTTAAATATTGACGACTTTAGATATTAATCTTTGGGATCCGAGTTGGAAGACATTCCTATTTTTTAAATATGTATTTTCAACTTTTTTATGAAACTTTGTAAGATACTATTGAAAACACGAACTCCAAATACAACAATGTACACAAATCGCCGGTAATGTAAAGATTAACTACGTGAGAGAATAACTAGTGGTCACTTTCTCGCCATTAGTAATGGTTATGTGCTGTAGCCGAGTCGGCTAATCACGGCAGTGGATCACAGCAGGCCGTGGGAGGCGAGCTAGATTGACCATGACGCGTCCTTGGTCATGATATGTGGCGGGGCGGCCGTGACAATGGTGTGGGGGAGCCTTGTTCGTGAGCAGGAGGCTCTGCAGTTTTTTTTAGTGACGAGAATGTAATACATAGGAACTTATAGAAGTTGAGAATAGTTGTTGTATTACCAAGCTCTTTTTGAAATAAAAGAGTCGTATAAACTTGCAAGATTGTTTAATTGTGAGAACGTAACATTATGTAATACTATTTATACTAAGATTTCTCTCCGTATTAATTAATCTCATTGCTCACAGATGGACGGAGAGACCAACGGACGGACAAATGGGCAGACAGCTAGTCAGTCGTACAGGCGGTCGGTTTTAATAAACATTACTACAACAAGTAGAATACGAAATGATAAAAAATACTATAAAAAAACTTTGAATAATAACATTGAAACAGCTTTTATGCATCTGATACGGCGTTGGGAAGATCACATGAAATGGGTTTTCAATACAGGAGATTCAACAAATAAGAACTTGGGATTCGAGATGGAAAGAGAAATGTCAGCAGAAAGGACGAGGTGATCGGACAATGATTTATTAATTATTCACTTACTTATTTGATTTACTTATTGATTTAAAAGAAATAAACAGTAAAAACTTTATGCGACGTATGGGGAGCAGTGCAATCTGGCAATCTGCATTCCTTTTCTCGCAATCTGGAATCTCTGCACTCATTTTATTGTATTTTCAGTTGAATTATGAATAAGGAGCGTTGTTTTGTGATTTGATAACCGGAAATATTCTTTTCTCTTAAAAACGTCTTGTAACGGCAAATGAGTTACAGATTACATCACTAGCGAATTTTTATGTTTTGAAATTTACGTTTTAGATTCCGAAAATAGATTCTTTCAGTATCTCAAGGCTTTTCAAATGGTAGATGGTAGTAAGAAAACTGGAAACTTAAAAAAAAAAAACCCAGCGCTTACACTTTATTATTTTTATTTCTCAAAGAGAAAAATATTAATCAATAGTATGTGGAATCAGTATATTTTGTGATAATACTATTTATGAATAGGTCCAATTGTTTGTCCCCTACATAGAATTATTCGTACCGTATTTTGTCTCAAAATAAATTACTAATACTTCTCCAAATTTTGAAGAGAAAATGAATATCTTTTATCTGTCAAGATCACTTTTCTTTCGCGGAAATTCAATCGCTTTATTTAAAGGCGGCTCCTCACGTTCGTTAGTCGGCGAGTAGCGAGCAACCACTCGCCGAATCACGGGTACTGTGGTTAAGTTGCTTGCTATTTTCCAAGTGATAAAAACATTCGGTACTCACCCTACCCATCGCGTGTCTGTCTTTAGGACACATCAAAGAGAGCGAACATTCGCCGAACACATCAGCTGGTCGGGATTGGGTGAGCAGTAGATCGCTACTCGGTGAATGCCGAAAGTGTGGAGCCGCCTAGAATCGGTGGCAGAGTTTTCCATGAAGTCCGGAAGTGGTGTCATGAAGAGATTTATCGTAAGGGCTTTGTCCTGTATATTCATTTCTCTATCATACAGATAAACGCAACGTAAAATTAATATCATTGTCGTACCGACACAGATTAGCATTAACGTTGAAATAAGTTCTTTTAGGCCCTATAAAATTGCCGATTTTTAATTCAAATAATCCTAAAATGTACATATAAAACTTCACTTAGTTCAAGGCACCCAGGAAAAAATAGGTTTTTACCTAAATATCCGCGGCCTACTCATCACTTATTGTACCCCACGTGACCGAAAATGCCGTGTGGTAGGATGAAGGATTGTCAGAAGTGGAAGACTTACAATGAAATTACAGCGAGTAATATTTTTTCACCCAATTTTAGAAGTGAGAATTTAGCTATTTAACTATTTTGATTTTTTAATTAACGTTTATTACTTACGTTTATGGAAACAGTATTAGAATTTGAAAATGTTAATTTTGAAAACAAACGTGAACTCAAAAACAGAAAAATAATATTAATTATTGAAAGTGCTTAAATGTTTCATCTATTAATGTTGTAAATAATGTGATTAATTCTACAACCATAGATTTTTGTTCTCAAAATAAAGTTCGCGGCAAAGTTTTCTTTCTTTACTGTTAAAACTTTCTCTAATACGTTCTTTTCTAATACTTTCTCATACAGGTACTGTAAGTATATAAGGAGTGTGTTGTAGTGACAATTACGTGGAGTGGAGAAAATTATGTAAAGCTGCAGAAAGTCGATTTCGAAATTTTAACGGAAATACACGTTTTGGGGCCCCCTGATTTCAAAATGGGTTTTTCCAAACGTCTGTCCGTCCGTCTGAGAACTACACTAATGCCAAAATATTGTTTTTCAAATGAATATTCCCCAATCGATCGGTTCCACTCAAAACTGCGATTTTAAAAACATTCTTTCAATTTTGGTCGTACTTTAACTGAAGCCTCCGGGACATTTTCAAAATTTTCTCAGAAATGGCTCCAAATTTTTATTTAAATTTCTTGTAAGAATAGAGTGAAATACACTTATAAAGGTGGCAAGAACCTGATTGTTAATTCTGAATTGGGACTGCCAAGGGACTCTGTCTTTTCCAAAACGGCAAAAGTTTAAAAATTTTCAGCTTCTTCCAACAACTGCCAAATTGAAGAGAGATTTTTCTTTCAAATGAAAGTTGTTCTCCCAAATTAGTTCTTTCATGAAGGCCAAAAAAAGTGTTGTAAAAATTTTCATAAACAAAGTTTTATGAAATTATTTTGGCAATATTGCGTGAAATATGTGCAATATTAAAAAAAATATCAGAAACAAGAATGTGATGTCAAAAACGGCTACAAATATTTTTATTAAACTTTTGGTAGAGATAGTGCTAAATGTACTGTTTGAGAGGACAGAAACGCTATTTTGCTTTATTCTTTTGCCTTTTCAAAAATTACAAAATTGTAATTCTTTTGACCTGTCTTTAATGCCGTTAATATTTATGTTTGCGCGGATTTGTTTAAATTATTACATTTATGAGTGTATGTGTTCTGAGTGATGAGGTGAAGTTTCTCGAAAATTAAAATTTTTCTTTGAATATGAGCTCAAATTTCCGCATTTTCCGAAATGTTCAAACGCATTTGTTTTCAAAAATCGGTTAAAAAATTTTAATTTAAAAAAATTAATAACATAAAACTTTTAAAATTTAATAACTTTTTCTCTACCACTACCTCTCTACCCTGGGACATTTTCAAAATTTTGAAAAAATAGCTCTATCGTTTTTAATTAAATTTTATTGTTGGATGGTGTGAAGTACATCTAAGAAAATGGTGCAGGTCTCATGATGTTGAAAACCCCAATTTTTCAAAAATTGAAAAATTTTGAAAAAATTGAATTTTCAAAATTTGTTTGGCGTCTTCCTACAACGACAATTATGAAAATACAATTTTTTTCTTAACGAAAACTTAATGAAATGTGTTCATGAAAAATCTTCAAATAAGGTCATGTTGGTTTTTTTGAAAATATGAGTATTTTGTGTAATTTGGCGACGAACATAAGTCTCCTGCTCCCAATTTACTGCACTTTGTGAATGTAAAATTAACTGTGATGCCACGCGGTTGAATGCTACGTAAGTTAGAATTTGTAAATTATTTCATTTTATTTATATTTCATTTTATAATTGATGATATTAATATAACATTAGATAATTTAATTTCAAATTGCGTCGTTTAATTTGTTAAATGTGACAACGAATAGAGCATTTCGTTTTGCTTAATAAGATGTGACAATGGAGCGTAATAGTAAAATAAGTGTAATTTTCATGAATATAAATATATTCTTTTTAATTATTAATATTATTAAATAAAAATATAAAAATATTATTTTTAACTACATTTTCCAATCCATTTTCATTTCCTTGCAGTGTCAACAATCATAATTGGCAAAACGTGTATGCCGTAGGAATCAGCGGTCATTGTTACTTTTAAACGCTATTGTAACGCGGCACTGATAACAGAAGACCATAATGACTGCTGTTCTTCGTTTGCGGTAATACATATTGGCTAATACGTTTATATATTTGATGAATATTACCATACCAAAGTGTTAATAATTACTATTATATATTTTTCGATCTATTGACATTTGCTTCCCGATGCTATCACTATTGTATTATTGATTAACTTTCAGTTATTTTACTTTCTCACATACTGCTTACGCAGAATACTGTAAGGCTAAAAAACCCATCCGAAATGTTCGCGAATTCACTGCATACCATGTAGAATGAATACAATGCCTGATATGTATTTTCATTTAAAGTTTTGAATAAAAAATATTTTGCTTGAAACTATATAATTTTTAAATGTTCTATGATTTCAAATGAGTTTTTCAAAAAGTGATGACAGATGTGTTAATTCGAAGAGAAATTATGGTATAAGTAGTATTACATAACCATTACTAAAGGCGAGAAAGTACGTGCTGTCTTAGCACCACTAGTTTTAAACTTTTTGTACGGGTAGTTCTAAATACACAGTTTTTACAAGATTTTTAAAAGTCCATTTTGCTGTTTCTTTGGTTTTTTAAGAAACTACGCAAATTCCACGTCAAATCGAACGAAGTTTTTACCTTAGGTATCCGCAATTGACTGAAACTTATTGAGTGTGTTCTGAGGGCAACTAAAAGAGCATTAAATGTGTTTTGTTAGAATTTAACTGAATGACTAGAATTTATGCCACATGAAATTTTCCGAAAAAGCACGCGCTCCGAAAATGCTTATTTCTTCTGCCACATTGATCGTACAGAATTAAAATTAGTCTCAAATAATAGCTCAAAAACATTTAAGACTATTTATTATTGAATTTAATTGTTAAATATCAACCATTCATTAAATCTTAATTAACTATAAAAATGTCAATTTCACAATTTTCGCAAAAATAAAATTTTACTTGTTTAAATAAAAAATATAAAAATAAAATTATATTTTTAATTTAATGAAATTCAAATGTGCAACATTTCCAATTGGGATATTTATTAATTACGCAATTAAAAACAATTCAAAGTGTGCGCAGCAACATGGTGTACTGGAGGGGGATGTTTCAACATTAGCACTAGTTCTAACAGTGGAGAGGATTGAAACGTAAACAGTTTGCATAATCTTAAATGTCTATGTTTCCGTAGTCTACTATGTTACGTAGTGTTTACGTAACCTGTAGTCAAAACGACTAAAGGTTATTTTTAAACCTGTAGATTTGGAGGAAGGCTTTTTTTTTGTTTTGTTATTATTGGTAACGGGCTCTCAAAATCGAAGCCCTCATTCCGTCATCGGCGGACCCAGTGCGGGCAATGATACGGCTCTACCTTCAAATTTTTCACTGAAACTTTCCATGTAGAACGAGGTTTTACTCTTTTTAATATTAAGTAATATTTTTGTTCTATCATTAGTAAACCGAAAAATTGAGATAATTTAAAAAAATGTACTTTTGGCGGCGATAGGCAAAACTGGCCCACACCAACAACATTAGAAAACTAACTCGTTCGAGAAATGCCGTTCTGTAGCATCTCTAGTTACTGTAAATTTGGAGGGTAAAACCTTAGATACCAGTGCTTCTGAGTGATGGATCCGTTGCTGTTGAAATTGTTCTAACCAATACTATAATGAAAGGAAAATGCTAAAGGTAAATTCATTTTAAAGTAATTCAGGAAGTTTTGCAAGTCTTAAAGAGTTGTAATTAATGTTCTGGTTCTCGATTATTCCAATTTCAGCATTTTTGCACCTGGCATATAATATTAAACGGTATGATGCTGCCCATATCATCATTGTTTAAATTCTGGAATACGTTTCTCACCAATACTGCGGTCGGGATGAGTGAATTGTGCTGAATTTCCTTTTCAAATAAGTCATACAACTGGCGTTCTTTGAGATTTATTTCCACGAAATCTTCAATTATATAACCAGTGAGACACACTAACGCCTCACTAGGAAATCCATATTCGATGACACTATAACCTCCATGGAACCTGAAAATAACAGAGAAATCCCACTGAAGACATATATAAGTATTTTAATAATTATCAACAAAGATTTATTTTGCAAACATGTTGCAAAATATGGCGTTTGTGGATTTACAAAATAGCAAATCTCATTGAATGTTCTGCAAGTAATGTTAAAAATCTATTATTTATTGAATAAGTACAATTAAATCTTAGTACTAAGATCTTAAAAAATTTTGACAGGAATGACAAGAACTTGCTTCCAAACGAAACATTCATTAATGAAGCATTATAACATTATATTTAATTGATTTTATTGGTTGAAAATGCTCGCTAATAAATCAGGCAACTATTACTTACAACAGTTATTAACATAAGATGTTAAGTTTTTAACAAAAAAAACAGGAAAATAACTGCCACTTACTTTGCAAATGCTTTCTCCAAAAGAGGTAGCCAGAACTCGTTACTTTTGGTGCACTTGCCGTAGACAAGTTCATCATTTTTGTCTACAGGAAGAGTATCATCAATATACACAGTTTTCCACTGGCCTAAATTCCAGAAACGGAAGACCAATATTCCTTGATAATCATTGCCATATAGATATTGGTCGTGCGGTATAACCTACAGGAAATTTAGATTGACAAAATCAAGCGATGCTTAATGAAAGATGAAATTCATTCATTTAGTAAGAAAACGTACATACAGAACTTAGGGCCCCATATGTGAAGATAACTGTCGGAAAATATAGAAATGCATGGTTAACCATTTGAAAACGGATCACTTTACGAATGCAATCACAATATTCTTTGCGCCCCTCTTTAATTAGCACTAATTTCTTTTTAACTACTAGGTCATGTAGCAACCGCTTTGATTGTTTACATTGGGGTAACTGTAGGGAAACACAACACATAACCCAACACAAGCACTCGCAAATATCCATGCCCAAGGCGGGACTCGAACCCGGGACTCTTCGAGCCTTCACTACGGCCCTACAGCCTTAGCGACATCCACTATCGAGACCGGGTAGCACTAATTTATTTTTTTGAACATAAGTCAAATTTTTATAGAGCTTGTATTCAATATATTGCCACGTCACTCGCGGTCTCCGCGAATGACAGTGAAGGTGGGTCGCCTTACCTTCCAGCTAGCTCAGGTGGCAGAAAGGTGGCCTGAAAGAAATGGGATGGCGAGTGGACGTTGTTTTAGCAAGAAAGAACACATATGAATGAGGTTAACGTAAAGAATTTAATGATTCAAAAAGAAAATTAACCTAGATTTACACTACCATGCACGAGCTCGTGAGTTTTCCCCGTAATGCAAACCAAAATAAGCGAAACAAGAGAAATTAAAATTAGATTATTACAATCAACAACAGACAAAATGTATTACGCAAAAAAATCTATGACTAATTTTATTAACGGCCAATGCGCGGCCTGAAATATTTCCTTCCCTGCTTGTTTTGAGCTAACTGCAAAAGTTCATTCCGTAGCGCCTGAGGGGCATTTGAGCGCTTTCGGCGAAGCTCTCGTACACATCACCGTCTGGAGTTTTTCGTGGTCATTGCCCCATTTAGCGGGGCGTCTCAGAAAGGGGGCGCTTCTCCCGAGCGGCCCTGCGGCGGCGGATGTGGAGGCGGGTGGCGGCGGTCAGGTCGTCAGGGCCGCGCGGTTTTAGGCTGGCGGCCGAGGGAGGGTGTGCGGCCAGGAACAATGTCCCTCTCAACTGGTCGAGCGGGCGCCTTCAGGTAGCACTTTCGACGGGCATAGACGTAAGCGGTGGCGATCTTGACGATTAACGCAGTGACTTCCGCGTACTTATGCCAAAGGTAGACTAATAATCACGTCTACTTCAACAAAATTAATTGTTTTGGTTCACCGAATCGTGGCCAAGCAAGGCACATTAAATAACTTGAACCGATAAAACTATGGTTCAGAAAATTGATCGAGTCCGAAAGAAAACTTTGTCTTGAAAAGTCTCGCCACTAGATAAATCAAGTGAAGACCCCGAAGGGCAGTCACAGAGTGCCTTCACGAAGTCTTACTAACAAACGCCGCAGTCGAAAGTCGAAAGCAGAGCGATACTCAGCCAAAAGCCGAAAACAGAATGCTACACAGTCACTAGTCGCAAGCGGAATGCCCCTTCGGGTGTTACTTTCTTTCTGCTCGCTGCCTCGGTCCCCCTCCAAAAAAATCTCTAAAGTTCGAGAACGTTCTACTACAATTTTGAACCCGTTTGGCGATAGGCTACAGGAAATTGCGCAGTGAAATTGCTTCGTCCAATCGCTGAAGGTGTTTGAACAGAGATCTTTAATGGAAAATTTCCAGTATCATCTGTCTCAAGTCTCTCTGTCTTACATTGTTTACTTGGACGCACGTGCTAGCCTAGACATGCGTCGTAGAAGTGGGCCAGGGCAAGTCTAATTTTCTTGACGTCCACTGGGTGGCGGCCCAGGGACTGAAAGGGGGTGGGTGTGTTCTCATAAGGAACGCTTCCCGGAAGACAAACACGCGGAGGGTGGTCGGGCACAAAGAATAGGAGGGGCGGCGGAGCCGGTGCAGCTGCACATGACGAATTAGAGGGGGGGAAACCCGCCAAAAATTCCCCGGCGACAGCGGAGGCGCCTTTCGCAGATTATTGCCAGAAAATGTAGAAATTAATGCTAATTTAATGAAGTTGATATTCGGTAACGCTACAATATATTTATTCTGTATAAATAATTTGTTTTGAAATGTTAACAAAATATGTAATATTCTTCATTTATTTCAAAAGTCAACCGTTCCATGACATTCCGGAAAATGCGCCTAGGATTCTTGAAAGCAAGGCATTACAATTCCTATGTTTTGCCTCTAGGTGAAAGTGATGGGATGAACAAAGAGATGGAACGAGCACCAATGATGGGACGGCCATGTCGTGGCGTTCAAAAGAATCGCATAGAACAGCACGCGAAGACCAGTAATTAAACGCGTCGATTTCCGCAGCCGAATCAATATCGACTAGGCTGTCCGGAAGACGCCGCGACCTAGGTACAGATGCCAAAGTTTCGGCGGTCATCCTGCAATCTTCCTCAAGGCGAAATTCATGAGGACGGTCGCAGAATGACAGTCGAAATGTTATCATCTGTGCCAAAGACGAGTCTCCCGGACAGCCAAGTAGATAACGATAAAATTACTAAATATTTATAGAAAATGTGAGGAAGAAAATCATCCTTGCTCGCTCCTTCAGCGATTCGTACCTTTTTCCTGTTAGCTCTTAGTAAGGTGTTATTCCATTCTCGATGCAATAGTTTAATATACTTTTTTTTAACTAAGTAGATTTTCTCACCTGTTGGAGGAGATCTGGATGCTGTGCAACTAGTGAGGCAACACATAAAAACCAACAGTCGCCCAGTTCTTTTTGTTTCACATCCATGTGGCTAGGACCATCAACGAACAGCTTTGGCTTGTTGACAAGTTCCTGTAGTACAATTTTCAATTGACAGATGATATAAATTATTGAAAGTAAAAATCGCATGTCGGTGATAAAAAAATGCGCGCATTTGTTGACACCTAAAATACGTATACCAGGGTGTACTGCATTATCTAGAAAAAGGGATAATGATGTTTTAACGGAGAAGTAGAGATTTCTTAACAGTTTGTTCGTCTGGAGAAAACCATACTGTACATTGCGAGAGAAAAATTTTAAAAAATTCCCACAAGTTAAAAAACAAAACAAGATGAGACATGTGTATGTCAATATAATATTATAGTAGTCTCTTTTCATTATAATATTTGAACATCCAGAAATTGAAATGATTTTTTGAGAATCTCGACCGTTATTTTAAAAATTTATTTCGAACTCAAACGAGACCAGCGCCTAAAATGCTAATTCTCAAATCAATTAATAATAGTTCAAGCTATTTATAAATGTTAAATTTGACATTGGTACTCGAAGGAGGTTTTTGAATCCCCAAGGTCTAAACCTGCGTGTGGCTTTTGTTATATCTCAGAGGCGAATTGTTGCAATTTTAGGTGAATCATTCATGGAACTTACGTAAGGTCTCTTCTGTTCTATTCCTACTTCAACTGGGAATTCTTTGTCTACGAATTTCTGCTCCTTCACCAATTTCGCCATCATCTTTTTCTCTTTTTCCTGCGCAAGAATTAGAAGAAATATGTGCATACGACTGTAAAATTCGGTAAACTTACATAAATGTGTGCAGAAAATTAGAGCGCATTAGTATACACGGTCATTCCTTAAGTAATACTTACATTCTAAGATAATAAAATATTAATGAAGCTCTAAAATTTCACATTAATATTTCGATATTTTACTCTTGATAAAAGTGTTGTTAGTAGATTATTGATAAAAGAAGCAAAGGTAGATACCATAAGTTCCTGGCTACACTGGCTTTTATTTTTGATGCAAAGAAAAAATTAGGTAATTTTTCTACTTAATCATCCTTTACTCCAACCCCCTTCTCACATCTGTATATTAACGGTCTTGATTTAGCACCTACAAAACGAATTTGATTTGATTGATAACACGGATTTGATTTAGCACATGGAAAATGATTTATTTCTGAAATATTAATTGAATCTAATATAGCTACATTATGTACAATTATTGTTTTTAATGAGCTTAGAAAAATAGAAGCTTCCTGCAACCGTGAAGATTATTATTTGTTAATTTAATTTTATTGAAAAAATTTTGAAGATTTTTAATGGCTTTAGAGGTTTGTCATTCATCTACAGTTAACAATTCTTGTCACAATGAATTTTTAAATTTTAAACTGATGATGCCTCTGGAAACTTCACTCTACACTTCCAAGACAAAAATTCGAAATTAATTTTACATACTTAAAATATTTAAAATTCGCTGATTCTGTGTTCCTTCACAAATCTTTTGAATTGAACAAATTTTTGCGGGCTATTACTTAGATTAATACTACAACATTTCAGTATCGTTTCCAAAAGTTACAAGAGCGCAAGTTCCAGAAAAAGCCCGAGGCTAGTAGTACTTTGATATCAATGGTTGAAAACCAGATCAGTAGAAGTGACATTTTATTAATTTTGAGAAAAATGTGTTTACTTTTGGTTATATTTCAGTAGCAATGTAATTTTGTGGTTTTAATGACCAAAATGAAATTCCGTGGTTTTAATGATGAAACAAAGCACCACGAATTTACAATAATATTGAGTTAAATAAACATTGTTCTTAGAATTTATGAAATATCACTTATACCGTTCTGGTTTTCAACCATTCACATGTGCGTCTATGTTAAACCAGCAGTAGATAGAACCGGGTTAAATTTGCAGAAGATAGAACTAACAGATTCGTAGAATGTCTACAACTTTTAAATCAATATTTTGTTCTGCAATGAAGATTTGAAGCATATATTAATATGTACTAAAGAGAAAGGGTATTTCCATACTAGCATTAGGTAAATGTGCCAGTATGAATAAACCAGTTATTAAAATGCAATACATGCGTTTTTTATGTATAGAAAATTATAATAATAATCATCTTTAAGAATGGAAAGCGTAATTAACAAAATATTAAGCGAATATGCGTTGTGTGTGTGTGTCTCACACATGTGAGCAATCTTAACTAGCTTTAGAAAGTTTTTACCGTTAGTGGCATTGTGGAAGCGACCGCTGGGACTACGAAACACTCGGTGTGACGAACTCGCTGCGCTGCCCTGCTTCTACTGTAAATTCGTACGGAAATATCGTCCTTTTGTCGCAATCGTTCATCCACTTCACCAGGCTTGCGATACAGAATATTCTTTCGGTGCTGTTAATTAAAAGCCTGATTTTGCGGTAACGTTCCGGAAGTCTTACCAAGATTGCGTGGAACGTGTGTGACTGATGAAAATATCTGGAGCAAACGGAAATGTGCCTCCTAAAAATAATATAGATTATTCGTTTACTCATGTATTTTAAAAAGACAAAATCTGTAATTATTATTTTCATCTTTCTTTGATGCAACATTTTAATCTTATTATTATTGAACAATTTAGATTTACAAACACGTGAGCAACAATCCATTTATTTCAAAAAAGAAAAAAAAGATAATTCTTTTTATCAAATTCACTCGTTAACGATTTTTAAAAATGTGAATTTTCTGCAAACTCACAAACGTGACGGATTGGAGTTTTCAAATATTTGCAGAAATTGGTTTGATAAATTATTTTTAATATTATCTAGTTTCTTGGCAATAATATGATGCATTATATTCGGACAGTCATTGAGAAATAAAATTTTATATTGCAGTTAAGACTGGTTATTCTTCTTCAGACCCCAAAACTAACTAGTGCTGCCAAAACATCACGTACTTTCTCGCCTGTACTTTCACACAAAGTTACGCGAAAAATACTCAAATTTTCGAAAAATTGTACATGAACTTACTTCAAAATCTATCTTCAAGGAACATACTTCATTAAGGGAAAAATCTATGTTTATAATTGTTGTAGGAAGACTAGGAAACAATTTTGAATTTTTGCAATTTTCGAAAAATTAGGGCTTTTGACGAACATGAAAGTTGCACCATTCTCTTAAACGTCCCACACATTATTCAACAAAAAAATTAAAAAACGATGAAGCCATTTTTTGAAAATTTAAAAAATGACCCAGGGAATTCATGTAAAGTACCCCTCAAAATTAAAATGTAGGTTTCAAATCCAAGGGGCCACAACGTCAGCCAGATCGATTTGGGAATATAAATTTTGGAAAAAATATGCTGAATGATTTTTTCGCTAGCGTTTGCACAGACGGACAGACAGACGAATGGACGGGCAGGCGGACAGACGGATGGACGGTCAGACGTTTTGCTGACGTTCGATTTTTCGGTTTCAAAGACCCATGAAACATGAATTCTGGCTACACTACGTATTAGATGATTTTTTCTAAATCTAGCAACTGGATTTATCCACTTTTTCGTTACCAGAGCCCTGCAATAAGAGTTTTTCGGCCAAAAATTCGCCATTTTTTCGTGCACCATTACATATATTCATCTCTATTGCGTAAGGGTTAGCGAGAAAGTAAAAGGCGCGATTCAATAGAATTTGTTCTACGGTTTCCTAAATAATTATGGGATGATTGAAAACGATTGAACGAGATGTCTTGAGCCATCCCTGAATCACGAGGTGCAAACATTCACCCTTATGAAGGCTTCGCATCACTTCATGTAGTACAGTGTTTTATTTATTTATTTGTCAAAAAACAGTAAAAACTGTATATGATGTGTGGGGAAAGATATTTATTTGCGCACATTTTCTTGAGGCTCAGAAAAAAACACCTACGAAAATAGAAAAGGAAAAAATGAATTTAGAAAATAATTATTTAGAAAAATAAAAATATTGAAAAATGTTTGTTCCCCAGTTATAGAAAATTAATTTCAACGGTAAATGAACTACAAGCAAAATGAGTGCTCAACAAAACGTGCGCAC
This sequence comes from Acheta domesticus, assembly GCA_031308135.1. Lineage (NCBI taxonomy): Eukaryota > Metazoa > Arthropoda > Insecta > Orthoptera > Gryllidae > Acheta > Acheta domesticus. The sequence continues at coordinate 192,294,053 of JAHLJT010004567.1, forward strand.
AGTGAAGCTACATTTACGTCCAGACGCAAAACAAGAGGCCATCTCAGCATTTGCTCAATGGATCAGGGAAACTGGACAAAAACCTGATCGAGATGGGGGTCATTGATCCGGAAGCTGAAGTACATTACATGTTACAGGCGTATTACATATTATTTAAATGTATACAATACAAACGTAAACTAATTCATTATATATCATTTTTTAAATTTTATTTTATTTTAGGTCGCTTTATAACTACAATGGTCATCAGCGACCTCTTTAATATTAAAAATTTTGCTATACAGTGTAAGATGCTGTTCTTAAACCACGTCTACAGTTCACATTAATTACTTACATCATTACATAATTATTCACCTTATCATTATTTACACACATGACGAACCATTATTTACACATGTCATATACCATCATTTACATGCATCATATATCATTTACTTACATCATATATCATTATTTACATACATCACAGATTGTTATTTACGTTCATTACATAATATAAACAACTATAATTTATTTTGAGTACACTTTAAATAAGGTTATATTTTTTAGTTCTCTTTAGATAATCCAATGTTTTTTTGCATCCTGCTTCGGTATTTAAACATTCTTTAATGTTTTTGGGAAGTTTGGATTGGGTTTTTTCTAATTCAAATTCTTGGCATTCTACTAAAAGGTGTTTGACTGTCCAAGCCGAGCCACACTTTTCACACTTGTTTCTCTGTTGTTTTGTAATTAAGTGTATGTGTGTCAAATTTGTATGTCCTATTCTTAGTCGATCAATTGTCACTTGCTGCTTTCTTGATGTCCATGTGGATGGCTTATCAAAAATGAATGGTCTGATCTCTTGTAATTTATTTGATTCATTATTTTTCCAGCTGGAGTCCCAGAATTTCTTCATGTTGATAATATATTTCTTGATTTCTTCTGGAGGTGAATAAATTGAGATATTTAAAGGTTCGTTAATTGCTGTTTTTGCTTCCTTATCTGCATCTTCATTTCCTTGTATTCCCTGATGGCTCGGGACCCACACTAACTCTATATTATAATTATTTGTAATTAGCCAACCAGTTAATTCTTTGATCTCCTTAATGAGTATATTAGAGGTACTGTTGTTACTTATTGCCATAAGTGCTGATTTGGAATCTGAAAATATTACATGGTTAGTATCAATTGTATTGTTTCTTATTATTTGGACTGTTTTTAGTGTAGCTATTGTTTCACAGGTAAATATAGAATAACTGTCGTATAGTCTGAATCTGTATATCTTATCGTTAGATACTATTGCACAGCCCCTTCTTCCATTCAATGCTGACCGATCTGTATAATATCTGGTAATCTTTGTAGTTGTTTTTCACCTCTAGAAACATACTTCTAAATATTTCTTTGGGTGTGGTACTCTTCTCGTATTTTGCTAGCTCCATATTTACTCTTATTAAGATGTTACTCCAGGACGGGTCTGCTGGTCTCCTCTTAGGTAGGAGTGGAGGGACTTTCATCTTCAGTTCTTCAGTGTAGAGATAATTCTTAATATAAAGAGGCTTAGGTAAACTTGGTCGTTTTAGGTATTCTTTTGTTCTAGTATTTCTTTTGTAACTTTTTTCCAAGAATTTTCATAGATACCATTGGCTTGATCATTTGCTATCATTTTGTTTGCATAGAACATAACTAGTTCTTTTCTTCTGAACTGAAATTGTGGTAACATGTTGGCCTCAACTAATATACTAAAAGTAGGACTAGTTCTAAAAGCCCCTACGCATAATCGTAACGCTGTATTTTGAATACTTTCTTATTTATTTAAAATGTCTCTTCCAGCAGAATCGTATAATATACATCCATATTCTACTTTTGATTCAATTAAGGCTTGATAAATTTGTATTAGCCATTTTTTGTCAGAACCCCAATTTATTGCTGATAGAACTTTTAAGATGTTTATTCTTCTAAAACATTCTGTTCTTATTTGGTTAATATGCTTTTTCCTATCCAACTTCTTGACAAATATCATTCCTAATATATTGACATATGGTACCTCTCTGAGATATGTGTTATCCAATTTCAAAATTACATTTTTCTCCTCTTTTTTCCTAGAGAATACTATATATTCGGTTTTAGTTTTTGAAAATTTAAAACCTGTTTTTTCTGACCACTTTTGAAGATTGTTCAGGGTGTTTTGGATAAGTTTGGCAGTGTGCTGAATATTTATTCCAGGGCATATAATCGTTAAATCATCTGCAAATAAGAAACCTTTTACAGGTTTTTGTATTGCTTGAAATACTTCATTAATACTAGTCAGGAAAAGTAGCACACTCAGCACCGAACCTTGGGGCAGATCATTTTCAATCTGAGCTGGTGTAGAGAGTGTATTATTTATTCTAACTTTAATGGTCCTATTGCTAAGGAAATTTTTAATAAATGCTAAGGAATTTCTTTTTATACTATAGTTCTCAATTATTTTTATTATTCTATGTTTCCAAACCATTTCATAGGCTTTCTCTATATCTATGCAATGCATGACTGTTTTTTATGAAAGCTTCACATACCTCTGCTTCTAGATTTATTAGATAGTCCATTGTCGAACGTAAATCCAAATTGTAGTGGTACTAGAATATTATGTTCCTCCAGGTACAATCTAATTCTTCTGCTGATAATTTTCTCCATAATTTTACATAAATTGCAGGTTAGTGATATTGGTCTGTAGTTGGATGGTGTGCGCTTGATACTTTGTCTGGCTTTAAAATGGGGATTACTATAGCTTCTCTCCACGTGTCTGGGAATATTTGTCTTTTCCATATAAAGTTATATATACCTAAAAGGTACATAAGTGCTTTGTCTGAAAGTTGTTTTATTATTACATTTGGTACGCCATCTAGACCTGGGCTTGAATTTTCCTACTTGAGAAAGAACTAGTTCCAGTTCATGTCTTTTAATTTCTTCATTGATGTGATTTGTGTTATCTCTTATATCATACTGATGGTTGTTTTTTCTTCCATCTCCTTGTATTTTATAAATGTCTTGTTATAATTGCTGAACTAGAATTTGCTGCAAAGTTTTCTACTAGGAGCTCTGTAGTGTATGAGGGTTTCAAATGTAGTTTACCATCAGCATCTTCTAACACTATTTTGTCTGATTTATATTTTCCACTTTTTATGCATTGTATTTTCTTCCATACTGTTGAAATATGTCTGCGGTGTTATTGTTGATATAAAATTTTGCCAAGATTTTTTTCTACTCTCTTTTAGTGTTCTTCTGGCTTGTGCTCTCATCTTCTTGTAATTAATTTTGTACACTGAATCAGGATCATTATGTGCATTCTTTTTGTACAGCCTCTGTGCCCTTTTTACTTTCCCGTATACATACGTATACACGGAGTGATATACGTAGTATAGGGAAAGTTATGTAATGCTGCGCGAAAAAATGGCCAATTTTCGGCGGAAAAAAATTCATTGCCGGGACGTGAAAACGAATAAGTGGATAAAACTAATTGCTAAATGAAGAAAACAAATCCTCTAACACGTGGTATAGCCAGAAACCCTGGTTTCTAGGTCCTTGATACCGAAAAACCAATTGAAAGGAAAACGTCCGTCTGTCTGTCTGTCTGTCTGTCCGTCCGTCTGTCAGTCCGTCCGTCCGTCCGTCCGTCCGTCCGTCCGTCTGTGAACACTGCTAGCGCCTAAACCATACGTACGATTTCTTACAAAATGGATATTCCCCGGTCGATCTGATTCTAGTCAAAGCGTTGATATTTTGAAAAAGATTCTTTAAAATTTGGGGGTACTTTATATGAAGCCCCCCGGAGATTTTCAAAATTTTCTCAAAAACCGCTCCAAATTTTTTCTTTCAATTTCTTGTATGAATATAGTAAAATACACTTATTAACATGGCATAGGTCCGATTTTCACGGATAACTCTGAATTTTCGAAAATTGTGAAAGTTTGAATTTTTTTCGGCGTCTTTCTCCAACTACAAAATTGAAGATAGAGATTTTTTCTTCAAATAAAATTTGTTCGGCATATTGAGTTCTTTCATACAGGTCATGTAAATGTTTTTCAAAATTTTAGTAGTTTTCGTGCGATATTGCGTGCAATATGTGCAATTTTAAAAAATTACAAAAACTAGGTTTTCTCAAAAACGGCTCCAGATTTTTTCTTTAAACTTTTGGTAGGGATAGTGGTAAATGTACTCTATCAGATGACATAAAAACTATATTGCTCTATAGGTTGCTTTTTTCAAAAATTACAAAAATGTACATTTTTTCACATGTTTCTCACGTCGATAATATTTGCATTAGCGGCGATTTTTTCACAATATTATATTTACGAGTACATGTGCTTTAAATAATGTCAAGTAAAGTTTCTCGAAAGCATAAACGTTTTCTGTGAAAAGTAGCTGAAAATTTCGCATTTTCAGAAACGCTCAAACGCCATTTTCCCATGTATGGCTGCACATTTTTTCTTCAAACTTTTGTAACTGATAGTGCTACTTTAGTATAGCGTAAAGTTTATTTTGAGTTTTTTTCAAAATTTACATAATTGTAATTTTTTGAAAGATCTCTCACATCTTTAATATGCACATTACCAGCAATTTGTAATGATTATTATAATTGTGAGTGTACGTGCTTCAAATAAAGTATTTTGAAAACTCAAACATTTTCTGTGAAAATGAGCTTCAAATGTAGCATTTTTAGTAGCGCTAAAACGCAATTTTCTCTTAAACGGCGCATAATTTTTAAAAGAAAATTGCCATTTATGACTAGGTTTTTGTGTTCTTTAGGATTCTAAAATTAAAGTTTCCGTACTACCAATAGGAAACCGAAAAATTAAGAAAATGACAGAAACATGTACTTTTGGCGGTGATAGATGATAGCTGGCAACAAAGAGTTTGTAGCAGTTCCGATTAGCTAGCGAAGACCCAAGGAAATAGAAAACTAATACGGGAAAGTCTGTGCCATTCTGTAGCACCACTAGGTGATTCAAGTACTGCTTAAGCACATTCCTTATTCCACCATGGCACACATTTCTTTCTTTGGATTTCTGATGATTTGGGGATTTTTTTATTAGCTGCCTGAAGAATGAGTTTAGTAAATGTCGTTACAAGCTCATTTGCTGATATATTTGTGAGATCAGTTAATTCTGGTATCTCATTGAGGGAATTATCAATTTCTTCTCTGAATGATTTCCAATCCGCTTTGTTGAATAGCCATCTTGTTGATGCTATATTGTGTTCTGGAGCAAGGGCTTCCATAATTCTTATTGGAAAATGATCTCTATCGTATAATTCCTCCAAAGCATTCCATTTCAAAGTTGGTGCTATTTCATTTGAGGCTATAGACAAATCGATATTGCTTGATAGTCCGTTGCTGCTGTTGAAATGGGTAGGTTGAAAGGTGTTTAGGAGAATGAGGTTGTTTCTATTTTCCAACCATTCTGCTATTATTTTTCCTCTATGATCATTTTTATGGGATTTCCAGTACATATGGTGGCTGTTAAAATCCCCTAATACAGGGCCGCTCAAGCAGAGCAAATCGGCAGCGCGGAGCCGTGTTGTCAGCCGAGAGCGGGACACCGGAGCCCGAGAGTTGCGCGCCTGGCGATAACCTCTGATACAGTGTCCCAGTCGCGGAAACATGGAAGTCGGCGTGAACACTTCACAGACCAGAGCATCTACACCGACAATTTTCAGTGCAGTATAGGAAGAAAAGTATCTTTTCGCCGACTACGGCAGCTATGCCAAATGTTTAGTTTACATAAAGGCTTCAATCACGTGAAGAAGTTTAATTTGCCACGACTTTATACATTTAATCATGCTGATGAAAATGAAAAAACACGCGAAAACGAAAAGGAAGTTTTCAGTGTTCTGAAAAACGACTCACTAGAAGTAAGTTTGGATGTATTTTGATGTTCCTATGTTGTTTTGACTGTAAAATAACACAAAACAAATGAGATTAATTTTATTGCATACCGATACAACGTGAACATTTAGGAAAAGAATTTCCCAGAAAACCGTTTTCCAAAACTGCATCGGAATGCTGCTCGATTGTTAAGTACGTTTGGATGAACATACAACTGTGAGCAATTTTTTGCTTCTTTGAAAATTTGTAAATCTCGAATGAGAAGTACAATTACAGATCACAATCTGAAATGCATGTTACGGCTCAATAGCACCATGTCATCTCTTCCAAATATAGAAAGTATATTGCAAGTAAAAACACTTAGAAGGTGTAATAACAGTATTTGAATGAAGAGATTTTGCAATCATCTTCATTTTTTAATTTTAAATTCCTTTATTTCTAGTATTTTTATTACTAGTTTATTTAATAACATTTTTCGTGCAACCTTTATAATACTTTTCATATTCAGCAGCATGATAAACTGTGTAATGTCACCGCTATTCAATTTCTTTTTGTTATTGACCACTTTTTTTGCAACTAAACATTTGGCGCTGCAGGCGCAATCTGCAAAATGATACTTTACTTTCCATGCTGCATTGCATTTTTTTTTAAATTTCCAAATTACACTAATGTGTTTATATCTAGTAACTGTTCCAATAAATGTTACAAAAGTATTTTACTGTTTTTTCTGTCGTAATATCCTTTCCCAGAGCAGTGAGACTTTTTCATTCCGAACAACGGAAAATACCCCGTAGAAATACGACGCGACCCACTGTTCCACATGCCGCCGATCGATATTTGATGACGTCATTTGCTCTTTCTGCGGCGATAGAGGAGAGAGCAACCGGCCGGTCCTCCTCGGAGCAAATGGTTGAGCGGCCCTGCCCTAATATAATAAAGGATTTGGGAAGTTGATCCGTCAATTTGTTTAATTCTTTCGGATTAAATTTGTATCTATTTGGTAATTATACATTACAGATTGTTAATTTGATGGGAAATATTATACTGATAGCTACTGCTTCTATATTTGTGTTCAATGGAATTTCTTCAGGTAGAGTAAGTGTTATGGCATATATTGCTACACCTCCAGTGGCTATAATTGAATGACACCTGTTTTTGTAAAAGTTTCAATACCCTCTAAACTGGGCACAGTGGTCATTGGAGAAATTTGTTTCCTGTAGGCACGGACATATTGGGTTGAATTTGTTCATTACCAGCTTGATGTTTTCTAGTCTTCTATAGTATCCGATTGTATTCCACTGTAATATATTCATTTTTTGTGTTTAATTTTATATTTTTCTGTGTTTTATTACTGTGCATGCTTACTTCCTGAGGGTTGACTTGTTGTCTTAGAACTTTTTCTTATTTGTTGCAATTTTTTTGAGAATCGAGTACATTTGTTTTTCATTGGCTGGTTCATTTTCCCATGTAGATCTTTGCACATGTTGATTAGATCTTCAATTTCGTCTGTATATTCTTTTACTATTTGTATTATATTTTGATTGCCTTGAGTTCTGTCCATCAGACTACTAAATTGATGTATATTAATAGGATAACTTTTCCCTACCTTAGTTAAATTTATTTCTTTTTCAATTTCTTCTCACACTTACTCTTTTGTCCTATTGTCTATGTGTTTTGGTTTCTTTTTCTTTTTATCATGTTTTATTTCCCTTCATTCACCACTTGATGAGTTGCTACCAGTTTCTTCTATATTCAGTTTTTCATCTTCCATGTTATTAACATCAGACTGTTCAAAGCTGGAAGATTCTGTCACTGAATGACCCCTTTTGATTTCTTTGGTGTTTCCTTCTGTATCTACTTCCTCTGTTCCTAGTGCTGTTTGTATTTGGTCAGTGATCTCTTATGCTTCGGTCTTGTTGTCTATTCCTAGTTTTGTTTGTAGTTGGGCTGTCTTTTCTTGGCCTTCTGTGTTATTGCTTGTTCCAAGAGTTGTTTGTGGTTGACCTGAATTATCATGTTCTTCTGTCTTGTTGTTTTCCATGTCCCTAACCTCACAAGTAGTTTTATTATTCTAATTAGTTATATTATTTGGGCAATTCTTAGCAACATGACCTAGATTATTACATTCAAAGCACTTTAAGGAACCCTCACTGGAGATGTAAATCCAGTAGTTTGTTCGTTTGTAATTGATCTGTATACATTCTGGGGGTTTATGCTCGTCTTCTGGTGCTATATATATAACTGTCTTCTAAAACTTAACACATGAGAATATCTAGGCTCATTCATTCCAGTTTTCATGAACCATATAGGGGATACTATCTTTACATTTAATTCATTGAACTTATCTTCTATTAGCGAGTGAGGGATGACTGGACACACATTGGATAATACTATTCTTTTGTTTCTTGTAATCGGTGGTTTAATAATTAGTTTTGTGTTTTTCACTATTATTTCCTTCTTGTTGCCTATAAGATGGTCTACTGTTTGTTTGGAGTCAAGATAAATACAGATACCTGCATTGAAAATACGTGAGATAAATCTTATAGTGGTCGGTTTGGTTATGTTCGACATGGCTAACAGGTATTCTCTTATTCTGCTCCTATAGCTTCAATAATTTTGGCCTGATCTTTCTTCGGGAACATTATGTTAGAAGTCACGTGGGCGTAGCTTTTTACTTGTGAATTACTGTTTGAAATGGTACAGTAGCTGAATTTTCATACCTTGCGGTTTGTTGGTTCGGTGGTATTTGTTGTATTTCTTCTTCCATTGGCATCGAACGAAATGCCTCCTGCATTTGGAGGCACTCTCTTCCTCAGGTTAACACTTAATCTTTTATTGGTATAACACTTGAAACGTTGATTTCACTTTTCACTCGAAGAACGCAGAGTATACAGTATACAACTACACTGCTCCAGGCTCAAGCGCGAACTGCTCCATTATATATCATTGTTTTGTTACAATAAACATTATTTTTCTTTTTGACGATCAGTATATTCTCTAATTGTATAGAAACAGTTTTGCAGCAGAAAAGATTATATTTTAAATTTGTGTACTGACTTATTTGTTTAATGTCATCTGGCAATGCGTTGTAATGTAATGTACATGTATTGTATGTTGATTTCTTGAGCTGTTGATACTGACATTTGATGCACGTGATTTCTACGGCGTATGTTGTAATTATAAATATCAATATTGCATGAAAATATGTTCCCTCCGTTAAGTAGGTCATTTTTGACAAATATTACAGATTCGTAAATAAATAGACAAGGCAATGGTAAGATTCCCAACTCAATGAAAAGAGGCTTGCAGGGATCATGTGGAAGGCATTTTTTCATTATTCAAATACATTTCTTTTGTAATCTGAAGGTCTGAATACTACAGGATGAGCTTCCCCAGAATAGTATGCCATATCTCAGACCGGAATGTACATTTGCAAAATAAACGCAACCAGCTGCATGAAGGCTGACAGAATTTGAAAGAATTCTGAATGCGTAACATAATGTGCTTAATTTAGAGTTTAATTCTGTTATATGTACATTGCATTTGAGGTTTGATTGAATAGAAAGACCTAAAAATTTTGTTGCCTCAACATCAGCTAATTGCATATTGTTCATTTTCAATGGAACATGCGATTTCCGATTTGAAATGCAAAAATGCATTGAAACAGTTTTTCTTTCGTTAACAATTAATTTGTTATTATTAAACCAATTTGAAACTTCTGAAATCGTACTATTTACTGCTTCGTTTTTGCAAAGAACATTCGTGTCATCAGCAAACAGAACCGTTCTTCCATTTTTAATAGGCGAGGGCATATCGTTTACATATAACAGAAAGAGTCGTCCTAAGATCGAATCTTGCGGGACCCCATGCTCAATTGGCAATGAATTGGAAATATAAGTATGTAATGTCCTTTCCTGCCAGTATGGTATTTCTACTCTTTGAGTCCGATGTTTAAGGTACGAAGTTATCCAATCTAGGGCAATACCACGAATTCCATACGAAAGTAATTTTGAGAGCAAGATGTTATGATCAATTACGTCAAAAGCTTTCGAAAGATCTAATAATAGTCCAATGGGTACTCCATTTTGGTCTATTGATGAAGCAACATCTTTGAGAAAAGAAAAAATGGCTGTTTCCGTAGATTTTGATTTTCTAAATCAGTGTTGTGAGTCTGAAAACGTTTTGTTTTTCCTGAGAAACGTGTCCATTATTAAGTAGATAAGCCTCTCTAATATTTTTGAGAAAACTGACAAAAGAGAAATTGGCCGGTAATTTTAAATATAATTTTTGTTTTCGTTTTTAAAAAATGGCTTAATTTTTGCTATTTTGAAAATATCTGGAAATATTCCTGAACATAAAGAAGCATTGAAAATGTGAGTTAATGGACGTATAAAGGCAGGTGCACAAGTTTTTATAAACAATCCGGAAATTCATCTAAACCAGATGAATATTTACTTTTTAGTTTACTGACTATTCTGAGGATTTCGTTGGGAGAAGTTTCGGAAATAAACATCGTATCGGAAATTTTTTGGGAAGTGTAAGATGTTGAATTTTGTGGCTTTAGTCCCTTCGTGAGATGAGACGCAATTATAGAAAAGTGTTTGTTGTAGAGATTGGCAACTTTTTCCGGATTACTCGTTTCTCTTTCACACATCCGCATTTCATCAATATAAATGTGAACTGACCAACTTATTGACTGTAGTAAGTTATGTAGATCAAAAATGATAATAGTTGAGCTTTTTATAAAATAAAATGTTTGAAATTAGTCACAAAAACATTTATTGATTCTTTATCTCTACAGCCTTGGTTAGATTCCTAAGTACAATACTGATTTATGATGAAAGCATACCTAACCAAGAAACGTTCACAATTCGTATACATCATGTTTGCTAATGAAGGAAATCTTTTTGTCATGTTCTTAAACACAACAAATGTTTTCGAATTATTTTATTCTTGCTTTATTTTCCGTAATATTAAGATAATCAAATATTACTGAGTTCTTATTTAAAGCTGTAACTGATGTTTTAACAAAATTCATACTTCCGTTTATGACATAGATGACTTCCGTTTATAATGTTTCAATTTATGCAGTAAATAACATGAAGAATGATATTATTAAAATAATTTGATATATTAAAACAGTCAATTATTGGAAATGCAATTTACATTGAACTTTTAATTGTTAAGCTATGCTTGATAGACAAATTTGTGACATAATCAGGTAACAAAAGTGTTTCAGTTTGAGAACATATACCTTAGATGTTGCAATATCTAACACTGTAGTCTTACATTACAGTACAAACCATATCTTCTATTAGTCAGTCACTTGTAAACATGAATTTCACAATGAAATGAATGTTCTTGCTTTGAATTATTCACTTAGAGTTTCAAATGTATATAGGAAGTTCTTTCACCATAAATCTTACACAAAAATGGCATACTTATTCTTCATGTTTGATTGGTTCAATAAGAATAGGCCTTCTACTGAACACTCGCATAAAGAATGGGCGGCCCTTTCCTGAGTTGAAAATGCACGGAACAACCATGTATTTGCCGGCCGCGAGTCTCAATCTGGCGATGACGCTGCAGCATTCTTCGAAGCCCGTCGAATCTTTATGAGGCTCAAATTCTTCGAAATTGTCAAGAGTCAGCTCCTCAGGAAATCTGCCTCCTAACTGCAAGTGCAATTAATTCTCAATTAAAATCCTTAAAATTAATTTTATGTTTTATTTTTACAGTAATCAAAAAAGTGGTTTCACAAACAGGGCGAGATGTTATACATTCAAAATTCGACTTCTTGGAAAAATATTCAATATTGACATTTCTCAAAAATAGAGAACATATTTTATTTTTCTTCAATGAATATAGAAGCATACAAGATCTGGGTCTTTTATTCATTTTTATATTAAAACCCGGAGAAAAAATTAAAAATTAAACATGTTTGATAATGTGTGACTTATTAGTAGACATCGGATGTTTATGGAAACGCCTATTATTTTCTAGCGAACTTATTTAAAGGCAGATAATATATGTGCACGAATCATGACAAATGATGACATATGATGAAGTTTTATAATGCTTGTATTTGCTTATTTTAACACAAATACCTTTTTTGCATAAATGCCTTTTCTTTAGAATTATTGCACGTTTTTGCCTTTTATGTATTATTTTTATATACAATGCTAAGATATCAGAAAATCGGCCATGGTCCAAACTGACCATTCATTACGACACCTTCAATTCACTTTTTGTATTTTGAAATACGAGAGAATTCCTTAAAGTAAATCAACATGTTTTTCTCCATTTCCCTATTTCATAAATACTAGCCATGTTCTGAGAAAATTGTCGATTGAGAATACACCGAGGGCATTTTCTGAGAGGAAATAAATGTAAATTTCCAGAAGGTTTCAGTGTTGCTAATGTTGGACTTCTAAATGATATTCCATACACATTAGTAGGTGCTCAGAAATCCTTCTGTGTACTCAAACTAATTTGTCTCCCAATCGTTGCAGATTTGAAATTGCGATCTTTGAGAAGTTACTGGTAATATATTGCCATGGAAACTATTAAGAATAAAATGTAGAAGAGTTGTAAATATGGAGTTTTACAAATAATTTTTAATTTTAATGTGAATGTAATTGATGATAGGGCCTTTTTTCTCCTTATTCTTGACATTTTCAATGCCTTTTTAGGCGCCTAAAAGACGATTTTTTAGTGCCTAAACATCCGATGTCTACTTATTAGAATTGGAAGAAAAAAGTGAAGTTAAACTTTATCGATCGCGGCCCTGCCTTTTGAGCTTAAGGCAAATTCCGTAGCCTACGGGTGACCATTGCAACTAGTATCAGTAGACTTAAAAAACCGTACGATAGAATTCTAGTGAAAACAGTCAACAGTCAACAGTCAACGAGAGTTAAGAAGACAGTATAAATGAGCAAAGCATAAATGCTCATGCGTATGGAAATTAGCCGATTTAACACTCAAATAGACTTAGAAAGATTCTGACAGTCTTTCAATGCTAACAAAGGACTTAGTCGAGGGTGCATTTACTCGACACGTTTTAAAATATGAATTACACCAAATTTCAGATTCAAAAAGAACATTAACATTTTTTTACATGATTTTGACAGGAGATAAAATGTAAAAAAAAAATGGAAACAAAAATCAAATAATAAACAAATTAAATCCACTACTTTGGAAAAAGAACTTTAAAACTAAAACATAATCCAGCTGTTTAAGGTTTTAATAGCCAGAAAACATAAATATAGTTACTCGTATAATAACGTTTGGGTACTAAAGCAAGAGATGGCAAGGAGAATAAAGTGTTGAAAACAGCTTTTGGAGGAGATTAAATTAGGTTACACTGTTTGATCACCTAAGAACAAAGAAGATTACACCGCGATTGCGTTTACATGTATGTGCAAGTAGTGTGTTTTTAAGAACGTCTTGTTTTTATACCTTCGATACCCAAAGTGGTAATATCCACAAAGTGTAAGTCCATGAACACATCTTCAAATCTCTGACTTACATTTATAGACATATAGAACAAAAAAAGAGAAGGCAAAAACATTTTTTGGTCTACTACTTCTAGAATTCTGTCTATGCTACCGCGATGTTGGATCTCGCTCATATATGGAGGTCATTTCATAAAGACTGCACAGTTTGGCAACATCACCAGCTGAAGGACGCGACGGAACATTTTAGCTACAAGTGTAGTTCCAAGTTTCAGAATGAAGCACGTGTCTTAATTTCATCAATAACTTGTTTCGTTATTTAATAATGAGTCTTAGAAATGCAAGCTGCACAGGTCTCGGGTACTGGGAGTGTTGAGGATCAAAGATCGCACGTTAAGATCGAAATTTTACGGTGTGGAAGCCCGTTTGAAATCCAAAAAGCTTTAAGTGAAGTGCACGGTGAGCTTACAGTGAAGCACAGTTTTCCATTGGTTTAGCCGATTTCGTGAAGGTCATATGAGAAAAAAACGAAGACGCAAAACCGGGAAGACACAGAACATTGACAGATGAATGAAGGTGGAATTTGTGGCACATTGTATTGAAAAAGATCGTCGTGTGTCATGTGAAACTATTTCTGAAGCCACAGGAATTTTAATACCGTCCAAATTTCGAAAACTGTCAAATGATTGATACTGAAAATGCACAAAAACCGACATCAGTTGCCCGATAATTCTGGGACTCTCATTCTCCACGACAACACTCTCCCATACACGGCTTAAGTCGGGGCAGAAAATTACCATGAATGTGGTTAGGAAGTGTTACAATATTTACTCTATAGCCCTGACATGACTCCACCAGACTTTGACTTTTCCCTGAATTGAAAAACCTTATGCAAGAACTTCGTTTTTTATCCTTTGTGCAGCCGTTACCCGAACCCATCTGATTGTCCATCTGATGAACAAAGAAGGGGTATTTGATGAAATTCTAAAGCTTTCAGTCGTTAGAATTTGGTAATTGAGAAGAAAGGAGACTACAGTGAACGATCATAAAGAGAATTTCTCAAAAATGTAAGAAAATATAAAACACTGTGCATTCTTGATGAAATGAGCCTCGTGCCAGGGAATTGCGATGCGCTCTCGAAGGAAACCTTCGAAAGTGCAAGTGGTCGTCGCGTTGTCACAGTTTAGTGTCAGAAAACGAACACAAAGTCAGTGTATACTCAAATTCAGTGGCGGCAAATTAAGGGCTCTAGGGCGGCGCCCTCCCGAACAAAACCATCACCGGGAAAAGTAGAAGAAAGTATTAAACTTGCAATAAGTAGACTCGTTTAATTTGTGCATACCACCAGCGCAATTTTTGACAACGAATTAAGTTTTAAGTGCCAAATTATGCAAAAGATAAATGTTTTTGAAATGGGTAACAGCATGGACAATCGGGAGCCCGTCCGTAGCTGGTGCATGAGAGGCATCCAGACAAAACAATTGTAAAATTAGGCAGCTTGAGGCAGAATGGGGGTACAGGGAGGGGGCAATGTATTCCATTTGGGGTTTTGTTCGGCAGAGTTCGCAACTATTAACTAAGCTAAGAATACTGACCCTTTCATCTTATTTCACAAATTACTGTTTTTTTGTTGGAAACATTCTTTTAAAAATCTCCACTTTTGCATGAGCACAATTGTATCGTCCGTTGTACGCGTAAAAATGGTTTGAGACAAGAACTAAAATCCCGATATGTGCAAATTGGTTGTACTCTACGTGCCGTTGTTTTCCTCGCTCAAGAAATATTTTGAAGAGGTAAAATAATGTACACATACATGTAGACCCTCCTAATTCGCAATCCATCGTTTGCCACCGCTCAAATTCAGTAACATTAGTACCATAGAGACAAATGATGGATCACAGTAATGAAACACAGATATCAGTTGTTCAGTCTCAAAAACCGAGAAACGCATCCAGACAAAACAATTGTAAAATTAACAGGCATCTGTTTAGTCTCTTTTATTCATGTGCCAGTCACCGATTCATCCCTGATACGTACTAGCATCAGGGCTAAAAATTTCAGTACAATTTTTCTTCATTACTGTGTGATTTTTCAAGGATCAGAACGCGTCGCTGTTCCCTTGGCGTGTGCGGTGTCTCAGGCTCAACTAGAGGTGCTAAAACAGCGCGTACTTTCTCGCCAATACTTTCAGGCACAATTACGCGAAGAATTTCGAAAAACTGTAAGGACCTTATTTCAAAATCCGTCTTTAAGGAACAGATTACTTCAAGGGAAAAAATCTCTATCTTTAATATTTTGGTTGTAAGCAGACGTCGAAAAACATTTTTGAACTTTTGCAAATTTTTTAAAAATCAGGGGTTTTCAACCAACATGAGACCTACATTATTTTCTTAAACACGCTTCACACTATCCAACAAAAAAATAAAAAACGGATCTATTTTTCTGAAAATTTGCAAAATGTCCCAGGGGCGTCATGTAAAGTACATGACGCTCCTGGGAATCCCATGGAATTTCCCCCAAAATTAATACATCGATTTCAAATTCAAGGCGCCATTCAGCCAGATTGATTGGGAAATATCAAATTTGAAGAAAATCAGCTGTACGGTTTAGGCGCTCGCGTTGTTCACAGACGGGCGGATAGACGGACGAACAGACAGACGTTTTGCCGTCATTCGATTTTTGGGTATCAAGAACCCACAAAATATGGATTCTGGCTTCACCATGTGTTACAGGATTTTTTATAAATTTAACAACTGAATTTATTCACTCTTTCATTACAAGGGCACTGTAATAAGAGTTTTCCTGTCAAACATTCGCCGTTTTTTGGCGCATCATTCCTTAACTTTCTCTCTACTCTGACGGATTTACCTTTCAACGAACTTATTATAAACATCAAATACGTTATATTTAATTATCTATTAGTCAATCTATTAGTTTCCTAATAGCTTCCCCCTCCGCAGTTCATAAACCGCACTGCTCACTGAACACGCGCAGTACTAGCCCCATTTTTCGTTTCTTCTTCATCTACGTCGATTTTTTCCCTATCTCTCACGCTTACTCTTATCTGATTGGATACACATGCCTCGGCATCTAGTACTGTTTTCTCTTTGACTGACGATTCTCTCATACTCTTATTTTAATTAATCCCATGGAATTTCCTTACGTGACCATATTAAGTTTATTATCAAAACAATTTCCACTATTTTTCTCGTCTATTTATCCCATTTCACCATATGTTTACTGCGAATTCCCATTATTCACATTGCATCTTTTTTTAACATGTAAATTTATTTATGTCTATTTGTCCCTCTGATGGCCCATCACACCACTGCACAAACAGTAGCGGGAAAATAAAAACTTGAACGCAATTTCCATGTACACATATGATCTCCAATGTTTGAAGAGGTGTTTGTGAGGGTATTTTGGTTGACGCAAAACTTTTTCCTTAAAAACGCACAATGTTTCAGTGAGATAGAAGTCGCCACGACATTGAAAAGCAACAAAAACGATTTTTATAATCATTGTGCTTCGCAGGCCGCAACAGTATATAAATTCGTTATTGGAAATAACAGGCAGAGGTACTTTCTTTCACACCCGAAATAACTGACCTATATAACGCTACCGCTTACCGCAGTATTGCTTACTGCGTTCTCGCTAACGCTTACGCAGTTTCCTGTAATACGTGGTGCAGCCAGGATCATTGTTTTGTGAGCCCTTGATGTCGAAACATCGATTGACGGCAAAACTTCTGTCTGTTCGTCCGTCCATCTGTCTGCGAACAACTCTTGTGGCTAAACCGTTCAACCGATTTTCTCCAAAATTGACATTTCTCAGTAGATCTGGCGGATATTGTGGCCACTTGAATTTGAAATTCATATTTTAATTTTGGGGAGTATTTAGATGAAACTCTTGGGACATATTCAAAATTTTCAAAAAAATGGCTCCAACGTTTTTGATTAAATTTTGTTATTGGGTAGTGTGAAGAACGTGTACGAAAATGATGCAGGTTTCATGATCGTTGAAAACATTGATTCTTCGAAAATTTTAAAGTTCAAAATATTTTCGCATCTTCCTACAACAGACATTTTAAATATAGATTTTTCCCTTAACGAAATCAGTTCCTTAAAGATAGATTTTTAAAATAAGGTCATGTACAACTTTCCGAAAACTTAAGGTTTATAAAAAATTAAGACGTGACTTGTGTTAATTAGGAGAGAAATTGTGCTGTATTTAGTATTACGTAAGCATTATTAAGGGCGAGAAAGTATGCGCCGTTTTAGCACCACTAAATGAAAACGTATTATTAAAATTAATTTTTTAAAATCATCTCATAGTGCAAGGTACACAGTTTTGAATTGTTTTTGACGTTAAAGAAATAAAATTGTTTCATACACATTGATTACATGTATATAGCTAGTAAGAACATAAATATCATAAATTCTTGAAAATTTACCTGGAAAACAGTTACTGAAGTACGACATTGTTCGTTTTCGTACTTCGTTCTATTTTGATCTTGGACAAGCTGGATAATAACATCATACATTAAGTAAGTCTCTTCATCATCTTCTTCCTCGCTTTTGTTTCTTCGTTTTTCATCTGAGAATTAATAATTACATTGTAGTTACGTTTTATTTTATAATGAAATAAAATAATTTATCAATAAATTCTGACTCAAAAATATATTTAATATTACTAATGAACATTACTACATTTTTAAGATTTTGAAACGAATGAACTAATGAAAGAGGAAAGTTAACAACTGCAGTTTTAACTCGTAATTTCGTGAAAATTAATAATGTAATTTGTCATTTATGTTATAGAGGATTGTTCACTTAACAGAGGATTATTCACTTAATAGGGGATGATACAGAGGAATCCTCACAGCAATATGTTCAAATTTGAGGTACCTGGATAACGTTTAAGCAAAATTGTTGTAGATGATGAGGAAAATAATACACATTGCTTCCTTGTTTTTAACTTTTTGAATTTTTGGAGATATTAATTAGATTTTTATTAAAAAAATTAACCAGCATTTATGTTTTCTTGAGTTTTTGATATTGCCGGAGCAGAACCCGAACAAACGAGCTAAGGACCGCGACCTATCTTTCCTTCCTCTTCCTTTTCGTATCCTTTTCTATATATCATGCACAACACTACCACAAATCCCGCCTGGGGCAGTGACCTGCTGGAAGGTGATACCTTGTTGCTGAAAACCACGCTAGCTGACTGGTAGGTCGGCGCCGGTTCTCGCCAGCCACCGGGGGAAAGATGGCCGCCATCTCCCGAGGGGAAAATGCACTACACTTACGTCACTAATCAATTTAGCAGTTGACGCGCTGGGAATCACTAATCAATCAATTTCATGGTGTTTCAGCTCTCGGCTCTTTATAAATAAATTGAAATGAAATTCGTGTGATATTTTTAAGAATACTTATTTGATTTAATTTCTCGCATTATATTGCACTTATATTCATTTATTTTTGTAGTGATTTGCAAAATAACTATCTAATTGTTTGTTAATAATTCAGGTACATAGTAAATATTTGTTTGTTTCTATTGCACAACGCAATTCATTTATTGATAAATCGTTTAGAACAGCGGTTTCGTTTTGATTGTGCGAACCACCTGTTGCGTTAAAAATATTTTGAAGCACTTTAATTAATTACACACGTAAATATAGATTTTTTATTCTTTATGGAAAATAAATAGATTTCAACAACAGCGAAAATGTGTTCATTTTTAATGTAAGAACATCTGCACCAAAGAAATGGTAGTTTTACACATGCCATAAACCCCATAAACACCATGTTTTTTGCATTTTTTTCTACTTTTTAGAAACAAAAAAGTAAATATTATTTAAGAGTATTTTTTGCAACTGATGTTGAAATATGGCTCACAATGTCTTTCTGCAATTTTCTGGTCATAAAACATTACTTATTTGACACAAACAAACCGCGTTAAAAATACGCGATGCCACGATAAAACTATAGAAATACAGTTTAAAATAACCATTGCTTCGAGAATTTTTATACAAAATATTTTAAATTTATATAAAATCAAAGCTTGAATTCTCTAAGAATCGTAATTCGACAATGTAACCATTGAGCTATTTGCTATTTGACGGGATGTATCAAACGTTATCGAATCGTCGCCGGGTGTCTCAAGTTTACTGAGGAGTTCTGTATTTGTAATTGCATACAGATTTTTTCCTTAGAGAATATTACTGTTATAAATTTTCATAGATAAATTTATGTATGTTTTCTTGGTAGTTCTGAATTTTGTGTCTTGTTTACTGAGTTGTACCCGATACAAAACACAGTTGTGTGTGAAGTCTAGTCGACAACTGGCGAGCGATTGTGGAGATGGAGAGCGATTGTGCATGATGTTCCAGTTCTTTGATTTCTCTGTCGGGTCTGGCCTTAGCGTGAGAGACAGAGAAAAAGAAAGACAAAGAGAGAGAGAAAGAAAGAGGGAAAAAGAAAAAGAGAGAGAAAAATAGGGAGAAAGAAGGTAGAAAAGGGAGAAAAAGAGAGGAAAAGAGATATAAGAGAGAATAGAGAGGAAAACAAAAAGAAAAAAAGAGAAAAGTGAGAAAGAGAGGGGGAGAGGGAGAGGATGAGGAGAGGGGGAGAGAGGAAGAGAGAGGGAAAGAGGGAGAGAGAAGGGAGAGAGAAAGAGGAAGAGAGAAAGAGGAAGAGAGAAAGAGGGAGAGAGAAAGAGGGAGAGAGAAAGAGGGAGAGAGAAAGAGGGAGAGAGAAAGAGGGAGAGAGAAAGAGGGAGAGAGAAAGAGGGAGAGAGAAAGAGGGAGAGAGAAAGAGGGAGAGAGAAAGAGGGAGAGAGAAAGAGGGAGAGAGAAAGAGGGAGAGAGAAAGAGGGAGAGAGAAAGAGGGAGAGAGAAAGAGGGTGAGAGACTATGTATGGTAGGGTGTGTGGGTTAACATCTCCTGCAATAATAACAAATATTTGTGTAAAAGATTGGTTTCAAGTGCAAAAATATCGCTGTTTCAATCAGCGTTTTGAACAGATGCTGTAACTTTAAAACTTTGGCGCAAAGTAAATTCACTTCGTAAATTACATAAATTGTTGAATAAATTGTAGTACAAGTGTTTTACCTTGTCACTGTTACAACTCCGTAAACCGACTTTTGAGACACCGTGTGTAAGGCGTTTGCAAGCCTATGAGCTAGTTTTTCGCTCTGTTTTCGGATCGTCCAACAGCGTCCGTCTCTTGGCGCTTGCCGGCTTACCCCATGCACTCTCTGAATCTGAATCAGTGAAATTGTCGCTAGTTCAATCAGTGAGAGCCGAAGTCACTGATACCTTCAGTCGAAATGTGTAGTTTCACTGACAATTAGCGAAATTGCGAAACTTTACATAATGACCGCCAGCATTTCACTGGTCGTCAGTGGTAAAAGTGCCGCGCCACCATCACTCACTGATCGTTCAGTCGTCACGTTCAATTAGTTGTCACATTTCACTGATTCAAACAGTGAAGTTTCACTGATTCAAACAGTGGACCCCATTTTCACTGATTTGTTCAGTTCACTGATTGTCAGTGGCAGGGTTACAACTGACACCATCAGTGAATAGTCACTGTCAATCAGTAGTTTTTCACTGATTCAGACAGAGAGCACCGCCTGGGTTCACGCCGGTGTAAACAATCCACGTCATCGTCATTAATTCATTCTGAATTGAGTCTTTCCATTTTTTAATCTTTCTTCTGCATTTCATGATCAAGAAAAACTCAGTGTTGCAATTGACCTGTGCATTTGTAGAAAACCGTGAAACTTTCAAAATGGCTAGATGAAGAAATAAAATCAGTCACTGAACCTGTCATTCAAAGCAGGTTTTTCTTTCACATCCTGAAAATATCCTTTTCTAAACGGTGATTGACAATTGACAGGGAATTAATATTGACGTATTGAATAAAATCTTAGAATGCAGAGAGAAAATCAAAAATTTGAAACCGAACTTTTTCAAGTACCAACACTAAATCTTGAAGCTGTCAATTATAGAGCTGATACAGTGGGATGTTACCATCACAGAATCACATAACTCTTGACAAAACCAGAAGATGAATTGAAAAGAATCGTAGTTGAAGATTACATGATAGGGTTCCCTAGTCACAGTCAAGCCGTTCAGCACCATGTGAATGTTGTCACCGGCGCTTCTCGATTAGTCTGTGAATTCCATAAAGGAATATTGAAGATAACAATTGTTTGATAAGATCAAGAAAATGCATGGCCAATTTTGAAACTAACTAGTGGTGCTACATGATGGCACAGACTTTCCCGTATTAGTTTTCTATTTTCCTGGATCTTCGCTAGCTATTCGGAATTGCCACATACTCTTTCTTGCCAGCTACCATCTATCATCGCCAAAAGTACATTTTTTTGTCATTTTCTTAATTTTTCGGTTTCCTATTGGTAGAACAGAAACATTAATTTTAGAATATTAAAGAACACAAAAACCTAGCCGTAAATGGCAATTTTCTTTTAAAAATTATGTGCCGTTTAAGAGAAAATGGCGTTTTAGCACTACTAAAAATGCGAAATTTGAAGCTCATTTTCACAGAAAATTTTTGAGTTTTCAAAATACTTTATTTGAAGTTATTTGAAGCACTTACACTCACAAATATAATCATCTTTACAAATTGCGGATAATGTGCATATTAAAGATGTGAGAGATCTTTCAAAAAATTTACATTTTTATAATTTTTGAAAAAAACAAAAAAAACTCAAAATAAACTTCACGCTATACTAATGAGTGTAATTAGCACTATCCGTTACAGAAGTTCGAAGAAAAAAATTGCAGCCATATACGAGAAAATGACGTTTGAGCATTTCTGAAAATGCCGAAATTTGAGCTGCTTTTCACAGAAAACGGTAGTGTTTTCGTAAAAAAATCGCCGATAATGTAAATATTAACGACGTGAGAGACAAGTAAAAAAAATTACATTTTTGTAATTTTTGAAAAAACCAACCGATAGACCAAAATGGCTGTTATGTCATTGATAGAGTACATTTACCACTATCCCTATCAAAAGTTTAAGAAAAAATTTGGAGCCGTTTTTGAGAAAATTATGTTTTTGTAATTTTTTAAAATTGCACATATTGCAAGCAATATTGCACGAAAACTACCAAAATTGTGAAAAACATGACCTTTATTAAAGAACTCAATATGCAGAACAAATTTTATTTGAAGGAAAAATCTCTATCTTCAATTTTGTAGTTGGAGAAAGATGCCGAAAAAAATTCAAACTTTCACAATTTTCGAAAATTCAGAGCTGTACGTGAAAATCGGACCTATGCCATGTTAAAAAGTGTATTTTCCTCTATTCATACAAGAAATTTAAAGAAAAAATTTGGAGCCGTTTTTGAGAAAATGTTGAAAATCCCCGGGGGGCTTCATATAAAGTACCCCCAAATTTTACAGAATCTTTTTCAAAATCACAAAGCTTCGACTAGAATCAGATCGACTGAGGAATATCAATTTTGAAGAAAATCGACCGAACGGTTTAGGCGCTATCGTTGACCACAGACGGACAGACGGACGGAATGCCGTCAATCGATTTTTAAGTATAAAGAAGCAACAAATCATGGATTTTGACCCCACCACGTGTTAGGGGATTTTTTTTCTTAATTTAGCAACTGGTTTTATCCACTTATTCGTTTTCACGGCCCGGCAATTAATTTTTTTCCGCCGAAAATAGGCCATTTTTTCGCGCAGCATTACATAACTTTCCCTATACTACATATATCACTCCGTGTATACGTACGTATACGGGAAAGTAAAAAAGGTTATGTGGTGTCAAATACTTAAAGCGTGCAAATCTGTCTTTGAAAGTTGAAATAAAAATATTGAAGTTTGCTTTGGAATTTTTATTCAAATACTGGCACTGGTATTGCTGGTCACCACGCATTGTCCAGAGTCGGCCCTCACGGGCTGCCCGTTTGCGTCTTACTTTTACTTTCTCGCTTCGGAGAAAACATAAAGTTGTATAATGCTGACTGAATAAATAGCGAATTTTCGGTAGAAAAACTTTTATTTAAGGGACTTGGTAACGAAAAAGTGGATAAATCGAGTTGCTAAATTTAGAAAAAAATCTAACACATGGTGCAGCCAGAATCCATGTTTTATGGATCCCTGATAGCGAAAAATCGAATGGCGGCAAAACAACACTCCGTCCGTCTGTCCGTTTGTCCGTCCGTCTCTCTGTCAGTCAGTCTGTCTGTCTGACTGACAGACAGACTGTCTGTCTGTCTGTCAGTCTATCTGTCTGTCTGTCAGTCTGTCTGTCTATCTGTCTGTCGCGTCTGTGAACAATGCGAGCAACTAAGCCTTTCAGGCGATTTTCTCCAAATTGATATTTTCCAACCGATCTGTCTGATGTCGTGGCCCCTTGAATTTGAAACCGATATTTTAATTTTGGGGGGATACTTTATGAAGCTGCTGGGACATTTTCAAAATTTTGACTACATTTTTTTTGGATAGTCTGAAGGTCATTTAAGACAATAGTGCAAGTTTCATGTTCGTTAAAAACCCTAACTGTTCGAAAATGGCACAAATTCAATTTTTTTCGGAGTCTTCCTACAACTAAAACATTAAATATGGAGTCTTTTCCCCTTAATGTAATACTTTCCTTAAAGATAGATTTTGAGATAAGGTCATGTATAATTTTTCCAAAATTTGATTACTATTTGCGTAATTTTGCGTCAAAAACGGCACGAATGTACGTGCTGTTTTAATACCACTAGTTAGGGAAGTACTTTGATGCTTGTACACGAAAATGTTGTTAATTAAAGTCACCTACTGAAAATGCAAAAGGAAGTTGGAACATGGAATGTGGATTGTTTCGGTGGCATGGCGCCTGTCGGGCTGGCAGGCGGGCGCGATGAAACGGACACTATTGGATACAACGGAAGAAAGTGGAAAACACTGCCTCACGGACATCCTAACGCATACAGTGTGGTCTGAAGTCGAATAATTTCCAAAATCGCCTGATATCTCCATAAACGTATTCAATGCAGTCTAGCAGTGAATTAAAAATTAAAATTAAAATCTAAATTAAAAATACTCATTGAAATTTGGACACTGTATCGCACGAGTGAATCAAAATTCGGATTAAAACTTGACACTTTCAATCTTAGGTTACTTTCAACTTCAATTTATTTTTGTAATAAAATAAAACAATGTTGAGAAAGTGCCTTCAGCGGAGATAATCTGTGAAAAAAAAACATCAAATGTCTCAATGCAAGTTAAGTAACTGTTGGATGTTTTTGCTGAATTATCCACTACGGAGCAAATGGTTTTTTAAGAAATGATTTTAGTCGGGCCATATGATTCGGTCTTTTTCATTTCAACGTACTATCAGTTTCTTAACGAAGCCTTCTAACTTGAATCCTTGACTACCGTTTTGCTACCCGTTTATATGGTTGCGGTCTAAAAAGAAACTGCTAATTTAGAATACAGAAGCATAATTTAATGAATTAAATACAAAATGTATATTGTAATACATACCAAGTCTATGGATTTAATAATTTTATGTTCATTTTAAATGAGTATCTCCCAAATTGATTTCATGGGGTAATAAGAACTTCTGCTCAGTTTTATTCCTTTGCTACTTACTTAACTTGTCAACAGTGAGAAGGTACTGTGGATTCCTCAGAAAATTCTCTGCATATTCAATGCCATCGTCTTCTAGGGAAATTCCTTTTGGCCAAAGGCTGGTGAAGTGGTAAATCTAAAGAAAGTAAAAACATGTATGAGGCCCTGTTTGGTGCGATTAATTCTAAATCATTATCAATAGTAAAAAATACGATTTGAAAAACGTGTTGGAAGGTTCTAGGTAAGTAGCAAAATTCCCTTCGTGAAATTAACTCCCAAAGCACCGAACCAGCAAGTAAACCGTTATATCTTTTCTTATTACTTTTTCTCACCATTTCTTCCCTGCTGACCAAGCACAAGGTGCGATTCACCAATAGAAAGATTTGTGGAATGCACTTGAAGCAGGAACACATTCAAATAATATCTGATGTTTTCTGAAACTTTCTTGGAGGTAATTTCATTCGTGGAATAGTATTACCATTCGTACATGACAAATTTACTGACAAATTTCCTCGTCGCTATTCGACTTAAGAATTAGTCGTAAATTTGCAATACAATCATGGTTACCTACGAAGATACGTTTTTGAAAATTTATCTCCTTGTCATTTCACATTACGAAGAAATCCGCAGTCTTATATTTGTAGAATATTTTGTCATGTCAATGTTACCTACTTGATGAGCAGGTGTTCCATAAAAATCACCGAAGTTTGGGTATCGGGAAGCTATCGTATATTCAGGAAGATGCTTTTTAAAATGAGCTGCCTTCATGAAGAACTGCCCATCCTCGTCCTTCACAAATTCCAATTTCTTCCGAGTTTCTGCATCTACTCCCGACCATTTCGGATCACTGTTAACGGCAAAAGAAATGTATTAAATCTATGTATTACATTTCATAATTTATACTTTGTCGTCTATGTAATTTATTAAGCTGCAGAAAATTGATTTCGATATTTTACTGGAAATAAATCTTTTTGTACCAGAAAAAGAATATTATGAAGAAGATTGGCGTGGAAAGTATTCGTAAGATCTTTTCCAAAATGAATATCCCGCTCGGTATGGCTCAAGCTCAAAGCTCTAAGATTTTGAAAATATTTCCTTGAATTTTGGGAGTACTTTTACATGAACTCCCTGGGAGATTTTCAGATTTTTCTAAAATATGACTCCAAATTATTTCACTAAATTTCTTGTAAAAATAGAGTGAAATATTATTATAAAAACTGCAATAGTCCGACATTCACTGTTAATTTTAAATTGTTTGAAATTTTGGATAATTCCCTATACTATAATTGTAAAATTTTATTTTTCAAATCAGATTTGTCCTCACCAATTAGTTCTTTAATTAATGCACATTTTTTTGACAAATATTGGTTGTTTAAAACAAAGCAAATAATTAGGAATCGAATTTTTCAAAAACTGCTTCAAAGTTTTCTTGAACTTTTCGTACTGTTCGTGCTAAATTAACTGAATAACATGGCCTAAACGTCATTTTGGTATTTTATTTTGATTTTAAAACAGAGTGAAATACGTTTCAAGTTTTTCGTACACCGCGTGCAATTGAAATACAGGAGATGGGGATGGATGAGATTGAAATTGTTCTTCACAATTATTTCTTCAATGAATGTCACGTACATTATTTTAAAAATATTGGTAGTTATCGTGTAATTTTGGGTGAAATATGAGCAATTAAAAATGTTTAAAAAAGACTCTTAATGTTTTCTTTACACTTTTTGTTCACATATTAAAGTATTTCGATTTTTCAAAAATTACACAGTTGAATGCTTTTAAATAGCTATTATATTGTCAATATTTACATTACAGGCGTGTTTATAATTTATTGCAATTAGAAGCACAAGCGCTTCAAATTTCTTATCTCGAAAATTCAAAAAAACTTTTTGTGAAAATGAGCTCAAAATTGTACATTTTCTGAAAAGCTCCTAGAACATTTTATTAAAAACGACTTCAATTTTTTCAGTGAAAATGTGCTTACACAAATAGATTTCATTTTCTATAATATTTTAATGCCTTTTTGAATTTTATTATTTGGGCACCGAAATCTAGAAGTTTAAAACCATTTCCTTAATGTAAATATTATAGGAAAGTAAACTAAACCATTGAGTTGATTAACTCTGGAACGCCCAGAGGCATCATTTCGACTTCTAGCGCTCTTTGTGTCCTTGTAACTTGTTTTTGAAGGTAGAATTTTGTAATTTCGTGACTTTTCAACAATTTGAATTCTTTACAGTATGTTAAAAACTAAATCCTGTAATAAACATATTTTATAAAAAATTATCGAATTTACCTAGAACGCCCGCGAGGCGTCATTTCGACTCCTTGTATACTGATCCGATTTTGTAGGTTCTGTTTCATTTATTTCAACGTTGAAAAATTTTTAATATGTCTCCTAGAATTTAAGATACCTTGTTAATAAATATGTAAGCATTCTATCTGGTATGCATTGTTTTCAAATCTTCTTGTTCAATACATGCAAAGTCTTGGATCATGTGCTGTTTCGTCACGATATAGCAAAAACGTTGTTTTGAAAATCAAATTATTGTCACTTTAAAGAAAAGGATTGTTATTTTATGAAGGGTGAATGCCAACACATTTATTATTATTTATATAAAGGAAAATGTTCCGAGTTTAGAAGATATTTTTAGTGCACAGGAGGGCAATTTGAACTCCAGATGGTGATGATGTGGTCACAGATACTAGGTTTTTAATCACTCTTGTCTCATAAATTTCGAATTACTCAGAGAGATTTGAGAAGAAATAAAGACTAATTTCACTGATTTTACCTGAAAAATCATTCTCGTAAGTACGAGTATGAAGTAATACACTTACAATACAATACAATGTATGTCCGATGAACACAATTGGCACGCCGTTATTTTCCTTTCAAACTCGATGTATTTACACAATTTATGTTATACAAACCGAATGAAAACAGGAAAAAATTGGGACTTTTGGGGAATGATCACTAAAAAGGCGTGCGTCAATTTGTTTTTCAGTCACTGGAAATATTGTGGAAGTATTGAACACCGAGTGGAAACCTCGAAATATCTAGCCGTGAACTACGCATGGGCATGTGTTGATCAAATGTCTGGATAATATTCTGCTAAATTTGTTTGAATCCTGTGGCCTGTACAAGGCATTAAAAGTTTGAATCATACAACTGGACGTATGATTCAATGATTTGTACTGTATACGTAGTAGAATGAGTAACGTAGAATGTAAATACATCGCGAACAAGAACTAAGAGACATTTAGAAAGTGTGATTAAGTTTCTTTGAAAACACCGAAATGAAACAGACATCAAGTTTCTATCGATGTGAAGCTAACACAAATTTGTAACATATATGTTGTTTATAATTAATAATATTTAAATAAAATAATTAATATAAATAAATTTGACATAATGCGAGACTCTGGGAAGTGCAATGCAAAGGAAATCTATTTTTCTGACACATGTGAAACTCGTACTGTGGAAAATTAAAAGTTTACAATATTTTATTGGTATTGTTGCTAAAATATTATTAATCAATAAAAGTTTACATTTCAGCGTATTATTTTGCCTGTTTACTTTCTCATTCCATCCAAGATGTTTCTTAAGCTTTCTTTCTGCGGAATAGAATTGGCAAGAATTGTTTAAAATATATTTAAGTTGTGGGGCAATAATTCCATTATACACTAAATAATTATCTTTAATATTATTACACTAACGTAGATAAATATTTTTGCAATATTTACTTTGAAGAAGTATTGTTGAAGGTTCGGAGTCGAAACGACTCCGCCTGGGGGGTTTAAGATAGCAGGGCGGTCTAGTGTTAATACGTGGTGTAAATATTGTCTTACAAGCTGTCTAGTTAGTTCATTTTTAGAAAATTGTTGCTATGAAAATTGATGATAACGTCATTCAGATTATTAGAATCAATACTACAAAGCAAATTAAAGGACGAGTGGGCATAAAATATCGATTTTAGCTATATTATTGGTTTCAGAAAATTATTATGTAACCAAACGGTAACACGTTTACAAATAGTACGGTGATTCGGCCTCGGGAGAGGAACGGAATTTACTGAAATTCCCACAGGGGAGAGATAGGAACCGCTAGTGGCCGTAGCAGGGCATTTAGGCGCCGATAGATAACAGCTTGGAAGAGAATAAGGGCAAAACACAAAGGACATCCCACACTCAAGAGAGTGGGAAACTAAATAGTACGAGAATATCGAAGCCATTATACAGGATGAGTCACGTAACTTTAGCACGAAGTACTCAAAAAAATGCCAATCTAACATATGACAATATGTATATCATTGGATTCGACTTTTTACGCTCGTCATGACAGACTGAAAAAATATGTATAGTTCCATTTGAAAAAACAAAGTTACCTCAAATATCTCGTAAAATACAAGTGATAAAACAGAAATGAATTCACGTATCAATTAGCCCCATTCCCTCATGCACTTCTGTGAAAACTGCATTGCAATAAATTCAACCGTTCAAAAGTTACAGGAGGTGCAAAAGTTACGTGACTCACTCTGTATAGCACCGTTCCCCTCATATTTCCTACGTGTCCCTCATGTTTTCTGCGTTATCTATCACGTTTCCCGCATGTGCTTCAAATGTTTCTCCGCATTCACTGCATAATATTCCTTGACCTGTTAACAGCATTTAACATCATTATTTTCCCCAACATGTTCTCTCCACCTGTTTCCCACATAATCCCTAGGCCAGAGTTGTCCAACTACCGGGGTTGTCCGTTTGGCAGCCCATGGTATTACCATTTATTGTGGCCAGCGAAAGGTTTTTAGTCAAAAGTTAAAGTCCCCTGCGTCCATATCGAGCGAGAACATCGCTCTTAGCGCACACATCCTCTCGGGGTCCATGCCCCCTTAATGAAAAAATAGGTTCCAGTTTACATTTAAGAACTTCTATGTAGTAAATTAAGAAATTCAAAATCATACCACTGTGTTTCACGCATGGTCCCATTCCCCCCTCCCCTGTTTCAGAGTAGCTGAGCAAAGAGCGGAGATCAACCTTACGGAAAAGTCAGGTGGGATCGCCCGAGTCATGAAAATATGGCCCGCAACCACACGAAAGGTTTCAGTTGTGGCCCTTGAGGCCTTGCAACTTGGACACCCCTGCCCTAGGCAATACCCCTGTGGTCGGTGGGAGAGGGGGGGCTGGGCAGGGCTCCCGCAACCGCAGTTAAAATGAGGATGACGACGGCGTAGCGTGAATAGTATTTACATGAGTTTGTGTGTTTGTAAGAGTATGTGTTAATAAGTGTATGTGCGTTTGTGTATTTGCAAGTGCACGTGTTTGTGTCTAAATGTTAAGCGCGAGAAGCAGAAGCGCCTCGAACAATTAAACTCTGAAGTTTAAGTTGCACAGTGTAAATAATGAAACTGACGTTCTGTGTTAGACCAGGACATGTAAATAATTAGAATAAGTTACGAAGTAAGACAAAGTAAATTTAGACTAGTTCGTAAGTAACCAAGCTAACTAGTTGTAAGCTACTCCGTAAGTGTTCAGTGTAAATAGCATTTAAGAAAAATATGTTTAAGTCTTCGCTTTTGGAGCATGTCAGTGAAGTATGTCTGCACCTTTAGTGCTCTATGGAAGGCAAACACAAATAACCACAACCCCCACAGAATTATCTGATTTATAATTCACCATTTCTAGTAGCCCACGGAAGAGAATTATCAATTCTCTCAACTTGGTAGCAACGTCCCATCAGGGATTTGCCACAAGACGTTATTACACAATAGGAAAAGGTGCGTGTTGCCTCAACATAACACAGCATTTCTCGTATTATCTAAAACAGCTTCGTAAATTTGTAATTATTATATTGCAAATTATGAAACACCTATACTAGACCACTATCTTCATCAAAACGCGTGTTCGTGTGTGTGGTTGTATGAAGGGAAGTAGTGTGGACTCTTGACAACTTGTGACACCAAACCTATAAATTTAGGGGCGTTATAACGAGATGAAATAGAACATTGTTTTCTTAGATATTGGACAGACGTTGGACACGTGTTGTTACTTTAACTATATTTTTCGCATCCGTAGGAAAGCGAATACCCTGAATAGTTTGAATGTGAGTTAAGACCCATTACACGCGTAGTAAATAATAGTTAATGCCTGAATCAAGGCATTACTACGTCTTGATGAAGGTCGCGGAATGGCGACCGAAACGTTGGCATCTGTGCCTTGGACGCGGCGTCTCCTGGATAGACAAGTAAGTAAGGCGGTGATTTATTTACATTCGAGATTGTGTCCTTCGTTCATTGAACGTGTTATTTCTGCTTGCATATAGCCATGATTCCTGTGTTTATTTTATTTATTTATTTACGTAAAAAACAGTTAAAAACTGCGTGTGACGAGCTATGGGGAGAAGTGAATTTTGTGCACGTTTTCATAATTCTGTGGACTCCACCCCAAACCATATTCTAGTCGAATTTTGAATACAGAAAAGAGAGTTTTTTTTCGAGTTTTGTTGACAAAATAATCGCTCCTATATAGTAAAATATATTTTCGAAGGTAAATTAGCTATAAATTCCTGCCCTGAACCCTCATGTTCTTCATGAAAGAATAATACTTTTTGCCGCGATAATATGAAAAACGATAATTTGAATAACTATATTTCCCACTGAAATTCAGAAGACGTGCACAAATAATGAAGTTACATTTATGTCCAGAAGCAAAACAAGGGACCATCTCAGCATTTGCTCAAGGATCAGGAAAACTGGACGAAAAACCTGATCGAGATGGGGGCCATCAACCCAGAAACTGTGGTACAATACTTGTTACAGGTTCTTTAGAATTATACAGTCCAAATGATAAATAATTACATTAACTGTCATTGTTAAAATTAATGCTACTTTACTTTTTTTGTTCTAAGTATATTTCATTAACAATATAATCTTCTTCGGAAATGTAAACAAAGTCTTCAAAAGTAGTCAAACTTTCACAATAATTGTTGAAAATTAACAGGAATGAAACAGCTTTGTATATATTCAGCTCACTTTGCTTTGTTCCAAGAATAAAACAAATTTTCGCATCAACGAAACAAATTTAATGAAACCATTTGAAGTCTTATTTTTTAAAACAAAAATTGAAAATGTGTAAGACTCATATGAAGTAATTTTAAGATTCCCTTGAAATTGCAGGGCCTCAGTGAACCAGATCGGTCGCCAAAATATTTAGAACAGAATACTACATACAGTTTAAACGTTTTTATAATCATGAAACTTAGGAGCTCAATATCTCACAATTAGTGTCAATGGAGTTGTATCACTATTAAAATGACACCTCCGTATAAAAGAAAGTAGAAAGGTAGAACAAAATGAAGCAACATAATGGTCGAATGCCAAGGAGCTTACTTGTCACTGAAGGAGCCCTTCCACTCAGAACCTTCCACGTCACCCCACGGGTTCCGCACCCGCACCAAGCGAATGAAGGAATCGCCCGCACGGATTGTGTATGCACCAGTCACGGAGTAAGCATGACCTCCAGCGATGCCTTGGTTGCCGAGGGCGTCCTGTAAATAGATAACAGAGTGGTAGATCTGGTAGAAACGTGTGGTTGGACTGTCGTTTTACCGTTTGAAACGTTATTGAGAGCTGCTAGAGAACTTCAACGAATGAAACGAGACGAAGTTCAACTGAATGCCGCTAGATGGTAGACCCAGGCGCTCAGTGTACATAATGCCAGCTCAGGCCCAGCAGTTCCAAATGTTGACGCTGGATGGCAGAGACAGCGGGCGCGCGCTTCCATTCGCAACTGAAAGACTTGGACAATGGGCAAGGTATTAACAGCGCAATTTTTCTTGACCGATGGACTGGAGAAATGCGGTGGAGTGGGGATATTAGTTACGACATCGGCCACTAGATTTTATGAAGCAATGCCAATCTCGAGAATATCAGTCGTTCCTTCCCAACTCTCTCAATAATTTGAGTTCTAACTTTCTCAAGAGTGCAAGGTAGCTCCTGTGAAGGCTCTGGATATGATTTGGCCATTTCTTTAGAATTTGTTTAAAAAAAATAGGAGTTTTCGGTTTAACAAAAAAATAGGAGTTTTCGGTTTAACAAAAAATAGGAGTTTTCGGTTTAACAGTAAATGTGCTTTATAACGCGTCAATGAAGATGTGTTTGGAATGTTGTCTTCCATGCTCGCTGCGAGCTTTTGCCTTATTGCTTAAGGGAGGGGATGCAAGGTCAACGGTCAAGAAAAGTTACGCGGGTAATAACAAGCTTACTAGACCTCGCGGGCACTGCGTCTAGGGCAATTGGCGCGAGATTTAAAAGTAAGAGTTGTGCAAATGCTACGGAATGGCAGGTATGTCACTGGCTACCTGGCGTATGGCAGTCTTTGAGAGAAGTTACTTGACAATAAATTTATCTATATTAATTACCATTTTCTCATTAAGGCAAAAAAAGATTCATTAAAATGAAATATCACTTCAGTCCGATTTCAAATTATTAATTGAGAGTACGGTAAAATTTTAAAAAAAATAATCAAAAGTACCTTGACTTTGTAATCCTGTTTAACAGATAAATATGTCTGTTAAAAGCGCTGTCAGTCCGTAAGCAAGAATTGTTATCTTTTAGGGACTTGATAATTTATTTCACATTATTGCTAAATACAATAAATAACTGCATGATTTAATAACACAATACGAAACGAAAACAAGGAAATAATTCATCCTTCGTACATATTTCTGTCACTTAGCAAAGATGTTTATGTAAAAGAGAATTTAGTAAGAGAATAAACATCAAATAGTAATAAGTAGTCAAGAATATAAACATAATACCATTCTCGGTTATTAATAGAAAAAATCTGGCAAACATATTTTCGTATGAAGCCACTATTCACCGCCTCGCGGCGCATCAGCTTGCGCATGTACACCTCTTTCTCGATTTTAAGGGAAAATGAGCGAGGAGCCAGGGTAAGTTGTCCGTGCCCGTAGGAGCGCCAGGTTCCCCAGGCGGGCAAGTAGCTCGTGCGGGCGCGGTTTGACGTGCCTGACAGGGGAATATGCGAGGGAGATTTGGAAACCATATGGGAAACATAGGAGTAAAAGGCGGGAAACCTGGAATCGGTAGGAAACATGCAGAAAAAGAACATATCGTCGTGGTAACCGAAGTACGTTGCATGTCAAAAAAATTCACTTTTTTAATTACACAATTATGTTCAATCTAGAGAACGGCAGCAGTTGCGATAGGTCGTAAAATGACTGACTAATGGAAAACCGAATATCATGAATTTCATTGTAATACATTTGTGAAAGCAACAGTCAAGACAGTGAGAGGTACAGAAAGTTTTTCGTTCCTCCTGAAAACTTCCGTAGATTTGACATACGACCTACGGCTGTTTTGATGACAATATGGGAAACCTAACGTGCGGCTAACACGCGGGAAACTAGAGAAGCAGTAGGAAAACATGCGGAGGAGATAGGAGGGAGTCACATTTCTTCAGGTTTCTTCGCAAAATGAGACGTGAGGTAATAGAAATACAGCGTATGTGAAGTAGGTATAGATCACTGACGATAAGTAGATGATTGTGGTTGAATCAAGTGAATGCCGGACAGTTCCTTAACGAACGCACTACGAACCGTGAGCAATATTGTCCTCCTCATCTTCGTCTCCTCTTCACTCCTCACACACTCACATCAACACAAACACACACGTACATGCACATGCACTACGATACCTCACACGTCGAAAGGCCCGTCAGGAACTTAGAGCTTGTCTCGACTGTGAAAAGGCCCCGCGGGGGGATATCTTATCTGGAGAGGAAAAACCTCACAGGACGGCGTGCGGGCTAGCGCCGAATATCTCATTCCAGTAGGAGACATGGACAGCGCTACACTTAGGGGACTAATGATCATAATAGTTCAGGCGCGGGAAAACACTGAATAATCAAATATAATCATAGCGATCACACTAAAGTGTACCCCCGGATACGATAGTAAGAAGTTCCCCTAAACCAAATGGCCCATGAGTATTTACACTATAACTCCAACATATTGAAAGGTTTCATAGCCTCCGTCCCACCACTCACACCCCTCCACAGCCAAAAATGTGTTTTTCCTTAACACTATTTTATCTGATTGAAAAAACTATGAAAAATAAGAAAATAATTTGTACTAACAGAAAAACATTTCTCGTTATTTTCTCAGTACCCAATTCAAAGGCAAAATATTTTTGAAAAAAAAATTTAAAAAAATTTTTACTGCGTCAAAGAACCCTGCAACAGGCTCGAAAGAAATTTCAAAAAATCCTCCCAAGGCAAAAACTGTTTTGAATGTTTTTCAGATTTTTTACTGCTGAGCTATAGTTAAAAAATAAAAAAAACAACATTTTCCCATCTTTAAATTACCTTGACTTTTATAACACTTTGAAAGAATTGCCTGCAACAATTATGAGCAACTATTTTAGTGTTTATTATACTCTGTATACATTGTTGTAGTAGCAAGTAATATTTTGACTTTGGAATGTAGTGGCTCTGGAATGTAGATAACAGTAGGTATCATGGTTTTAATGATTTATAATCATTTGTGTAATTATATCATTTCCCAAGAAAATATGATAGTTTGCGGCAATTTTCAAGGAACCTTCGACACAAAACCCTGTAAGTGTGATACTGGTGGATAAAGAATTACATCCCAGTGCTTCATAGGACGGATTTCTAAAGAAAAAACAGAAGTTTGCAGATTATGACATACAAAAAAAAATACTACACTATAATCGCGAATAACACGGCAGCGATGCGTATTACGCCTTTTAAACCAGGTTTGCCTGTCCCATGGGGTTTGCCTAACCCGTGAGATTGGAGAATTAACCCCTGTCCCATGGGACACGGATTAATTCTGACATGTGTTTTGGGGGACGAGTAGATGACAAATGAAGAAATGATGAGGGACAGTTCGGGTGTAGGTGAAGGACAGTGGGGAAATGAAAGAAGACAGGTTGAACCCGGACTATGTTCTTAGGCAGTATTCTGCAAAATAAGACCTTTTTGACCCCACAACACTCCAGTTTTTTTAGTTACCAAGTTATATTTGTTAAAATGAAAATATAAATTACTCACCGAAACACCGGTGGCGATGAGTGAATTGTGCTGTATTTCATTTGAAAATAAATCATATAACTTTCGTGCATTGATCTTTATTTCCAGCTGTTCATCAACAATGTAACCAGTGAGACATAAAAGAGCTTCACTAGGCCATCCCGCCTCAAGAGCTCTGTAACTTCCATGAAACCTGTAAATGACAATTTGATCACATTGATCCAGAATTATATAAAGATGATATTTATGTCAGAAGTTGACAACTTAATTCATTTGTTAGTTGTACGGTAAAAAATAAGTAACACTTACTTTGCGAATGCTTTCTCCAAGAGAGGTAGCCAGAACTCATTACTTTTGGTGCACCCACTATAAATAAGGTCACCATTTTCGTCCACAGGAAGGGTATCGTCAATATACACTGTCTTCCACTGGCCTAAATTCCAGAAACGGCAAACGAATATACCTTGGTAATCACTACCATAAAGGCACTGGTCGCTTGGTATCACCTATAGAATATTTAGGTTTAGTACAGCATCCGTTTTCGATATGCTATTCAGGGACTTAAGAAGAAAATCGCCATGGAAACTACCTTTTCTTTCTTCTCTTCCTAAGAGACCACTGATTTCTCTACCCTAAGTGCATCTATTTTTTTAAAAATCTACATCCCCGATACAAAAATACTTGAAAATTCGTTGCATCAAATAAGAAACAGAAAAAATAAAATACCTATAAAGACAACACAATTATTTAATTATTAGAAACAGGATTTCCATGCACACACATATTTCTATTTAGGCTTCTTAGAAATTTTAAACTTTGTAATTACATGTTTCATGAGAAGCTCGTTTAAAAAATGGATGCTTTTCCATGAAGATTTGCATGTTTTGGGAGTTTTTTGGAGAAATCCATACATAATGCATGTACTGAGGTTTTTTGCAATCAGTATTGCATGTTTAGACTTCCATCCAGCCCATTAAGAAATTTCTTATTATATCTTTGCATAATTTGTGAATATTAAAATTTACGTATATTTTGAATCAATAATATACTATTCATTGATTCTGAGTGGTAGTTTATGCTTATTGTTATATTGCACATTTTAGTCTTTCGGTGCACGTGCTGGATTTGCGACGCGAGTACACATTCGGTGGGCAGCGACCGCGAAATGAATTACTAACGATTCGATACGTCGCAAAGGGTACGGAAGCTACATGAAGCCAAATGTCAATATCCTTTGAAAACTGACAATGGGTATGGAAATAGTCAAGAGCAAACTCTCAGTTTGCTTGCGTTCAACGAAGCATTAACTTAGGTTTTTATTTTATCGCTATCGCTTACGCGGTAGGGAGAAAGTTATATAATGCTGCGCGAAAATAAACAATTTTCGGCAGAAAAACGTTTATCTTAGGGCTTTGGTAATTAAAACGTGGATAAATTTATGTGCTAAATTTGCAACAAAAAATCCTCTAACACATGGTGTAACCAGAATTTATGTTTTCCGGCGTTTTTCTATAACTACAATTATGAAGATAGAGATTTTCTCTCTTAATGAAATGCATTAGATAGATAGATTTTGAAATATGGTAATGTATAATTTTTCGAAAATTTGAGTACTTTTAGCGTAGTTTTGCGTGAAAGTACGGGCGAGAACGTACGTGCAACACTAGTTTTTTTTATAAAAAGACAGTTAAACAAATTACTTTTTACGTTAAAATGTTTCAGTTTCTTGTAAATGTATACATTTTTCACGTAAGATATGTGGATAATAAAATAGTCAATGACCACAGTTTATGAGTGCATTATTACTCTCTCAACCTCTTTTCGACACACATTTGGTATTATTAGTAGCGTCCAAAAACTTTTGACCAGCAGTTTATATTTACTTATTTATTTTGGTTCACGTACCCTTCATCTGCTGTTGTTGTGTAATGATGAGAAAGCTCACTTCTCAGGTTGAGAAGTCTAGAGACAAGGCATGGGGATGTCTATTTGCTAACCACACGTACCCGTTAACCCATGTCCGCAAGGCCGGGACGCCGCTAGTAGGCCTTAGCTCATAATGAGCTGTTGTGCCAAAGTACATACATGCCCTTCAACTGCTAGAGAGAGAGTCTAACAAGAAGGTGATGGAGAAATGGTGGAAGATGCGGAGGGGAAACAAGAGAGCTCCGAGAAGCCCTGCCAGGGGCTCGCTGCATCCACTACAAGTTCCACATGGATTGGCCGGGAATCAAACGCCGAAACCAGGGTGCAAGACGCATAACGTCATGCTAATTAACAAACCTCGTAACTCCATATTCCCTCCTCTATTTTCTGTTTACTTGAAGATAAATTATAATTATGAAAGAAGAGTAATAAATAAGAATAAATAACAAATCGAGCTTCTTAAATAATTGAGTTTTCCAGTATTTATAAGTTCAACTTATAAGTTTATAAGTTCGTCAGTCGTTGTCGGTCAGTCGTGGAGAGAGGACGCGTTCTTAGGAGCTCCGAGAGGATTACGATGACCTGCTGCCTAGCGTCGTACCGCGCGCGCGTTGGTACCTGGGCCGCGCGCCTTGGGATTTTCCGCAACGCAGCGATGCAGGCCAGGACAGGTGGTGTAGGCAACAGCAAGCATTCGCAGCTCTTATGCGCGAGCATACTGGCTATTCTGCTGCTGATTGCTGGAATAGAGCAGAATCCCGGGCCTGGAGCGGAAACTGCGGTGGACACTGCGATGAATACCTGTCGCAAGTGCGAAAGGAGCGAACGGAGGCTTCGGAGACTGGAGGCGCAACTGGAGGAGGCTCACAAGTCAATCGGTGAGTTAACCTTAAAGTTACAAGTTCTGGAGCAGAAACACGATAGCCGGGAAGGACAGGAAACTGCACAGCCAACCCTAGATGTTGCAAGACCAAACGAAGCGCAAACGACATCGCGAATGCCTACTGAACGGCCATTCGAGAGGAAAGTGAAGGTGTTTGGTGACTCTATGCTGCGTCACAGTGGAGGAGTGTGTCGTGCTAAGGGCGCTGATGTGGCATTCTACCCTGGTGCGGATGTGAATAATATGACCAAAGTCATTGAAAAAGTTTCAAATGATGATAGTGTAGAAGTGGTCCTCGTACACGTGGGAACCAACTCGTCGAAGCGGCAACCAGTGTTTCGAACTGTTAGACAGTGCGTTAGACTCGGACAAACCGTGAAGAAAAAATTTAAAAATGCGCAAGTAATTTTTAGTGGAATTGTTTGCAGAAAAGATGTTCATAGCCGCAAAATATGGGACTTAAATCGTCACATTTTCCGGGCATGTGAATCTTTTGACGGGCTATTTGTAGACCCTAACTTCTGGCTCCACCACGAGGATTTGGCGCGCGACGGACTGCATTTGAATCAGAAGGGAGCGTGGAAGCTAGGTCGCCTACATGACGATGTCATTCGGTCATCCTTGCGTCTACGCTGACAATTCTGGAAATTGAGTCGGGAGGTGGCGGCGTCAGCAGTGAGAGTCGGAGTGGTGACAGAGGCGGCAACGGCGGCGGTGACAGCGGCGACGACGGAGAAGACGGCGACGGGGACGGCGGCGACGGCGACGGCGACGGCGGCGACGGCGACGGCGGCGGCGACGGTGGCGGCGACGACGGTGGCGTCGGCGTCGGCGTTGACGACGACGGCGGCGGCGACGGCGACGGCGACGGTGGCGGCGGCAACGGTGGCGTCGACGACTCTGGTGGAGGCGGCGGCGGCGGCGGCGGCGGCGGCGGCGGCAGCGGTGGCGGCGGTGGCGGTGGATTCTACGGCGATGCCCGACGGAAGAGTGGACACCGTAAAGTTTCAGGTGAGGAAGGGATCCATAAGGCTGTTGCAGGTGAACTGTCGCAGTATAAAAAATAAAGAAATCGAATTTTGGAATTTAGTCGAGGCTTGTGATCCAGATGTAATAATAGGAACTGAATCTTGGCTAACGGAAGAGATAGCTAACTCTGAAATTTTTCGTCCTAATTACAGGTCATTTAGGAGGGATAGAAATACTAGAGGTGGGGGGATATTCTTTTGTGTAAAGGATGGAATAAATATAGGGAGAAATTGGGTTAATGAAGAATTTGAGATAATGGGAATAGAAATTAGTGATTCGGGGAATATATTAGAAATTATTGCTTGCTATAGGCCACCAAATGAAAATTACGCAATTTTGGAAGCCATTTCTGAGAAAATAGAAAACACCCACAGACATCCTATAGTTATCGCCGGTGATTTAAATGTTCCAGAAGCAAATTGGAAAGGCGCTGTGAGCGAAGCGAAAGTACAACAGTTAGTGAATAGACTCGTCGGGGAGGGGGGCTTAGCGCAGGTAGTAGATAGGCCGACGCGGCAGGAAGCTCTTTTAGATGTTTACCTAATTAGGCCGCAAGAGCTTTTCTTATCTTGCGACGTTATTGAGGGCATAAGCGACCACAAAGCGGTGTTAGTTGACTTAGACATAAATATTTCACTGAAAAGAATTCCTAACGGAACAAAAATATGGCAGTTCAAAAAGGCAAATACAGAGGGGTTTCACCACTACCTGAGAGAACAGTACGATCGTTTTCTGAGAATAGACGGAGGTATGGACGAAATTTGGAAAGCGTTTAAGAACATTCTAGATAATGCATTACAAACGTTTGTGCCGTGTAAATTCTTAAAAAGCAATTCAGATCCGGAATATTACAATGCGAAAATTCGACGTATGAAAAGAAAAACCAGAAAGGCTTTCAATAATAGACATCGTAGTGAAACTGACAGGATACATTTTCGTAATTGCTCAAAAGAATTAGAACGGGAAAAGAAAATTGCGCAGGAAATATTTTTAAAACATATTCTCGACGGGGAGGGAAATAATTGGTCGGGGTTTTACAAATATGTTCGCAGAAGAAGAGGAAATAAAGAAGAAATTCCTATCGTTAGAGATACAAAGAACACGTTACTAACAGATGATCGGGAAAAAGCAAACGCGTTTAATACCTACTTCAGTTCCGTTTTTAAAACAAAATCTCAGCACACTCAGATTTCGAGGGAGGCTGTGCCAAACCAGTTTATTATAGACGTACATACATTGCGAAAACGAATTAAATCTATGAAAAACGGAAAGTCGAGGGGTCCAGATGCCATTTCAACTGATATAATTAAACTCGGAGGAGAGGCAATTTTACCGTATTTAACAAGATTATTTCATGTTTCAATCAACAATTCAAGAGTGCCCGACGATTGGAAGCTAGCTACCGTTGTTCCGATTTTTAAAAGTGGTGACAGAACTATTTTAGCCAATTATAGACCGGTAAGTCTTACGTCAGTTGTATGTAAGCTAATGGAACATTTGATAACTAACTATATTAGACAAGAATGGGAACAAAAAG
Organism: Acheta domesticus; assembly: GCA_031308135.1. NCBI lineage: Eukaryota > Metazoa > Arthropoda > Insecta > Orthoptera > Gryllidae > Acheta > Acheta domesticus. Next base: position 192,335,406 of record JAHLJT010004567.1, read on the forward strand.
AATGGCTCTTTCAGGGACAGCATGGTTTCAGGAATGGTTTCTCTTGCGAGAGTCAGATAGCATCATTGTTTCAGGATATAGCAGATGAAGTTGATGATAGTGGGAGGGTGGACGCCGTAATAGTAGATTTTGCGAAGGCATTTGATGTTGTGCCTCACGACAAACTGGTTCATAAATTACTGCAGTCAGGTATTGACACCAGAGTTGTCGCGTGGATTGATGAGCTTCTTCGAGATAGAAAACAGAAAGTCCGAGTTGGACAACAATTTTCAAATCTAGCAAAGGTAACTTCAGGGATTCCCCAAGGAAGCGTTATTGGACCTCTCCTCTTTCTAGCTTTTGTGAATGACCTGCCAGACAATTTAATTTCAAAGGTACGACTATTTGCAGATGACTGTATATTATATCGAGTTATTCATTCAAAAGTAGATGAGGATATTTTGCAGGATGATCTACATAGATTACATCTCTGGGCGGAAAAAAATAGCATGACAATAAATAGTTCGAAAAGCAAAACCATCACGTTTGGTAGGGGCCGCAAGTATACTGAAACTCAATACCGTTTAGGCAACGAGAATATTCCAAGAGTCGTGTCTTGTAAGTATCTGGGAATAATTTTTGATAGCAAATTGAGTTGGGAAGATCAGGTAAACTTTGTCGTGGGGAAAGCGTGGAAATCTTTGCATTTTACTATGCGAATACTAAAAAAGAGTACTGCGAAAGCAAGAGAATTAGCTTATATATCTCTAGTTCGCCCATTAATGGAATACGGGACGGTTTGTTGGGACCCTTATAGAATATCACAAAAGGAATATTTGAATAGAGTACAGAGAAGAGCATGTAAATTTATTTTCCGAAGCAATAGGAAGAAAGTAGAGTGGGAGTCATTAGAAATCAGGAGGGTTAAGGCAAGACTCTGTGCTTTGTACAAAGCGTATGTCGGTTATCCAGCTTGGAAAGATATCCACATCCGGCTCAGTAGACCCACGTATTTTAGTAGAGGGGATCACAAGCACAAAATACAGTTCAGGCCACAGAGAACAGATGTTGGAAAATTTTCCTTTACAAATAGATCTATAACGGACTGGAATAAGTTGCCTGCGACAGCCTTGGAACCCTTTCCTCTAGGTCTTCAGAGATTTAAAAGTAAATTAACTAATGATATTTGTAAATTTTATTAGTTAGTAAGTTATGTTCATTAGAATTATTTATTATTATTAGTAATTATTGTAACCATTATTAGTACTGTGATAATTATTAGATGCATTGGTTTATAGTATTCATATTGACGTGTGGTGACGTGTTGTGAAGTGTGGTGCTATATAGAAGTAGAAAGAGAAGTGAAGTGAAGTGAAGTGAAGTGAAGTGAAGTGAAGTGAAGTGAAGTGGAGTGCAGTGTATAAAAAGGCGTATATGTTAGTATAAAGTATCTGTACAGGACCACCATAATTAATAGAATTAGTAGTAATAATGCGGGTATTGTTATTAATGCATTTTTTGTTAATATTGTTATCTTATTATTATCTTATTATTATTATTATTATTATGATTATTACTGTCTTAAAATAATTTTAAGTTACATTGTATTTAATTCATAATTATAATATGTAGATATAATATGTAAATTTTAGTGTTCCGCCACCAGGTTGTATAAACCTACCTGCGGAAATAATAAATATCTATCTATCTATCTAACCAGGAAGGAAACTAAAAGTCTGCTTCCCGGCTATGTTTATTATTTCCAATGCAAAACTGTCCAACCTGGAGTTACAAGGTAGCATGACAATTAGCATGACGATAAGCTAACCATTAACTAGGTCACTAGCTCCCCGCACCTTGAAGCCGGCTGCTCTTTCATTTCGCACGAATTCAATGCGCCACTTGTAATCATCCAATGCGCTACGTTTGGCGCATGGGGGTTGGACACCCCTGTTCTGTCTGGATTTGTGGGAGAGAGGCACAATGTAAGTGGTGAGGCCAGCAGTACTTTCAGGCGTCGTAGTCTTCCGGAAGAGACTAGAGCAACTGGCTAAGAGAGTAAGAAAATCGTTCCAAAAGGTTTGTGCCACAAAATGAACGTTGCTCTGACAGCAATTTGAACCTCTGCCGCTGAAGCTCTTAATGTGCGTTCTTTCCCAGGGTTGCCAGATATGTTGCGAGCTCTTTCCCCACCATTTCTACAGAGTTCCCCAAATAACCTCTCCAATGAAGCAAAATTCTGCAACTTTGAAACGAAAAATATCCTCTAAATTATGCACCAGCGACATGACCTGTCGCTGACAATTCCATCAGTTGTCCCTTTAAAGTCAAGTAATTCAAATCAACCAATCATCGTCCTCTGAGCTGCTCGAAGACCTGTATCTTCGATTTTCCCGTGTTTATCTTTCTCTATGCCTGTCATTTATTTTTTCTTTTTGATACACAAAAAATAAAAGAGAATAATGTCTGCTGTTTCTTTTTTATTCATAATAGTTGAGAAAATGTTTCTGCTCAACTACGAATGAAAATGATTTCCCCAAAAAATTTTCTCCTCAATTTACGTTCCCCATTCTTTCCCAACAAAAGAAAAAAATCCTCATTTTGGGGACAAAATTCTCCAATCTGGTTATCCTGTTCTACCCTGTCTACAAACGTGCGCTATTGAAATTTATTGTTTTAGTGGATTCTCTTACCTGCTGAATGAGATGCGGATGCTGTGCAACTACTGATGCAACGCACAAGAACCAACAGTCGCCCAAGTTTGCTTGTTTCACATCCATGTGACTGGGACCGTCAACGAACAGCTCTGGTTTGTCGGTGAGCTCCTGTTAAATTAATCGGTTTATTGAAGTGCATTCTCGAAGAATAGGAAAACGCTAATTTTTCAACAATATATGTCAGAGTGTCCTCCAATGAACAACATAAAATTCTGCAATCGATCAACCGGAAATGTATCTGCGTCATTCACAGACATTTATTTTTAATTCGGAAAATCATAATATTTGTGAATTTCTAATTACATTTTCATATTTCTAAGGGAATAGTTTATACACTTCCTTCCAAAATTTTTGTACGAAAAAGGCCATGAGCAGTTCGATTATTAGTCTTATTTTATTGACTTTTAAATGTTCGAAAAAAATTTTTTTTTGTGTACTTTCTCAATATTGTACACTTAATAGTTAATCTAGTGCATTAATAAAGCAAGTCATTCAACAAGATTTTCTAAAGAGATATAACAAAAAAGTTATATTTAAAAATTTTTATATTTTAAAATTTTCTAAAATAAGATAATTTATACATTTTTATAATTATAATAAATTGGAGAATATGCGTAAGAATAAAAATGAAACTTGAATAAAAGTCTTGGAAGAAAATCTTTTCAAAATTGTTTTAACTTTCATCTTTAAAAATTTTCGTCTAAAAAATAAGTCATGATTTTTTAAATGACACCTTTTAATTGAAAAATGTATTAGAGATTCCAAAATTATTCATTATCGATATTTTAGTGTCCCAAAATTACATCATTGAGTGAATTAAAATTAAAAATATTATTTAAATTGAAAGAAATATTGATAAATGTAATTTACTAAAAATTTGGAATGAACTTTGATAACCTTAATTAAACTGTATAATTACTTAATACTCCGTGATCAGCACAACAAAAACAATCAATGTTCCAATGTTATTGATAAAATGAAATAACTTTGGAAGAAAAAAAACATCCTACTCACATGAGGTCTTTTACCTTCCACTCCATCTGCTTCTAGAGAAAAATCTTTGTCGACGAATTTCTTTTCTTTCACCAGCTTTTGCATCATCCTTTTCTCTTTCTCCTACGAGAAGGTCATAACAAATAAAACAATTTGAAATTTGAAAGTTTGAAATGATAGGATTGTGACGGATCAATGCTCTACAAATACACTGTTAGACATTTAATACGTCAAATTTAACGCTACCCTTTATTTTATATTAATATTACTTTTTAAGTTATTTGTTCACTGTTTTGGATAAAAGGGAAGGAAAACTAATATAACAGAAAATTAGTTTAAATTTTTTTCAGTGACGCAGCTAATGCTATATTTTTACTTTCCTGTATACGTACGTGTATATACGTAGTATAGGGAAAGGTATGTAAATTTTCGGTAGAAAAAAAATTCGTTGCCGGACCGTGACAATGAAAAAGTGGATACCTCCAGTTGCTAAATGAAGAAAAAAAATCCCCCTACACGTGGTGCAACCAGAATCCCTCTTTTGTGGGGCATTAATACCGAAAAACCAATTGAAAGCAAAACGTCCATTCGTCTGTCTGCCGTCTATCCGTCCGTTAGTCCGTCCGGTGTATGTGAACTACACTAGCACCTGAACTATGCGTACGATTTTTTACAAATTGAAGAAATACCTGTCAATCTGGCCTGAGTCGAAGTTCTGAGATTTTGGAAAACATTCATTAATTTTTGAGGTACTTTACAAAACGCCCCCGGATATTTTCAAAATTTTCTCAAAAACGGCTTCAAATTCTTTCTTTAAATTTATTGTAATAAGTAAAAGAGAGTTAGAGTAAAATACACTAATTCAAATGGCATAGGTCCGCTTTTTACGGATAACTCTTGAATTTTCGAAAATTGCAAATGTTCGAATTTTTTTTCTGCGTCTTCCTACAACTACAAAATTGAAGATACGTATTTTTCCTTCAAATGAAATTTGTTCTCCGAAGTGAGTTATTTCATTAAGATCCTATAAAACATTTTAAAAAAAATGTAGTAGTTTTCGCACAATATTGCGTGCAATATTTGCAATATTAGAAAATTACAAAAACAAGATTTTCTCAAAAACGGCTCCAAACTTTTTCTGTAAACTTTTGGCAGGTATAGTGATAAATATACTCTATCACATGACATTAAATGACAAAGGTCCGATTTTCACGGACACCTCCGAATTTTGGTTAGTTGCGAAAGTTTGAATTTAAAAAAGCGGCTTCTACAACTACAATACTGAAGATAAAGATTTTCCCTTCAAATGAAATTTGTTGTCCATAATTATTTCTTTCATTAAAGTAATTTTGTAATTGTGTAAAGTAATGTAATTTTTTGAAAATGTTAGTAGTTTTTGAGAAATGTTGCGTGCAATATGTGCAATTTTAAAAATTACAGAAACACGTTTTTCTCAAAAAGGCTAAAAAAATTTTCTTTTAACTTCTGGTAGGGACAGTGCCTTATGTACTCTATGAAATGTCATACACGCCCAATTGCTCTATCCTTTTCGTTTTTTAAAAATTACAAAAATGTAGTTATTTTGGACTTGTGTATCACGTCGTTAATATTTTCACTAGCGGCAAATTGTTCCCATTATTATTTTTATGAGAGCATTTGTTTTAAATAATGTCATAAATTTTATCGAAAACTCAACCGTTTTCTGTAGAGACGTCTAAACGCCATTTTCTCGTAAATGGGTCCAAATATTTTCTTCAACCTTTTCGAACGGATAGTGCAAATTGCACTCTTTAATGAGACGTAAGATAATTTTGGGGTGTTATTTTTTCCAAAAATTACACAAATTATGTTTTGAAAGATGTCATGCCATTAATATTCACATTTCCAGCAATTTGTAAACCTATTGTATTTGTGAGTAGAAGTACTTAAAATGACTTCTAATGAAGTATTTCGAAAACTTAAAACTTTGGTGTGAAAAAGAACTTCAAATTTCAAATTTACAGGTAGCGCTTAAACGCCATGTTCTTAAAAACTGCTTCTAATTTTCCTACGAAAATTGCCATTACAGTTCTTTAATATTCTTAAAATAATATTTTCTTTCTACTATTAGGAAAACAAAAAATAAAAAAATGTCCAAAAATGTACTTTGCGAGGCGACATATATCAGCTGACAAGAATATGTGACGAAGACCGAATAGCTAGTCACGGCCAAAGGAATAGAAAACTAAAACGGGAAAGTCCGCACCACTTGTTTAATATTTGGGCAGGTTCCATAACCATTGCAGATTTAAAACTTTAGGTATTACACTGTGCTTTATAGGCCAGTAACAATTATAATTGGTGACGACCGAAGTGAAACATTTAGTATTTTAGTATTAATATTAATACCGTTTCATAAGGGAATTATATTTTATTGTTGGTTAATAAAACCCTACGATCCACATTTGGTAACCATGAGCTCTATAATGACCGAATGATCTTCCTAAATAATTTGTGGGGATGGGTGATGACATGAATAAAATAATATACATTAAATTAAATACTGCACAAGGTATGATCTTACGATTTTTTTGACACAGCAACTCTATACTTAGGACACAGCAACTCTTACTACTACGCCCTGGATAATATTAAGAATCCTCTTACCGTGAGTGGCATCTTGACAGCGTCCGTTGAAGTTATGAAACTTGATTCACCGACTCTCCGTTACACGTAAATTCTGTGTTTCTACTGTAAACTTTGGCGGAAATATCGTTCTTTTATTACATCCGTTCATCCACTTCAGCAGGAATGCGATAAAATATTTATTTACAATGGGGGTCTTGATGTCGTTAATTAGTAGCCTGATTTCGTGGTACCAATGTGGAAGTGCAACAAAGATAACGAACGGAAATGAGAATTATGTAACTCACAATTTAGAGTATGTACAATCTGTTTAATATACTCGCTATTTTTATATGAGTATTTCTCATGCTGTACTGGGGGAAGTTTATCAATACAATGGTTGAACGTAGTGATTCACATATGCAGCACAGAAATTTTCATGATAATACCTTTTCTTTCTTTTAAAGGAAGTTAAAGTGTCGATTTGTAAAATAACTCATTTCCTCCAAATTCTCCCGTTCGTGCGTTGGAAATTCCACATTATAAATTACAAACCCCCGAAAGGGACGAAACAAATTTGCAACTCTTAAAAAATTGCGTATTACTCTTAAATTTAACGAATTTTTTATCAATATACTACGAATATTTATGGGAGAGAGTTAGCGCAATGGCTTTGTATCAGATATTATGCTTCATGGTGAAATACAATTTGTTAGTTTTTAATTTATTTTTACAATAACTCCAGCAGCAGACAGCTTCTTCATATTACAGTAATCCCTCATTAACACGAATTCCAAGGGATCGAAATAATCGGAGTTCGTGTTATAAAAATTCGTATTAACCGAGTATTATAAATCTCCGTATTACCGTAATCCCTTGCAGGGACGGAAGTTTTGTTCGTGTTACGGCAAGATTCGTGTTAAGCGAGTTCGTGCTAACGAGGACTTATTGTAATTTGTTGATATTGATTCCCATGTTACATAAACTTATTTGCAAGTGATATATAATATACTAAAGCGTTCATTTTTCAATTGTTCCATATTATCAAATTACAAAATATTAATTTTTAGTAACAATTCTTATATCTCCGTTCCAAGTACTCAGAAGAAAAGTCCTTGAGAAAGTTTAGCTTATTTATGCACTCTAAATTATGTGTCATTAAAATATTGGAAGATTTCTTATTAAACGAAGAAGGAGAATAAGACAGCAAGACAACAGAACGCATCAATTCGTAGATAGGACGACAGGAAAACTCTTCAAGCCGACTTTGTTCATGGAAAATTCCTCTTGGATTGAGCTGATTCAAACATAGGCCTAATGCTGTGATGCATGATTTCACCAACACTCGTCAAATCTGTCTTGAGGATCATCATTTTTGACGAACGTCAATATAATGATGCATCGTTACGTTCCACCAACCCTTTTCTGTTAGAATTGACACCCCGTTAACTTTGACGATTCTTCAAGAATAGTCTCGATTTTTTCTTCTCGTACAGAGGTTGGCTACTATGTCAGGTTACAACGCGATTCCGCATTGGGTATTGAATCTATTGACTACTGATGTATGAATATTTGCTAGTATAACCAACACTTAGACTGAGGGAGGAATTTTATATCCTCAATTATTCAACCTAGCTCAGTTGGATAATAGTCTAACACATACAAAAATATAGGATTCAGGGTCAGGGATACTTGCACTCTGGCATTCACGAAATCACTCCAAATCAAATATCTTTTTACACAAATTATACTATAAACTCTGAATCTTTCTGCTCAGACATTATATACAAGAAAGATACGCTTTCACAATAAATACTCTCTATGAAAGAAAATATCTTTTAACTACAGTCCTTTTTGTACTTGCACATTTGCTACTAACAATCAAACAAATTTAATCTTGTTTTCTTGCCTAGTAGTTGACAGAGATTTAAAATTTTAAAAAATTCTTCCTATCTTAACTTTTCTCCTTTCTATACTCATAGATTTACATAAAAGAAAGAAAAACATTGTATTGTCTCACACCATTTATTTATTTATTTTTTATTTATTTATTTACGTCAAAAACAGTTAAAAACTGCGTATGACGAGCTATGGGAAGAAGTGAATTTTGTGCACGTTTTCATAATTCTGTGGTCTCTATCCTAAACCATATTCTAGTCGAATTTTGAATACAGAAAAGAGAGTTTTTTTGAGTTTTGTTGACAAAATATTCGCTCCTATATAATAAAATATATTTTCAAAGGTAAATTAGCTATAAATTTCTGCCCTGAACCCTCATGTTCTTCATGAAAGAATAATACTTTTTGCCGCGATAATATGAAAAACGATAATTTGAATAACTATATTTCCCACTGAAATTCAGAAGACGTGCACAAATAATGAAGTTACATTTATGTCCAGAAGCAAAACAAGGGACCATCTCAGCATTTGCTCAAGGATCAGGGAAACTGGACGAAAAACCTGATCGAGATGGGGGCCATCAACCCAGAAACTGTGGTACAATACTTGTTACAGGTTCTTTAGAATTATACAGTCCAAATGATAAATAATTACATTAACTATCATTGTTAAAATTAATTCTACTTTCCTTTTTGATGCTCGGTATAGTCTCGAATTGTATAGAAACAGTTTTACTTGGGACTTAAACTTTTCTATTGAATTTAATCGTTTAATGTCTTCTGGCAAAGTGTTGTAGAGTAATGTACATGAATTGTATGTGAATTTTTTGTAGTGAGCTGTTGATACTGCCACCTGGTGAATATGATTACTACGTCGTGTGTTATACTTATAGACATCGGCGTTTGCTGAAAATATATTCCCGTCCTTAAGTAAGTCATTTTTGACAAAAACTACTGATTCGTAAATCAGGAGACAAGGTAATGGTAAAATTCCTAGATTAATAAAGAGTGACTTACAAGAATCACGTGGGTTGGATTTGCTTATTATTCGTACAATTCTTTTTTGTAATCTGAAAGTCTGTGAACTATAAGATGTGTTTCCCCAAAATATTATGCCATATCTCAGGCGGGAGTGAACATTGGCAAAATATACACAACGAGCTGTATGAAGGCTGACGGAATTTGAAAGAATTCTGAACGCGTAGCATAATGAGCTTAATTTTGTGTTCAATTCATTTAAGTGGGCATTCCATTTGAGGTTTGACTGAATTGATAGACCTAAAAATTTTGTTACATTAACATCAGTCAATGGCACACCGTTCATTTTCAATGGAGTACAGACTTTTTTATTTGATATGGAAAACTGCATTGAAACTGTTTTATTTTCATTTACTTTTAATTTGTTATTACGGAACCAATTTGAAACGTCTGATATTGTACTATTTACGGTTTCTTTGTTGCAAAGAATATTTGTATCATCCGCAAAGAGAACTGTTCTTCCATTTCGAATCGCTAAGGGCATGTCATTTACGTATAATAGGAAGAGAATAGGGCCTAAAATCGATCCTTGCGGGACTCCACGTACAATTGGCAAAGAACCGGAAAGGTGTGTACATAAAGTTCCATCATTCCAGTAAGGTATTTCTACTCTCTGAGATCGTTGTTTAAGGTACGAACATAGCCAATCTAGAGCAATACCACGGATTCCATACGAAGGTAATTTTGAAAGTAAAATGTTATGATCAATGACGTCAAAAGCTTTTGAAAGATCTAAAAATATTCCAATAGTTGCTTCGTTTTGATCCAATGATGAGGCAACATCCTTAAGAAAAGAAAAAATGGCTGTTTCCGTAGATTTTGATTTCCGGAATCCATGTTGGCAATTTGAAAACGCGTCGTGTTTATTCAGAAAGGTTTCCATTCGCACATAAAAAAGTCTCTCTAATATTTTTGAAAAAACTGACAAAAGAGAAATTGGCCGATAATTTTGAACTTCATTTTTGTTGCCTTTTTTTGAAGAGCGGCTTAATCTTAGCTGTTTTAAAAATATCCGGAAAAATTCCGGTGCATAAGGATGCATTAAATATGTGAGTTAACGGGTGTATAATGGCTGGCGCGCACGTCTTTAACAAACGATCCGGAAATTCATCTAAACCGGCCGAATATTTATTTTTTAATTTACCGATTATTTTGAGAATTTCATAGGAAGAGGTTTCGGAAACGAACATAGTGTCTAAGACTTTTAGGGAAACGTCAGATGTTGAATTTTGTGGCTGAAAACCCTTAGTGAGATCGACAGCAATTCTCGAAAAGTATTGGTTAAAGAGACTAGCCACTGTTGCCGGATCGTTCACATCTCTATCGTTATCTTTTAAAACAACATTCTCTATAAGGTTTCTAGTTGGTTTGGTCGCATTTTTTACTATATCCCACATTGATTTTGTTTTGTTATTTGAGTTCAAAATATCCTGATCGTGTTTCATGATTTTAGCCTGCCTTATGACTTTTCTTAACAATGATTTGTATTTTTTAAAGTACAGGAGGAAATCTTGAGATACGTTATGATGCTTAGAAATGAAAGATAGAATTCGTTTGTTTTTACATGATGTTCTAATCCCTTGTGTTATCCAAGAATTGTTTTTGCGTGAAATATTTAATTTTCTTTTCTGAAGAGGAAAGCAAGTGTTAAAATGAAATGAAAGCGTTGAAAAAAAAGAATAATATTTATCGTTTGTATCAATAGTATTATAAACTGCGTCCCATGACTCCTGCAGCAAGTAATCAATGAATAATTTTATTTTACTTTTAGAAAACACTCTACTCATACGTGTATTATTTATTGTGTCATTGTTGTGTTTGTTGTGTCATTTATTGTGTCATTGTTGTGTTGTGTCATTGTTGTGTCATTGTTGTGTCATTCTTTTTTCTTAGAACACAATGCTTTTCAAAAATGTATCTTTAGTAAATCCTGTAAACGGCTTACTTTTTCTTTCACTTTTATAGAAAATTTACAATCGTTCTATGTGAAACAATTATTTTTACAAATTCTTAGTAATTGTTTCTACGTTTTTCCAAAAATAAGAATGATTGATTCTATTGATTTAGTGTCACTTTCAAAACTTCTCAAACACTTAATAACGGATTCCTATGCATTCTCTTAAATCATATACTTTTAGATGAAAGTTCAAAATACTGTAATTCCTTTTGGAACTTTTTTACTTGTGGCGTATGCGACCTTCAGGGACGGTAGTTGAAATCAAATAGCGTCGCGGCAGCCAGCTGTGCGGTGCGCCTCGCGACCTTGTATGACCACTCCACCGTTACAACCTTGTCATGTGGCCACGCTTTTGCTTGCGTAGGGATTTTATAATTCGTTCTTTCCAGAATTTGCACCAGTTTCAGTGAATGGTTTGACGTCAGTCAAAGCTTCTGATCAGCGTTGGTGTAACCATCAATTTGTAAACACTATTGTATTTGTGAGTTAATATGTTTCAAATGACTTCAAATGAAGTTTTACGAAAACCAAAAATTTTCTATGAAAAAGTGCTTCAAATTTCCCATTTTTAGTAGCGCTTAAACGCCATTTTCTTAAAAATGGCTACAAATTTTAAAAAAACGTCATGTAGCTCGAGGTTTTAGTGTTCTTTAATATACTAAAATTAATACTTCCAATCTACCATTAGGAAACCGGAAAATGAAGAAAATGTCAAAAAAATGTACTTTGGGCCACGACAGATGGCAACTGGCATGAGTAAGTGTCAATTGCGAAAAGCTAGCTCAGACCCAAGGAAATAGAAAACTAATACGGGAAAGTCTGTGCCATTCTGTAGCACCACTTGTTCGTTATCAGGGCCCGGCAATGAATTTTTTTCTGCCAAAAATCGCCGTTTTTTGTGCAGCATTACAAAACTTTCCCAGATACTACGTATGTTACTGTGTACACTTACGTATACGGGAAATAAAAAATTGAGAATTTGATTTTAGAAACGACGTTTTTATTGAGAAAAATACTATAAATAAAATCATTTTTCAACATAATCTCCCTAAATTTTCATGCACTTGGTCCGTATCTTAAACTTCTTAATACCGTGCTGGAAGAAGATATGATAGCATGCGCAATCACTTACATATCGTCTCCATAAACTTGCATCTAACGGAAACTCGGATCGACACAGGTGTTCCGTCAGAGGAGTGAAAACTACTTAAAGTTAATTAAAGACTATACGAGCGGCTGCTCTCATAGTTGAAAACCAAGGTCTTGAATGGACTGGATTATTTCTTTGGAGCATGAGTTCAAGCGCTGCTCTGAAGCAAAATTACTCCATTTGAAAGTTTTCTTCCTCCCGTGGATGAATAGAAACCCCAAATCGTGACTAATGTTTAACTTATGAGCAATTTTGTTAACTATGACATGACGATCATCATGAATCGGCTACTCAACTGTTCAATATAAGTTACTCAATGTTCCTGTCAGTATTTGAAGTTGGTGGCCTACCTGAATGTTCTTTATCATAGATTCGCAGCCAATTTTAAAGCGACTTATCCTCTCACTAGTAAAATGTGGCGTCGTCGACGTTGCAATTTGTTTTAAAAATAGTTTCATGTACTGCAAATTTCTTTCATGCATAACTTTGTTCAAATATGTGTTCTTTCAGTATCTGGCATTGGACTTACCAAAGAATCGTAGCAGCGGATAATTTTAATACTCCCGTTCAAAAGTTCCCAATACCCAATGGCCAACATTATAATGCTTTGTACTTGCAGATATTGATGATGCAAATAGATTTTAGGACAGCTACATTTTTTACTCTTTTTTTCTAATATGGACGAAAATACACATAAGATATTTACATAAGCACGAATGCTCAATGCAAATTTGCACATTATTCCCAATTAGTTCCCAAAGTTCTGTCGCAAAATCTTCTACAACTGCATTTGATTCTTTCCTGGGGTTTCTTAACACATCCATAATTTCCTCTTCTAATTTTTGAAGATATTAAAACTCCACAAACTCAGTCTAATTTGTGTTCCCTTTCACTTCTGCAATAGCTCGATTAATCGTTTTGTATGCGAATATATATAAATATTAAAAGACGACAGTTTTCTATGTTTATGTGAAGAAGTTGTTAGTGAAGTTTAATAAGAATACGTTGTGGTCACATTCATTTGAAAATTCGTATTTGTGCACTTAAGAACGTAAAAGTGAGAAATGGAACGCAAGAACTTTAATTTATTCACTAACATTGCTCACAGTTTTGTCTTCTCTATATTCCCTAGCAATTAATCAAACTCAATAAGTTCGAAAGCAATACTGTTCAGATTTTTGCAAATTTATTTTTAAGATTTGAAAATGAAAATGGAAATTAAAATAAAATCTGCAGCGTGATTCACTTGGAAATTCACTTGTTTACTTAAAGATGGCAACATCAGTGTTAAAAACGTTAGGAAAAAATTATGACTCATGGAGGGAAAATTGCCTTTCAGTACTGGAATTTCATCAATGCCACCTATATAGATCTATTTAGGTGGCGTTGGTTTAACTCCCGGATTACTAAGATTGAAGCGCCAAAACACGAAAAAAATATGTTTTTGAATCTTACGACCGGATTCAAAAAAAAGTTATCAGATCCCCACCAGAAGACCGAGATGCATCGAATGACACACGTTATATGTCTCTATTAGTGTAGAGTAAGTAGCCTAATCGTGAGTGAAAAATCCGCACAGTCGCACATCCACACACTCGGAGTTGCTCAAATACTGTACAGGGAAAATTTTGCATTCATTAAGGCTTCCTTCACGATATTGTTGCCGCATTCTGTGAATGCTCTCTGCAGGTCTAGTACCTTGAGCGTGCAGAAAACGCATCTCTCTCTTCATTTCTTCCTTGGTGCATGCGAACAATAAGGTACTCATGATAAAATGCTCTAAAATCACTACCAAGAGAGCACTGAACCAAAACAGGTAGCGCTCAAGAAAACGTGAATGCCAAGAAAAGTCTTAGTACAGCCAGTACCAGTAACAAATGGAACTGAAAAAATAAAACTTGCCTTTAATTTTTTACTTCTTCTTGTACATTTCACTGCAGACGAGGTTTCTAAGGCATTGCTACAAATGAAATGCGCAGAATTAAAATGCTATAAATAGATAAAATACCTGCTTGGTTTATTTTAAACAAAGATATTGGAACTAAAAGTAATACTTGGATCACACAAGGAATTAGAACATCGTGTAAAAACAAACGTTCGCTTTACTTTATTTCTAAACATCATAACGTATCACCCGGTTTCCATATATACTTCCGAGAATACATAAGAATTTTAAGAAAAGTAATAGTTCAGGCAAAAATAATGAAAAATAGTCCGGACATTTTGAGCGCTAGTAACAAAACTAAAGCAATGTGGGATATCGTAAAAAATACAACCACATCATCTCGATACCTTGTAGAGAACGTTATTTTAAAGGATAATGAAAGAGAAACGAGTAATCCGGAAAAAGTTGCCAATCTCTTCATCAAACACTTTTCCAGAATTGCGTCTGATCTCACGAAGGGACTAAAACCACAAAATTCAACATCCTACACTTCCCAAAAAATTTTCGATACGATGTTTATTTCCGAAACTTCTCCCAACGAAATCCTCAGAATAGTCAGTAAACTAAAAAATAAATATTCATCTGGTTTAGATGAATTTCCGGATTGTTTATAAAAACTTGTGCACCTGCCTTTATACGTCCATTAACTCACTGCCTTTATACGTCCATTAACCTTTAATAATATCATTCTTCATGTTATTTACTGCATAAATTAAAACATTATAAACGGAAGTCATCTATGTCATAAACGGAAGTATGAATTTTGTTAAAACATCAGTTAGAGCTTTAAATAAGAACTCAGTAATATTTGATTATCTTAATATTACGGAAAATAAAGCAAGAATAAAATAATTCGAAAACATTTTTTGTGTTTAAGAACATGACAAAAAGATTTCCTTCATTAGCAAACATGATGTATACGAATTGTGAACGTTTCTTGGTTAGGAATGCTTTCATCATAAATCAGTATTGTACTTAGGAATCTAACCAAGGCTGTAGAGATAAAGAATCAATAAATGTTTTTGTGACTAATTTCAAACATTTTATTTTATAAAAAGCTCAACTATTATCATTTTTGATCTACATAACTTACTACAGTCAATAAGTTGGTCAGTTCACATTTATATTGATGAAATGCGGATGTGTGAAAGAGAAACGAGTAATCCGGAAAAAGTTGCAAATCTCTTCAACAAACACTTTTCTATAATTGCGTCTCATCTCACGAAGGGACTAAAACCACAAAATTCAACATCTTACACTTCCCAAAAAATTTCCGATACGATGTTTATTTCCGAAACTTCTCTCAACGAAATCCTCAGAATAGTCAGTAAACTAAAAAGTAAATATTCATCTGGTTTAGATGAATTTCTGGATTGTTTATAAAAACTTGTGCACCTGCCTTTATACGTCCGTTAACTCACATTTTCAATGCTTCTTTATGTACAGGAATATTTCCAGATATTTTCAAAACAGCAAAAATTAAGCCACTTTTTAAAAAAAGCGAACAAAAGTGATATTCAAAATTACCGGCCAATTTCTCTTTTGTCAGTTTTCTCAAAAATATTAGAGAGGCTTTTCTACTTAAGAATGGAAATTTTTGTCAGGAAAAACAAAACGTTTTCAGACTCACAACACGGATTTAGAAAATCAAAATCTACGGAAACAGCCATTTTTTTCTTTTCTCAAAGATGTTGCTTCATCAATAGACCAAAATGAAGTACCCATTGGACTATTCTTAGATCTTTCGAAAGCTTTCGACGTAATTAATCATAACATCTTGCTCTCAAAATTACCTTCGTATGGAATTCGTGGTATTGCCCTAGATTGGATAACTTGGTACCTTAAACATCGGACTCAAAGAGTAGAAATACCATACTGGCAGGAAAGGACATTACATACTTATATTTCCAATTCATTGCCAATTGAGCATGGGGTCCCGCAAGGTTCGATCTTAGGTCCTGTTCTCTTTCTGTTATATGTAAACGATACGCCCTCGTCTATTAAAAATGGAAGAATGGTTCTTTTTGCTGATGACACGAATATTCTTTGCAAAAAGAAGCAATAAATAGTACAATTTCAGAAGTCTCAAATTGGTTTAATAATAACAAATTAATTGTTAACGAAAGAAAAACTGTTTCAATGCATTTTTGCATCTCAAATCGGAAATCGCATGTTCCATTGAAAATGAACAATATGCAATTAGCTGATGTTGAGGTAACAAAATTTTTAGGTCTTTCAATTCAATCAAACCTCAAATGGAATGTACATATAATAGAATTAAACACTAAATTAAGTTCATTATGCTACGCATTCAGAATTCTTTCAAATTCTGTCAACCTTCATGCAGCTCCTTGCGTTTATTTTGCAAATGTACATTCCGGTCTGAGATATGGCATATTATTCTGGGGAAGCTCAGCCTGTAGTATTCAGACCTTCGGATTGCAAAAGAAAATTATTCAAATAATGAAAAAATGCTTTCCACGTGATTCCTGCAAGCCTCGTTTCATTAAGCTGGGAATCTTACCATTGTCTTGTCTATTTATTTACGAATCTGTAATATTTGTCAAAAATGACCTACTTAACGGTGGGAACATATTTTCATGCAATATTGATATTTATAATTACAACACACGCCGTAGAAATCACGTGCATCAAGTGTCAGTATCAACAGCTCAGTACAAGAAATCAACATACAATACATGTACGTTACTTTACAACGCATTGCCAGATGACATAAAACAATTAAAGTCGGTACACAAATTTAAGTTAAATGTAAAATCTTTTCTGCTGCAAAACTGTTTCTATACAATTAGAGACTATACTGATCGTCAAAAAGAAAAATAATGTTATTGTAACAAAGCAATGTTGTATAATGGATTAGTTTACGTTTGCATTGTATACATTTTACAAAAATATTTATTACGCCTGTAACAAGTAATGTACTTCTGAAACAAAGTCTTTTTTTTCTTCTTACTCATTTTCTAAAATTGAGGTTGCGCTGTACATTGTCACGGAACTAATATAGTAGGTTTACAAGAAAAATGGTACATTTAAATGGGCATACGTTTTTAGAAGATAAGAAAGAACTTTTATTTTCCGCGAAAACGTTTATATCGCGTCCGAGGAGAAAATGTTGTACTCTGTGTGTACGTACTCTTTTATGAGCATCTTCATGAACTTTTACTAGTAAGAATAGACTACTTTCTAAACAAACTTCGTTGTTGAACGAAGATGGTTGTTTATTTTCTAATACAATGACAACAGTATCTAATGGTTTCTCAATCAAACAACTAAGAAAAACAATATGACAACTAGGTAGTCTTTGTTAACGCATAATAAATAGGCAACATCACGACGTTTTGATAGAAGATGGCTTGTATTATCGGGTAAAACGATAAAGTACTAATACATGAATAAACACACAAGTGATAAAAAGTTGGTGTTCACTGAACATTAAGTATTTTCTAAATATTTTCGTAGCTTCACTAGATAAAGCTGTCTCCCCGAGGTAGGCTGTAAGAACGTAGGCCATTTTAGCCAACCGCAAAGCACCAGGGGCGGATCCAGCCGAGCATTATGGAGGGAGCCATCATAGATTTTTGTTAAATAAACATTTGTGATTACATTTGTTCATTATTTTTGTAGAGTCTATATAATACTATACAATATTATTGTTTAAATAATGACACTATTATAACAAATTATTATTAAAATCAATTATGCCATATACAAACTAGTGGTGCTACAGAATGGCACAGAATTTCTTGTATTAGTTTTCTGTTTCGTTTGGTCTCGGCTAGCTATTCGCACTTGCCAATTATCTTGATAGCTGCCATATATTGTGGCAGCACATTAGCGGTGAGTTTATAATAAAATAGAATTTTAGACACAAAGGTAGTGTTCCCCTCCCTCGGCTGCACCCCCGGCCCGCCAACATATAACAGTGACCCAAATTCAAAAGGAATTTATGACCTGCAGCTGTGTACGGTCGCGCCCGCCCGGAAGGAAGGATCCACTCTCCTTTGGGCGCCCCCCCATAAAAAAACAAGGTGATTTGTTCCTCACAACAAGCAGTTCATGTCTAACTCAATAAGGGAAACCCAGAAACATTAACAAACTTTCGTTATCAAAACGAGTATTTACAGAGGCAGCCTGAATGCCATTGCGCACGTTCAAGTGCTAAAAGCAAGAGAAAGAAAGAGAATGAACGGCGTATGGAAACTTTTTGAGAATTCCTATAGCTGATTGGTGGAAAATTAAATACGACGCCACAGATCTAGACCAATCAGGCAACATGTACCAGAGGAAGGGGTGAGTTTGGAAACGAGGGAACGATTTGGGGGGGCGAGAGGTTCATGCGAGGAGCGTACGTCGGGAGATGGGGAGAGAAGTGGGACTCGAAGGAAGAGGTTCATGCAAGGAACGCTCGCAGGGAGACCGTTATTAGACTCCACATAGTTCCACAGGAAATGCTTCTTTTTCTTAATTCCGAATTCTCACGGGATCGGGCCGAGCTTTTTTCGCGGAACGGTGCCAAAGCCAGCCTCTTTCGGACACTGTTAGGCAGTTCACTGAATCTGGGCAAAGGGAATCCGACATCTACATTACGATTAATGTTCTCGAGGAATTTTATTCAGCCAGTTAAAGACCTGCAAAATTAGCGACAGGCAAATGTTCGCCTTGTAACCAATACTCAGAATTATCTGAGCCGCACCGTGATCTGACGCCACTGCCACCGCCCCGTGGCGAAGACGTCTGGGAACTTCGGAGACAACGAGGCCGCCCCTCAGCCAGCCGCCGCCCTCGCCGCCGCGGCCTAGCCTGTGTCGCCGGCCCAGCTGATGAGGTCAACGACCGGGGAAGCTTCCCTGCTGGCGAAGCTCCACTGCTACCCCTTATAACATAAGTCGCCGAACAGGCAAAACCCACGCTAATGGGTTCTTTCTTACGCTTTTCAAGCGGAACGTGGACATTGTTGGTCATATTATCGTACAAGCGTTGCCGCGCTCTGGCACAAATTGTAATCAGAATTAGGAACCAAACTTGTTTGTAATTTTAGAACTTATTTTTTCGATTTCTTTTAATTTTAAACTTTTTTTAAATGGGCTCTGTAGGTAGGGCCCTTTCCTTTAAATTTCTTACAGTGTAACTTCCCTGACGCTCGTCAGAAATAAATTCAGTGCTTATCAGCTTGTTTTTTTATCTTATGAAGTAGTGACTGCCAACCTCCTTCCACCATCCAATTCAAAAGGAACTGGACCTGACTGAGCTACCGCCGGACTGGCGCAATTCACACTGTGTCGTTCCGACGAGAACGCCGTGCGCTGACAATATCGCCGCCCAAATTTCAAACTTCATTATTCTTACAAGAAATTTAAAAAATATGGAGCCGTTTTGGAGAAAATTTTCAAAATGCCCGGAGGGCTTCATGAAAAGTGCCCTCAAATTTTAAACAAAGTTTTTCAAAATCGAAGAGACACGAGTGGACGCAGATCGACCGGATCGATCCATTTTGGAAGAAATCGCAAGTATGGTTTAGGCAGTAGTGTCGTTCACAGACGGTCAGACAGACAGACGGACGAACGTTTTGAAAAGACCCACTTTTTCGGTATCAGGGGACCCCAAAACGTGTATTTCCGTTGAAATCTCGAAATGGATTTTCCGCAGCATTACATAACTTTCCCTGTACTACGTCTATTACTCCGAATATACGTACGTATACGGGAAAGTAAAAGGCAACAAACGAAACGTCTAGGCCAGTTGGGGCAGAGCCACTGCCAGAGAGTGCGCGCTCGCCCCGCGCGGAGGCCCTCGCGCTGTCCCTGCGCGGGCATTTGGTATTCGTGGAGCGGGGCACGCGAGGCGCCCTGCGGCGGGGCGCTCCGCGGCGCGGAAGGGCGGGCGACGGCATCGCGTCCACGGAAGGCCGCTCCCGCGGGAGGCGCGCTTCCGATGGCGCGTGCGGCGGGGGCGGGAGCCGGGGGGCCGGTGGTGGTGAGGGGCGGGGCGGGGCGGGGCGGGGCGGGGCGGGGCGGGGCGGGGGCGGGGGGTTGGGGGCGGGGTTGGGGGCGGGGGCGAGGCGGGGGGCGGGGACGGTGCGTGGCGAGGGCGGGGGTGGGGCGTGGCGAGGGCGGGGGTGGGGGCGGTGCGGGGGGCGGTGCGGGGGCGGGGGGCTGGGGCGGGGGGCGGGCGGGGGCGGGCGGGGGCGGGGCCGGGGGTCGGAGGCGGGGGGCGGGGCCGGGGCGGGGTCGGGGTCGGGGGGCGGGGCGGGGCGGGGCCGGGGTCGGGGGCCGGGGCCGGGGGGCGGGGGCGGGGCGGTGGCGGGTGGTGGGTGGTGGGGTCGAGGAGGTAGGGGGGCGGAGGTCGGGGGGCGGGGGCCGGGGGCGGGAGGAGCGTCCGGCCGCCTCCTGGGGCCCCGTGTGTATGCGCACATATTATTCTCCGGCGCCCGCCCCCGCGCCCTGTCCGAGCGACGCTAAGACGACGGCCGGCGCGGGCCCTCCGGGAAATTCGCTGCCCGCTCCGCTGTCGCCCGGCCCCGCCCACGCCCGCCCGCGGCCGCCGGCCGGCGACCTTCCAGAAGAATCGATAGTCCCCTCGATTGGCAAGCGTGACGGAGGAGGAGGCGCGCGCGGTCTGCGTCGGCCGCCAGGTCGCCCGCCCCCACGCCCGCCCGCGCTGCCGCGGACGCTCCCTATGAATGCGAGATACGACGCTTTCCAGGAACGCTCCACCCAAGCCCCGACGAGCTCTAAGCTTCCTCCTGATCTCCCGAATGGATAATAATAATAATAATAATAATGATAATAATATGATAATAATAATGATGATAATAAAATGATAATTATAATGATAATAATATATTGATTAGAATTACAATGATGATAATAATGATTATTCATACAGCGTCACAGGCTGGAAGCCTGTCTGATGAGTCCTGAACTAGGACGAAACTCTTTTACTACCCTAACTGCTCATCCTTTGCGCCTCTGCGCTAGTGTCACCCTGCGCGCACACTTGTGCGGTAGGTGGATACGGCACCACGCCGCTAAACCATTTTTCTCGAATGAGAAAAGATGAGAAGAGTTGAAAGTAACACCCCTCTTCTACGTCTACTGGTCGTTGACCGAGTGAACATAGGCCAGGAGGTCGACTTTCCGGGTCAGTTTCGTCTTGTGTTCGACTCTTCAGACGCGGAATTAAACCGTGTGACTGACGTTTCTTCAGACTTAACGCGTTTGTTGGCGTCGCTGCGTAGAATATGCTTCTCGGCTAGCTGCTGTTCAGTAGTGTTCTTGCACGAGGTAGTCTCTTCCTCTGTGCTGTCTAATAATGATTATTGAATTGAATTGAATTGAATTGCCGTATTTTACGTGGCGAGATTCAGGTCATGAGTCTGCTCTTCCGTCTGACCACGCAAATTTCGCTACACTCCTTTCCCCGGATAGAGCGGAAAGAAGGTATTACTGAGGCGACGAAACCGGCGATTTTGAATTTAGCTCAGAGGCTTCATTTAGGCTTGAGGATCTTTTACATGCAAGTAAATCTACTAACATGGGACAGCCGGCTTTACTTCCCCTCCGAAGGAAGGCATACGAAGGATTTTTTCGCCCGTGTTTGAACGATCGCTTCGATCGTGTTTGAACCCGCGAACTTGGGTATAGCAGTCCGTTACGCTAACCGCTACCCGCCGCCACCATCGCCGCCGCCAAATATATATATATATATATTATTATATATAATATATAATATATATAAATATATATTATTTATATATAATATATATATTTATATATATTTATATATATTATATATATTATAATGATAATACCGATCTGATGATCGAGATCGCTAAGCCAGTAGCACAGTAGCTGTCTCGGACCAAAATATCACGGGCTCCAATTCCGTCTCGGGCATGGTTGCGTTGTGTGTGTATCTAAACGTTTGTGCGTGTATTTCATGATTCATCATCATCATCATAATTTCATCCCATCCCCCAGGCCAAACAATCCTGGGGAATAAAAATGGAACCAGCATTGAAATGCTGATTGCCCCCTCTAGAAAAAGTAGCGTGCACTTGCTCTGATGATTAAATCTGAGCCCCGGTGGGATACTCCTATTGCGTGGCCCCATGATGCCCGATTCGCGAAACAAAAATAATAATAAAAAAAATTTAAAAAATAAAAATTAAAATATATGTGTAAATGTGGGCGTGCAGAAACGGGGCGTGGGGAGACGAAGAAGGAAATATCGTGCGCAGTCCGTGGCCCGATTGTGGGAGTATTACTGTAGCATTCACCTGGTATTGATCAAAAAAACAAAGAACCCTACCGAACAGCACAGCTAGAGGTTTACTCCATACAGTAGCTGTACTATACCTAGCTATGATACCAGAGTTGAAGAATTCTACATATTCCATTTCGTGACTCAAACCCTAGGACCTCAGAGGCTATCGTCACCGGTGGACCGGAGGAGGTGGGAGGTGAGGAGCGGATCCAGACGATTGTTGGGGGGGGGGAATGGGCATCGTAGATTTTTTGCTAAATAATAAACATATTTGATATTATATTGCATATTACTTATGCACTGTTGATATACTATACACTATTATTGTTTAAACAATTACGTAATACGAGCATAATTGGATACTTAAATCAATTTTGCCAAATACAGGAAGGTAAACGAAAACTCTGGGCCTTGTAGGGGGGAGGCATGGTCCCCGTGCGCCAGTGGGAGTGGCGGCTCAGCGACGTTGGCCACGAAAGAAAGAACGGCGGGCAGGTGCCCGAGAGATTCCAACCGGGGCGGCCGGTCGGCCTCAGCCGTCAGTTTATCAAATAAAGCGATTTCGCGCGTCAGGGGCGCCCCCGAAGCGCCGAACTCTCCTCCCTTCCCCCTCCCCTCCCACCCCGCATTGGCACAGAAGCCGCTTTTTGAAGATCGCCCATTACGAAGTTGACGTCATATAACACCTCCAACAAGTTACATACAGTTGATATACTATACTGTTGTTATGTGTACGGATGTAGGCCGCCAAAGGCCTAGAGTTTTCGTTTACCTTACTTTATTTGGCAAAATCGATTTAAATATCCATTTATGCTCTATTATGTAATTGTTTAAACAATATATTGTATAATACATCAACAGTACTGTAAATTGTTGAACTTTCTGTTGTCACATTAAATACTCGGATAACTAAATTAGCATCAAAATTCTACAGCAGCTATTTCCTTTCCTGGAAGTTTCGTCGCAAAGGCGATGGCGCGGTGCATGGGGGCCACCGCAACCGAGTCACCTCGCGCAACCTTTGTTACCGCTTCCTGCCTCGCTGTTCACAGTAGATCTCGGCAGAACGGCACAGAGAGAGGTTTATTTTTAAATATTCACCATGGTAAGTGCTTTTGTTCCATAATATGTTTTTCATCACAAATATTTTAATGATATGATTCTAATATATTTATATTATTGTGATATATTTGTATGTATATTTGTATATATTTATTTATATTGTAATGTACGTAGTACTCTGTAATATGTTTACATCATATTATTTATATTCTTATAATTTTGACTATTTTTTTAAATGCAGAAGAGATTGTATCATATACGCGATGAGGAGAAAATTCTTGAACTTCTGCTTTGTGAATGTTGTTTGCAAAAAGAACATTGTTAAAAGTGAAAATTTTATTTGTACTCGTTTCCAAAATATGTATAAACACTTGGAAGTAAACACGTATTTACTAAAGATATAAAATAGTTTATTATTAATTGTTTTCTTGACATTTTTACTGTGGGGCGACTGAGGCACCCCGCGCGCCTCAATTTGTTACAAAACCTGGCGTAACTACGACCGGTTTAAAACCCGTCATGCTAAAGACTTGTTATATCTTCAATAATTTGCTGATAATCATTTCAAAATGTATTCGTAATTGTTCAAATTACAAACATGTATTAACTCAAATGGTTAAATGTATTTAAAAATAGAATATACTATTGTATGTATGTTAGAGTTCCTTAAAAGGTCTAACTTCCAAAACGTTCATATGTAATGTTACAATGTAAAAAAATATGTAATTTACATAAGTATAAACTCTGTTATGAAAACAATTATGTTTATACGAAAACCCTTGCAAGACTAAATAAGTCGAACAAGGATTAATAAGCGAAAAATCATTCCCCTATTCAATGCAGCGATACATTTATAGAATATCTGTCTTTCCTTTCGGGGAGGACAGAGTTCTTTCAAATGTATTTATTTAAAGTGGATAGAGAGAACTATCATGTTCCGACTTCACCGTCAGTCAGGACATCGTCTTGTCAATTGCGCAGTCGATAGGAAATGGGTATGTATTTTTTTAGGTCGCGTTTGTTTTGCAGTAATCTACGTATAAGAAACAACGGATGATTGATTAAACTATTGACACAATATGGCGACTGCCCGTAGTACAGGACACACAAATTGTAGTCTTTACAACATTAATTTAGTTAGAACCGTTTTAATATTCATGCCTTCGATCAGAATGAAGTTTCTATTAAGAAAAAAAGGACAAGAGCATTCTCGTTAATTTTTTAGGTGTAGTTCATCATCTAATGAGAAAATTAAATTGGAAAGTATTGGAAATACTGTATGCTTTTCAAAATGCTGTTGAAATTTGAAAACTTTGGAAAATTACGTATTTATTTTCAAAAGATCAACAAAAACGCACTTCTTTCTTTTTGGAAAAGTAACACACTAAAGGTTAATAGCTCGTAAAGATAATAAATGCATCTTAAAGAGTTTTATCTTCGAAGACCGTTCAAGCGACGATAGACAGGTTTCAATTTCACGTGCCATGGAGCAATTTAGTTCGATTTTCGTTAGATACGCCCAAAAATGAAGGATGAGAAAGTTGGAAAAAGCATTTCCGTCATGTAATTTTATCGGCTGAGTAAGATAGTTGAAACTTTTATGCCATTACTTTATCAAAAAATATTAACCAAATGACTTTCATTAGCACATTACGTATCGCCTATTACTTTTAATTTGATCTTCATATAATTAACTAATTTTGTCCGTCAATTCAAAATTTTAAGTTTCAAATTAATACTAATGTTGGCAATTTGAATGAATGAAATTTGTAATAGAAAATCTTTTAGGTGTTTAAATACTCAGAAAAAACTAATGGTGCTACACAGCACAAACTTTCTCACAATAGAATGAATATCATCAATACATTAGAATCAATACATTAGAATGTTATTGTTATGTACAACGAGACACCCATATATGTTTCATTAATATCATACAGAAATTACGGGAAAACTACTAACTTTTATAAAAAATTTACATAAACTTTTCAAAAGAGATAATTTTGTACAACAAAGTTTACCTGAGGCAAAAATCTGTATCTTCAATTTTGTAGTTTTGAATTATTTTGCAATAATTTTCGAAAAAAACGAGCAATACCCATTAATGGACTAGCGTCATATTTTTTACATACTATTATTACATAAGTGGAGAAAATTTAAAGAAAAAATTGGAGTAAACAAACTCTCAATTTCAATTTTGGAGTTTTGAAATAGTTTTTTGCAATTTTGAAAAATCGGAATTTTAACGAAAATGACGTCCTTTGCATTATCCAATAACAAAATTTAATAAAAAAACTTGGAGCAATTTTTTTGAAAATTTTGTAAATGTCCGAGAGGCTTGATGTAAAGTACACACCAAAATTAATATATCGGTTTCAAATTCAGGAGCCGCGACATCAGCCAGAACGATCGGAGAATATCAAATTGGGAGAAAATCGGCCTGAACGGTTTAGGCGCTAGAGTTGACCACAGACGAACGGACGGACGGACGGACGGACGGACGGACAGACGTTTTGCCGTCAATCCTTTTTTCGGTATCAAGAACCAACAAAACATGGATTCTGGCAACACCATTTGTTACAGGATTTTTTTTCTAAATTTAGCAACTGGATTTATCCACTTTTTCATTACCAGAACCCGGCTATACGAGTTTCTCTGGCGAAAATTCGCCGTTTTCTAGCGCACGATTACGTAACTTTCTCTTCTTACGAAGAATTCGTAAGCCAAGAAAGTAAAGAGGTCTTTGAGAATTTTCATTCACTAGTTTTGTTTTAAAACTACGCATTAAAAATGTTTGTTTCTATATCAAATGCTTCGTATTTAGTAAATCGGAGGCAAAATACGCAAGAATAATTGCGTTTCGTAAATTTTGAACTAATTTTTCTTTTATTTGGATTTGATTTTTGACGAGAAATAAATTCATTTTTTAATTCTGGTAGTATCTTTATTTTTAAGTTTTGGTTTTCAAAGGAAAGCATGAAAGAAAACATCTGTAAAGCTTAAATCACATGATCAAACCATGCGTACTGGACAAATTGTTGATAAAGTAATTAAAGTAGAAACTGGCTTTCAATTTCACCCAAGATATTCTTTTTGTAATCAAACCGATTCTATCTTAATTTCAAAAGTGACCTCAAAATATTGTTTTTTATACATTTCATTATGAAATTCTTGAAGTGTTTCATCAACGACGGCATGTCGCGTAAGTATTTGAGAATATCTACGTCAGAACGATCACCTGCTAGGGTACTATTAATTCCCAATTGTATGTGATTTCTTTTTCGAAGTCAATTTATTTTTATCTGAAAAGTTTACGACATTAAAGAGCAAAAACCGCCAGATTGGTATCACTAGTAACCCAATATACCAATTTTTAAAAATATAAAGAAATGGAAATATGTTCACTTTCATATTAATTTAATATCACATTCATAATACAACTGAATTCATTTCATAAACCAAATAAGAAAACTTAGCAATCTTCTTCTCTCATTTGAGTCAGTTAAAAAATTTACTGCAAATCTAACGAAAGAAACCTTATTACAAAACATATAATAACAAAAAATATCCTTTCAAAACAATATGCGAGTAAAACCTTTAATTCACCTCTTTCTTAAGAGAACAAAAACTCATTTCGGCTGCGTTTATCCCCGACTTAAAAACAATTTCCGGCTCCAAATCCATGGATATCTGTGTGCAGGGGTGTCACGGATTTCAGCACCCCTGCCCTTGCTTTCTCTTCTTCAATTGTTTTTCTGTCGCTCTGTGTTCCTCTTCGCGTGCCTGTCTTGTAGAAACGAGTCTCAAAATGCCCTGATCACGAGATACTTGTTCGAGGCTTCAAGGAGATGGACACCCATCGGAAAATATGATTTTAAAATTATGAAAGATGAGAAACATAAGAAAATGAAGCATGAACTTTGGAGAATAACAGAATTGAAAGTGAGGTGAGATTTGTAAGAAAAGGCGGCGATGAGGAGCAATGATGGGCTCAGAATAACAATGTTCTAGGATGGAAACAAGGACATCTAGGAGAAATAAAACAAATAGCAGGAAACCACAGGAACTACAGAATGCATATAAGAAAAGAGAATCGCAAAAAATAAACAAAATGGAAGTAAACAGGTTTTTCAAGACTGTATATCATAATTAACTGAATAATTCATTGAAAAATAAAAAAAATATAGATGGTATGACGAAACCAAATATATTATGTTTTTACTAACTTCCAAAGTTGGTATTAAAAATTAACATATATGGCCTCCCACTCTTGTAAGTTAACTCTCTGGAACTAGCTTATGAACACTTTCACATCTACCAAAAAAGTAGTTTTATTACTAATTTTTAGAATTTTTATTACTAGATTTAAACATCTCAAAATGCGAAAGTCAGAACGGGCGCCTAGACACGGATTAATTGAAATCCTGACAGGGATGCATTCGTCCTTTTCACAGGAACCAAAATCTCATAGGGCAGTGATCGCTAAACGGTCGATCACGAACTACTAGCAGCGCGCGGGGCAATGTTCGGAGGATTACGGTGTCGCGCTCTGCTTGTCTCACCTGGACTTGTTCTACAGAGCACAAATAAGTACAGAAACAGACTCGCTGATGAACCTTTTGGACAACTGTATTCAATTGGCAGTCACAACCTACCAGCTCTACATAAAAAAAACTTATGACAAAAAAGAGTACCATTCTTCTCATTAGTAAGTCTGATGAAATTGTACGTTTATAATTAGCTACTAATTGCGTATATTTCAACTTTTTTGTAAGCGCAATCATATACTAATTTATTTTTCTTGTATACAGTTTTATTAAAATTTGTTTCATATTTACTAGAAGTGTAAGTTTATAGACAATAAACTAATGTTAACATTTGAAAAAAAATTCTTGTTTTTTTAGCTCACTTTAGATCTGAAAATGGCGTGGCTGCTCGTAAAGTTTCGAAAGTTTGGAGACCACTGTTCTAGGGGGAGGGGCTGCGGCATCCGCCTCTTCGATTCTCGTCCTGGCGCGCGCGTTCGCCTGTGAGAGTATGGCCGAGGAGCAGCGGCGCGGAACCGCATTGGTAGCGCTTCGGAGGTCGCGTGGGTGTCAGTGCCCACGGTAATCTCGAGGGTTAGCAGTGTTCTCAACGTGCATACCGAGAAGTGCACTCGGTGGCGAGGCATGAGGTTACAGGGGACGATAGAGTGGGGCGAAGCGCGCACCCACACGTGGCCTTCAGCCCTGCGCCCCCACTTCCCGCTCCACCCCTCGCCGCCTAGATCTGTGCTCGGCCTGGACCACTCATTCTTGTTCTATTCCTGCCATGTTTGTCCCCGTTCCGCCCAGTCCCCCCTCGCTCTGTCCTCGACTCGGCCCTGTCCTCTCCCTACTTTCCTCCCGTTCCCACTTGGTTGTCTCCAGTTCACACCCCGCCCTCTCCGTGTTCCTTTCTTCCACTTACACCATCCTCTAGCCTCCACTCACATCGTCCTTTCCTCATCCCTGGCCCTTCGTATCCTCTCCCCTCCGCTTTTCTTTTCTTTTCTTCCCTTCCCTTTTCTTCTCTTCTTTCCTCTACTCTTCTCTTCTTTCCTCTACTCTTCTCTTCTTTCCTCTACTCTTCTCTTCTTTCCTCTACTCTTCTCTTCTTTCCTCTACTCTTCTCTTCTTTCCTCTACTCTTCTCTTCTTTCCTCTACTCTTCTCTTCTTTCCTCTACTCTTCTCTTCTTTCCTCTACTCTTCTCTTCTTTCCTCTACTCTTCTCTTCTTTCCTCTACTCTTCTCTTCTTTCCTCTACTCTTCTCTTCTTTCCTCTACTCTTCTCTTCTTTCCTCTACTCTTCTCTTCTTTCCTCTACTCTTCTCTTCTTTCCTTACTCTTCTCTTCTTTCCTCTACTCTTCTCTTCTTTCCTCTACTCTTCTCTTCTTTCCTCTACTCTTCTCTTCTTTCCTCTACTCTTCTCTTCTTTCCTCTACTCTTCTCTTCTTTCCTCTACTCTTCTCTTCTTTCCTCTACTCTTCTCTTCTTTCCTCTACTCTTCTCTTCTTTCCTCTACTCTTCTCTTCTTTCCTCTACTCTTCTCTTCTTTCCTCTACTCTTCTCTTCTTTCCTCTACTCTTCTCTTCTTTCCTCTACTCTTCTCTTCTTTCCTCTACTCTTCTCTTCTTTCCTCTACTCTTCTCTTCTTTCCTCTACTCTTCTCTTCTTTCCTCTACTCTTCTCATCTTTCCTCTACTCTTCTCTTCTTTCCTCTACTCTTCTCTTCTTTCCTCTACTCTTCTCTTCTTTCCTCTACTCTTCTCTTCTTTCCTCTACTCTTCTCTTCTTTTCTCTACTCTTCTCTTCTTTCCTCTACTCTTCTCTTCTTTCCTCTACTCTTCTCTTCTTTCCTCTACTCTTCTCTTCTTTCCTCTTCTCTTCTTTCCTCTTCTCTTCTTTCCTCTTCTCTTCTTTCCTCTTCCTCACCCCACCTAGATTTCTCGTCCCGACCCAACTCTCTTCTCATCCGCTCCCCATCCAGTCTTCTCCACAACCTGCTCTTTCCTCACTCCCTACCCAGTGTCCCCTCGCCACCACTCCGTTCTTCCCACGTCGCGGCTTTGCCTTCTTCTCCTTCGCCACTCCCAGGGGCGGATGGGGCGAATCCAGCCGATCATTTCGGAGGGAGCCGTGATAGATTTTTGTTAAATAATAAATATTTGTTATATAATGCAGAGTTGGATAACATAATAAAACACAATAATATTGTTAATCATATCAGATCGTTAAGATTAAGTTAGATGGGACATGTTTACAGAATGAATGACGATAGGCTAGTAAAGAAAGTCTTCGGATTGAATCCTATTGCAACCAGAGTTAAAGGAAGACCGAAGACAAGATGGAAAGATGATCTCAAGACTATGAAAATAAGAAACTGGACCGTGAAAGTGAACAACAGAAAAGAATGGAAGGCCATAGTTGAACAGGCCAAAACCATTAGCAAATAATGTTGTTGAGCCTCACTAAGAAGAATAAATATTTGTTATTATGTTGTGTATTATTTAAGAGTCATCCATAAATTACGTAGTGCTAAAGGGGGAGGGAGGGTATCTGAGGTAGCGTTACGCTGCGTTACATAGAGATAGGGAAGTACGTTACAAGGGGAGAGGGGGTATTGAAAATACTCGAAATTGTGTTACGTCATTTATGAACGGTCTCTTATGTGTATATATGAAACTATACAGAATAAATTTTTAAATAACTACATAATTCTAACATAAAGAAATATTTAAATCAATTTTGCCAAATAAAAGAACACAAACGCAAACCCTAGCCCTTTTGGAGGGGGACATGGCCTGGATCCGCCAGTGGCCGCTCCGACCTCGAGTTCGAAGTGAAGAGAGATGCGCTGTTTCACGCGAAACACTCCAGCGCCCTCGAGCGGCGCAGTTGCCTCCGCCCATCCCCGTCCTCGCCCTCGCCCTCGCCCTCGTCCTCGCCTCCTGCACTCTCGTCACTGCCTCCGGCGCGCGCGCTATCTACCGCCAGCGATCTATCATCACGCGAATGCCCACGCGATGGAATGTTCCGTGATTGGACACACGTTGGGGGGGGCGTGCTGTGAAGGGAAAACGAGGTGCTTTCGAGATCTGCGAGGTACGTTAGAAAGACCTCCGTCAAGCTGCAACCCCACTTGTCAGAAATTCAAAATTAACTAGCCTATAATTTTGAACTAATTATGTACTAATTTTGTACCAAAAAAATTGTACTCAACTATAAACCAATAAAAAACGACATTCAAAAGTGGGGGTGCTAGACGTCAACCTACAACCCCCACTTTTCAGAAATTCAAGAAAGACACCACGTCTATCATATACGGGTCTCAATGAAACAACCAGTTCAATTGACCGTAGTTTCATTATTTCTGCCAACAGTGTTGTATCTTTCAAATAATAGACAACTCTAAGTATTCAAAACATGCTTTAGAAGGTCACGGGAATGTGATTCTTGAATATTTTGTCGATGGCATCCGGTTTTCATACTGAACTTGCCAAGAAGGGATTGAAATATTCGTAAATAAATAACAGTATGTAACGATACAAATATGAACACAGTTAATTAAAAATATTCACAACATCAATACCAAAATCGGAATCTAATCATAAGAGTTTATTAAAGCAGAATTCTTCTTTAGCAATCTGTTTTTGTATGTGCCCCCCACCCCCCCGCTGCATGCATTTTGATGTACTTAAGGCATACATTTTTGTGAGCACTGTGAACTTGCCACAAGTGCATTATCTTTTGGTAGCAATTGAAGGAATGAGATATGCCTTTTGGAACGCTTATTCTGAACTAGCCGTACAGCAACGTGTTCTATAAATACAACACGGTTTCTATTTCGTACGATACAATCCCTACAAAACTACTTAAATGAAAATAGAGGACTGCTGAACAAAAACTGCTAGACAAACCACACAAAAAAAGCACAAAGAATTTGTCAAAGAATACAAAAAAAAACTTTAACAATTTCACAAAACTCTTGCAATGTTGCGAAACACAAAATTAAAGGCACACACTGACCAAGCGATGCTACCTGACTAACACAGAAAAGAAAAACCAAATGAATGTAACATTGAAAGGTTACGAGGCACACATGGCTGGGTTGTCGAACCACATCACTGTCACAGCACCACAGCTCCTACAATTTACCAGGCTGTCTAGTAGAGGGTCTCAAATGCAGAAAGCGTGAAAAATGCCCTCCACCGCCGTGGATGCTTCATGCTCCCAGTCCACCATAGCTCCTTCCGCTTGGCCCACACTCCACCAGCTTTGTCGCCCGCTGTCCACTCGTGTTCTGGCGCTGCCCCGGGTTCAGACCCCGGGCAGGGCGCAGGGGGGCGGGCAGCCGGCTAGCTGGCGGCGGGGGGCGGACGCAGGCGGGGGGAGAGATAGGGGCGGCGACGGCGCGATGGTGTTGGTGGCGGCGATGACGGTGGCGATGTAGTGACGTCACCGGTGTCGGCGGTGAGGGTAGCTGATTGCAACCTGGCCGGGCGGCGGAAGAACTGTCACATGCTTCAAGGCGCGGGGAAACAATGATTCAATTAATGTTTTCATTCCATTTCATTGATTGATTGATTGATGATTTTTTTTAAGTGGGACGCGCGAACTTTGGAGTTGGCGCCCCCATAACACACTGGTGTAGCATGGAACTCCCATAATTTAGCGGGATTACCGCAAGGAGTGCCCAGGTGGGCGGAAGTCGCAGGAACTTGTCCGCACCGAGCGAAATGTGCCAACATTTATTCGGGCCGGGCGCATGGCGATGCTTGAGTCCAGTACCGTCCGCCTCTCACTCCCTTCCTTCAGCAACAAGCACTGAGAAGTCCACCACAGTTCTGCATTAGCTTGAGAGACTCCATTCCTACTATAAACACGTGAGGAGGGCATACAACAAACAAAGCATAGGCGTTTGCCTAGCGTACATATTGTAATCACCTCTAACCATTACTGAATACCTCGTAACAATTATCCCTACATAGAAGTAACAAAATCACATAGAATTTGTAGCAGTGCTTAATCAAAAAATTATACCAATTAGTACAACAAGGAATTAACAAAACGCCAAGTGGCAGGCCCACGCAGTATGACCTATAAAATGATAGTGGTACGCCTGTTCACCAGGCGGCGAAGCGAAAGAAAAATCAGCTGAGCATCTCTGGTCGACAGAGGGGGAAAAAGTAGAGATAAATATCATGGTTTGGGGCTTACTCGTGGGAGGATCTAGCCAGTGCACATAATTTTTTGTACTGGTCGCAATAACTTGCCCTGGTTAGTTCGTACTTCAACAGTACGCACGACCCCGGCTTGATCAGGGAACAATTTCTCCACTACACCTAATTTCCATTGAGAGGGCGGAGATTCCTCAATTAAAAGTACTAAATCATTTACAGCTGGTGGAGGTGACTCCCTTTTCCACTTCACCCTTTGTTGCAAGGTGTGGAGGTAATTTCGCGACCAATATTTCCAAATTATTGCTAATTTGTTATTTAAATGGCGGAACTGTTGTGCAGGAGTAATCTGCACAAGAGGCGAGTCAGTATCTATAGGAAAAGTATTAAGCGCATGCCCGTAGACTAAGTGATTCGGGGTTAAAATCAAATTCATATCCGTATCTGTAGACGTGACTTCAAGCGGTCTTGAGTTTAAACAAGCTTCTATTTTGGCTAAGAGGGTGTACAATGTAAGCAAGGGCACAACTTGTTGCCCTAAAGCGCGACGCAAATGGAATTTAAGACTTTTAACACAAGCCTCAGCTAACGAGTTTCGGTGAGGAGAGTAGGTGGGACAAAAGTGCCAGGAGGTACCCTGCACTGATAAAAAATTGGTGATAACCTCTAAATCCCGAGCGGAAAGAACAAAGCGATTAGCCTCTGCTAGGATACGACTAGCACTTTTGAATGTACTAGCGTTATCACTGTACATGTGCACAGGATAACCTCTTCTCGACCCAAAACGTTCAAAGGCCGCAATGAATTGAGAGGAAGATAGATTTTCGACAATTTCTAAATGCGAAGCTTTCGTGGAATGGCATATAAATACAGCAATCCAAGTCTTCTGAGACATTTTTGATCTCGTGAGAGACGGCCTTGTCAAAATTGGGCCACAATAATCTAAGGATGTGTGAGCCCATGGCCGAGAAGGATTTACGCGGCTAGGAAGCAACGAACCCATAATCTGCTGCACGGGTGCGGCGCGCCAGCGCCGGCACGTCAGACAAGCATTTATTACTTTTTTTGCTACCCGTCGTAGGGAGGGAATCCAATACTGCTGGCGCACACATCCCATCATCATTGCCAAGCCCGCATGTAGAAATGCGAGGTGTATCATTTCTAAGAACAGGACAGTAAATTTGTGGTTAGGCGGAAGTATAATAGGATGCTTGTTTAACCTCTCCACCTGAGAATTCATTAACGGCCACCCACCCGTAAAGCCCATCAGGGCCTAGATAAGGATTCAAGCTAAGGAGCGATGACTTGGGAG
Source organism: Acheta domesticus (assembly GCA_031308135.1). NCBI lineage: Eukaryota > Metazoa > Arthropoda > Insecta > Orthoptera > Gryllidae > Acheta > Acheta domesticus. The sequence continues at coordinate 192,370,049 of JAHLJT010004567.1, forward strand.
GTAATCCCTTTTCTTTTGAAAGTGCCTTATATTCAAGGGGGTACATGTCTTGTTGAATGAGCCTTATAATAACCACTGTGGCTTCTCTCAATTCAAGCGGTGCCAACCAACCCCTTCTCCGCATCTGAGCCGAAGCAGGGTCAATGCGAGCAACAATTGCAGCCCGTATATTGTTAATGAATCTTAAGCATAGCGCCAACACCCTTATCAATTTGTGATATTTTGAATATCTGCTAAGCAGCACTTGAACAAATGAATTTTGGTTTTCACCTACATCTGACGAGGGCATACTTGTTTGGTATGCAGTGAACATACAACAGAGAGCATCTACCTTACCATTATCCGCTACCTCAGCATCGACAAACGGCTTGGCCCACATTGACACTGGCTGCTTCAGCCACGGCGGTCCTACAAACCAGAGGGTACTGTGTTGCAGTGCCTGGGGGGAGACACCACGGGTTAGCAGATCAGCGGGATTCTGTCTCGAGCTTACATGGCGCCAACAAGATAGTGGATAGGATGCCACTATCTTTGAAACTCTATGCGCAGTGAAAGCATCCAATTTATGATTGCTTTTCACCAACCAGTGCAAAACAATAGAACTATCTGAAAAAAGATACACTTGATTAATAGAACACACAATTTTCAATGCTCTTATTACCTTCTTGGTCAAGTCTACCAATAACAATGCACTACACAACTCCAAGCGAGGAATAGTAGACCCTGCCAGGGGAGCAAGTCTTGATTTAGAGCACAACAAGTGGCTATGCACAACGGATGCAGAATCATGATTAACTAAGTATAATGCAGCTCCGCACGCCTTATGAGAGGTATCACAGAATCCTACCAGACAAGAGGGAAGGTGACCCTGGGGTAACACCTTGCGTGGGAATATAATTGATGGCAGTAAAACAATCTCATTAACCAAGGACTGCCAACAACAAGTAAGATCAGAATCAAGAGGAGGATCCCAATCCAACTGTAAAGACCACAATTTTTGCAGAAAAAGCTTCAACTTTACCAAGAAAGGATTCACAAACCCTAATGGGTCATAAATAGAGGCTATTAAGTGCAACACAACCCTTTTTGTTATACACGGGAGGTTGAAAGTGTTTGGATCGGAGTGTTTGCTGTATGTAATGCAAAGTGTGTCTTTATCAGTGTTCCAAGTCAAACCCAATATTCTGTGTGTATTGTCTGAGGCCAGAGGCGTGGAAGTGTATTGTGTGTGAGTGGTGTTGAGAGTGGCCAGAAACGATGAAGAATTGCTATTAACCTTTCTCAAATTAAAATGAGCTCCCTTAACACTTTTACAATCCTTTGAAATAACGATGCTGCCTTCTCAGCACAGTCACTCCCAAACAGCAAGTCATCTACATAAAATCCCTGCTTGATGGCTGAAGCCACCTCAGGATCAATTTCATTTATTTCCTCAGCCAACTTGTTGAGACACCTTGTACTCAGAAATGCGGAGGGGGCCATACCATAAGTAACGGTTTGCAAAGTAAAAATTTTAATAGGGTCGTGAGGGTTCTCTCGCCACAGAATTCTCTGAAATTTAGTATCAGCATCATGCACCCGAACCATTCTATACATTTTCTCAATGTCTGCTGTGAAACAAACATTAAACAATCGAAATCTAAGCATGATGTCAATGAGCTCTGATTGCACGTTAGGGCCAGCGTAGAGTAGGTCGTTTAAACTTAACCCAGAAGAAGATTTGGCACTACAATTGAAGACCACGCGCAGTGGTGTAGTAGGGGATTGTGGATTCAACACACAAAAATGAGGTATAAAATAGAAAGGAGGTGCTATCTTACTGACACATTCAACTGCATGCCCCAATTCAATGTATTCTCTCATGAACTTGACATAATTATGCCTTAATTCTCTATCTTTAGAAAATCTGTTTTCTAAAGCAAGCAAAAACTGTTTGGCCACAAAATGTGAATTCCCCAATAATTGTGGAGGACGTTTAAAAGGCAAAGATACACAAAATTGCCCATTCTCCAACCTAAAGGTGTCATCATTAAATTGTTTTTCACAAGGATGCTCCAAGTGTGAGAAGTTTTCATCACGAGAAGAGGAAATCCTCTCAGAATTCCAAACATTCTCATAATCATTGACTAAGGAAGGAGAGTGTGCAGTTAAGAAAAAGCACTGATCTGGGGGTGCCGCACTTGGCAACAGTGTGGGCAATCGATCCCCCGCAATGACATTACCAAACTTAGTATCAAGAATAAAAAGCTTTGAACAATGGCTGCTCTTCTTAGTGTTAAGCACCTGAAAAAATAAAGAAGAGCTTAATAAAATATCTAATTTTTTAGGAATAAAGAATTGGTCATCAGCCAATTTTAGGTCAGCAGGCAGCTTCAGGGCAGCTAAATTAATGTTCCTCCGGGGGGTGGCTTTGGAAATAGCAGGGACCACTAAACATTCTATTGCCCTTTTCCACCTACAACACCGCGAGGAGATTAACACATGAACTCTAGCATTTGAACCAGAAGTAAGAGCATTAACAGAATGAATAGTAGCATTGTGCCTAATTCTTTTGAGACGGAGGGCCTGTACCAGTGATTCAGTTATCAAGGAAACTTCACTACCAGAATCAAGTAATGCCCTGGCTGGCAGGGTTTGGCCCAATTCATTTGCTGCATTAACAATGGCTGTGGGAAGGAGAGAACCAATATTAAATGTCTGGCTAAGAACCAAGTGTGATAACGTGGAAACCTTAGTATCGTGTGGTTGTTTTGCAGTAATCTGGGTGGCAGATGCTAGTCCAGCAGAGGTGTTGGGAGCACTAGAACGATGAGGTGATGCCAAATTATGGACATTTTGTGTAGAAAATTTATGAAGCATTGAGTGGTGGTTCTTACCACAAGTTTTACAACTTCGCTGTGAGCAATGATGAGAAGGACCCTTCCTTCGAAGACAGTTGTAGCAGAGTTGATGAGAAGAGACAAAATCCCATCTCTGCTGGACAGCCAGGGTACGAAAACGAGGGCAGGCGAAAAGTGGGTGCTCTCCAGAACTGCAGGCAATGCAGGCTTGAGCTGATGACCCCTCTTCCAGCTGAAACACCTGTTTGGCAGGTGAAGATTGTGTAGGGCGCTTAGATTTACTAACTGAAACAGAATTCACATCAGGATTAGCAAGAGGGGCAATGTCTAGGGCTCTTGCCCGGAGTGAAAGAAAATCTAAAACATTTTGCAATGGAACAATATCATTTTTATCTTTAGCAAGGAAAAATGCTTCCCTTGTTTTGTTATCCAATTTACTGAGCACTAAAAATTGTACTATTATTTCAGCCATAGGGACTGTAGTGGGAACTGCTGACATAGATAGCCAGTGAGAAGTTACTACATTGTGCAATTCTCTTAAGGAGGAGGCATCACCAATTTTGAGGGAAGGAAAGGAGAAGAGAGCATGAATGTGCTCTTCTAAAATTTTTGATTTATCATCATAACGATCTCTTAATAAAGCCCAGGCCTGTTGAAAGGATCTGTCTGATACGGTGAGCACAGAAATCAACTTCAGAGGTTCGGCCTCAAGACTACTCATTAAATGCACCAACTTTTGTGAGTCCGGTATCTGTACCTGATTAATGACTAATTGAGTAAACAAATCACGAAAACGTTGCCAATTTCTATACCTTCCATCAAATTTTGGAATTTTAATGCTTGGTAGCGAGGCATGATGACACGCCGAGGCAACAGTAGGAGGCTTTTCAAAGGGCTCGTATTTTTCATTCAATAGCTGTTTTACTGCCAAGTAAGCATTTTCACATTGCGAAAAATTTTGTTCATGAATCGTGCCAAAGAACTCTGTGGAGCTGATCGCATCCATTTTAAGAGCCTCGATATCCTTCCAAACCTCACATAACCTGTCTCGCAAGCACGCGAGACTTGCTAGAGTTGCCGGTTGCAAAGCTTTCAAATTACCTTCAATTCGTGAAATTTCCCAAATGGCAAGACTCCACCTTTGTGACAATCTTAATTCAACTGCACCTGGCTCCTTAGCCCGTACCTTTGACTGAGACATGGTTAAATAAGCTTGCTTACTAATGAAAAGAACTGAAATAATTCACAATAGCATTTAAAGGGTATCAAGTTTCATACGCGAAAAAACCATCTAAAAATTTAAGTACCGACATGTATTTGTTAATTAGAAGTCAACACCACTTTCATAAGCAAAATGAGCTATGTAACTATCGTCAAAATGCATTTAACCCTACAAACTTGAGAACCTAAGATCAGGAACGTGAAATATGAGGTTAGGAAAGCTGCGTAAGATTTCCAGGAATTGGAAAGGCGTAACCAAGAACATGCTTTTAATTTGCACCATACAAACCGCATAAAACAAAGCGCACATAACACAAGTAAATGTTAACAACAGCAATGCTAATGATTCTACTGTAATTCTGCCTTTTTTTATTAAGAAGGCACGCACGCGCGCGCGCGCGCGCGCGTGGACCACGGCTGCATGGCACATCGTTCCATGGAGCATCTTCGCACGGTCAGTGTTACCAACGAACGAACGAAATATTCGTTCCCGGGTTTCGGCACCATTAAATGTCAAAGAATACAAAAAAACTTTAACAATTTCACAAATCTCTTGCAATGTTGCGAAACACAAAATTAAAGGCACACACTGACCAAGCGATGCTACCTGACTAACACAGAAAAGAAAAACCAAATGAATGTAACATTGAAAGGTTACAAGGCACACATGGCTGGGTTGTCGAACCACATCACTGTCACAGCACCACAGCTCCTACAAATTACCCAGCTGTCTAGTAGAGGGTCTCAAATGCAGAAAGCGTGAAAAATGCCCTCCACCGCCGTGGATGCTTCATGCTCCCAGTCCACCATAGCTCCTTCCGCTTGGCCCACACTCCACCAGCTTTGTCGCCCGCTGTCCACTCGTGTTCTGGCGCTGCCCCGGGTTCAGACCCCGAGCAGGGCGCAGGGGGGCGGGCAGCCGGCTAGCTGGCGGCGGGGGGCGGACGCAGGCGGGGGGAGAGATAGGGGCGGCGACGGCGCGATGGTGTTGGTGGCGGCGATGACGGTGGCGATGTAGTGACGTCACCGGTGTCGGCGGCGAGGGTAGCTGATTGCAACCTGGCCGGGCGGCGGAAGAACTGTCACATGCTTCAAGGCGCGGGGAAACAATGATTCAATTAATGTTTTCATTCCATTTCATTGATTGATTGATTGATGATTTTTTTTAAGTGGGACGCGCGAACTTTGGAGTTGGCGCCCCCATAACACACTGGTGTAGCATGGAACTCCCATAATTTAGCGGGATTACCGCAAGGAGTGCCCAGGTGGGCGGAAGTCGCAGGAACTTGTCCGCACCGAGCGAAATGTGCCAACACGCATCTACTCAAGAAAAAAAAAAAAAATCTCATACAACTCTGCAAAACATTAAATATTTTTACAAAAAGTTTTTTTCACGAATATTGCAAAAACGCGTATATACAGTACGTAGAGTCTTCATTTGATCTCGCAATCCATGTCCGGAAGCACCTGATCTCATTTGGCAAGAGGTGTGTTAATTTGTCGTCAGTTAAGAGAACAGTGTCTCAACATCGGGGAGATTAACCATTTGCAACTTTTCTGTTTCTGTGTATATCCAATTCAAGACTATCAGGTACGCAGCTAACATGCTGGAATCCTTATAGGCTGAGCGAGGCATGGCACGGTGGGGTGGAATATGAGCTGGGAAACAAAGTGTTTCTGCCGTTTTGTCCGATATGTTCTAGAAACAAAATTGTGATACTGAAGATGTGAAGGGAAGTTACGATTGATTCATCTCTTTATTATAAATATAGCAATCTTCATTATTTAATGAAAAACGGCTGTTCGGACAAGCAAGCTGTTTTATTATAAAACCTAATTTACTTATTTTTATATGCGCGTCTCATCATGGCCAAGTTTCTGTACAAGCTATAGTAACAATATATCCTTATTTTACATTCGTAGCTTACGAAATACGTTCATGGAAGCTTAATTCCAAGTCTTTCTGCGCTGTTTTGATCAACACCCGATTCCAAAAGTATCACAGCCTACGGCATCAGCCCAGGCGGCTGTAATCTGAGAACGTTCTGGAATATCTGATTAACAAACTTAACTACGTATGCAATGCACGCCATTAATTTGAAATACTTTACAACTATATAATCCATTGATTAATTTCATATTGTTTAGTTTTTATTCTAAATATGACAATCAAACTGCCTTCTGGTTGGCGAATGCTCTGCGGACCCGCGAACGGTTAGGCAACGCTATCTGATGCAACGCTCGCCGCCAGTCAGTGAAGACAGCTTCAGCGACGCGCAGTCTCGCCAATTTTCATTTTTCTAACGTTGCACTACAGTCTTTAAGCGTATACGCACATAAGCCTTCCTCTGTGTCAATCTCTGCAATGTGTTACTGCGACCTGAATAGTGCAAGTTTATTTATCAAACATGAACATGTTACGTGACGAAACCACACGCCACGCCATCACGCAATGTATTATGGCAAGCACTTATCGCAACGCTTTGCCACTCCTGGGCCGCATGTTCATACTATATTCAAGTGTATGCGTGCAGAACTAATTTCAATTCAGACGTTGTTTTTTAATGTTTTACTGACTTGAACGGTAGTAAGTTAATTAACTATGAACAAGTTGCATCACGCACTGTTGTGCAACAACTGCCAACTACAATCTCATGTTATACGAGTGGACTCAAATGCAGCAGTCAGTCATCCAAAGTTCTAATAACTGGTTTATTTTTACATCACGTGTGCAATGCTGACCAACTTTCAATGCCTCCATGTGACTTGTCATCAGTGATCAAGTGCTGCCAACTACACGCCATCACATGTCGTAGCCACTTCACTGGTGTTACAAGGTGTTCATTGTTCAGTTTCTTGAGAGTGACACCACTGCCAATCTGTGTTGTGCAACGTGTCTGGAGTAATCATCGCTTGTTGCAGCATCACCCACGGTGTTGAATACATCATGCCCACGTAACAATTTCTATTTTTTTTGTATTGCGTTTTCTCTTACAGATTCCATCTTAATAACTTTTGACCTGTGCCACCATGAAACAATTTACGTGATCAATCACAACTTCACGCTCCTTATGTTAAAGTTTGCATAATTGATTTCCATTATTTGATCTTAAATTACTTCTTGTAACATATTCAACAATTCAATTAAACGTATTAATATCACATGTGTTTGCTAATTTCTGAGTAATAGTGACAGAACCTGAATAATCAATTTTCAAGAAAACGGGAGGCCAATAGCTCGCCCAATTTAATCTATTGCTGGTCCTTCATGAAGGTAAGTGAGCCTGAAGGATGACGGGCTGGTTGATATGTAAATGGGTCATGCCCTAACCAGTTCTCAGTCCACTGCTACATATCACCTCCGCCAGCTTTTATGAACACAATTAAATGCATTTGTATTCATGTTCTCCAGATTCACGAGGAGTTTGTTGACCTTTTTTAATTACAATGTTATGTAATGAAACCTGATAAATTATTCCACACACGAAACATCGTATTTGTATAATACGCATGGATAAATAAATAAAAATTAAAAATAAGATAAAATAGACTCCTTTGCAAGAAAATTTAAATGAATTTTTTTCTTGCAGCTAATGTTGCATGAATCACGCATAACATGTTCTGCTGGCATCATTAAATACCTTTCTTTAACCCTGTTTTTACCTGAATTCAACTGAAATTTTAAATTTCGTCCAATTAGAACATGTTAAAATACTAAATTTATGATAGAGCTTTCTGTATTAGTTCCACATAAAAGAGTCCAATTGAGACCGTGAAATACAAGCAAATACGGATCACCATAATGTTCCAGTCTTTAATCAAAGTGTCAATTACTATGTAGTGAATTGAAACAATAGGGTGTGCAATATAAATTTGTATTTCCACATCTTTTCAACAATGAGATTTATTAGATTACTTACAAATAGTTAATTTATTTTGAGTTCGTTCTGTTCAGTTGGACTTAAAGTGGGATAGATAATACATTATGTTTGTAATAGTACTTCTAAGTATTTAGTGTTAAGAATATAATAATACAACATTAAAAAAATAAAAATGAGATTTCAACCCAACTCTTTTCTTTTCCTTTGAGAACACTTGCTTGTTTGTTTTCCAGAAAAGAAGTTTGTTATTTGTTTTGAATGGAGAAATTTTGCGTGTCCAATTCATTTTAGGAAGTTTTACAACTTTTTTGGTGAATAAATAAGAAGTGTGTCTATGTGTTCATAACGACAAAAGATTCTGCCAGAAAAAGAAATTCAGGGTGAGTCATTCCCTGTTGCTAATACGCCGGGACCTTATGCCTTATGTAATGTACAACCTGAATTGGCCAAAATGGGATACTCTTCGTCGTTTAGTTTTGTAAGTAATTAACATTAAACTTTGTATTATGCGCTTGTGCTCGTGTAACACGGGCTACGGCAAGTGAGCGAGCGGCTTCACCTCGCAGTAGGGCTCGCGGCTTCACCTCGCGTCAGGCGTAGGGCACGCCACTTTCCTGGGTAGTCTCGCGTAGGGCACGCCACTTTCCTGGGAAACTCAGTTATTATTAGTATTATCCGCCAAGCCCCGGAAGCGGGCGCAAGGCAAATAGCGCGAGAGGTCAACGCATTACAGTCCGTCACCTGGCGAACAAGAGCGAAGAGATTACGACCTTTCCATTTTCAGCCGGTGCAGCATTTGTGCAGTACAGAATTACCACATCGTTTCGAATTCTCGAGGCATTTCCTTCGCAAATGTAACGAATTTCTGAAATAGTCCTTTGGACAGATGAAGCGTGTTTTAAAATAACTGGAATAATTAATGTGTATAATTTGCATTTGCATTTGGGCCGAGGAAAAGTCTCATGTTGCACGTAGAGTAGCTCACCAAACGTGATTTTCTGTAATTGTGTGGGTTGGCATTGTAGATGAATTTATCATCGGTCCACAGTTCTCACTCGAGTGTTTAAGAGGCGATCAGTACGGTGCTTGAATTTTGTAACTCAGGTACTCCCTTCGCTTTTGTAGGACGTACCGTTGAACTCCGCCTGTGCCTGTCGAAATTTATGCTGGGCTGTTCGACGTACCTGCGATGGCGGGTGCGCTGAGCTGCGCGGCGACGATGGACATTGCCGGTCCCAAGCCCGGAAAAGGAGGAGGGTCTCTAGTGTGGCATTGCTTCCACTTACTTGTGACACATTGCTATCTTCTATCCTATTTTATCACTCTAGATATCTTGTGTTTTGGACCCCGACGCTATTAAGTTTCGAGGGCTAGGGAGTCATTCATTTTCTATTCTTCTGTTTCCTCTTACTTTATCTCCTTACTTCTCTACTCATCTCTGCTATCCATCTTTATTTCTCCTTCACATTCAGAAGAGGAGGGTCTCTTTAGCCATAGAGAAGGCAAACTTCCTAGGGCATGGAAAGCCTGAAGAAAAATTCCCTGGCCCTCCAGGTTGGGGGTTGAAATATTGGGCCTGCCCCCCCCCATTCTTTGTAAAACCCTGTGTTATCACAGTCATTGCAAAAATTCCTAGTAACTTGCCTCGGAATAAACCTAACAGACGACGACTTAAGCAAAGAAAAAGGAAAATGATTTTTGGAAACTGGAATATTTAAGGTCTAGCCACGAAACAAAAAGAAGTACTTGAAGAGATACAGAGATTTAAATGAGATATTATAGTTTCAACGCAGACGAAAAAGAAGGGAAAAGGATGTGAAAAATTGGATAATTATATCCATATATTCAGTGGAGTTAACAAGGAAGAACGAGCAAAGGCTGGTGTCTCAGTTCTGAGAGATAAAAAATGGTCAAACAGCATTAAAAGATGGAATCAGAAAAATGAAAGATTGATATTAGTGGAATTAAAACTGAAAGGATACGAAGTTGTAATAATTGGCGCATATGCTCCGACAGATGATAAAAAGGATACGGAAAAATTAGAATTTTATCAACAATTGATTGCTGTTTTAGAAGAGATTGGAAATAGAAAAGAAATAATTATATTAGGGGATCTGAACGGTCGAACGGGAATAAATAAAAGTAGCAATATAATTGGAAGATACGGAGAACCAGTAACAAACGATAATGGGCATATATTGATAGAATTATGTGAAGAATATAATCTTCGTATTCTAAATAAATTTTTCAAACATAAAGACATACACAAATTTACTTGGATACAAACTACCAGACAGTTGAAGTCAATTATCGATTATGTCATTTGTAAAATCTCCACTAAATTAAAATTTGAAGATGTCAGAGTATATCGAGGAGCAGAATGTGGCTCAGATCACCACTTGCTGAAAGTAGTACTGTACTTTCCATACTCTAATGACAGCAAAGAAACTTCGAAGATAGACGAAAATATGCTCCAAATAAATACAAAACAATATAATTTAAAAAATTAGAAAATAATTCCATTAAATTTATGCTTAAAATACAACTTTCAATAAGATTAAATGAAATTTCCATTTTTCCGCTTTGAATACGTATGAAGAAATAAAAAATAAAATCCATGAAGTAGCAAACGAAATCTTGGGAGAAAAAGAAAAGATTGAGGGTGATTTCAATAAGAGTACCAGGTGGAATAAAGATATTAAAAAACTAGTAGATATTAAGAAGAACCTGTACCACAAATGGCTTTCAACAAAACAACAAGATGATGGAGAAAAATACGTGAAACTAAACAGAGAGGTAAAAAGAAGAGTAACGAAAGCAAAAAATGATGCATGGCAACACCAATGTGAAAGAATAGAAAAGTACTTAGGCGCCCCTCGGTCAAAAGAAGCATGAAAAACGCTTAAAATCATTAAGAACAACTGGAACGACAAATATCAGTTACAAATTATGCAGGTTCAAGAATGGAAGGAATATTATGAAAAGATGCTCCGAGAAGATCGGAAAGAGTTCTTGAATGTAACATGAACTGAAGTAGATTGTAATGAAAGCATTAATGAAATCAGTGTGAAAGAAGTCCAAGAAGCTGTAAGATCGATGAAAAATGGTAGATCTGCTGGACCAGATGATATACCAATAGAATTAATAAAAAGTAGCCCAGATGTATTATTCAATCAATTAGCTTTTATTTTCATCTGTATGATAAGAGGTGGAGATGTCCCTACAGAATGGAAGACAGCGTATATTACAAATATATATAAAAAAGGAGATCATAAAGAATGTACAAATTACAGACCAATAAGTGTAACAAATTCTGTTTCTAGAATTTACGGGAAAATTATAAAGATGAGATTAGAAAACGCTATCAAGAATGTTGAAGAACAAAATGGTTTTCGGGCAGGAAGATCTTGCATTGACGGAATATTTTGCCTTCGTCAAATAATAGATAAGAGGCTGGCACATAATTTAGAGACACATATGGTCTTTATAGATCTCACAAAAGCCTAATACAATGTTCCATTGGAAAAATTGTGGATAATTCTCAGACATCAAAATATAAATATACAATTAATAACAGCAATTCAAAACCTGTACGATGATATGACAAGCTGCATCAAAATTGGAAGAAAGGTAACGAATCCAATTAACATCTCTAAAGGTCTGAGACATGAATGCTGTATAGCACCTACTCTCTTCAAAATATATTTAAACGCTGCTCTTGAAAATTGGAGACGTAAATGTCGAAACATGGGGATAGAAGTTGACAATGATACATTTTTTCCCTTCACTTCGATGATGACCAGGTTATTCTTGCCGAAGATGAACAAGATATAGATTACATGCTAAGAAAGCTAAATGAGGAATATACAGCTTGGGGTTTGACTATGAATCCGCTGAAAACTGAATATATTGTTGTGGGAGCACAAGGGACTAATTTAGTAATTGGGAACAGGTGTATTAAAAATACAGCAGCTTATAAGTACCTTGGTGTACATATATCAAAGTAAGGTGGATGTGCAGAAGACGTAAAACATAGGATCTCTCAAGGAAGAGTAGTGACAAGACTGTTGAATAATGTTTTGTGTAGCCAAAAAATAACAAGCAAGACAAAGATAAGAATGTACAAATCATTGCTCGAAAGCGTATGTGCATACGGCTCAGAAGTTTGGATTCTTAATCAGAGCGAAGAACAAAAATTAAAATCAATGGAAATGAACTACTGGAGACGCTGTTGTGGCCTTACACTCCTGGATAAAGTGCCACATGTTGACATAAAAATCAAATGGGTATTAATATTGATATAATGGATGTAGTTAATGCTAAAAGATTGAGGTGGTATGATCATATCCAAAGGATGATGGAAAGTCGGTGGCCTAAGAATATTTTGAAATGGTTACCTCAAAGAAACAGGAAACGTGGCAGACCGAGAAAAACCATGGGAAAAGGAGATACAAAAAGGCAATGAAGGAACGAGATCTTCAAGAGGAAGATTGGAAAGATCGAAAGACGTGGCGACTAGGATGCGAGACGCGGCGTCAGCTGTAAAGAACCTCGCTAATACTACTACTACCGTTGAATGTACAGACACAGATGTGTTGCCAGCACGATGGCGCAGCCCCACATAATTATTGCTGAGTTTAGGAATACCTAGATTTGTAATTTTCATATAGATTGATCGAGGAGGTCTCCGGATTTGAATCCGCTGGAACATTTTTCTCGGGGTTAATAAAAGATCGCGTTTCAGCTACCAAAGTCGTGGATCGTGACGGCCTTCTTTGGCGCATTGAAAGCGTGGTGAAATGAAAACCTCGGGGCAATAACACGCTATGCCACAAAACTTAAGTTTCAAGAAAAGGGAGAGAAAACTTTTAGATATTGCATTCTACATATTGGAATAAAGAACATTTATGTATGAATTTCACTGTCATATTGCGGCAGATATTTACCATAAAAGCTCAACATAGTGATACATCTACGGAACATCGAAAAACACTAATATCTCAATTTCATCAGAAATGTGGCATACCATGTTATTGCCTCAAGGTCTTCAAATAAAGGGACAACCCGGCTGACCCGGCGTCAAAGCACAGGTCGTCCCGATAGTTATCGGAGCTCTGGGATTTGTTCCCCAAAATTTGTGTAAGAACTTGTCTAAACTCCCAGGTAATTCAAAAGACGGGGAAGCGCAAGAAATCGCTTTATTTGGAACAGCCCATATCTTGCGCAAAGTATTGTAGAGGCACCGACAGTCCCTAGATCCACTCCTTAGGTAGCTGGTTGCAACCTGGAGTAGATTTTATATTCAGCCGACACATAACATCTTTAGTCGTGATGTTGTGGAAAAATAATAATAATAATAATAATAATAATAATAATAATAATAAAGTATCCTACACAATACTTTTTTCTTTCTCCTTTCGTATTCATTAGATAAGTAGGTCGTACTACAAGGTCAGTTGTCGGGAACAATATTTAATGTCATATTTTGGCTACTTTTACGCAAAAAAGACTAAATGACTAGCGGGAAAAGAACAATTATTGAAATAATGAAATGAATAATGAATTATTTGATAACGGAAATAGAAAGTCTGTGTCGTCTGTCACACCAATATTTACAAATTCAATTGAATGTGTGTCGTTTTTGAGGCAGTTTCCGCACAGCGACTTTGATATAATCATTTTGTATACTAAGCATTTACAAAAGCTACAAGTTCACGTTTTGTTAATAAAGAAAACCAATAACATGAATATCGAGTATGAATATACCTCTTAACGCAACGTCTAACACTGCATTTCTGATACATGATATATTCCTTCTTAGGTCAGTTCCACCTATTACGCAACACATTATGTACTACGAATAAATTTAGCCCCAGAAAGACTGGAGAAAAAGAGTTTTGGCGCTTTCGAGTGGCTCCGCTCAGGGAAAGGATGGGGGCTTAGTGTCCCAAGCGACCAATCACAACACGGGTTGCTGCGTGCGGCTGTGTTGGCGAAACAATTAGACGCCATTTCAAACGGCCTCATGGCCGGAAAGACACCTGAATTATACATCGCAGTGAAATATTAACGCGACCCGAAAGTAAATTGTAGGCTCTACTCCAAGCAATGTGCTTTGTGTACAATCTAGAAGGACAAAAGAAAAATAATATGTATAATACTGAATTTTAAACCAAATTAAAACCAAATGGGTGTCATAATATCCTTCCAATATCCGGAACTAGTAAGTTCATTGTAAGCGCAGAATGTAGTAAGTAATTACGTAGACTAAAACTGTTCTCTACCTCTCTTTCTCTCTCATTATTTATCACTCTTTCCGTCCTTCTTTCTGTCTTCGTCTTTCCTTCTTTCTTTCTTTCTCTTTTCTTTTCCTTTTTTATTCTGTTTTTTCTCTCGCTCTTCCTTTTTTCTTTTTCTTTTTATCTCTCTTTCTCTATCTTCCTCTCTCTGTCTTTCTCTCTGTCCATCTTTCTATATTTTTATCTTTCTCTCACTTTCTATCTATATCTCTATCTTTCTCTCTCTCTTCCTCTGACGCTACTACAGAGAAGGTCAGACATTGGCTTCACTTCGCATTCTTGCAATACTACCAGACAAAATAGAGACCATTTAAGGTGGGGGAAAATGGGGATGGAGAATAATTCGTATAATCGAAGAGGTAGTGAGCACGCGATGGTACACACACATCCCTTGCAGGACCTTTGTTTGAGGAAGGCTGCCCTTGCACCCATCTGCTTAATTGACTGAATGAACCTCGCGCCATCTTTGATGTCTCCTCGTTCCCACTTCCTCCCATCGTTTAGAAATTTCCTTATCCCCGCTTCACGATTGATTGACTGTTAAAGTATCCGGGCGCGTCAACTATTGAATTAATTAGTACCGTAAGTGCAGTGCATGTTTTTCCATCAGGAGGTGGCGGTGATTTTCCTCCGCTGAATGGCGAGATCCGGCGCCGACGACCTACTGTCGACTGGTGGGTTTTTCCCAACCAGGTATCTCCCAACAGAGGGATACCGCCCCCGCTGAGACAAGCTCTAAGCCCTCGACCGGTCTTTCGGCATGTGTGGTAGTGTAGTGCATGCGTTTGTGTAAAGGGTGAGGACAAGGAAGAGTAAGGTAAGATCGCGCACGTTCCTGTGGTCCGTTTGTTAGGGTACTGCTGCGGCATTCGCCTGATGATGATCGGAGAAACCACGGAAAACTACCGATCAGACCAGCCGGCCGCTGGAATTCTCCTTCAGACAGCGACCCAATTCGATCGAGCTGACACTCTCCCGGCCCCCGCTTCACACTCTCATTGACCCCTCCAAGCGCTCTGATCGTTCCCCGGTCTGCTCTCCGCCATCCCTTCGTTTCGTCTGTCTCTCGCTCTCTCTCTCTTCTCGACCACGCTTGGGGACTTCCCCCATTTGGGGAACATGACCTGACCACCCTGTCGACGCGTAGGTATATAATCCTTTGAATTTGGCCGCGGTGCTAAGTGAAATTCGTAACATAAGTAAATCAAGTCAATCAATTCAAACAAGTAAATAATGCTAGAATAAATAATTAGCGTTAGTGCTTTTGAGGAACCACGACGGTAATTAAAAGTCAAATTATAATTGTGACCCGACAGAATGAGAATTGTGTTATTTGTGTGAGTGGGTGTGTGTTCTGCTGGCAGAGGTAGAGGGTTACATGAGCGCCTTAAGTCCAGTACCCTGAGCTTGTTCCACCGCCTGCATTGCATTCTCTCCTTGGTCGGAGGTTGAAAAGTGTATGAAGCTACTGGTGCCTTTGAGCGTTTGTGAACTCTGTGAGCTTTTGCAAATGACATTCTTTTGTCTGTACACAAATAATGTTTCCGCAGACACTCGACCACATATTCATAATTCTATTTTGCTGTCAATTTTTTTTGTAGACGTGTATATATATATATATATATATATATATATATATATATATATATATATATATAATTATTTATTTAATTACCCACAACAGGGCAAAGCCCCAATTACAGTAGGCATTACTAGGAAAAATATACAAAACATACACAATAATAAAAAAGAGTTTCAAATGATATAACAAAACTAAGTTACAGAAGTCCAATTACAAGAATACATCTTTTTGCAAAATTGATAAAACATAACACACCAGTAAGATAAACAAAAATGGATACATTTCTTCAAAACAGTCATTACAAAAAAGGAACAGAAATGAGTATAAAAAATGAAAATAATACAAAAATGAAAAACGCATCTACAGAATAATCGGAACATAATAGCGAGCAATATTTAACACAATAAATCCACATTCAGTGATCATTCAATATTTTATTTAATTTCTCTTTATATTTTAGGAAAGAAAAACTAAAGTCTAAATCCCACACTCTACTGAATTCATTGAATTTTTAAGACATTCTCAAGAGTGGTGAATATTTGTGAGATGTTGTATTTGGTTTATTGAAATATTATAATTCTCGTCCTCTTAAATTTGATACTCGTGCATTAAATGACAATTGTGACAGCAATTCACTGCTATCTGATAGACCATTAACTATTTTAAATAAGAACAATTGTTCAGCAAAGACTCTTCTATTGGCAAGAGTAGTTAGATTGAATTCTTTAACTAAAATAGTATAAGCAACTTCATAAGCAGATTGATTGAACTTTTTGTAGTATAAATACCTCGAGAATCGTTTTTGAATTTTTTCAATTTGGTTACTTAGTGATATGCAATGAGGAGACCAAATAACTGAAGCGTATTCCAATCTGGCGCGCACAAGACAATTAAAGAGGAGTATTAAACTTGAGGTGTTATTGAAATTTTTGGAATTTCGAATAATAAAGCCAAGATTTTTTAATGCATCATTAGTTATATTAAATATGTGTTTATGGTAAGTAAAATTATGTTGAATAGTAACACCTAAGTCTTTTACAAAATATACACGTTCTAATGATTCATTATTCATTGAGTAACTTGTTCTTAGATATGCTTTATTTCGTGTATAAGTAATGAAACAACATTTTTTAATATTAAAGTACAAATCATTCTCTACGCTCCACCGGTAGACGTTATTAATATCAGCTTGCAATTTGTTTGAATCATTTTCATTTTCAATTGATTTATAAATTTTCAAATCATCAGCAAAAAGTAAACATTTTGAATATTGAATTACACTAGGCAAATCATTGATATAAATTAGAAATAATAGAGGTCCGAGATTTGAACCTTGAGGCACTCCAGAATCAGTTTTATAAAGGTACGATTTGTGAAGATGAAATATAACATATTTCTCTCTATTTGTTAAATACGAATTCATTAAGTTCAACATTTGTTTTGAAAATCCGAAAAAAGAAAGTTTAGATAAAAGTTTTTTGTGATTAATCTTGTCAAAAGCTTTACAAAAATCTGTGTAAATTGTATCAACCCGAACTCTACGGTCTAAATTGCTTGAAACATACTGAACAAAATTTACAAGATTTGTGGTAGTGGATCTACCAGTAATAAAACCATGTTGGTAATCAGATAAGTAGCATTTTACATGGTTAAAAATTTTAACATACATTATTTGTTCAAATACTTTAGAAGGAGAGGAATTTATTGAAATAGGTCTATAATTTTCAATTTTTACATTAGTACCAGACTGAAGTATTGGACATACACTAGTAAGTTTCCATTTCTTTGGAAATTTTCCAATTTTTAAAATCAAATTGTAAATAATGTGTAAGGGATATGATAACGCATCATAGCAGCCTTTCAATATAAACGGTGGTAAACCATCAGGACCGCTACACATTTTAGGTTTCAATTTTTTTATAGCAATTCGAATTTCATCAAATGTGATGTTGTTGATGTTAAATGTGTTAGCAGTGCCCAAAACAGAAGAATCAAGAATCTGGTCATTGATTGCATCATGGGAAACATAAACTGATTTGAAAAAACTGGCAAAGCTATTAGCAATATCGTCATCACTATTTAACGGAATATTTTTAAAAGTCATAACATGAGATCTGCGAGAATTTTTAATCTTTTTCGATTTAATATAGTTCCAAAATAACTTAGGATTGTGGATGAAACCTTTTTCAAGATTTTAATATAATTTAGATAAGCGTCATTGATCATTGACTTCGTTATCCTTCTTAATTCTTTATATTTATGTAGATTGTGTGGAGAGAATTTTGATCTCTTGCGATAATACTCTTTAACTTTTAAATTTAGAATGATATCTTTTGTAAACCAAGGAGGATAATATTTTTTACTGTTAATTTTTTCTTAGGAACATACTTATCCAAGATACAGTTCAAACTATCGTAGAAGAAATCAATGGCTTCATCAGGGTCTTCAAATTCTTTAAGTTCATTCCATTTAACATGTTTAATACTACAAAAAATTTCTTTAAAGTTAGCCCTTTTAAAGTCTGGAACAGTAATAGGAGTAGGTTTTAATGTTATGTTATGTTGGCTGCCTTTCATATATAGTTTGATTTTAATTGATGGATGATACTTATCTTTTTTTAAAATGGGTTCCGCGCATTTAGAGATCTCTAAACAATTTGATATGTTAGTTAGAATTAAATCAAGGGTTTTGGAATATTCGTTGAGAACATTATTAACTGATAGTAAATCGTGTAACGCTAAAAAGTTAGCGGGAGATCTTTCGCTAGGATTACCATTTAATAAATTATGTGCAGAATCAGTTACATTAGACAAATTGAAATCACCAATTATTATAAGTTTAGCATCAAACACGTTAGGGAGATTTGAAACAGATACGTAAAATGACTGATAACATTCCCTTCTAGAATTAGGGGGAAAATACACATTGACAAAGTAAAAATTACTTCTGTGAAGAGTTACTTTTAAAGCAATCGCTTCAAAATTGACATTATTTAATTCAAATTCAGTTATGGCAAAATCATTACGTACTGCAATTAGTACTCCTCCTCTTTTGATATCCCTGTCTTTTCGAAAAACATTGTAATCATTAGTAAATAGTTCACAGTTGTAGATTGATTCAGATAACCACGTTTCCGTTAGAAATACAAGATCATAATTGTGGCCAAGAATATTAATATAAAAGTCATTTACCTTTGTTCTGAGTCCACGAACATTTTGGTAATAAATTAAAACATTATCCTCTTTTATATGCATGTTATTTTAATTTAGTTATTGCCTCAACACTGTTTAGAATATGAACAGACTGATCACCTTCACGTATCTTGAGTTTGATATTTCCCGCATTATCAACCCACAGGAAGGCATAATCTCGTTATATATACATATTATATATATGTATATATATATATACATATTATATATATAAATATTATATATATGTATATATATACATATATATACTCTAAGACAATTCTAAGCATATTTTGCCTAATAAACTACTTTGATATTCCGAATGTTTGAGCAGCAATGAGCACTCAAAAGTTGGTTTGAAAAATTGATTTACAGGCAAAAACTTGCATTATGGAAGTACAGAAACACGTCAGAAACATATAAATTGTTTATTATTTACAAAAGAAATGAATGTATTTGTTCAGAAAGAAAAATTAAGCGAGAAATAAAAAATAACCCAATTTACACAATTCGACTGTTTTTTTATTTCTCGCTTAATTTTTCTGTCTGAGCAAATATATACTAATTTCTTTTGTAAATAATAAATAATGTATATGTTTTTGAAGTGTTTCTATGCTTCTATACTGCAATTTTTTGCCTGTAAATCAATTTTTCAAACCAACTTTTGAGTGCTTATGGCGGCTCAACCATTTGGAATATCCATGTAGTTTATTAGACAAAATATACTTATTGTTAGAATTGTCTTAAGAGCTTATTTTCGACGTTTCGACGTTTCCTCCCCGGACATAATGTATGTATGTATGTATATATATATATATATATATATATATATATATATATATATATGTATATATACTTTAACGTATGTCACTTCGATACATGGATTTCAGGATGAAATTAACAAGTTCGTTCACGAGCAATCTTGAATAAAAAATGTCAACATTAATATCAAAAACATGAGATGCGCCAATTACAGAATAACTACTATCAATTCGAATACAAATCTGACCACCCGCTAATACTTTCCCCGTTACAAATATGCTCTTGATTGTCATATTGCCATGAGCGATGGCACTTTTTAAGTTATTAATGCAAGAGTAACTAACAGTCATTAGATACAGAAACTTCTTTTCTTCAACTTCACACTTGAGATGGTCCCTTGTTTTGCTTCTGGACAAAAATGTAACTTCATTATTTGTGCACGTCTTCTGAATTTCAGTGGGAAATATAGTTATTCAAATTATCGTTTTTCATATTATCGCGGCAAAAAGTATTATTCTTTCATGAAGAACATGAGGGTTCAAGGCAGGAATTTATAGCTAATTTACCTTTGAAAATATATTTTATTATATAGGAGCGAATATTTTGTCAACAAAACTCGAAAAAAACCTCTCTTTTCTGTATTCAAAATTCGACTAGAATATGGTTTAGGAGACCACATAATTATGAAAACGTGCACAAAATTCACTTCTCCCCATAGCTCGTCACACGCAGTTTTTAACTGTTTTTGACGTAAATAAATAAATAGATATATCTGAGTTAAGTATATCAAGTTCCTGAAAAACAACCGAGTAAGACATTGTTAATTAGAATCTATTTGATCTCTGGAAATAAAAAGAATAAATTATAATGCCGAAAGTCTGGGGAATCAGAATGAAGCTGATAATTTTATTTAAGCAATAGTGTTATGACCATAAGACATCAGAATAAAGAAAAGGTGGTACTAGCAAATTTTATTTGATACGGAAACACGTAATGATTCATTTATAAGCTTTGCGAGAAATTTGAGACTACTTAAGAAATTGTCTGAAGTAAAATTTCTGAAAGCAAAATCTAATTGCTTATTGTATTGCATGTCGGAAAGGAACGAGATTCTCTCTATGTTGTGGGAGGTAAGCG
This sequence comes from Acheta domesticus, assembly GCA_031308135.1. Classification (NCBI taxonomy): domain Eukaryota; kingdom Metazoa; phylum Arthropoda; class Insecta; order Orthoptera; family Gryllidae; genus Acheta; species Acheta domesticus. The sequence goes on from JAHLJT010004567.1 coordinate 192,390,962, forward strand.
TTTGTGTAGTTTTTACCTGGTAATATAAATTGTTTGCTTTCCTTTCACATTTACGTTTCCACTAACACTACTAACATAGCGTTTCTACAAGAAACTGTAAAATTGACGCGGAAGATGAGAAAGCTTCAGTGTCGGTTACTCCAACACCACGCTGGAGATGGGATCAATTGAGGTATACTGCCAAGGTAAGGCTCGGAATTTCAGCATTCTCAGTTAATACAAGTAAGTGATTAACAGACTTGAAACGTTTGCTGAGAGACGAGCTGTCCAGAACACGAAGGAACTGAAACCGAGTTGGACCCAGTGAGCGGTTGAGGGATGAGAATACCTGCAGTGGAATGTTTGGCTCGTGGAGGGGGGGCGGAGGTAGAGTGGGGCGGACGGCGGCGTGTCGAGGATGAGAGCCGATAGAGTAGGCCGGTGGGGGAGGGGGTGGGAGTGGGGGGGGAAGGGTCGAAGGGCGGAAGCGGATCTGAGGAGGGCGGTGGGGAAGAGAGCCATCGCTGTCTGCCTGCCGAAGCGGCTCGTAACTTCTCCCCCTTGATTGGGTTTTCACTCTACTGTAGGCGATTCAATTTCCTTTCCATTTCCAACGGTCGCCCGTCGCGACGTCACAAATCATGCACTGTCCTGTGCGCCATGCCCGTTCCTCGCTGCCCACTATCCCCTCCTCGCTCCCTCTTTTACTTCGCAGGCGCGGGGCACTAGCCCTTCGCTTCTTCGATGTAGCATGTTGTACCGAAAATCTCTTCTTAAACATCTCAAGTGACGCCACAAAACACGCATCCGACGCAGACAGGGTATTATTGTTCGAATAGTAATTTGGGGAGTTACAACTGCTAAGGTCATTGGTATCGTAAGTGTAGTGCATGTTGATTATAGAGGGAGGCGGCGGAGACGCTGGATGGCGAGATCCGGCGCTGACCTACTCGGCTTGCGAGGATTTTCCCCAAACATATTTCCCATCAGCGTTGAACAGCCTATTGATTTACGCTCCCGACAGATGTGACAGTGTAGTGCATGTTAGTGTGTGTAAGTAGCGGGTGACGATCTTACAAGATGAGGGAAAGTGCGCCGTCCGTGGCCCGTTTCTGTAGGTACTGCTCCAGCATTCGACTGGTGTTGATCGAAAAAAATACGGGAAACTAACAATCAGAGCAGCCCGTCACCAGAATTCTTTTCACAGCTTCTGAATTCGATCTAGCTAGCTGTCTAGCTAGAATCCAAAATCCTACCACCGTCGGGACCTCGACCTCTACCGTCACCGTCAGCACCTCACCTCGTCACCACCTCACCGTCAGAGGCCCTGTTGTCGCATCATTTGATGCCCTGAGCCACCTAAGTCGGTCACCACGAGAAAATGCTGCACTACACAAGCTAGTTATTATATCTTTCGAGTTCCAAGCACAAAGCTCGAAGCGTTCTGATCGCAAAATGTCCATGGAATAAAAACTGTTAAAATGACAATCTCTTATTTTTCTGAAAAGTGTAACAAAACAAACAACACATTGAGCTTGCCTTGAAGTACGTTTTTGATACACAGAATCGGAGTTGATATAACGAATCTAAGGAATAATATTGCGGTAGCAGTCTCTACCCACGAGATTCAAATTTATCACCGGGGTAACTATTTCCTTTGGAGAACTGTTTTTCAGCGGAAAGGAAATAATCGTCAGATATTATCTGGCCCACAATTAGTCCCAAACCTCAGAAAACAATGGGAAGTGTAATTTTTAGACTAAATTATGGAGAATGATATGCGTCTTATGTGTCGGAAATAGAATAGAGCTTAAATGTCACCAATTGAAAAAAAATATACTCCACGAATTTCGATAGTTTTCCAAAATGTTGAACATGCATCAGTAGCGTTTATTACTAATCGCAGCCTTAATTTTCTTTGTTGATTGCTTCATAAAAGCGTGCAATTAACAACAAAAATATGCAAATAGACTGTAATATACAATGAAAATATTCATATTTATGTCACTCATAACAACGAAACGAAAATAAATTTAATAAGATCAAATCCAATTTTTGATGAAACATTTTTTGAAATTTCTTGTAGTAAACTCTATTACAGATTGTCAGTGGAATCACAATATGAGAAAACTGAAAGCTGGTAGAAACATTTTTTTACTCAGTTAAATATGGTTGCTCTACAAACGATTTCGCTTTTTGAACATCAATGACTTACCCAACACGCGCGATATGTTTATTGCCGAGGGAGAGTAACGGTTCTTGAAGTTTGCAACAACTCGCATACTCTTACTGGGTTAAGTTTCAGCGCAATGTTCGGTGGCACTCCGGCCGCAAAAGCTCGCTTATTTCATTTTGAACATCAGAGAGCGAAATAAAAGGAAAGTAAGAGTTGAGTTGAGTGGCTAACTCTCGGAGAAAGAAACGGATTTTCCTTGAGACACTCCGGGCCTCCTTACAACCCTCGAACAATTACTCTTTTTTGTCTCTTTCTGAAGTACGGCAGCTATTAAAGCTCAAGCACGTTTTCTTCCTACGGCATGAGAGGGAGAAAAAATCCTTACTGCTGCAGCATTAGAATTAATGAACATTTTAATTTTTTTAATTATACGAATGTATACAGTCAAATATTTGCAAAGAAGAAATACTTTACAATTCACTTTAAAACAACTTTGCTAGTGAGATACGTCTTTATACTGCAGAGGATTTGGGGCCAAACCTATTTTGTTTTCATGTTCCTGTGTATCATTTTACCAAGGATATCGAAGGACTTTTAACATACATTATGAAAAGTATTTACCAGAAAGGCATATTGGGCCATTTGTTCAAAGGATCACAACGTACGGTGTGCAACGAATTCAATGATTTATCAGTTTCTTACTCCTTTTAATTAAAAACGTGGTAAACTGTAATAAAAAACATGATAGCAATGCAATCTATATTACGTGTATTCATCAAAAACTGGGCGTTCTAGGCCTCGACGGGCAAAGGACTAATAAAACATTAACGCACGCCGACCTACGTATCTTTTAGTTCCTCTGTTACGTTTTATTAAATGTTATGTAAGTTTAATAAATTGAAACAAACGAGAGGACTGCTTTATTTATTAATTTATTTATATGGTCAAAAAACAGTAAAAACTACATATGAGCTATGGGACAAGAGATTATCTGCGCACATTTTCATGAGGCCCAGAAAGAAAAACGATATTAGCAACATATGAAAAACTAGAATAAGAATTTAGAAAGTAATTATCATTTTAGAAAAATAAAATGTGCGCGAAAAATGTTTGTTTCCAAGTTATAGAAAATAATTTTCAACGAACTGCTGATTTCATTTCTCTGCATTGCTAACAAAATAGTAACGAACATCCGTTCTACTCCTACAGCTACATGCAAAAGGAGTGCTCAACAAATCGTGCGCACAATGAAGCTACATTTACGTCCAGAAGCAAAACAAAGGGCCATCTCAGCATTTGCTCAATAGATCAGGGAACCTCGACAAAAAACTGATCGAGATGGGGGTCATTGACCCGGAAGCTGAAGTATATTAATTGTTACAGGCGTATTAAATATTTTTTAAAATGTATATAATACAAACGTGAACTAATTCATTATATATTGTTAAAATTTTTGTTTTGTTAAAATAAACATTATTTTTCATTTTGACGATCAGTATAGTCTCTAATTGTATAGAAACAGTTATGCAGCAGAAAAGATTTTACTTTTAACTTAAATTTGTGTACCGACTTTAATTGTTTAATGTCATCTGGCAATGCGTTGTTAAGTAACGTACATGTATGTTGATTTCTTGTACCGAGCTGTTGATACTGACACTTTATGCACATGATTTCTACGGCGTGTGTTGTAATTATAAATATCAATATTGCATGAAAATATGTTCCCTCCGTTAAGTAGGTCATTTTTGACAAATATTACAGATTCGTTAATAAATAGACAAGGCAATGGTAGGATTCCCAGCTCAATGAAAAGAGGCTTGCAGGGATCACGTGGAAGGCATTTTTTCATTATTCGAATAATTTTCTTTTGCAATCTGAAGGCCTGAGTACTACAGGATGAGCTTCCCCAGAATATTACGCCATATCTGAGGCGGGAATGTACTTTTGAAAAATAAACGCGACGAGCTGCATGAAAGCTGACAGAATTAAGTAGAATTCTGAATGCGTAACATAATGAACTTAATTTAGTATTTAATTCTATTATATGTACATTCCATTTGAAGTTTGATTGAACTGAGAGACCTAGAAATTTTGGTACCTGAAATTTTGTGTTTGGTCTAGCTTTTAGTATTACTCGTAAATTACTCTTTTTTGGATCGTTGGATGCGGAAATACATCCTCTAGTATGAATTGGAATAATTATTTACTTCTTTACGATGTTATTTTCAGTATTAGTATACTTATGGTATTTCGGTGGTGTTTTTGTTTACAGAGACAAAATAGTGGAGCTAAAACAGCAGGTACATTCTCGCCCTTCATAATAGTTATGTAATGATATTTATACCACAATTTCTCCCCTAATTAACACATCTTGGTCACCATTGTTTGTAAAAATCATAACAAATTGTAGAACATTTGGTGTAAAAACTAAATATTTTGAAGCAAGTATCAACATAAATTTGACAATTATAACTGCCTTTCATACAGGTAAATCGTGTCCAAACAATTAGAAGCAATTCATTGAAATTAACACCCGAGTCACTGTTGGCGTGCCATTATTGCATTCCAATCTGATATACCCTGAATGTTAGCAATTTTTATTTCATATATTTCAAATAGGTTTTAAATAATTTCTAACAGATTAATTTTTAAATGTATAACAAAAATGAATGTATGAAACGAAGAAAAAATATGAAATAATATACAAATTCTAACTTACGAAACTTCCAACTGCCTGAAATTACTTTTATTACGTTCAGATCGCAGTAAATTTCAAGCGTGCGACTATGTCATGAAATTACGCAAAAAATATTCATATTTCCGAAAAGTTCAACCTGACCTTAAAGAAAGAACTCACTTTGGGCAACAAATTTTATTTGGACGAAAAATCTCATCTTCAATTTTGTAGTTCTAGGAAGACGCCGAAAAATTCAAACTTTTCCAATTCTCGAAAATTCAGAGTTAAATGTGAAAATAGGGGCCGTTTTTGAGAAAATTTTGCAAATGTCTGGGGTCATGTAAAGTACCTCCAAATTTTGAAGAAAGTTTTTAAAAATCGCGGCGCCTCGTATGGAAGGACATTGACTGGGGAATATCCATTTTGGAAGAAATCGCACCTATGGTTTAAGCGCTAGTGTTGTTGCAAGCGGACGGACAGACAGACGGGAAAGTAAAAACAATTGTGTCTTCACGATTGTAATTGTAGCAAAAGGCCGAACATTTTTTAAATTTTTGCAAAATCAGGTAGTTCAACGAATGAGACCTGCACCATTCTCTTAAGCTACCTTTATGCTACCTAAGATCCCAATTTATTAAAAAAAGAATTGTGAGGTTTTTAAGAATAAATGGTTAAAAGAAAAAAAAATTGCCTGCGCTTGACACAAAATTTCGCAAAAGCACTCATGTTTTAAAAAAAATTGAACATGAATTTTTCTGATTAATTGATTGTTCATGATTCCGGACGCGTTAACAACTAAGGTCAGTAGTCCCCTAAGTCTAGTGCGAGATTTTTTCTCGGGAGGTGGCAGTGATCTTTCCCCGCCGGATGGCGGGATCCTGCGCCGACCAACCGTTGACTAGCATGGTTTCCTCAGCCAGGTATCTTCCAACAGCGTGGCACCGCCCCAGCCGGGACAAACTCTAAGTTCCCGACCGGTCTCCCGAAGATCTATATCAATATCAATTTTGGAGAAAATTGGATGAACGTTATAGTCGCTAACGTTGTTCACAGACAGCAGACAGACAGACGTAGACAGACAGACGTAGACAGACAGACGTAGACAGACAGACGTAGACAGACAGACGTAGACAGACAGACGTAGACAGACAGACGTAGACAGACAGACGTAGACAGACAGACGTAGACAGACAGACGTAGACAGACAGACGTAGACAGACAGACGTAGACAGACAGACGTAGACAGACAGACGTAGACAGACAGACGTAGACAGACAGACGTAGACAGACAGACGTAGACAGACAGACGTAGACAGACAGACGTAGACAGACAGACGTAGACAGACAGACGTAGACAGACAGACGTAGACAGACAGACGTAGACAGACAGACGTAGACAGACAGACGTAGACAGACAGACGTAGACAGACAGACGTAGACAGACAGACGTAGACAGACAGACGTAGACAGACAGACGTAGACAGACAGACGTAGACAGACAGACGTAGACAGACAGACGTAGACAGACAGACGTAGACAGACGTAGACAAACGGACGTAGACAGACGGACTCAGACGGACTCAGACGGACTCAGACGGACTCAGACGGGCTCAGACGGACTCAGACGGGCTCAGACGGACACAGACGGACACAGACGGACACAGACGGACACAGACGGACACAGACGGACACAGACGGACACAGACCGACACAGACCGACACAGACCGACACAGACCGACACAGACCGACACAGACCGACACAGACCGACACAGACCGACACAGACCGACACAGACCGACACAGACCGACACAGACCGATACAGACCGATACAGACGGACAAAGACCGATACAGACGGACAAAGACCGATACAGACGGACAAAGACCGATACAGACCGACACAGACTGTTGGCACATATGCATCGAAATGGATAAATATTTGGCGCCGTGGTGGGAGATTGGTTTTTAATAACAATCTTTGGCCCTTCATTACTAGCTCAGAATTTGCATTTTGAACGTACCGCATCGGACTTATAAAAAATTCCCTCCAAATCCGCGTGCTGGTGGCGAAAAGCGCGGAAATATACGATTTCTTTGGTAGTCATAATAGTATTCGACCCAGAAGATTTCCGTACCAGTTTCATCTCTCGTCGCAAGGTAGCAGCACCGTCCGGACTGCACTCTAAAGCACTAGTGCAGAGAATAATACACACCAGATTTCCGTTTGTTTTTTTTAAACAAATGACAGCATTGAAACACAAATTCAAACCGCAAAACAAGTTTTTCAAAGTAGTCGCTCCGCCCAGTGAACGAGCTTCAGTGCGCTCGCATTAACGTTCCATGAGAACAGTTTAACTTAGCAAGGTTGGCATACTTGTCGCCTTTTATAAATTTCAAAGAGCAACCAAAAAGTAAAACTGTGGGATTTTACTTTTGTAGTTTAATTCGTAAAAGTAAGAAATGACTTCTGATACTATCAAAATAAATGCAGATATGCACTACGGGTGCTGTTGGAGCAAGCAAATAAACAATGCTATGTTATTCATGTGTCTTAAGAAGTTCCCGCACATCTTTCTCATGCATCTTATTTTAATTCATTGCTTCCTAGTAAGAGCGAGCCACATACAGGACCAACCATGCGCCACGCGGCCTAGTGGCTCCGTATGGTACTTCTACCGCCTTCCTTGCAAATTGAAACAAGCCCAACGAACGAGTCTTACGTAACGGACGCGAAGAGCGTGTATTCCCACCCCACTAGTGTTTAAACAATGAGTTCAGTTCCGAGGACGCCACCACGAGCGTCGGATGCGCCCCTCGTCGCCCCGTTACAGGAGGCTCGCCATCTTGCAGTCAGTCTACTGCTACGTGCACTTTTACAAGTCACATTTACAGGAGAGTATAGTTCTCCTTATATTGAACTAACTAATTATTACTGCATCACTGTGTTTATTGTTATGCCAACCGGCGTGTTTTTATTCAGTGCACCAACGCACGAACTGTTTTTCTTTAAAATGTCTGGCACGTACTTCGCGTGCTCCTGCAAGTATCCTTGCATCCATGCTCATCGTTTTCTACTGGCGTCATCCAGATGTGCAGCCAGCTAGTTATCACTCATCGCAACTGCCTAAACGGGCTTGAGTCTAATATACTCGCCCGTTTCGTCCAATTTCATCATTCATCGCTGGAACTTGGTAACGTCCACATCACCACGTGGCGTCGACCATCACGCTAGTATTGTAACCAATTAGGCCATAATTATTTAGTTTAAGTCATTAGTTTTTTAAGTATTGTATATATATATATTTAGTTTATTATATTATTTCTATGTTCATTTATGTGTTGTTTTTTTTATTTATCTTCATTATTGTTAGAAACCCCATTCCACTTCCGAGTTAGTGGTTTAGGGCAGTAATCAACTCGGTGGTTCTCCGGAATTAATTGTGTTTTGTTAATGAACATGATTAATAATTTAAGGTAAGACACCCCATGAGCTACCAGGGGAAGTGGTTGTAGCAGTGCAATTCGTCCACAATGCATCTGCTTCCTCCAGGTGCTTTAATTGAATTGGATGAACTGGAATTTTCCAATTTATAGCTGAGTTAGTGGGACCGAAACGATATTTCAATATTATATAACTCTTTCCAACAACGCGAGAAAGCATGTGCTGTTGTAGCACATCTAGTTTTCTATATTAATATTTTCGGAAATAGGTTAGTTTGTGAGGCTTTTCGTTACCGAAGGTGAGATAATTAATAGTATAACATGTACTAATATTTATACTTATTATAAGTTGATATTGTCATAACCGTGTAGTTTTGCGCACATTTTGGAAAAATGAAATACAAATTTCAAAAGTTGTGTCTTGCTTGCTGTATCTTGGTGACGAATGAAATGTTTTAAGAAAAGTAATAGGAAATTTTATCCTTTAGAATTAATTTGAATTATTTTCTACTGAACTTTATAGAGTAAAAAACGAAAAAAGGCCACCTTTTCGTGAATCACGTAATTAGCATAGGTTCTGGGATGTCGAAAAGTTGGGGTTTTAACTAGTGTCTAGGCGCATACATTACACCGAGAGAAAAAAACTTTATATGATCATTTAGGAAGAATAACATACTTGTCAACTAGACTATATGGAGTAGAATGTATTTGTCGACTGGGCTATTCGGAGGGAAAGCAAAAATTGTAAGAGAAGGTACTTTAAAGCTTTAATAAGATTAAATTCTGCGAAATAATTTTCAAAATTAATCCTTAAAAAACTATAAAAAAATAGTGAAACGTTTTAGGATATTAAGGATTTTAAAACACTTTGTGCATTATATGAACAAAATGAGTAATGTACCTAAGATATTTTCTTGCAATAAAACATTAAAGGGGTGCTATATGCATGTTTTCGTTTGATGTCAATCTTTTCATCCAACAACAAAGTGAAACCAGATTTAACTGTGGAACAGAGACACTTCTCAGAATAAAATAAAGCTTCTAAGAATAAAGGTACAACACAGGGAGATCTAACATTTATGGCGCAGTTGCTTAGAGAGAAAATCTCCCTCGAACTTCCACTAACTCAGTAATCTGTTTTATGGACCGCTGGTGATTAAATTTAAATTGATAAAACATTCATTGACATACATTCTATCTTTAATAATAGGTTTAAAAAATGTAATGGTATTGTAATGATTAACTCTAGAAAACGAAGAGGGTGCGGTATACGTTCGTACGCAGGGAATAGTTGGAAAATGATACATCAGAAAAATTAAAGGTGATAGAAAGGGAGGGGGAAGGAAAGCAAATGTCAGCTTTTCATTTATTTAGTCAATAATCAGTAAAAGCTGTGTATGACGTGTGGGGGAGAAGATCATCTGCGCACATTTTCTTGAGTTCAAGAATCATTTCCCAATATTTTAACTATAAATAGTTGAAAGATGAATAAAAATTAGACTAGTGGTGCTACCGAATGTCACAGACTTTCCCGTATTAGTTTCCTATTTCTTTTGGACTAAACTAGCTACTTGAACTTGCCATACTCTTGCCAAGTGCCCATCTATGGCCTCGCGAAGTACGATTTTTTTTGATATTTTCTTACTTCTTCGATTCCTAATAGAACGGAAATGTTATTTTAAGAACATTAAAGAACAGCAAAACGTCTACCTAAATGGCAATTTTCTTTGCAAAATTTCGAAAAGTTTTTACAGAAAATGTTTGAACTTTAGAAAAACTTCATTTGAAGTTATTTGAAGCACTTTCATTAAAGGTGTGAGAGATCTTTCAAAAAATTATATTTGTGTAATTTTAGAAAAAGATTATTTACAAGTAGAACAAGCACATTTACTCCGAAAGGAAATACATGATTGGCAAAGCCACAAAAACGAAAACAAACTCTTGCCTACATATTCCAAAGAAAACTTCACAACTTCTAAAGAAACATTACAGATCAAATTACACTGCCACTCAATTTTACTTTCCTTGTTGAAAAACACTTATCTCTAGTAGCATTTAGAGAGGGGTCGATATGTACATGGAAAAATAGTGCCATTTTTCTTAATTGATTTCCACATCGCATCTCGCTTCACGTCGTTAGGCTGGTCCGTTAAAGCGAAATGGAAGGTCAGTGGTAAAGAATTACATTGTGTCAATTAATGTGTAAATTAAGTCATTAAATTATAAACACAGTGTTGCTAACATCACAATTGGTTATCGATGGCTAGTAATTCTTAAAAAATGCAGTGTAAATTATTAATGTAAAACAAGATAGGATTAAAATTATTACTATTATATATTATTATACTTATCATATATTATTATTATTATTATATTATTATAACTATTATATATTATTATTATTATTAATTACCCACTGAAAAGGTCGGTAGCGGTAAACCGAAGAGCCAACCATTTTTTTGCGCAGTTCATTGTTTGATAAATTAATGATTATTTTATACAAAAAACCTATGCAACTCGTTTATAATGTTTATTTATTGCATTCGCACAATTTTGAAACCCTTCTAACAACGTTCGTTTTCAAAACATGTACTCATAAAACTTAACATAAACTGGTTGCATAATATACTATTTAGCCCTTCGTAACTTGAACATTACACTTTATTAATAGTTTCGGCGTTGCTTGAATCAATGATCTGACAGAAGACTTCCCATGCTCGCAATGACTGCAAATCAGTGATGAATGCGCAAGAATCGCAAGCAATTCATGCGCAAGAATATTTCTCCTTAGTGAATAAAAGCATATTGGATCAGAGTGGAGTTTTTCAATTTAAACTTCTTGCCTGCAGCTTTCTCCTTGCCGGATGCTCCTCGGTGGCAGCGTAATGGTACACAAGAAAGCAACTTTCTTTTGCTCTGATGAAATAACCTCTCGCAAGATGCGTTCGCGACCGTCGGCTTATTGCTCTGTTTCCGATTTAGTTTCAGTCAAAACACGAGTAGATATTGCTGGAGAGCGCTCGTGAGGGCTCTTTCTTTGAAACGATTTGCGAACAGACGGTTTACGGGTTCTTTATAGAAATAAGCATTTTGTAGAAATTGTATTAAACCCGTTTAAAGCTGACCTAACCTTCCTTAACAGTAGAATATCCAATATAATCTCAGCGTCAGCGACGGACCCAATCCTCTTTTTACTCTACGTTTGTTTATGGAAGAATTTAGTGTTTAGGGCTTACATTATATAGTTTAGAACTTTTATTGTTGTAACATCCTTTTTTACTACTGCTTACGTAGTAGAGAGAAAGTTAGGTAATGCTGCGCGAAAAAGAAATGGCAAATTTTCGGCAGAAAAACTATTACAGAGTCTTGGTAACAAAAAAGTGGAAAAAACAGATGCTAAAGTTTGGGAAAAATATCCTAAGGTGTGGTAGTTATTGGAGGGAACTTTTAACTAAGTCATAACGCAAGTCATTTTGTGTTATATGCTGCCGTGTGGTTGTCCTTAAAAATCAGCCAATTCTTTAGTTTTAAATGTCTATTGAATAAGAGGTGAAGTTGATATCTCCAGAAATAAGAGGAAAATATAAATAATAATAAATATATGTTATCTACAATGTTCAATTTCTTTATTTTCATCATTCATAGAAAACAGTTTTCAATGAGTTGTCTTTTGGTTAATATACGAGTATATACATAAAACTGGATGTTGGTATACATTAAAACTAAACTCCGACACTGCTGGACCGATTTCCATGAAAGTTGGCACTTGTACGTGTTTTCTTAATCTAGAAAGCTTATGTGCTGTTAATTCTGTTGTAACTCCACTACATGGTGCTGTAGAACAAAACTAAATGTTCACATCAAAATGCAACCCGCAACCGACTCGGCGGTATTTTGAATCTATATCTTTAAATAACTCCTAAAAGAGATGTTCTAGGGCCTTAAAAACTAAAATTTTGAAGCCAAAGGCTTCAAAGAAACGTTTCTCACACCGGAATCTAAATGAGCTCTTCTCAAACATTCTATTACATTTTTGCTAGCCCGGCGCTTTCCGATATTGCATCATCTGCTCAGAGCCGTGAAGAATCTGAAAGTAAATGTGAATGAGAGGGACAAAGAGTGGCAGAGACAGAGACGCAGAGACAGACAGGGAAAGGATGAGGGAAGGAGGGAGAGACAGTGAGAAAGGGTGCTGGTAGGGAAAAGAGGGATATGAATGTCAGAACAACGTCTGCCGGGTTTTCCTAGTGGAAATATATTCCTTTAGTTAAAACGTTTGTACTCTCTCGGGGGCGGACTGGTAAACCAAAGCCACTGCAATTGTGTAGGGTAGGGTAGGGAGCTGTCCACTAGGTGACCTTCGTTGAATGTTGCATGTCAACTGATACGAAACGATTGAATGTAAAAGTTTAACTTATAGCGTTTTCCATTCGCCGCACTGGTGCGCACCCAGTGCACACTCAGGGCAGCTTTCGTGTTCCATTCGGCCGCTAGGGCGCACCAGTGCAGGGAAGCGCATGTTCCATTCGCCCAATGACACTGAACCAAGGTGCACTCGGGCCGCCCTAACCTGCACTGACGAGCTCGACGGTGCAGTCCATTGCACCGGGCCGTTTTGAGGTTAGGTAACAAAGTTATGAATGTTGATTTGGATTCATGGTGAAATTGTAAAGGCAATTGAGGATCTCCTGTCACACAGAGTACTTCGAATGACGGAGAATACCATGTTTTACAAGAAATGCTTTAAAATAACTTTGTACCTTATCGAAGTTCGGAACATCAGGTTGTGTTTTCGTAATATTTAACCGTGAATTACTGCATGTTAACAAATCCAGTGCTATTTAGTAATCAAACCTATGCCCTTACAAAATCATTCAAAGTTACGATGTGCCAAGAAGTTTCTCGCATGCGCAAGCGGAAATGCTCATATTAATATTTTTATAGTTTTCAATAACCAAATAATTCTGCAGAAGCCGTTCGTTTCGAAATCTAGTGTACTATGTTCGAAATCAATCACTGGCAAATCTCGAGAAATGAACTTTCGACAGATTAGCTTTTGAAGTTTTCGGTAGTTTTTAAATAAAGAATCACACGCGTTAATACTTTATGAATTAAGGAGAAAACAATTACCAAAAGACTTCGTACAAGATCTGTTATAATAAAAATTATCATTATAAAAATTATAACGACCAAAATTCCAAAATTCTTATTTTACGAGTTCTGTCAGTGTGGCAGACCAAAGAACAGCTGTATATAATCTCATTGCGTAGCGTACACGCACTGACTCAGTTCCGGAATCCGATTCATTCGTGGCTGCCCCACGTCTGCCCTTCACGCATGTGGGGCAGCACTGTTGCGGAGCGATGACGTATGTGCCCAGCACTAGGGTGGGTTTCAGTGCAACAAATGGAAAACGCTATTATAAAGATTACCATAAGTCGTAGAATAAGTACCGTATGAAACTCGATGTAATGGGTATTAATACACTCGTGTGAAGTTTATGATATTCGATCTTAGTGTAATCTCACTCTCGTGTATAATACCCATCAGTACATCATTGTTTCATAATGTACTGCTATTTCAACTTCACCGTCGTGCGAATGTGCATCTGCTAGCACGGTCTACTCGGACCTGCCAGCTCGTCATCTGCTAATGCTGTATTGTTCATGTATACACTGACAATAGCTGCAAGATGAAGTCTCCTTCTTCAAGTGAAATATTAAACTCCGAAGCTAAATTAGAGTCGTTGCACTGGTTTAGTCCCGACAAAACAAGCTGCAAATGGCCAAAGTCTGTAATAAAACGAGTGTTGGGTGGTGCAAAGTTGTAGAAAAGGTAATCTTCTATTAGCGTACAATGACTATTATTCACTCGAAGAAATTACGACACTCGTGTCATAAATATCAACACATGGATGTGTGATGTGTGTATCAACACGTGGAAATATCACACAATAGCCATTATTATAGTGGGTTGAATAATATACTCGTATGTAACCAGCTGATTACCCTGCGTATAATTTTGATTATTACTGCAAGAGGGTTTTTTTAAAAACTGATGACAGAATATTTCAATTTATGTACCATTTAAGATATTTTTATATTAATACAATGGTACTTAAAATTGTTTGAAATATATTCATTATAATAACAAAAATAATAATTATCGTAGCAATAACACTAATTGTTTATGGCATAACTAAATGGTTATTTTAAATCTCGTGGATTTTATATCTACCAATAAGAGCATTCCCCGAATTTTTATGTATTTATTGAATTGTCTCATCTGTCCCGAACGCTTTGCTCATCATTCCCACACGACTTACCCATAGCCTCTCTCCATCAACCTACTTCCGCTCTATCTGCTACTTCCTCTCTGCCCACTTTTTCCGCTAAGTCGATTCCTTCCGCTGATTTGGTTTTGCGCACAGCCTAAGTCCTTCCACTTCCACCTCTCCATTCCATTCTTCCGCTCCTCCCGTTTCTTCTGCTCACTTGCCACTCCTCGTTGCTCTCCTTCTACTCCATTCACGCGTTCGCCCTCGCGTTCGCCCTCGCGTTCGCCCTCGCGTTCGCCCTCGCGTTCGCCCTCGCGTTCGCCCTCGCGTTCGCCCTCGCGTTCGCCCTCGCGTTCGCCCTCGCGTTCGCCCTCGCGTTCGCCCTCGCGTTCGCCCTCGCGTTCGCCCTCGCGTTCGCCCTCGCGTTCGCCCTCGCGTTCGCCCTCGCGTTCGCCCTCGCGTTCGCCCTCGCGTTCGCCCTCGCGTTCGCCCTCGCGTTCGCCCTCGCGTTCGCCCTCGCGTTCGCCCTCGCGTTCGCCCTCGCGTTCGCCCTCGCGTTCGCCCTCGCGTTCGCCCTCGCGTTCGCCCTCGCGCTCGCCCTCGCGTTCGCCCTCGCGCTCGCCCTCGCGCTCGCCCTCGCGCTCGCCCTCGCGCTCGCCCTCGCGCTCGCCCTCGCGCTCGCCCTCGCGCTCGCCCTCGCGCTCGCCCTCGCGCTCGCCCTCGCGCTCGCCCTCGCGCTCGCCCTCGCGCTCGCCCTCGCGCTCGCCCTCGCGCTCGCCCTCGCGCTCGCCCTCGCGCTCGCCCTCGCGCTCGCCCTCGCGCTCGCCCTCGCGCTCGCCCTCGCGCTCGCCCTCGCGCTCGCCCTCCCGTTCGCCCTCCCGTTCGCCCTCCCGTTCGCCCTCCCGTTCGCCCTCCCGTTCGCCCTCCCGTTCGCCCTCCCGTTCGCCCTCCCGTTCGCCCTCCCGCTCGCCCTCCCGCTCGCCCTCCCGCTCGCCCTCCCGCTCGCCCTCCCGTTCGCCCTCCCGCTCGCCCTCCCGCTCGCCCTCCCGTTCGCCCTCCCGTTCGCCCTCCCGTTCGCCCTCCCGTTCGCCCTCCCGTTCGCCCTCCCGTTCGCCCTCCCGTTCGCCCTCCCGTTCGCCCTCCCGTTCGCCCTCCCGTTCGCCCTCCCGTTCGCCCTCCCGTTCGCCCTCCCGTTCGCCCTCCCGTTCGCCCTCCCGTTCGCCCTCCCGTTCGCCCTCCCGTTCGCCCTCCCGTTCGCCCTCCCGTTCGCCCTCCCGTTCGCACCACACTTGTGTCACCTGGCAACGCCCAGCAGCAATGATCTAACATGCAATGAGATTCTTATTTTAATTAGCCATTTAATAAGCCGTAAAGGGCAATTGACCTCGGCGCCGTTAGCTCCCGGGGCTCCTAGTCGGTTTAGTTTTTTAAGATTTATTTTCTTTTTAGGAATTATTTTCTTCATTACTATTTTGCCAAAAATATTATGAATTGTTCTTAAACACATCATTATGTACGTGTGCTATGAACTATCGGCCGGTCTCGGTAGCAAAAAACGTTTGTGTAACATCCAAGCATGTGAAGCAGAAATCTACTGGCTTGCGTACGGTGTACGACAACGTGCTTTTATCATGCAGTTGTCATATTGTTTGTTTTGAAAACATTCACGTATCACATCTGAATCATCTCATTCATTAATAATATCTGACAATGTTTTTTAAGAATACTTTCAACATAATGATGTAATGGATAGTATTGGGAAACTAAATTTTTAAAGATCTTTCTTCAAAATCGCGGGCGATGATACTCATTTGCTTTTTTAATTGCGTATATTTGAAGCGCAAATGTTCACAGTCTACAAATATAAATGTTGCACGTTTACGTCCGCGACGCTGAGCATAATTTGTTTCAGATTAACCAACGCTGCCTGCTACCCGATACTGTATTAAGAGAAGACTATGCTGTTCGTGAAGTTCTGGCAACTTGCAATGTGTAACATCGTTCTTGAGTAAGGTCTTGGAACTTGTATGCAAAGTGGGAACATTCTCGTTGTGTGGAAAAGATATACCGAATGCAAAACATTCAGAAAAGAATTGATGCATCTTTTAGTGGGGCATTTTATTTATTTATTTAGATGTTGCCTGACTGAAGAAGAGTTGAGGATAGACTTAACAAATGCCACCGGAGAGAATAAATGCATTTGGTATAAGAATGCTGAATATTAGGACAAACAGCTCGTCTTCTCCAATCAAATATCCATCTTAAGCAATTTTTAAAAACGCAAAAAATGCTCTCTCTAGAAAGATGAATAAATTTTCACTTCAGATAAAAGATTTTTAATTTTTTTTAATCGTCAGCAATATTTAATTAATCCCAATTAACCTTTTGATATTAAAATTTTACATTGTGAAGCAAAAATCTAGTAAATGGCGTCTATTTAAAATTTTCTTTTTTATTATGACTTTTCTGATCATTTTCTATCTCAGAGTTTTGGCGCAATATTTTGAGGTTGTTTAGGCGAGTTGGTTGTTGTATTTAACCATCATTCACTGGAGATAATGTACAAATCTCGTTCCTGGTGCCATAAGCCACAGAAGAGTACACTCATCTCATAGGACGTTACTCCAACAGAATTTGTTATAATTCGGTCATAGGTGTGAAAAATGTAGGAAATTTAAATAAGAGTATATTGAACATTGAAATTTTGTATAATTAATAATTACAGAACATTTTCATGATATTTCTCACCACTATAACAGAAAGTAATAACAAAAAAGTTGAAAACAATCAAACGCAATATAGCGAAAATTTGAAGAAAAAAACAAAAGTACAAGTACCAGGAGTTTAACGAGATTGCAGAAGGGGCAGGGGGTAATCTCAGAAGTTATAACTCTCTCCCTCTCATTTCGAAAACGGGCCGAAATTAGAAACTACTCGTGAGATGAAAGAAAACTTCTCTCGCCCGGAACCCAACCTTAATAAGCGACGTGAAGTACATTTTCGTCTGCGCTATTCTGTTCACGTCCGTTTTGCCCGGTTCCGAGAGGCCCCTGCCGCGAAACACAAATCCTTTATGAAGCCGCCGATATGAGCCCGTAAGCTGAAGGAACGGCGTGGGCGGCGGGCGCGGCGCGAGGGGCGGGGAGAGAGGGTGGTCTTTAGAAGTTACGGAGCCGCCCGCGCGGGGCGCTGATCAGCAACAATAGCGGAGAAGAGGGGCTCGTTCGCGGGGATCTAATTCCGCTGGAGAGCTCTGGGGAGCTTCCCCACCTCTGCTGCCCTGCTACGCTCCGCCCGACGACTTGGCCGTACCGCGCCTCCGCGGCACCCCACGTCGCCCCCCCCCTCTTCCCGTCCTGCCACGCCCCTCTCCACCAATGCTTGCTCCTCCTCGCTTCACCCCGCGATGGTCCGTTTTGCCCAGACATCCCTCTCCCCGCCGTGCCGTGTCCGTCCAAGCTCATCTATTCCCGCTACGGCCTCAATTCTCAGTCAGTTCCACCCACCCCTGCTCTGCCCTTCCATGCCATCCTCATGCAGCTCCACTCCGCGCCCTCTGCTCCTAGCTTCGGATTCAGTCGAGTCGGCTGGTCTCCTCCTATCCTCCCTACCACACTCCCTGCACTACGTCGTGAATCCCCACCCAGCCTTGCCTCTCCCCTCCAAGTCTCCCCGATTCCCCTCTGCCTTGTAACGTCCCTCTCCTCCTCGCCCAATCCCATCCCCAGGTTCTGTTTTGCCGTGTCAAGCGCTGCTCCTACTCGTCTCTGCCCAGGCGCCCACCTCGGCTCCTCGTCCCACTCCTGAGCCCCTCCCTGCCTGTTCCCCCATCGTCGCCCACGCCCTTCGAGCAGCTCCTGAGATCCCGCGCCTCGGGGCGGCGCGCGGGACGGCCCTCATTCCGAGCGCGAGCAGCAGTCGCGCTTCAAACGCTCACGCGCGCTACCCGCTGGGGCCGCTCAAGTGGGCCGCCTGACTAGAGTTCCAGGGCCTAGACGTGGCCGCCTGACTAGAGTTCCAGGGCCTTGAGTTGACCGCCTGACTAGAGCTACACGGGCTCGGGTTGGCCGCCTGTTGAGAGCTTCTTGGGCTCGAATTGGCTTCCTGACTAGAGTTTCACGCTAGGCGTAGGCAAACGAAGTTGTTCCGTTGAAATCGAGTGAAGTCGATTTAAAAAATGTAATTCGCGAGATCAAGTTATCAGAAGTCAAATTAACATGAGTTTCCAAAAACCAGATAGGCAGAAAATGATAGAACATATGCAGAAATAAAGATTAAAAAGTCGAAACAAGCGCGATCTAAAATAAAGTTTATTTAAGACTAAATATAGAAAAGAAATGAAACCTTTATGTTTCTATTTACACAAACGTTATGTTTGAGTTAGTGCACACATCTTTAGTATGCACTGTTAAAAATATTCTGATACTAAAATGTGTTATTATTTTTGCGATACTTCACATTTTTACTATGAGTTACCGAAGCGAAAATTCATCTCATAACGAACTTGTCACCTTAGATTAAAAATAAACCTGCGTGCCATATTTAAGAAAATCCATTTCCTTGAGAGTGAAACTGATTTGATCTTTAGAGAGAACACTAATATCAAACCGGGAAAGCTAAAGGAAAGCATAATGTTGCGTCTGCAATCCTCCCTCTCTGAGCTTCAAACTTGAAACCTACGATTTAGTGTCACCTCGGATAGCTAATACTTCGTGGCAGGAGACACGTAGGAGGTTCAGAGACGTCCCTCTTCCTTATTATATGAGAGAACATGCATGTTTAACAACAGAAATGATTAAGGGAGGTTGGGACACCGTGCCAGCGCAAATGGAACCCTGTCATTTGCTGGAGCAGCGCGAAGCCAAGCGAGAGCGCTAACATTAGATCCGAGTCCTCTTTGTAGGGCGCCATACCGACGGGCATCATGTAGAAGGGAGATCTTGTATGGTCGTAAAAGAGCGAGAAAACGAGGGAGCGATTCTGCAGGGAAGAGAGTCAGTAGGTTGGCGAACGGGCCGAAAGAGAATGGAGTGATCTGGTATTCGATGGACGCTACGGGCGAGATCAATGGGAAGGCAGTTCGGAAGCAATGAATGAGAAGGTATGTGAAGAATGTAAGACGGTGAATGTAGGTATGAGTTGCGGTGAGAATAAATTGCGGTGGAACATAGTATACTGGATGGAAACTGAGCAAAATGCGTTGTAATGGGCGTAGTTGAGACGAATATGAGTGGGGCAATTGGAGACGTGGTGGGCAACGCTGAACGGGCACGTACAGTGGGGCAGGGCACATGGTTCGGATTGAATTGAATTGAATTGATGCCTTATTTTACGCGGCGAGACTTAGGCCATGAGGCCGGCTCTTCCGTCTGACCACGCTAATTTTGCTACGCTTTCACCAACTAACGGAGAAAAAAGGTATTACTTGGGCGACGAAACAGGCGATTTGAATTTAGCTCAGAGCCTTCATTTAGGCTTGAGGATGAGTAAATCTACTAAAATGGGACAGCCGGCTTTACTTCCCCTCTGAAGGAAGGCGTACGAAGGATATTTTCACCCTTAAAATCCACGACTTCGGTTCGGTTTGAACCCGCGAACTTGGGTATAACAGTCCGCTTCGCTAACCGCTACAGTATCGACTCCGCGATTGACGGCGTGGAGCAAGCGAGGCGAGAGAGGTGGGGACGGGGGTGGGGAGGGCCTGGGCGAAGCGGGCGGGATAGTGGAAGGTGCGGGAGGAGATGTAACGAGGATCAGGCGATGTAAATTGAGCGGTGAGTGGCGGCTTGTGCGGGGCAGATGCGAATGAATGGCGCAGTGCGAGATGGCCTGTAGTACGGTTGGCGGGGGAGGGACGGTGTAAAAAGCGGAGAGAGATTCGGACAGGGCGGGCGAGCAGGGGGACGTCGCAGGGAGGTGGATAAAGGCGGCGTGTATGTCGGAATATTGCGGCAGCTGCGGCCCCCAGCGTCGTAAAAGGGAAGGGAAGGCCTCGCGTGAGCAGGCGCGAGATGGCGCTTCTATGGGTGCACTCGGGGGCGGCCGGCGGACGACGCGTCGTGGCGCGACGCGACGGTAGCGCCTCCACAGGCACTGGCGGATCCAGGCACAGCGCCACGCCCCCCTACAGAAGGCCAAGAGGTTTCGTTTACCTTTGTTTATTTGACAAAATTATTTTAAATACATTTATTCGAATTGCAATTGGGTATGATCCGGTGGCAGTTGATTATCAATAATTACAATATTAATAATAATAACAAGATAATAAAAAAGTACAATACAAAACGATACAATACAATACAACGCAGTAATCATACTATCGCTAATATTAAGTGTTATGACAATTATTTCAACTCTACTATGATATACAACAATTATATGTTAGTGATAATAAAAATCAGCATGAACCACATAGATATTGGGTAAATTAGATTGAAAAAAAAAGCATTTATCACGTTCACAACACTTCACTACTCTACACTACACTACACTACACTGTTTTGCATTGGATTACACTAACCAGCACTTCACCACACTTCACATCACTTAGTTACTCATTTAACACCTATTACACTCGGCTTGTTCTAACTTTTTTCTAAAATTACGTGCACTTAGAGGCCCTTAGAGAATATTTATGTTCTAAATATGTAATGATTTAAATATTATTATTGTACAGCATCGTACAATAATCGTATTATCGTACAGTATCGTATTATTATCGTACAATAAATAACACACAATATAATAACAAATATGCTAATTTTTTAACAAAAATCTACGACGTCACCGAAATGATTGCCTGGATCCGCCGCTATTCACAGGCACAGTGGACGAGCGGAAACCGGCAAAGGTGACTCAGGCCATCAACTGATGTCTCCGCAGTGCCTCTAACCTGGAGGTCCTAGGGTTCGGGTACTGGGGCAGTGGTACAATTTTCAACACAAGCTTGTCGGGTAGGCCAAATGCAGTCACTATTTCGAGGATAATTCTAACAGACGACTACTCTGATTGGTGGTTTTCCGTGGTTTCTCCGATCAACACTAGGAGAATGCCGGAGCAGTACCCCAAC
Organism: Acheta domesticus; assembly: GCA_031308135.1. Classification (NCBI taxonomy): domain Eukaryota; kingdom Metazoa; phylum Arthropoda; class Insecta; order Orthoptera; family Gryllidae; genus Acheta; species Acheta domesticus. Next base: position 192,412,581 of record JAHLJT010004567.1, read on the forward strand.
AAAAGAGCAACGGAACGCGCGTGATCTTTCCTGCCATATCCTCATGCCTTACCTACACACACCAACACTTGCATGCATTGTACTACCACACATGTAGTGACGCCTGAAGATCTCGTCCGAGGTGACGCAGTGCCGTTCTGGTGGAAGATGTTTGGTTGGGGGAAAACCCGGCGAGTCGACGTGCACATCGGAGTCGAATCTCGCCATCCAGATGGGAAAGATCACCGCCACATCCCGAGATAAAAACATCAGGGGTGGATCCAGCCGATCATCCTGGGAGGCGGAATCAAAGATTTATGATAATAGTACACGTATTTATTATTGTATAGTTTTTTAGCGTAAATATGGTAGTATACAATATTATTGTTTAAATAATTACATAATTCTAATACAAACATTGAAATCAATTTTTCCAAATAAAGAAAGGTAACAAACAAAAACTCTAGACCTGGGGGGGGGCAAGACCCCCATGGCCCCCTTGGATCCGCAAGTGAAAAAGAAGCGCTACACCTACGGTACTAGTGATCTTTGCAGTTGACGCGTCCGGAATCACTAAAAAATCAATCGACGAACGGAGGTTGGAAGCACTCACGCTCAGTGGAACTAGTTGTTTCGCTGACCGCTTTTCCCAGATTTCGAAATCTCGAAAATCAAGTGATTTTGTATAGAGAGGAATAATGAACATGAAATGAGCAAGTCACACGGGAAATTCAGATTTCTTCGTACTTGCTGACATCGCAAAAGGATTTATTTCAGTTATTTGAAGTACATTTTTTTCTTGTACGCTAGATCCAGGGTTGAAAGGGAATCTCCCAAAGTGGTCTTCTTTTATGTAACTGGAATGAACAATGTTTGTTACATGGGTAAGGTTGTTTTTTAAAATAAATTTTGGAAATTTTGTTTTATCCCGTGAGAAATTTGTTATAGTTTACTATGTGCCTTTAGAGAAAATCAGAGAAAGGGTTCTGATATATTTATCTGTCTCTCTATTTTTGTCATAAGTGGTATTCACTTTCCAGTAGTACCTAGATGTAGATGTATTCAAAGACTTATTTTTCATTCGTGAATCTATGCAACAATATTAGCAACGATATGTTAATTTTGTTGCTTCACAACGTTCAGCTTACACTTTAATAACTAATCGTATAGAGAAAATGGTGCAAATCATGAGAGGAGACGTGGGTATCACACTTATACGAGTACTTCATCGAATGAGGTGTCTCACGGCATCAATTGATGTTACTGCAAAGCCTCTGACGAGATGTCTTAGGGCTCGGGTCCTAACGGTGGTAGGGTTTTGGACGCTAGATAAATAGCTAGGTCAGATTCAGCAGCTGTCTGGAGGAGAATTCTAGCATCCGGCTTCTCTCATCGCTAGTTTTCTGTGTTTTTTTCGATCAATACCAGGCGAATGCTGGATAAGTATTCTAACAAACAGACCATGGCCGCGCGCGCTCTTATCTTTCTTTTCCTTGTTCTATCTTCATCCATTATTTACACACACGTACACTTACATTCACTACACTACCACTAATTTTAGGGTAGCAGGCGCGACCTTGTCCCGACTGAGGCGGTGCGCTGATAGTGTCAGATTCTAGGGGCAAAACCCCAGATGCCGACGGTCAGCGACAGATCTCAGTATCCAGCTGGGAAGAACAGCGCCATCTCAAGCGATGAAACCACGGACTACTCTTACGGGACCAATGACCGTAGTAGTAGATGCTCCAGGAAACAAGAAATAAGCAATCTCTCACAGTTATAATTAGATTAATGCTATTCACTTATCATTGTCAACAATTTCGACTTTACGCGATTGTTTTAGAGAAGTAACAATTGAATATGAATTTCAGTGTTTGTAATAATATTTCACCTAATGAGCTTCGTACTGCATTCGAAGAATATTAAGAAAACTGGAAATATTCTTATGTATTGGTGTTTATACCTTAGGTGAGCGTGGAAAGTTCTACCACAATCGCAAATCGGCCATGACTTTCCCAGTCTACGAAGCTTCATTTATGTTTTTCGCCATCTTGCATCATCATTGTTATCATAACAAGTTCATTTTACAGTAACAATGCAAAACATGATTGGTATACGATACCAGCGTAGAATTATGGTTGATTATGTGTATGTGACTTAAAAAATAATAATGAAACTATTTTGAAGTAATTGAAAGTTATTCTGATTTGAGGTTAATAAAATTCCTATTAAAGATAGAGGAATTCAATATTCAAAGCTATCTAGAATATCAATAATATTCAAAGTTATATACTATCACAGTTATGGCAGTAATAACATTTACGAAACGATGCGTTTCTAATCAGTTATAAAATGACACTTATGTAAGGGTTTTACTACGCTGAACACAATGTCTCTTACTCCTGCTAGAGCAGGGAAAATAAAATCAGTAGAGGACGAATGGATGACCCTGGTACTGAGACGTAGAGAATTGTGATGAACACTAACACAATAGAGGAAGGTGAATGTACGCACGCTGAAGAAAGCAAAGTCCCTTTTACTAGGTACGTTTGGGTGGGAGCATTTCAAATAATAAAGGTAGGAAAGCTATGTATATGATGTCTTGTTTGCAATACTGTCAATTTGAAGTTTCATTTTGTATGAACGCTATTCCATAAATATTACCATGTAGACATAATATAGCATCATGACTATTGCATTTCTCCCCCAGATTTTCTCCTACTACCCGCAAACATTCCAGCTACAAAAGCAGAGGTATGGTGTGTTTCGGTCCAACCGAAACATCTGAAATTCCCACAAGAGTATCACGTTGTTTTTGTCAAAGGATAAAACATAAAAGACATTTGGGATATTATGACACAAAAGGGTGAGACACATGTCACTGAAATGAAACCCCGTCCTTTCCTGTCACGTTCAGCTTTCCGGGGAAATCTCGCAACCTTTGCATTGGCGAACGCACGTAGTCGGACTGCATTCTGCCACGAGAAAGATAGTGATCGTAAATATGTGTTCGAAGCCAAACAAAACGTGCTTTGATGCGGAAAAACTCAAATATTGACACAGTACACACAAACGCAGGTAGAAAGATGCCCAGGATTTTGACGCTAATAGCAGCTGGAAGGAAAAGAAAAAAAACAAACAAAACGATGCGAAATTGTTTACATTCGACGGGCGTTCCGTCCCGAAACGAGTATGTACAAGGGGCTAGGGGGGCAGCTGAGTGCACCCGAACAAAAACATTAATTAAAATAAACAGGGCGCACAGAGGGGAGGGTGGGGTGAATGTGGGGTGCCGCAGGGGTCGGGGTAGTGGACTCGTGGGACGAGAGAGAATTACACGGATTGGGGTTTGGCCGAGAGAGTTTTCCAAGAGAATGGTACGGCCATGCTAATGCTTACGGGAACAATATCCAAGCTCTGAGTTATCGATCTCGGCACAATGTTCCATATGCTTTTGAAATGTTGCACAAGTAGAAAGGGTTTCGAGTTAATGAGGAAAATAAACATTTCAACAATTATAGTAATGCTCACGACGGCGCATCACAATGATTTCGAATTTTGAAAGTGAAAGTGTCTTCGCGAAAGTGAAACATCACATTGCGGATGTTACAAACTATTATTTATACGTGCAAAACTAATCACAAAGCTAAACTTCAAAATATCCCATAAATGAGTACCAATGAAAACAGAATGTTTGGATACAATTAAAACGTGGATATAATTCGCAATCGATCTTATGATTAATAAAATCAACAAAGGGAATTTCGCTACTATTTTTACAGTTTATCATTGACACTATTTTTAAACTCATATTTAATGTACATGTAATACACTATTTAATTTATTGAAAATATTCTATTGGAGAATTCTTCATGTATTTGATTTGATTCGATTCATTTGAAAACTGACTGATTTGATTCGATTCATAGTGAAAACTGTATATGACGTATGGGGGAGAAGATCATTTGCGCACGTTTTCTTAAGTTCCACAATCCCTTTCCAACATTTGAACTACACGATGATTGAAAGACGAATAAAATATAAAATAGATATAATAATAAAATTTAAAAAAGCGCAAGATTAGCAACATTTGAAAAACTAGATACTTTCCCGAGTTATAGAAAACATTTCACGTCATAATATACTCAGGAACCTCAGTAAGCAGTTCACACTTAAATTGGAAACAATAACCAGATCCCAACGACATGTGGGTTTGCACTCACGAAACTTTGCACTTCCAATTATGTTCACTCAGATTCCTCATATGCATTTTAACTTCTGATTTTTTACTCACAATTCTTTGAAAATAAAATGGTCATCCTATAGCACTTAAAACTATCACTTTTGTCTGTGTGTATTGACCACTTATTTTTAAAGAATTTTACTCAGATTATTTTTTGCTAGAAACTACCAACATAAATGAAAATTTTACAAATTACATGAATATTTGTTTGATATATTTGTTTGAATTTCATGACAGCCAAGATAAGTTTTGTATTTTATTATTTTATGATTCCACCCAAATAAACTTACTAAAATTTGCAAGTGACTTCTCTTCACTTGTAATTCTGTTTGAACCAAACCAAAACCTTCAAAAGTAGTGAAACAGGAGTACTTATTTTTTTCTTTAAATATTTCTGAACCGTAAGCGAATGAAATAAATTCAGTGTCAAATTTATAACCATCTTCAAAATTTCCATTGCAATTTGCAATATGTCAAGATGAGAAATGGTTTTTCGTTTTGAAAAGAAATTCATACTGTAAACAAAAGGTGTCTGAATTTTCATGTGTTTTTCAAATACCACTAATATCGTCTCTTTGCTTTATGGGATTCCTCAAATGAAAATGAAACATTTTTAAAAATTACAAGCTAAGCCATAGAATTTATGCAGAAGCTAAACAAATCTTGGTCTCATTAATTTTGGAAAAAACTTAAAAACTAAAAAATTTGTTGTCAGATGTACTTTGATTTTTTGTTATATTTAGGATGTTTTGAATATTTTCTGTTGTTATTATTCGACATTTTAAATAAAGATTTATATGATAATTGTTTTAGTTACAAAACGTCCAGACAATGCTAAATTCTCATGTATTTATCATTTTATAGTATAAGCAAATTCCAACGTAGTGCATATCTGTTAATGAAAGTTTAGGAAATCCGTTTGGAACGGTTTCAAAATAGAAAATGGAATGAAAACTTTTTTTATGAAAAACAGAAAATCAAATCGAAACGGGAATATTTTGTTTATCGAGACTGAAATCGAAAATTATTTAAAACGGTTTACTGCATTGGCTTGAATTGAGGTTTGTAATACAATTAGGTACTCTCATTAGAGATTCGTTTCAGACTACAATATCTTTCTGAATTAGGTAACTGGTTCCAACATCATTTCATTACCCGAGAAGTAATATAAAACAATTGCTCATATACGTTGACACAAGAAAACGTCTTAACATATTTCTGTTTGGTTGGTCTCGTCTGTGTCAGGTTGACTCTAATAGATTTAAGTTTCCAGCAAGACAACTCGACGAAACGTTACAACAACTTTTGTTCATTTCTAACCCTCATTTTCGAGTTCAATAATTCCTTTCTTCCTGTTCCGCTTTCAAAAAAGTGCCTATCTTCGGCCAATGGTTCGGTTACGGGCGCATGCCGGCGCAGCTGCAGGCGGCAGGCCGAGTAGCGCGTGCGGGCGAGCAGGCAGGGGGGTGGGGGGGGGCTCCAGGGGCGTAGGTCCCTCATCGGACGCCAATTAACACTCGCCCCAGGGCAGCTAGTTAGCTCTCCGCCCAATTATATCGCTGGAAATGAAGGCCGATGGCCGCTGCGTGCGTGAAGCCGGCAGCAGGCGCGCTGGCCGGTTGGCGACTGTGACGTCACGGACCACATTTGCCATACGCAGCGCGGGGAATGAGCTGGCGAGCAATTAAATGGCAGCGTGGGATGCGGTGCTTTCTCGTACATACAAGCTCGATGGGAAAAATCTTTCCGGCTCGAGAGACTCTGGAGATTCGTATTACTATGTATTGTTTTGAAAGTATTTTTGGAAAAATCTCTATGTAGAAATATAGGACTGAATGTTGGAAACGAGAAGATTTATAATTTCCTTTTTGCTGATGACCAAGTAATTTTTGCTAAGGATAAGGATGATATTGAAAACATAAAGAAATTAATGGAAACATAAAAAATGGGGACTCGAAATAAATGAAGTCAAGTCAAGATACACGGTTGTAGAGAAATCTAGGAACGATCTAGAAACAGTAATAGGTATATTTCGTGTAATAATAGTACATTATGAAACGATGATGTAATGATGGGTATTAATACACGAGTGGGAAATTACGATACGAGCTAGTATCGTAAACTTCACACGAGTGTATTAATACCCATTACATCGAGTTTCATACGGTACTTTTTCTATGACTTATGGTGACTTTTATAAGTTAAACTTCTCCACTGAATCGTTTCCTGGCAGTCGACACTCAAGATTCGGCCAAGGCCACCTAGCGGGCACCTCTCTACCCTACACGCACAGATGGCTTTGTTTTACCAGAGTGCTTGTGAGAGGCTACAAAAGTTCCGGGATTAATATTCTGACGTCACCATTTTCGCATTTTCTTTCATTTCTTGAAATGTCAACACCACCAGAAAGAACCACCATTCACTAAATATTTTAAACTAAAGAATTGGCCGGTTTTTAAGGACAACCACACGGCAGCAGCAAATAATACAAAATGACTCGCGTGATCTCGCGTGGAGGCCTTTCGCGTGGACGTCATTCAAATGTTCTCTGCAATAACTACCACTGCGCTAGTCAAATACGATCAAAGTGAAACTACAACCCAAATTTATTTTAACTAATATTTCATGTAAAAATCACTACTAATAAAAGAAATTAAGAATACAAAGCATAAAATAATATTAAATGCAATTTTAATATACACATTCGAACGAAACATTTACTGCAAAGATTCTCAATGATTAATGAAGTGACAATATTGGTTAGTAAGCGACTCTGTGATTGGTCAAGAACCTGTATCATAATGAAAACTATCGAAATGACTATCATTATGCAACTGGTTGCAGCCATCCAATGACAGCATTATATAATGAGAGTAGAAAAAGGAATTTAAATGTCTTGGAGTGACCCTTAGAGGAGGTGGATCTGATGGCAATGACATTATAAAAATAAAAGCAAGGGAAGGGCAATTACTAGTAGACTTCAGAACATTATATGGAACAAGAAAATAGAAAGCAAACCAAAAGACAAATATACAAGACAATGGTGGTGAGTTGTATTACCTATGGATCAGAAATTTGAGTTAAAAAGAATTCAATAAACTATCGATTAAAAATGAATTTTTGAATTTTAAAACTGTCGGCTAACGAAATGAATTTTTGTAGACGATGTTGTCAGTATACCCTGTTTGATAGAAAACCAAACGGAGAGGTTAGACAGATTATGCTGTTAGAGAGACAAGTGATCGAAAATGTAGAATCCAAACAACTCCAACGGTATGACCATCTAATGAAAATGCATGCTGTCAGAATACCAAAAATTGTCTTTGAGGGGATCCCTTTTAAAAGAAGAAAACGAGGAAGGCCAAGGAAATCTTGGACGTCCGTCATCGATTCGACAATGAAGAGCAGGTGTATAGAGGAAGAAGCCTGGCGGAATAAAAACATTGGCGTGCAGAGTGCGAGAAACGGTCATTAGAACTGTAAAATACTTCCTTATTCCTTCCCCCATTATTATCATCATTCCATATTCCACCCCCCCCGGACTAACACCCCTGAAAAAGATGAAAATGTTTAATAGTATTTCGCATAGTTTTCGAATATCTGGATGGATATTTTATCGTAAGTATAAAGTACTGTATCCAAGAAATTAAATGACAGCCAGGAAAATGGTGATGGAAGACGAAAATATGAAACAGTATTTCGAATAATTTGAGAATATCTGGATATACATTTATCGTAAGCAACAATCTTTGATTCTGAAAATTTAAATGATGCACTGGAAAACGGAGCGTTCGTACTTGTGCTCAATTAAAAAGTTGTTCTTCCTCGTCTGTGTGAAGAGGTTCATACATCTGTTCAATTAGATCACATAATTTCGCATTAATATGATTAATGTAACATTTTGAAAGAGTTAAAAAAATATGAAAACGTTCCGTTATATTTTGAAGTACACTCATGACTGACAGTTCAAAGTCATAAATGTTATTTCAGGCTTCATTTCATATCTCAACACTTCAGCTGGTGGTCGGTTCAGCAAGTAGACGTTTCTGTTGGTAGACGTTTTGGCTCACAGATGTTTTAGCGGTATGATTGAATCAGTAGACTTTATAGTTCCTGTTTATGTATAGAAAAATGTACAGTTTATAGATTTTTCCTGCAAGACAACATTCCGTCACTCGCGCGGCCATTCGTAACGCGAGTACTAGCGCGTTGGACTCCGTCCAGCACTCTCATTATGAAGTTTTCTTTTTTATTTATTCATTAATACACATTTCTTATTTATATGTGCTAATATTACAATTGAATACATTATGGAAAGAAACCATAAATAAATACAAACCATGCTCGAAGCTTCTATTAGTAATTGCCGTCACTCGCGCGTTGGACTACGTCCACCGCCCGAATTATTTAGTTTTCTTCATCTTCTAATATTTACGTTTTGCACAGTAACGAAGAGAAACGTATAAACAGAACATTTAAAATATTAAACTCTCCCATATTACTGAAAAAAATATCGTATTGAACCCGTAAGCACGAACATCGTTTCATACGCCAGTACTCGCATGTAGGATTCTGTCAAACACGCACAACTATTTTTCTTCAGAGTATGGCGACACAGTCCATAAACAGAGATAAAAAGTTTATTGATATCCTTCTCAGACACCTCTAGATGAATAGAAGCATTGTGTTTATTCCTGGAAGTCTAACATTCCTTTTTTAATCAGAAAAGAAACTTGTGTTTGACTCTATCCAACGGCGCGAGTGATGGAGTGTTAAGGAGCAATTAGATATTTTCGCTGTTAAACCTTCAAACGTTGCTCCGAAAGGGACTTGCTGCGCCATGCAAGCAATGTTAGATTTACTGGTCTTATTCTCAATATCAGTCTCTCGAAATTATACTAACGGAGCCAATGCCTTATGTTGCGCCAATATTCTATACTGTAAACTTGTCTACCGAGGGAAGCATAATGATTAATCGACAATAAGTGTAAAATTATCCAGATGACTTTATTATGAGGTTAGATATACACGTCAAAACAAATAGAAACTTAACAAACGACCGATTTTGCGATGGTCTCCTGCAGCGACTAAAACTCGGTAGGCTAACAATAGAAATAGTGCAAAATACCTCTAGCATTTCTACCTCACAAAACTAGAGAAGTAGGCTATAAATATAGTCATAAAACCAGTCATAAATATCTGGTTTCCAGGATTATACTCCTGTTTTGTACGTCTCGAAGAAAAGTAGAGAGGTCCTCCTACTTTGTACGATAAACAATGTTTGATAAACCAGTCATGGACTGTAACACTTTTTTACTGACCGTTTCACCACGTTTCGCGACTGTCCAGTGAAATACTAACGCTGTCCGCGACAGGTCGAATTCAAATTACTGCCGAAGAAAGAGATTTTTTTCAGCAGACAATGAATTCCTTACATAGTCCTTTAAAAAATGTTCATTTTCCCTTGGTAGGGAGCATCGCTTATAACTGCAAAATTTCCCAGAACCCCGGGCAGGTGAAGTTTTCCTAAAATTACTTCGAACAAAGGGTGAAGTCTCCACAAACAGCCAGGCTACTCCGGCGGTCATCCATACGGGCTTTTTTTTCTGGAAAGCTTAGCGGTCAGCAGGAAATCCTCTCCCTGTCTCGTTAGTGTCAGGCTTGTTGCTGTATACGATTTCGAGCAATGCTGCATTACCTTCCGGGAATTTACTTTCCTTGTGTAAATTTTGACACACAATATTTAATATGCGCGATACGCTTTCTGTCCTCCTGACAAATTCAGACGTCTGATCGTGATGCTACAAAAGTAGCAACACATAAGATGGAGCTCGTTTGAAAGCTGATTTTAATCAGTATATTTTGACGCAGAAATTCAAATGGTTTCCAAGGGGGTGTTGCAAACTAGAACGAATGTTTTTTCTACTTTCCAAACTCCATAGACGTAACTCGATAAGTCAGCTTCACGTTTATTGTTTGTAAAAACATTATTTTCTTATGTAAATTCCTTCTATGGTTTATGTTTTTTTAAATTAATTAGAATTAATGAATTATTTTTTAAATGATTGTGAAACCATTTTTCTCAATTCAGTTCTTTTGTGATATTTCAAATTACTGAAACCGGAATACTTGATAATTATAGCAACTAACATTCAATAATAAAACTATTGACAGAATACGAATGATTTATTGTTTCTACTCGTAATGTGTAATTGTTCTGTTAGATGGCTGCAGCTCATTGCATACTGATAGTCATTATTCTTTATTAATGATACATAGATTAAATAAAATTCCCCAAATATGTGCATGGCTAAACAGGTTTAATATTAAATATAGTTTTAGGTAAACATTAACACGGTTAAGAGTATGGTTAAGGCCTTATATTCGTTGAAAACCCTGATTTTTCGAAAATTGCAAAAGTAGACATTTTTCCCCTACAACTAAGATATTAATGATAAGAGATCTTTTTCCTTAATGAAATCAGTTCCTTAAATATGATTTTGAAGTAATGTCATGTACAATTTTTCGAATATTGGAGAGGTTTTGTTATTATTCTTTTTAAATATGGGCGAGAAATTAAGTGCTGTGACACCACTAAAAAATGTCTTGTAGCACCCTTGTACCAAAAGTGGATTTTTCTTGCTTAAATTACTTAATTATGTAGTGAAAGAACAGAATACACAATTTGAGTGTCCTTGGAAGTAAAATAATTTCCCTCTAGTCTCTCGAATTTGAGATGAGTATTTTATTTTGAAGTTTACATGAAGTCCTTAGAATATTTTCAAAATTTTTAAAAACGCAATTTTTTCCTTAAATTTGCATCCATTAGTGCTAAAAAATTCTCGAATAGATTGCAAAGTATGCTGCTAAATTTGCATGCATTGCTGATTTTCATACAAACCTCAAAATCGTTCAAAATTTTATAGCTAAAAATACTTTCGGCTCTTGCGAAAATTGCAGAAGTTCAAATTTATTTTTGCCGAAATAGGACATTTGACATAAATAGTGCAGTAAAGTAACTCTTAAGGCCGTAGAGCGCTGTGCTTTTGTGATAAAGTTCAAATCTTAGCCCGAACAAGATGCTTCGAGCTATTAATAATGTAATGAAGCAAGTGTAACATAGTTGCAATGTGGTATCCGTATTTAAACAGTTTATAATGTAATATGCCATGACTATTTACATATCCTGAAAAAACTGTTCCTCTACTGTGTAGGAAAAGACAGTACGTTTCTTCATTTGCTAGCAGCTTATCTTCAGAACACGGACCTGTGACCTAATTAGCGCATGTAGAGAGGAGATACTTTTTGCTCCAATCCAATTAGTTTGCGCAGCACCTGACGTCGGCGTAAGCCCTTGGGGACAATGGTCAAGTCGATAACGCGCTTCTAGAAACATCCAGTTAGTTTCCACAAGGTAAACGTTAAGTGTAAATAATTGCCTTTCATTACTCTTTGCAAAGGCTTCTGAGCAATGTGGCAGGTAATGTTAGAAAAAAAATATCATTTTCTAGGTTAGACGTTTTTTAAATAATGAATCGTTCTTGACAAAATAGGCATTCTAGGAAAAACAATGGATTTGTAACTTCGAAGATGATTTCTCTAGAAAATATTGCTAGATTAAAAGTAAACATTGGCACGGTGGAGGTGAATATTGAAAAGAAATGCCTAGTTATTTTTATTGTCAGAAAATATAACTAAAAAAACAAAGAAAGAAATAGGTAGGAAGTAAGACATAAGCAAACACAACACACAAAATATGAATGAGGTATGAATTTAATCTTGCGAGACACGAATTTAATCTTGCGAGACACGAATTTAATCTTGCGAGACACGAATTTAATCTTGCGAGACACGAATTTAATCTTGCGAGACACGAATTTAATCTTCCGAGACACGAATTTAATCTTGCGAGACACGAATTTAATCTTGCGAGACACGAATTTAATCTTGCGAGACACGAATTTAATCTTGCGAGACACGAATTTAATCTTGCGAGACACGAATTTAATCTTGCGAGACACGAATTTAATCTTGCGAGACACGAATTTAATCTTGCGAGACACGAATTTAATCTTACGAGACACGAATTTAATCTTACGAGACACGAATTTAATCTTACGAGACACGAATTTAATCTTACGAGACACGAATTTAATCTTACGAGACACGAATTTAATCTTACGAGACACGAATTTAATCTTACGAGACACGAATTTAATCTTACGAGACACGAATTTAATCTTACGAGACACGAATTTAATCTTACGAGACACGAATTTAATCTTACGAGACACGAATTTAATCTTACGAGACACGAATTTAATCTTACGAGACACGAATTTAATCTTACGAGACACGAATTTAATCTTACGAGACACGAATTTAATCTTACGAGACACGAATTTAATCTTACGAGACACGAATTTAATCTTACGAGACACGAATTTAATCTTACGAGACACGAATTTAATCTTACGAGACACGAATTTAATCTTACGAGACACGAATTTAATCTTACGAGACACGAATTAAATCTTGCGAGACACGAATTTAATCTTGCGAGACACGAATTTAATCTTGCGAGACACGAATTTAATCTTACGAGACACGAATTTAATCGTACGAGACACGAATTTAATCTTACGAGACACGAATTTAATCTTACGAGACATGAATTTAATCTTACGAGACATGAAAGTAATATAAGAGAACTGTAATTGAGCTGATTAATCTGAACGGACGTAACCTCAATAGACGGTGAGGATACAGAAATGTATGTACGTGAAACTAGTGGGGCTCCAAAATGGCACTAACTTTCTAGTACTAATTAGTTTATTTCTTTTTGTCGGCCTCCTCGGTCTTGTCTCAGCTTCTATCTATCGCCCCCATAGTAAATTTTTTTCAACGGATTTTCTCAATTTTGCGGTTTCATAATGGTAGATCCGATATATTACTTAAAGAATATTAAAGAAAGAAAATCTCGTGCTTTATGGCAATTTTCCTGGAAAACTTTGGAGTCCTTTTTAAGAAAATGGTGTTCAAGCGTCGCTGTAAATGCGAAATTTGAAGCTCTTTTTCTTAGGAAACTTTAGATTTTTCGAAAAACTTTATTACAAGTCTCTTAAAGTACTCCCACTCACAAATGCAAGAATGTTTACAAATCGCTGGATACGTGCCTATTAACGGAGTAAAAGATATTAAAAAATTGCGTAATTTTTGAAAAAACAAAATACGTCAAAATGAATTTTATGTCATATTGAACAGTGCAAACAGCAATATCCTTTGAAGAAAAAATTTGTAGTCGCTTTTGTTACAAATTATGTTTAAACATTTCTGAAAACGCGGAATTTTGACCTCATTTTCACAGAGAGATTTTGAGAAACTCTATAAGACATCATTTAGAGAACATGTATTCATAAATTTAATAATATGAACAATCTGTTGCTAGTGGAATTATTAACGGCGTGAGAGAAGTTAAATAATTATATTTCTGTAATTTTTGAAGATAGGAGAATAAGTTCATTTAGCATTACCCATACAGTAAAGTTCTATTTTTTCTTTAGTGAATCAAATTCGTTATAAAAAATAGAAATTTCTATTTATTTGTTAGGGCCGATGATTATACAGCGTACACCATATACCTGAAAAAATGCTACCTTACCGTTAACTAAATTTATAAAATATTTCCAAGTTTGAAAACATAACAAAAGACATTTATTTATAACAACCATAACAATAATAAAATAATAACATAACCAATTTTCAAAGTCTTAAACATAATAAAAAGCTTAACAGAAAGGAACAAGTGGCCATAACGAGAACACGAATAGGTCACTGTAAGCTAAGCCATCTATATTTGATTGACGGATCCAATCGTCCATCACGTGAAAAGTGCAATACGGCTTGGATCCTGTCCCACGTAGTCATTGTCCTATTTTCCAACACAACAGGCAGAGGTATCTTCACGACACAAGTTTGGAACGCATACTTGAATCTGAGAAGTATCAAGGAAGAATTATATAATTCTATAAGGAGAGTGGAATATTCAGCCAAATCTGAATTGTAAGGGCAATTTTGTATACAATACTGGACCCAGAAAAAATGGATCGTCACCTGACAACTCTTAAAAATGTTCGATATGAAACACACTTGGTCTCTGTCCATGTGCATGTTATCATCCTGTATACAATCTGTTCAACCGTATTTTTATAAAGAATCAGTAAAACACAAAAATGGGTCCTCATCTGAAAAACACTTCAAAGAAGTGTGGTTTATCCCACACCACATCACTTTTTATGTAGTAATGTATCTTTCGCATACTGCCGTCCTCTGAGTAATTGTCGATGTATATGTAACTAATAGTTTATCAAGTGTTTTAACTTTGTTTTGCTTGTTTTTTGTATGCATATTCGATGAAGTATTATTGTTACTACATTTTCTTTTTTTGTAATTCTGTGAACAATCCGTATTATTGTACCTTGTACTGAATCTGTAAACCTCCATTAATTATGTATGTATTACTGTTGTAAAGTATATTTTTTCAGTCGCTAATGACCTAGCTGTCGATGAGACTTTAAATAAACCAAAATGAAAATAAAGAAAAATTGTAGAATTCACAACTAGAAAACAAAACAAAAACCCAAACTTAACAATTCCCTGTATTACAGTTCGTTCACTTTTTCACATATACGAAAACCTTGCTCAAAGCCATGTAGAAACCCGTGTTCTAGTCTTTAACGACGGTGTGAAGGCAGCGAAATAGCTTCGAGTGGTAAGCTGGGAGACCTGATTTGGGGGAGTGGAATAAATATTTTTTCTCTCACAGAAACTCTGAAAAAAAAACGTGAGAAATTACGACTATTAGAATATTAATACTAAAGAATCAGTGATCATTGAATAGATTGTTAAGATTTACCTGTTCTGAGCGCGGGTAAAAGCTGTTTTTTTCACTTATTTCGGTTAACAGACCGTAGCTCCTGTTTCAACACAATATCTTTGCGGGAAGCAGCTGTAACTTCTTAGAAATTATTGCTCGTTGTCAACTTTCTCTAATTTAAATCCAATTTTCAAGCCCTGAAATAATACATACGCACTTATACTTGCTCCATACGCTGACAATATGATGGGATATCACTGTTGGGATGGGCTGGGCTGGGATATCACTGTTGTGGAGTTTTGAATTTTGTAACAATGATCGGTCGCGTCTAAGCGGAACTCAAAGACTTTCTAAGAAATTCTGATAGTGCCATGGAGGCTTGCCAGGTGACTAGTAAGTGCTGCAATCTTGCGGTCGTGTTTGAAAGCATTTTAACAGTTGAAACTCTGGCGCCAAAGAACTTTTCTCACAAATCACATCGTTGAAAGAAATGACTCTGCTCTTCTGTTGGAATTATCGCGCGGAATTTGGAGAAAAATATTCCTTCTCGAATGCGCCTCGTTTAAAATGTATGTTCTGAGCTGGTAATTAATGCCAAAGATTGCTATAAATAATCGATTTACTCGAACTGCGTCATGTTTGAATCAATTTTGGCCGCTCATGTGCCATCAGACGGAGTCAAATTAACTGGTGACTTCAGTGCTTCAATGTTTGAATCGGGACGTTCCAGTGGCTAATTCGGGATTTCTCGTAAGAGACGGTGGTCCCACCGCAGCTCCTATACTGCAATTTTCGTAACGTTTTCCCTGACAGGAATCAGCTCTTCACGGTTTCATCCATAGGGAGCTTGAACGTCACTGTCGGTTTCATCCATAGTGACGTCACTGTCGTGAATATAAGCTCCCGGTTGGATGGCAGCGAAACCGCTGATTCCTGTCAAGGACAAAGTTACGAAAATCGCAGTATACACTGGTGGTTTGCATACCAGCACCACCTGCCCTGGCGCTCCCCTGGCAGCGAAACTTTCTCCGGGGTTTTCTAACGCATTCTTTGTGCCTCCACCTCACTCAACGTCGCGTTTTCCTTTTAAACCTACGGCCAGATGTAATGGCAGTGATCCTCCTAACTTGGATTATTGGCACCGGCGCCAGCTCTTCACTTGGCTCTGCCGCCGCCTTAGGGGAAACGTCCTGTCGTGACGTTCTCTGTCGAGGAAACCTTTCCCATGCATGACAATAGGGTGTAGCCTTCCCCGACCCCAGCGCGGTCGTCAGTTCGTCGACCTGGTTTCTATAGGGGTTGAAACTCAACCTCTTCTCAGGTTGCTTCTTTTGTCAGGTCCAATGCGTGAAGGTAAACAGGGGGTTGAGATGTAGAGGCTATGGTCACTCCCTCGATGAGTGTATTTTCTCCCACAACCCCATTTGGATTATTATTATTATTATTATTATTATTATACAACATTGTTTTTCCCGGTATTCGCCGGATATATATTTGACTTTGTGTCGGGTTAGTAACCAAGACACAGGCCAATTCATGTTTCATCGTAATTTAGGAATTTTCGCACAATCCTACATGTGTTTAAGATTATTGACTTTTGCATCATTTTGAAAGTATATTTTGGTATTTGAATAAGTTCCAGATTTTTATGGATGTTATTTGGTACAACTCCTGTGCATGAAATGACCAGAGGAATGATATGGACTTTTTGAAGATGCCATAGTGCCTTGACTTCTGCTGCTAGTTCTGTGTACTTCGTTATTTTTTCTGCGTGTGCTGTTTGAAGATTTGCTGTTTGTGGAATAGTGATGTCAATCAGGTAGCCAATCTTTTGCCGTTTGTCTACGAAGGTTATGTCAGGTCTGTTGTGATGAATGGTTTTATCTGTAATAATTTCTCTGTCATAGTACAACTTATAGTTTGAACTTTCAAGTACAGAATCGGGAACATATTTGTAATATGGACAGGTTGTTTCTTGTAGTTTGGATTTCGCCGCCAGTTTCTGGTGGATAATATTTGCAACTTGATTGTGCCTATAGGTGTAATCCGTATGGGCCATTAATTTACATCCTGATGTGATGTGCTGTATGCTCTCAACCGTTGTATGACATTTTCTACATTTGTCATCTATCGCTTGTTTGAGGATATGTTTTCTGTAACTTTTAGTGTTGATCACTTGATCCTGTATGGCAACCATGAACCCTTCTGTTTCGCCAAATAGATCACCATATTTTAGCCAAGCGTTTGAGGCTTTTTTGTCTACATGAGGTTGCTTGAGATCATTTGCAAGGCGTCCATGGAGTTCCTTTCTTGACCACATGTCTATTTTGTGGTTATTATCTGCAAACTGTGAAGAAATGTCCAGCTGTTTGTTGTTAAGATCAAGAGGGGTTAATTTGGTATCTGCTTGAACTATTGCAGCGTGTAGTTCTGAAGTTGCCTGTTTCTCATAATAGAAGTTCCTTAATGAATTGATCTGTTTATAGCACAGATTCTTTAGATCTATTAGGCCTCGTCCTCCCTCATTTCGTGGAAGTGTTACTCGTTCTATTGCGCTATTTGGATGGTGATGTCTGAATTTTGTTAGAATTGTGCGAGTCAGTCTCTGGATATCTTCGAGATCTGTGTCGCTCCACGGTATTATTCCAAATGAGTATGTATACACTGGTACTGCAAATGTGTTAATTGCTTTTATCATGCTCTTGCCTGTTAATTTGGTTTTCAGGAGTGCCGTGATTCTCGATTTGTACAGTTTTGTCAGTGATTGTTTGATTGCCTTGTTGTCTGTGATTGCTGCCTGATCGAATCCTAAATACTTGTACATTTCTTCATCATTCATTGCCTGTATCGTCATTTGATCACTGAGGCTATTGTCTATCTTCTGTAACTTTCCTGTTTTATCTACGTGAAGTGTCTTACATTTGTCAATGCCAAAACTCATATGGATGTCTTCCGAAAATGTTCGAGTTATTTCAAGGAGATATTGAAGCTGTCTGTCTGTCGAACTGTAAAGTTTGATGTCATCCATGTACATTAGATGTGATATGGTATGGATGGTTTTCTTATTTTTACGAATTTTGAATCCATAGTGAGTACTATTAAGTTGTGTTGACAGGGGGTTTAGAGCCAGACAGAACAACAATGGGCTTAAGGAGTCCCCTTGGAAGATGCCTCGCTTAATTCTGATGTCTTTTGTTAGTGATTGTGAAGTCTTGCTGCCTTAAGGACAATGTTGTTCTCCAATGAGTCATGATCTGCTCCAGAAAGTTAATGATGGTTTCATTAATTTTGTATATGCGGAGAACTTCAATAAGCCAACTGTGAGGAACGCTATCGAATGCTTTCTTGTAGTCAATGTAAGCCATGTGCAAGTTTCTATGGTTTTTATGTGCTTGCTGGAGAATGACCATATCTGTTAGGAGTTGTTCTTTACATCCTTTATGTAGTCGTCTGCAACCTTTCTGTTGTTCTGTCATTATTTCTCTGTCCTCAATATAATCTTGGATTTTACTTGTAATGCATGACGTCAAGATTTTGTACATTGTGGGGAGGCAGGTGATTGGACGGTATTGAGAAGGGTTCTGTGTGTCTCTACTTTGGGGTTTCATGTACGTAATACCTTTCGTTAAGAATAAAGGCATGTCTTCAGGGCTGTTAATGACTTGTGTGAAGCACTGGGCCAACTTATGGTGAAGCGATGTAAACTGCTTGTACCAGAAATTTTGAACGTGTTCTGGGCCAGGGGCTTTCCAGTTGTGGGTTTTTGCAATTGCAGTGCTGACGTCTTTTACTGTGATCTCCTGATATAACATTGGCTCTAGAGTTTGAACATTATTTATTTCTTCCTTAATCCAATGTGCCTCACTATTGTGATGATGAGTTTCTGACCAAATGTCTGACCAGTACTGTTCCAAATTTTGTTGATCTGGTGCTCCGTTGTTCTCTCGTTGGAAATTGCAATTTGGTCTGAGTTGTTGATAGAACACTTTTTCATTCTGACGAAACATTGAATTTTGTAGTTTACGTTCTGTTGTTTCTTTGTATCGTTTATTATTATTATTATTATTATTATTATTATTATTATTATTATTTTGTTCGCGTAAAGACCGCCTCGGGGCACGCATATATGAAACCGCCTTTCCGTGGATCAAAAACATAATCTCGGTGGCAGGGCATGAAACATCATCAGGGGGGATCAGCATTTAGCTGAATCCCATTTTTATCTCCCAGGGTTGTTAGCCCTAGGGGTATGGAAGATGAAATGATGATAGTGAGAGGACGACACATACATTTATGACATACACAAATACACCCATGCCCGAGGCTGTACTCGAACTCGCGACCATGCGCTCCGAGATCGCCACGACACTACTACCATACCAATCTCGGCCACGGGGCTGACTATTATTATTATTATTATTATTATTATTATTATTATTATTATTATTATTATTACTACTACTACTGTGTTATTATTACGATTTATAATAATAATAATAATAATAATAATAATAATAATAATAATTATTGTTGTTGTTATGATATAGACTTGTTCTGACTAACTATTCTGACTAATTTGTACAAATATTTGCGTGCATTCGACGCCTCATCTTTGCCCGCAAACGGCGTATTGGAGTACGTCGGCGTTGGCTGTGATGGAGGGGGGAGGGGAGGGGAGGGGAGGGGGCCTCCTGGCGCTGGCGCGCCGCCAGAGGGGAAATCTCTCGCGCGGTTCTTCGATGCGCAACCCGGAAGCGCGGTGGCATCGGGAAATCGAACCGAAGACCGCAGCCTCCGCGCCCCGCACCCCAGCCCCAGCCCAGCGCTGGCGAGGGCGGGCCACGCATCCCGCCGACCGCCCTGCCCTTCTGCCTGCCTGCCTGCCTGCCTGCCTGCCTGCCTGCGGCTAACGAGGGAGGGTGCGGTCCCGGACGCAGCGGCGGGGGCAGGGGGGCGGTCGGAGGGCGGGGCTGCGATCGGGAATGGGGTCGGAGGCGAGGGCCGGGCGCGGTGGCTGGGGGTGGGAGGGCGGATGAGAGCGCAGATGGGGGTGGGACTGTTGGAGGCGGAGGTGGGAGAAAAGGTGGAGGCGAAGTAGAGGTAAAGGCGCAGATGAAGGCGGGAGCGGGGATGAAGGCGGGAGCGGGGATGAAGGCGGGAGCGGGGATGAAGGCGGGAGCGGGGATGAAGGCGGGAGCGGGGATGAAGGCGGGAGCGGGGATGAAGGCGGGAGCGGGGATGAAGGCGGGAGCGCAGATGAAGGCGGGAGCGGGGGATGAAGGCGAGAGCGGAAGTGAGGCGGACGCGGAGATGGAGGCGGGAGCGGTAGTGAGACGGGTGCGGAGATGGAGGCAGGAGCGGAAATGGAGGCGGGAACGAAGGTGGAGGCGGGAGCGCAAGTGAGACAGGAGCGGAGATGGAGAAGATGAGGCGGGAGTGGAGAAGGAGGCGGGAGAGAAGGCGGGAGTGGAGGATAAGGTGAGACCGGAAGTGGAGGCGGGAACCGAGTTGGAGGCGAGAGAATGGCGCGGCGGAGCGGATGTGGCTGTTACCGAACCGGAAGAGGAAAGAGGCTGCGCAGCCGAATTTCGAGAGCTGGGAGATTGGGAATGTTGTTGAGGCGGAAGATGGAAGATCGTACGAGAGGGGGAATTCAAACGTGAGTTTGAACCATCCGAAGTGAGGCATTTCGAAGTGAAAAACCATTGTTCGTTGTACAACTAGTAGTGTCTTCTGTTGATTGGAATCACGGCTGGACTTGTGTACATTTCAAATAAGTGACTGGATTGGGGATATGAAAAATCATATTTAATAATTCGGAGGTGAACTCGTATTAACTTGGGAACGTAGTGATGATGGAAAATAAATTGACTATTTGAAATCAAAAATTTTACTGAAAGTAATAATAATCCACAATATAAATGTGATGTAAAGGTTCAAATTTGCAGAAAACACAGTTTAAAGAATTACTTGTGACGAAATATATTTTGAGCACATCTGAAATGAACGTATCTCAGATGTAATGCAATTAAAGATACCTTCAGAAAAGATAACTAATGCATGACAAGATATGACCGTACAATTGCAAATTGACTTGTCCGAAAGTGCATACAAGTCACAGTTTTAAAATAACAGAACAGAAAAATTAGAAAATGTAAAAAATGTGCTTTGGGCGGCGATAAATGGCAGCTGGCAAGAGTATGTGGAATTCCAAATAGCTAGCTCAGACCCAAGGAAAAAGAATACTAATACGGGAAAGTCTGTGTCCTTCTGTAACACCACTAGTTACTTTAATGAATTTTCAAACTGTAAATGATGAGAATCAGCACAAAAAAGTCTATTTATAGGAAAGAAGTCTTACAATGCTTTTACATAATTAAATTGGTAATATAAGTAAACCCTTGTGTAGAGGAGTCCAGAGATGGTATCTTGGTCCAAAATGAAAATGCTAGTGTAGTATATATGCTCAAAGCAACTGGATTTCACCTTACAATATCTTTGCATTAATGATTATTGCCAGATGGTGACATACAATATTTGCATGTAAGGAAATAGCACCTTCCCCACTATTTGAGCATTCTTTGTACAATAAATACCTTCAAAAATGAAATAAAATACTTTCAGAAATGGTTTTAACAAAAAATATGACAAACTTAAACGGACACTGTTTGAGTCAACAGTTCGGTGTTCATGAAAGTCTTTATGAGTGTCACAGCGGTGACTTGCTGGTTTGAGGCGAGGGAGATCGCGAGATCGCGTAGGGGTGTGGGTACACGAGGAGTAGGAGAGGAGTGCAGAAGCGTATATTTAGTGGCGACGATGGTGTAACGGTTAGCGTACCGGACTGTTATACCCAAGTTCGCGAGTACAAATCCGATCGAAGCCATGGAAATCGAAGCGAAAAATCCTTCGTACGCCTTCCTTCGGAGGGGAAGTAAAGCCGGCTGTCCCATCTTAGTAGATTTACTGCATGTAAAAGATCCTCAAGCCTAAATGACGCTTCTGAGCAAAATTCAAAATCGCCTGTTTCGGCGCCCATACCTTCCTTTCTCCGCTAGTTGGTGAAAGGAGCGTAGCGAAACTTGCGTGGTCAGCCGGAAGAGCAAGCCTCATGGCCTGAGACCTGCCACGTAAAATAAGGCAATTCAATTCAATATATTTACGGAGACTGTAAACATCGTTGTCGGACGTCCTCAAATAATGAAGTTGTTAGAAAAATGGGGAGCAAGGAGTAGCTTTTTTGATGTTTTCAGACACGTAGCTACTGCTATTATTAGCTTCATAGTTCCGACGTGTAAGTGAATGTATTAAACAGGTAATCATGTGTTCCTCCCCAACTGAATAGCGAGAACCGTCGCCTATCTACATGCCGGCTTGCTGGATTTTTCCATGTGCTAAGCGGGGCATCGCCCCAGCCTATTCAAGTTCTTATCTCCAGACGCATCTCTCAATGTGTGTGGTAGTATCGGGCATGTAAGTGTGAGTGTGTGTCAGTAAGGGGAAACGATCTGACAAGGAAGAGGAAAGAAAGATCGCGTGTGGTCCGTGACCCATTTGTTAGGGTACTGGTCCGGCATTCGCTTGGCACTGATGGGAGTAATTACAGAAAATGACCCATCAGAGCAGCCGGCAGTAAACTCCTCGTCCAGGCAGCAACTGAATTCGACCTAGCTATACAGTTGAAGACGAAATTCCGCCATCACCTAACATAGAGGCGAGAGGGAGTACATTCTCAGAAATCAGGATCAAAGAGGTGGCTGATTTATTTATTCAATGATGTGATTCCGGGTGCGTGAATTGCACAGGCCTGCAGTCCCGTAAGTGTAGTGATTATTTTATCGCGGGAGGTGGTTGTAATCTCTTCTTGGATGGCGAGATCCGGTGCCGACCGACTCGTCAGCTTGCGGGTTTTCCCCAACCAGTATCTTACAGTAGTGCATGTATTTGTGAGTATAAGTAAGAGGTGAGGATAGGACAAGGAAGAGGAAGAAAAGATCATGCGCGTTCCGTGGCCCGTTTCTTAGGGTACTGCTCTGGCATTCGCCAGGTGTTGACCGGAGAAACCACAGCAAACTACCGACCAGAGCAACCGGCCTCTACAATTCTCTTCCTGACATCGGCTGAAGCCGACCCAGCTGACAAAAATCCTGCCACCGTCGGGACTGACTCGTGCCCTATGACCTCCCACTCAGAAGCGCTGCAGTGACATCAGTTGATGCCCTGAGCCACCTAAGCCAGTGCAATGAGGTGATAGTGAGGCGGCGGGAGCCCCCTGGCCTCGGGGCCGCCGCCCCACCGCCCCTCGCGTGCACGCGCCTGGCCGGCAGCACAGCGCGCTGCTCCACAATAGGGCTTGATTGGCGTGCAGCTCAGGTAAGGGGGCGTGGTCGGGGTGGGGGCGGGGGCGGGCGGCGTGGGACGATGCAACGCGCGACTTTTCAAAGGGGGCGTCTGCGAACGGGACGGCCTGCCCGAGCAGCCCAAAGGGGCGATAATCGATTTTCCGGCTCGTTCTTGGCAGTTTAAGGCTATTGTGGACCATCTCGTATTCACGTTTTTGCTGCAATCGGATGACTCGGAAGCCCGTTGAATTTGAATTCAGCTTCTTTCTGGTTTGTTTACACGGTCGTCAACCCCTTTGCGAACTGGCTCTGGGAATGCTCGACGATTTGATACATTTGCAGAATGTATAAACTGAAGTTGAGTAAAATCAGGTTTGGGTGTATTAAAGTATCATTTCTCATCTCGAATATCTTATTTTTATAGTAGGTCTTTTTCTAATAGACGACAGCTTAACTCATCAAAGATTTCACAATATAGTCTATGACATATGAGGTTTGGAAGCTTCTCAACGCAGATCTAAAACCTTAGCTTCTCAGTCTACTTGGGAAAACAATGCAACGTACTCGTCCTTTCATGAAACCAATGCAGTACTCTTCTTTTAAAAATTGTACTTAATTATCTCGAAAATGAAAGTCACACAATACCGAATAATGCCAGGTCCACCTAGAATTTGTCCTTGAAGTATAATTTTTCAAAAGAAATGTTAACAATGATATTAAAAACAGGACATTTTTATACACCGACATCAAAAATATAAGATATTTATTTGCGTCATTTTCAATGACATAACGACTTAAACCTCTTTGGTTTTAATTTGCGAAAGCAAATAAATAAATACATTAAGATGTTTTGAATCAATACTTTCCAACTCTTTTTCGCGAGAGCTACCTAAGAAGTCGCCGAGAAACTTGAAGCCTCATCTGACTGCTGGGAGCGAGCACGTTTCAATTACATCCGAGCCGACTCTTCCTTTGGCGCCTTCCTCTCTGCGCCTCCCCTCCAGTTGCCCTTTCTCCTCTTTCCTCCCTTCACCCGTCCCCCTCCCCATCCTCCCCTCTTTACCTCCTGCGTCGGCGCCATCACCTTCGGAACAGCTTATTGGACTCCTTTAAACCACCTTGAGATCTTTCACTCTCTTGAGAATTCAATTACTTCACTTACGAAATTCTCAACGCCACCTACACACTACTTGGCGTTTGACGTCACGGAGCGACAGGTTGAAGGTTTGAACGTTACAAGAGGGGAAATTAAAGTGAAAATGTATTACACAATATGCGATATCCCATCAGATAATATCACGGTTACTATTTCGAATTTTTTCGAAGTTATGAAGCCAAAAAGAAATTGTAGGTCATTTCGATATTTATATGTAAAAAATCTTTGTTCGCAGTAAACTCACATTAGTTGTTCCCAGTGATCTTATTTTTATTCTAGCGTCTCTATTTACATTAGAAATACTGAGGTAGTTTGAAATCACGTTTGACAGGAATATTGTAATGATTTATTTCCTACTGGAGAAGGAAAGGAATCAACACTTACGTAAGAAGTGACAACTATATATAATATGAACTTAGGGTAAATTGTAGTCAATCCATACAAAACAGCGACAAAGGCTGGAAAAATGAGCAGGCGGTGATAGAACGGGCGACGGAAACGAAGAGGCGGTGACGATAATAATGAATATTGATTGAAGGAGTATCAGCTCTTTAAGCTCCTGACATGTGTAGTACTGTGAAGTGTGTACGTGTGTTTATGTAAGAGTAAAGGGAAACGAGAGTACGAGGATGAAGAAGGATAGCGAGCTGCTCTTGACCCGTTTTTATGAGTATTCCTCCGGCATTCTTCTGGTGCCAATAGAAAAAACTGCGGGAAACAACCAATCAGAATACACGGGCCCAAGAGTTCTCCGAGAAATGGTTGAATTTGACCTAAAAGTATAGGTGATGTCGAAAATCCGCTACGGTCAGTACTCGAACCCTGGGACCTGCCAGTTCACTTTGTTGCAGAGAAAACGACGCCGTCGCTTTGACATCGCAGACGGTTGAGTGGCGTAGGAGGTCGCGAAGGTAGATCGAGTGGTTAGTGCTCCGTGAGCTGCGCAGTGGGTTGAACTGATACCTAAAGAAACTAGTGGTGCTAAAACAGCACGTACTTTCTCGACCTATTTTCACGCAAAATAATGCGATAAGTACAAAAATTTTCAACAAATTGTACATTACCGTGTTTGAAACTATACCTTTAAGGAACAGATTTCATTAAGGAAAAAATCTTTGTATTTAATATTTTAGTTGTGTGAAGACTCCGAAAACATTTCACACTTTTGCAATATTCGAAAAATTAGAATTTTAAGCAAACATGAGACCTGCACTATTCTATTTAAAATCTTTCACACTATACAACAACCAAGTTAATCATAAACGATGCAACCATTTTTTTAAATTTGGAAAATGTTCCAGAGTGTTCATGTAAAGTACCACTCAAAATTAAAATATCGGTTTCAAATTCAAGGGGATGCGACATCAAACCAGATCGATTGGAGAATATCAATTTGAGCCGGCTGAACAGTTTAGACGCTAGCGTTGTTCACGGACAGACGAAAAGACGAACATTTTCCGTCATTTGAGTTTTCGATATCAAGGATCCACAAAATATAAGTTCTGGCTACACCACGTGTTTGAAAACTTTTCTTTCTAAATTCAGCAATTAGATTTATCCACTTTTTGTTATCAGGGCCCCGTAATAAGAGTTTTTCCTCCCGCAAATTCACCGTTTTTTTCGCGCAGCAAAAATCTTTCTCTCCACTCCGCAACGAGAAAGTATAAAAAGCATTTTATCCGTATTTATTGGGAAAAACAACCAATAAACATCAAACAGCACCCCGGATATTCAATAAGTGTAAAGAAATCAAAAACATTAAACAAACACATTGATTTTGTGAGCACCTACATTTTATCTGTTATATGTAACATTTATACTCTCGAGAAATGTACGAATCACACAGACGAAGTCTCTCTTTACATACAGATTGAAATAGAACATTACAAATGTACCTATATTTACTGAAATGTCTTCTATCCTACTTTACTTTCAAAATTAGCAGTTTTTTATTCATTTATTTTTGTCGCTAATTATTATAATTAATGATACCCAAATGCTTGTATTTCAAAATTAAGGCGTTCATTGGTTTCAAAATAAAACTTTCTTTATCTAAATATCTTCAAAAAGTCATGCGTTACGAGTTAAGTGGTTTATTACAAACTACAAAAATATCACGCGCTGGGCGTGATTTCGGAACCGTTTGGGCCTAGTTGTGAGCGGGTCGCTGGTAGAGATTTCGCGAGCGCCGCGCCCGTGGCCGGGCAACGTGCCTTGGGCTGCGCTGCAGAAGGCGGGGGGCGGGGGCGGGGGCGGGGGCGTGCCGTAACCACGTCGACGCCTAACACGCCCTCTCTAATTTCGGGATTAAAATTATACCCGGTTCTTTAGGAGCGTGACAGGCGCGAGCGAAGGAAGGCGGCGGTGGTGGTGGCGATGGCGGCGAGAGGGAGGCGCTTGGGGGTGCGGGGTGATGAAAATAGGGTGGTGAAGGCGGTGGCAACTGTGGAGGCGGAGTTGGTGGCGGTGGCAGTGGGGGAAGCGGACGCTGGTGGAGGAGGGAGTGGCGGTGGACGTGACGGCGCTGGCGGAGGCGGAAGTGGTGGCGGTGGCGGTGGCATTGGCGGTGGCGGTGGAGGTGGGCGGTTGAGGTGGGCGGTGGAGGTGGGCGGTGGTGGTGGGCGGTGGTGGTGGGCGGTGGTGGTGGGCGGTGGTGGGGGGTTAGTGGTGGTGGACGGTGGCATTGGCGGTGGCATGGGCGGTGGCGGTGGTGGTGGGCGGAGGTGGTGGGTGGTGGTGGTGGGCGGAGGTAGTGGGTGGTGATGGTGGTGGTGGGCGGTGGTGGTGGGCGGTGGGCGGTGGTGGTGGGCGGTGGTTGGTGGGCGGTGGTGGTGGGCGGTGGGCGGTGGTGGTGGGCGGTGGTGGTGGGCGGTGGAGGTGGGCGGTGGAGGTGGGCGGTGGAGGTGGGCGGTGGTGGTGGGGGGCGGTGGTGGTGGGCGGTGGCATTGGCGGTGGCGGTGGTGGTGGGCGGAGGTGGTGGGGCGGTGGCATTGGCGGTGGCGGTGGTGGTGGGTGGAGGTGGTGGAGGCGGTGGTGGGCGGTGGCGGTGGGCGGTGGCGGCGGCGGTGGTGGTGAGGGTGGTGGTGGTGAGGGTGGTGGTGGTGAGGGTGGTGGTGGTGGGGAGGGTGGTGGTGGTGGGGAGGGTGGTGGTGGTGGGGAGGGTGGTGGTGGTGGGGAGGGTGGTGGTGGTGGGGAGGGTGGTGGTGGTTGGAGCGTGGTGGTGGTGAGGGTGGTGGTGGTGGTGGTGGTGGTGGTGATTGTGGCGGAGGCGCTGGTAATGTTTAAGGGGGCGTTGGCGGGCGAGGGCGTGTCGGCGGGGGAAGGGCCGGGGGGCGCAATTAGGCTGGCGCCGGGGGCTCATTTGCATGGCCCTGGTGCGGCGCAGCGCCCGCGGCCGCCCCCGCCCCACTCCCCGCCCCGCAGCGCGTATCAGCTGACGCCGCACTCTCCCCGCGCCAAAGAGCCAAGTGGCCATTTTTATGCCTTGAGAATGTAGCATGAAGGAGAGGGGTGGATTTGCTTTCAAAATCCATTCCTTATCAAAACAATAGATATTCAATCAACTGTTTAGGGACCATCTAGGTGTAAGATTTATAATTAAGTGATATCAAATAGTGAAATATATTATCAAAGTTGGGAAACTAATGGAAAATAATGTAAAATACTAATCTTATATAAAATCACAATCCTACACATCATTTTATATATAAAATATCTAAAAAGATTGTTAACTTCACTTGTCCAAAAGGGTTGTCTCCATTTAGTCTGTATGTCACTAAACAGAGTTTGAGATGTTCAACAATGTTTAAACATTCATTTATCTTCAACTGACATGTTTATATAAATAAAACAAATAATATGTGATACGTTTTGTTCGTCAATGAGAAGCCAAATTTTATGGAAATGTTGAAATGGGTATGACTTTTCTTGATGGTAGCGTGTGTAATATGCACTAATATTTACTATTGTGCGGTTTGGAGGTGCACTGGCGATGAAGACTAATAGTTTTCATGTAATTGTATTTTTTAATAAAAATCATTTTATTAAAAATTTGTTTATTCAGATGTTAACGTACTCAGAAGTTAACAGTATTATTAGCCCATTGAAGCCGAATGTTTTGATTAAAGCTAAATTAGTTAATTTCGCATTTACTGACTTCATAAAAGCCCTTGGATGATAAAATTACTCTTTATTTGATTTTGTCTATTTATAAGTTATACCCTGGTATATAAACCTACTGCTCAGCTCGTTCCGCAAATTGGCGAAACTTTTAAATTAATGTTCATAGTAACAGAAATAGGTAAAAAAAAGCTGTTGATTGTTCCAGTTCTCCACTCCCATCCTCGTACTCTCCTTCCACTTCATCTGCAACCCTCACTATCGCGCCCTCGCTCTGCTACTCGTCCGCAATTGCTCTCCGCCTATGCCGCTCCCTGCTACTTCTGCGACCCGACTTCTTTCCTCCCACACGCCGCAGCTCTCCCTCCCATCTTCGCGCCCGACTCCACGCCGGTCTCTGCCATCGCCCCTACCCTCGCCTCTGCTCATGCCCCCGGCGAAATACTGAGTGGAAGATTTTCTTTCCCTCATTTCTAAATTACTGGAAACATAATACTTAATTAAATAAAAATCCCAGCTCTAATTTATTACACTCTTCGAGAATAAATATCTTTTCAAGGTACACATGGTATATTAACAAAGAGAGGATGTTAACTTTCTCATATGACGTGGTTGTGTCAACAACGTTTTGTTGTTTTATGTTACAAGTTCTGAATATTGTGTGAAAATTTGTAAAAGAATTACTTTTAAATAGGCGAGTGTGTAAAAAATATCTTAAGACAATAAGAAAATTGTAAATTAACATCTCAAATATCTTCGTAGACGCTTAGGTTTCAGAGATTTTAAAGAAAATTAAGGAAAAGTGTAAAATTTTCAGACGAAAAGTTCAATATTTTGAATCGTTAAAAAGAACGGAACTGGTAGCTTTCAAAAAAGATATAATAAAAGATAAATAAAAGACACAAAGTAAGTAACATGCGAATCTGCTTATTTTTCTGGATAGTTTCTGGATAAGGTCGGTAACTTAGATGGCCTTCAGTCAAATGAAACGGAAGTGGTTAGTGTTGTATCTTAAATGTTTGTGGCTCACGTACGAGATGGCGTGAGCACGTTTCCCACGTCTACTTCGACTTCCGGCGTCAAATTAGGAGATACGCGGAAAGAAAGGAGATTCTCGGAAAGGAAGGGGCAGATATCCCCGCCTTCTTCTATTTTCGATAGCGTGACCTCTAAGCACTGGTGTATCTCCTTGTATGTACTTCTCAAATACAATCTTTCTTTTCTCTTATTTTTTGTTTATTTATCTTACGCAGATTTTATTCAATTTAATTCGTGAGAAACATTTCAACATTTATAATATACAACACATTTCAAAGTTGCTTAATTTGTTGCTTAATAAGTTGCTTAACGTCCATAACTTGACCAGTAATAGAATGACAGTGGCTACTGCTGTTAGGGATTATTTTACACCTCAGAAAACTAATAATGATATCTATCCCGTATTTTCTTCAGTAATTATGCATCTTCTTACTATAAATGTACTTAACCACTTGAGTACTATATATTTTGTAACGACTTCTGGGTTTGTTAAAGTTTTAAACTTCGAAATAATTGTAATGGTATTTAATTACAAACTAATTATTCTGAGGAAAGAATCTTCCATTTTTATACACATCATATATAGGCAAATATAAAGTAAAACTACCAATGTATACCCAACGTAAAAGGAAAAATGTTTATTACCACACCTAATATATAAAAACAAGCGCGAAAATTAAGGGGGCAGGTTAAGTAATATTACTTTAATATGGATATAACAGACCAAAATCTACTTACTGTAAAGACCCAATCTTTTTTAGTTCAAACATCCTCCCACAGGAAAGTTAACGCATCATTAAATTAATGTTGAACGTTTTACACAACGTTGTAACCCAACGGACCTTGGAACATCGTCCCGGCTAGATGTTGAATACCTTCATGCGCAGTGCCACTATTGTGTAGAACGGCAACCATGATTCCTTAATGGACGGAAAACGAACGCTTTTGTCTCTCTTATACCTACGGCATGCTGAGTACACCTTTTCTTAATTGTTCCTGGAGAGGCCGAGCTCGGATGTGTTTAACATTACTCATTTCACTTGTTTCATTACATCTACTCGCCTCCTTCGCCAGCGCCCCGCTGGCGGGGCGGCGTTCAGAATAATTAACCAACGCCCGGGAGTGGCGCACATTGAAAACTCAACGCAGCCGGCGTAGGAGACGTAGAAATATAGATGGCGCATTAAAAGTATACTGCTTTTCCCTCAAACAAATGTTACGCCAGGAGTTTTGAATTGTAAAGCTAGTAGCGGAATTATCCCTCGCTTAAACAACAAGTCGTCTTAAATTGCGAAATGACGAACGAACTTTCTGGGGTGAGCGTCTGGCGGTCGCCCCACGCTGACGTGGCTTTTCCCCCCAAAATACAACATCGATTCGCAGCCCCCGGCGCCCGCCAAGTTGGGAAGATATTAGGGGTAATTAAGGCGCCGAGAAAAGTTTTAATGCTTCGAAATTTGATGCGAAATCCCCTTTATCCTGGCCGAGGCGAGAGCACGCACCGCAAGGAGAGGTGAGTGTCCACTGTGGGTTGGAGGGGGGAGGGGGAAGGCGGTGAATGGCGAAGGTGAGGGAAAGAGAACTCGAGATGAATTAAATTTAGGAATGGAATTGGTGATGGCAGGAAATATAGAGTTGCTCAGAAGTCAGGTTCCACAATAAGGAAGCTCAAATGTTACATTTCAGCAAGGATGATTTTTGTTTGACTTCGGCGAATATGCTGATTACGCATGAAAACTCATTTTTACAAGAAAGAAACAAACCTGATCATTTTTTAATAACTTGAACTACCCCGTGAATAAGAATAAAACAATAAATTTGGCATTAAAAAAATAATATAAATTATTGTCGTATCGTGATTAATCAGATAACTCGGCTTTTTTTACAAGATTATATTATTTAATTTAATTTATATTATTTCTATTACTTTTTGGATCCATTGGCACATGAATACATTATTGAGTGATCATAAGGAATTACTAAAAAATATTGCAGGTCACATCAACTGCATTGGTTACAGAGCGAGACAACGAGACAAGGAGAGACATTTTCTCGTCAATCGATTTTTCGGTATCAAAAATCCATAAAACGTGGATTTTGACTATACAATGTGTTAAAGGAAGTAGTTTCCTGTATACAGAAATTATAACTTTTCCGCGCCAAAAATTGCTTTATTGCTGCAGCATTACAATACTTGTAGTATGTAAGCAGTGTACGAGAAAGTAAACAATAACTTGAAGGTTGAGAAGGTTGTCCAAAAAGCATTGGGTGATTTTTGATATTAATATTGAAATTTCAGAGATGTTATGGACAATCGATCTTGCAATATTTTTATAAGCATAATTTGCTCTACTCAAGCGAAAAGTTTTCGAATTATTTGAAAAAAAATTTTAAGCTGACTTGTAAATTGCCGCCCTAAGCGAGAAGATTTGTTTCAGTTGTGAAGGGCTGCGACATCAATCAAATCGATCGGGACGTGTTTTGATGAAAATAGTGTGTACGTAATTGGGCGCTAGAGTTCTTTGCAGAATGACAGACGTCTTGAAAAAATCTCTTAACACAGACTACTACGTGTTTGCAAAAGTAAAACGATACGATAAGTGACGACAGAAAACTACATTATCCTTATCGGAAACCCCGTAATATTTGTGTCAGAATACAGAAACAATCGATCCACAAAATTGATATGCGGTATTACATGAAGCTATATCAAGTACACAAGAATGTAAAATTGTGCAATTACTTCCATTCTTAATAAACGGCAATATTTCGTTAATGGTTATAACTAGTACCTCTAACTCTGCTATATTAAGAAACATTAAGCTTCAAAGAATGCCTCGTTAACTGTGCTAAAGAATGAGTAGCAAATGCGACAGTTTATTTTGCGAGTAGGAAAGATTGCAAAACGAAGTCGATAGGTCGAGTGACGCAACCTACCAGCAAGATAAAATCATTTTTCCCACGTTTCTCATATTAAGTTTTAGACATCCTTACTGATTTTCGTTTCCAAGAATTCAAATCACTTACTTGGGTATCATTGTAAATAATTATAGGTATTAACTGTTGTGGTCAGAGAAAGGTGTTTTATTTTCTTCATTACATTCATAGTTTTACCTGAACATTTGAGAATGGTCTCACTTTTAGAACCAGTGATAAAAACTGAACGTTGAGGACGATGCTCATGGCCTGATAGAATCCGAGTTTACTAGTGACTGTCTAAAATAGTTACAATATGCGGGTAAAAGGGACATTATATTTTGCGAGAAGGGAAGGGCGACACGGGGCTGTTAGTTCAAATGGCGCAATCTGAACAAAATATAATCTTTTACCTCATCCGTCATACACTTATTTAGATAGCCTAGCTGACCTTTCATTTTAATTTTAGTACAAAGATAAATAAATTGTGTACAAAGTTACATGATTTAATTCAGACATTACTGATCTTGTTACAAATCAGCTGGACGAGATTATCCAATCAGGAGCTTTGTTACGGCAAATATGTGGTATTGAAACTCCTAAGTGGATAACCGCCTCACAGCTGATCTGTCACTAGTCACTACATTTAAATCGGGACCGCTGATGCGATCGAAGCAAAATGTTTTTTCTTTGTTGCACACAGTTTCATCTAAACGTCTGAGCATCGTCAGACACTTCGTTGTTTGGGCGACGCCACTCAAGTGAGCGTAGGCCCCCGTCAGAGTCCATAGCTATTGGCTGTCCGGAGTGCTTGGAAGTCGCTGCGACCCGAGGGAGGTCACAGAATTTCACGCTGTGCATGGCGTGAAAGAAACAGTTATTTACTAGGGGAGTTGTCTAAAAAGGTTATTTTACGACCTTTTCGTTTAATTAAACTTTCTTTAGAAGCTACTCAAGTCTTTCTGGGAGAACAAATACTGTTAAAACTAACATAGGAATTTTAACAGTATAAACGTGTTTCTAATTTACTTAAACATTCATACACAATTCAGCGATTTCAACTGACATTGAAGGATCAAACTAGGCACAAATGCTTTTTTATAAAATTTTAAACAATTTGAATTAATTAGTTTTTTGAGTAATCAGAACAGGTATTACTTTATGTTAGGTTTAGTGAGGACTATTTTGGTATTTCAGCATATTCCCGAAAGGTGGAGGGAAATAAAACTCATCTTTAGAAGATATGAACCAATCTTTCATTTGTGAAGTCTCTACAACAAAAGCACAACCCTTACAATTTTTATATTCACTTTTAATAATTTTTTTACAAAAATGTGAACAATTTGGTGTGGGTAACTTCAGTAAATTAATTGAATTTTTACAGGTTTTATGTATTTAACATTTAGAAGAAATAACTTAAGAAAAACCAGTATCCAATTGTTTGAAAAAAATTACCAAGTAAAATCAGTAATTGATCTCTGAAAATATTGGTATCAGGAAGAACATTGTTGACATTCATAAAATTAATATCAGAAAAATAACAATATTAAATCAAAATTATCTTTTAAAACAAGAATAGACTAAATTAAATACGTTTTCATCTCGTTTTCTTTGCCTCCAACTGGTACAGTTTGTATTGAGTTTAATATTAGACAATAATCATTGTTTAATAACTAGACTTGTTCAAATTCATTCAGGAATACGGTATTTTACATATTAACCTTAACTTTCGAAGAATGACAAATTATCTGGTGCACTAGGTACGTAGATAATTTCTTTGTAGTGTACTTTCAAATTAGATTTTTGTTTCATTTGGTTGATTTACGAATTTAAGATGGTAGGCTTTGTAAAATTGTGGGAAACTTGAGTAAGGTTCATTTTTTAAAAACAATATATTCCAAATTAACTAAGTTAAAAAAATATTTAAACCTGCGGCTATCTTTTACATAATATTTTAATAGCGAAAATTTACAATTTTTACATTTATAATTACGGTCCAGTAGTACGAACCAAAGTTACTGCCACAGATTTAACTGAAATTCGTAATTCATTTGTACCATTTTTAATCTTGTTTGCTTTAAAAGGAAAAATATTTAATATTAAAATTGTTTTATGATTACAACCTAAATTTATCTTGTACAGTAAATAAAGGTTATATTCATTGAAGCCTTTATTTATTTATAAGAGTATTTTTTTTATTTTGCGGAAGATTCTTTCAAAATACCCAAGAAATTAAGTATCTTACAATCCGAATAATCAAATGTATATTAAATTCATTATTGTATATTAAATAGCATTATTTTTCATTCGCCAAATCTTCATTTTTATGATTTCTAGTTTCATGCAACCTGTGTTAATAAGAAAATGTAAAATACATGGTTGAGGGGTAAAAATGCACGTGACTCTGCTACCCGATTGTGTACAGAAAAATATTTAAAAGTGCATTAATAACATTTACTTTGAACCTGTTAACGGTAGTACAACTCCTTTATGTTCCTTAGAATGGACAAGAAAATAACCTTCTCAGGATACTTAAATTTTCTATTCTACGTTTCTCGCACATTTGAAAAACTGCCGGATAACTGGCGAAAATTACATCTACACAATGTTTAATTAAAATTTTTATTAATTAAAAACCTTCAGCAGTATTCGCATTATACGATAGTTCCATCTAGATAGAATTTGACATGATCTTCAAATCACCCAGAGACAATTGATATAATTATTTTGAATTGATTTATTTAGGTTGAGACTTTACGGAATACTGAATACATGAGCATAAGTATCTTCATTCTTCTCGAAGACTTTCACTATTCGCTTTATTGAACGTCCAGGCGAGTCACCGACCATGCTGTAGAGCAGGGATGCATTGTGTCTCAGTTTGAGAATGCAGCTCCGAGGTGGTCCGACGCCTTGAGAAGACCATCAGCTGCCTAACGCTTCCTGACTTCAGCTTCATTCGCCTTCACAGTAGAACTGTAAATCAGATCTTTTCTTTATCACATCCGAAGGTAGTATTTCGCCCAAAAATACTGCAAGAAAACATGAATCACAATGTCCCATTTAAACAAATTTCTTTGTGTCAACACGAAGGTCATTGAATCTACTTTCCCCATTTAGATGGTACTTATTTTATACGCTCTTTATTTACAAGTTCTCGCTTCGGAAGAAATTATGGCTATGTGATGATCTCTAGAATAATTTTTATATCACTAATTGCATGCGAATGTAAACTGCATGCACATTTTTGTACTACAACATAATGTAAAACAATTTGGTCTGAAATTGTATAAGCTGTAACTATTGTTGAATGGAACACATTACATGCTACAAGACCATTTTATTTTGTGATTCTACACATGATTTTAGATCATGAACTTTTGTAGAAATATTCTAGTAAATTTGGGTGCAACCATCTGAAGAAAATGTAGCCGCAGATTCCTATAAAAAAAATAAAATTGGAAGGGTGATTTTCAGTGAGCCCGGCGTCCTAAACAGCACATTTCTCCTAGAAGCTTCGGGGTCTAATTGAATGTCAGTTCTAATTGAATGTCTATGACATTCCTGTAAGAACATTTCAGAAAGGAATCACTATTGTGTATGTTTATTTTCTCAAAGATCCAACGCCATGACATCTCATCTCATCTGGTGGCGGGGAAATGAACTGCGTGGAGGGGCGATTTCGTCGTGGCACTCATGCCACAGACTCTCGCTCGTGACATCCACCTTGACAACACTGCTCTACTGATTGCAGCGTCGTAGCTAGAGGCTGGCCAGGCAAGCGGCTGCCAGGACGCAACCCTCGGGGGGGAGGCGTACTTTGCAGACCCACAATCTGAGGGCTGCTGGGGCAAGGGCACACAAAATTAAAACATTCAGTTGACGTTACAGATTAGGAATGGATGCCCGCCTAGCCAGCCCCTAGCCACGACGCTGCAAAGAGTAAATAATGAAAACACTTGCTTATATGTTTTGTTTAGGATGTCTACGTCTACTGAAGAAATATAATTGTCAAAGTATTGCAAAAGCAACAAATTTGAGTTGACAGCTGAGCTGACATTACAGATTAGGAATGGATGCTCGCCTGCCCATCACCTAGCTACGACGCTGCAAACATTAATAAGAATGAATCTGCGTTAATGAAGATAGATACAGCTCGGGATCTGCAATGAAAATAAAATTCAATGCATTCAGACTTCATTTCTTCCATTCGATATAAGCACTACAGGTACAACATTATAAATTTAGACATTTTGTACCGATTTAATTTACTTTCCAGAATACAATTAACTGTACAGAAAAAAATGATACTCTTTAGAAAATTGTGTGTTATGTCTCAAGTTTGACTTCTTTCCAAGAGAATATTCCAAAATGTAGTTTTATCACCCAATATATATTTCGCTATTATCATACATACTCTATCCATACTATCATTGTATTCGTCTCTTTGAGAACTTTAGAAGGATAGTGAAAAAAATATATACTTCCATTTAAAAAATTGAAGTTGTGTCGATATCTCCAAAATTACAAAAGACACAAACAAGAAAATTGAATATGTTATTTCCCCCATTACTTGCAACAACCTGGCGTAAACCTCATCCCAATACCTCAAACCGTTTCGAAGATACTTGCTGTGGGCATCTTAGGCGCCTCACCCTGTATAATGGATAAAGTAAAAATAATTAATGCTGCAAAAGTAAATTAGTGCTAAAAAATAAGCAGACTTAATATACGTTTAGATGTATAGAAGTGTAATTTAATGAGTAGGTACCAATTTTTTCTTGGTTTACTTACATGGTAAATTTATTAGATAGTTCAACAAAGAATTGCATAAGAAAAGGTGCGATGCTCAATATGTTGAAACTTATTTTACATTTATTTATACGCCCACTTAAAAATTTCTTATTTTGTCACATTTGTAACAAACATTTTGCCACGTTGTGCGCGGACTTAAGTCCCTGCAAGAAAAAAATGATAAATTTGTTATTAGTACTGATATCGTTACTTTCAATCTAAACAACATACGTACTTTCAATCTAACGAAGAAGAAACCCACCCTGTTTCAAGTGTGCTGTCCGCCAACTACAATTGTTTCCCACTGAATAAATAATAAATTGTGGGCAGACTTTCAGTTTTTCTTCAACAACAAAGGAGTATTCCAGTTATTTATTGAGGCTCGGCAATAATTAGAAGAACTTAAGTAAAATTTTACCTTGCTAGGGTTGCAAAGTACTTAAAAAAGCAGTTCCCGTACAGAATCGAATTGGAACTCGACTGAAGAAACATATTCACCCTGCCCTGTGAGCCGTACCGGCGTGTCCCTCCTAAAGCGACTGTTGGGCATCGTGACCTCCTGAACGACACCTTAGACCACTCTCTAGGCGGAGGTCACGTGCAGTTCTTCACATGGAGGTGCTGTGGTATCACACATTACTTTAAGTTTCTCTCCCAGTCAAAGTTCCCAAAATCTCTACGACGGAATGCATGCCATGTACACCAGCGGCAATCCAGCACAAGAGCGGATCCTTAACATGGCGAAACTAAAAGTCCTAATTAATAATTAGCTCGGGTCTGCAATCTTCTTAGTATAAGAGCCCACTAATCTTTAACATTTTTTATTTCAAACAACGTACTTTGTTATTGTTTCATTAATCATTTTATTTGAAAAAAATAGAAACAAAATGAAATGTATATTAAATGATCTGATACACAAGCCAAATCCGATATAAATTGAAATATATGTTTAAAGAATTACACAATATTAAGAAGTTAATCTTGAATTGTGTGAAGCTAATGTAATATTTCAATTAACTTGTGATGCAGTTTTGTCAGCTACAGTTCCCTTATGCAAACAAGACTGCAGAAGCCCACCCATATATTAAATTGTAAGGCGGACAAATACCCTCCTAAAATAATCTGAGCGGCATCCTAGGCTGCACGAGGAAGGTTTAACCTCCCAACCTCTATTTCAGTGCAATGTGAGAGTCCGCCAAACTGGTTAGAACCTGCTGTACTATATCTTTGTACTTCACTAATATTTAAGTAAGATTTTGTCTCCTCAATATTTGCTTTGTTTTCGTATATTTATCATTTGTTGTCCGTTTTTGTATACTGTGTCAATTATGATATTTAATTTTATATATGATGCACTTAATATCTACTGTATCATTAATTCCTTAATTTATTGTATTTCATTTCCCCATTTGCTACCTTTTTTCTACCAATTTATTTGTTAATTTTATTTAATTCTTCGTATTCGTACTTATGATCTTTGACTAGCTCCAGCCGCGGCCCCAGCGTGTGGCTAGCGCTGCATCATCCGTCGTGCGGCCTGAGGGTGGGGTGGGGTGGGGTGGGGTGGGGTGGGGGGTGGAATGCAAACGGCCTGACCTCTCTCCAGGCCGCCCGGCCGCTGCAAAGGGCACAGGGCACAAGGCTTAGGACAAGGCACGGGGCGATGTAGTGGATCCGCCCAGAACACTCACCGCATCCAGCCTCCAACGGCGTCAGGGCAAAGCGTCTCTTCTGCCAGGTGGACTATGCTACCCTGCCCTGTCTAAAGGAACCTACTCTATCCTATGCTACATCTCCATTATTCACTATTTATCGTGAACTCGCGTAAGTTTTGTTTTAGAAACAAAGATTTTTTGGTTTTAATGCACTAACATTATGAGCCCTTTTGCCCCTTATAAGAACCAATAACAAACTGCATTCTCAGTTTGTAAATTAAAACCATAAAATAATGAATAGAGCGCTTTATACCTGTAAGCTTCAACAAACTGTCTTTATCTTCTTACTTACGTTGAAATACACCTGCACAATTATTGCAACTAAATATTGTTAACTAAAATAATAAGGCATATTTAATCTAAATAATGGTTTTCATTACAATGAAACCTGCAAGTAATATTGGACTTGTAATCGTGCGTTTGATACTTTACTCATTCGATTTTGTAAAATATTAGCGAGTTAATAGAACAATGATAAGTTATTCTAAGTGCATTTTTCCACGCTTTTACATTTTAATACAGACTTTACCTAACAACCTGGCAGGAACAACGGCATTTAAGGTACGTTGAGACGTCGTGAAGGCCAAGGTCCAAGTGGCGTGAAGTCCAGCAGAATAGAAACACAAGGAAGAGACACTCACCTGTGACGAGTGTCCATATTTGCATTAGTCATTCACTCAAAATGTTCTGCTCAAATGCGGATACGAACACTTCAGTAATTTTTGTCGCTATTAACTAGAGCTCACTTTTCACTTCACCACTTCACTCGTATCCGTTTTCTGGACACGTGAACACACAAAATTCCTACATTCTCACTTTTGCACTCACTACCTACTCCTGTTTCAGTTACCACACTACTCCAACGTATTGAAATGATACATAATCTAACACATTGCTAAGAATTTCCGTGTAACAAGTAAGATTTACACAGTGCGGCACAGAATTTGGTACAAGTGTCGGCAAATAAAATTTTATGAAAACAAGTAACAATCTTCAGAAAGCCATCACAGGCCCACAAGCATTTCGCGAATGCCAGATTTAACTTCTCCATGACCGGTACAATGTTCCAAATCACACCAACGCCCCTCGCGACTCGCCGTCAACTGAACGATTGATGGTCACACCAGAGCCAAGAATCTCTTTGCAGCTTGTGATTGGCTCCTGATTTTCCACAGAGAAAACACAATATACGTAACTGCACTTAAGATACCCAGTTTTGATACAGATATAAGACAAGAATAAGAATATTTACTATCGTTAAATACCTTTGGAACAGTCTAAGGGCCGGTTGTATGATGTAGAGATATCTCTAGGAATAGTTATCACTAAAATTGCTTATTCCGAGAATAAACAAGTCCTGTTGTACGACTTATTTTTATTCCACGGATATCTATCTCGTGTTTATCTGGAGAGGCGTCTGTGGAAGAGAAAGTTGGTACTTCATTGGATTGTTTTTTATCGAAATGTTTACTCTTTGCTTCTCACCTTTTGCGCATTTCTGCATGGTTTCCGCCCATTTCGAATCTCCGTGCTTCCTTGTGAATACGTGTGTGCGTTGTGTGTGTGTGCATCCCGGTGGAATTGTGCATTGAAAGCCCCGGTTCCGAATTTGGACATTTTGAAGGTAAGTTCAAGCAGGATATTACAAATATTGAATTGATAATACTACTGAACACAAGTATTTAATAGCTAGCCAGTCAATCACATTCTTAATAAAATGCTCATTCAAAGTTGAAATGATCTACAGAACCAAAAATTTTCTATTTCTTTTGCAGTTTCATCACCTAGCATATGTTGCTGACCTGGTGAACTTTAAAAATATTTTTTCTAATTGGAAGGTGAGTTCATGTACTGTGGATAAAATCTTATAATTCCTGTTTTGTGAAATTGGAGGCATGCTTTAAAGATCAAAAAAGAAAGTTTTAAATTGAGAGTATTTTTCGTAATAGACCATAACTATAACTATTACGTTTTGAATAATGTGTTTGAACTTGAAAATATTTTGCCATTCTTGAACCAAACATTTATTTCTTTTGCAGTTTCATCACCAAGCATATATTGCTGACCCGATACATTTTGCAAATATTTGTTCTAATTGAAAGGTGAATTCATGCACTGTGGATAAAATCTGATAATTATTGTTTTTTGGAATGGTAGGCATTAAAGATCAACAAAGTACGTTTTTAAATTGAGAGGATTTTTGAATAATATCAAATAATTTGTGAGTTAATCTTTCAGTTTTGTACTCATCCGAAATTGTAAATATTTTGCCATCTCCAGAACCAAAGTTTTGCTCAATTTTGCCATTATTTTTAGACTTCTTAATGAGAGTTAATTTTTTGTTTTTCTTTACATTTCCTGTTTTCACTTATAACTTTTCGTACATTTCATGAGAGAATTCATCCTGAAAGCAATTCCTTACCAAGAAAA
This sequence comes from Acheta domesticus, assembly GCA_031308135.1. Taxonomy (NCBI): domain Eukaryota; kingdom Metazoa; phylum Arthropoda; class Insecta; order Orthoptera; family Gryllidae; genus Acheta; species Acheta domesticus. The sequence continues at coordinate 192,454,189 of JAHLJT010004567.1, forward strand.
AAAAAACATCAAAAATTGTTGAGTGCACTTTGATAAGGGACTTACCCTCCAAGAGTCTTTGGACTGTGATGTATTTGTATTATGTTTCATATTGTGTATGTTATCAATCCATAAGTTTATTTGTAAGAAAATTGATTATTGAATTGAAAGGAGACAAATGCTAAAAGCCAAATTATTACTGCCCTGGCCAATCAAATGATACTTCACATGTTATGGAAATGTGTAGAGTATTCCAGTACAGAAAGTGAAGACAAAAATGTCATATTTGTTTTGGTTTTACCTTTAAAACTGCTAATAATTTGTGCATGTGTTAATTTGGATATAGTCACACGTTTGTGAATAATTTTAAATATTACTTGCAGATCGATATGAGTGCATCTGCATCCGCATCCAAGAGGGTAAGGACCACAAATTATACCTTGGAGGACACACTCTGGTTGATTGACATTGCTAGAGAGAACAAGTCACTGTTTGAAAATAGAAATACGAATAGAGTAACATTACATGAGAAAGTAAGTGCATATTTTTGTGAACAAAAGGAAGTTTGGAAACCTGTTGCACTGGATTGCTAACATGCATGTTTGCCTTTGTTCCAGAAGCAAAGTAGAAACTATGTACAATGCACAAACGACTGTGCACAGAACAGCAAAGCTGTTGTTCCAAAAATATGTTGCATTGAAGAGAGATGCAAGAAAATACTCTGCGCAAAAAAAGGCAACAGCGACAGCAGACTGGAGGGCGGCCAGCAAATTGTCGATCGTATTATGTTTTCGGGAAGATGTTGCAAATCATTGGGGTCTCCGCGGGAGGAACTGAGAGCATTTTCGATAGTGACTCCCAATCCTTCCAAGAAATTGAAGACTATGAGAATGGAGGCACGACTATTGTCAGGATGGAGCCATTGAAGCTCGCTTCTATTCAAGCATTCCCATAGTTCCAGAAGAAATAGAAATGCATACGAGGCGTTGGTTCTCCATCGTAAGTATTTATGCCTCATAAGCATTTCTATGATGGAAACATCGTAAACACCGCACCATTTCCTACCATTCCAGAAGAAATAAATGAAAGCCAGGAGGTGTCCGGGGATCGATACACCCCCGCCATGCTGAGGAATGCACTCCACCCTGCATTAGTCACTGAAATAAATACCGAATACTCTGAAAGTGGAGCGCACAGGATAGTGAGATCCTGGTGACAGAGGAAGGGCCCAGATCTGTTCCAAATTTAAATAGAGCGCCGAGGAGGAGGAGGAATCCTCAACCATAGAAAAATAAAATATTTTTTCAGACAGAATGTTCTGGGAAAAACCAGCTATTTAAAAAAAGTGTCCTTTGAATGTTTTTGAAAAACCGCAATTTTTAGATCATTTTTACAGTTAACTCTTGAAATTTTAAAATATTTAATAATATATCATTTGAAGCATTTCTTTTATAATGCATCCAATTATAAATTACACCTCATACACGTACTTGAGCCATTCCACGTCAAATCGCACAAGAGCTGACACGACATTTTTTTAAATGCACGACATTATTTTTCTTAAATTTGGACATCAAAAAAGGAGACACGTATTTTTTTATTTGCCTGAAAATTGATTATTTGTGTAGTTATGGCTATATTAAATTTTGGAATTTACATGTACTTCACAGAATAAGATCAATTATTTCTCCGAATAGACCAAATATAAGAATTTCTGGTTTGTGTCCTTTAATACTTGGAAATGTGTATTTAAATTTGTATTTTTTCCTCTGTAAATAAATGTTTCAAAAAATATTTCTTTCATTTTAAAAAATGTATTTTTTTCAAAAAAAGTAAAACTGTGTCATACATATTTTTGTGGGTAACATCGTGGGTGACTTGTGGGTCATCTATGTTCTTATCGGTGAGAGCGAAACGAATTGAAATACGAGCCATTCCACGTCAAATCGCACTCGAATTGACACGACTATTTAAAAACATAAATGACACGAATATATGGCATTCATACTGGACATCAAAAAAAGAGGCACGTGTTTCTTTATTTACCTGAAAATTGTGTATTTGTGTAGTTTTGTCTACATTAAATTTTGAAATTTACGCGTACTTCGCAAAATATGATTAATTGACACTCTGAATGTACTTCACATAAAAATTACTGGTTTGTTTTGTTTAATTTTTTGATATGTGTATTTTACTCATCTGTAAATTACTTTCTCAATAATATATATTACTTTAAAAAATTGTAATTATATTAAAAAACAAAAATTTCTTTATGAACTCTCTTAGATTAAAATTTTAAAAAATAGGCATATTTCTTGTTCAATTTTCTACTAAACATAACAAGAAAAAAGTTTGCGTCCTAGGAACGGGGTGCCATCCTGACCTTGCCCGTGAAATACAATCGACCACTTGTCAAGGGACATGGTAAAATTTTCTCAACATTAGTCGCAATACGCAATACGTATGAAGACAAGAGTGCTAGTATTTGTTCTGTGTGTCGTATGTACATTGTGCAGCATGAGTGGCGATCAGTGTATGAGAGAGATGTTTTAATCCATTTAAACTTTCTGATCACGATGTTTAAAAAAGAAAATCTCCAAGACCAGACAATCTCCAAGATCATTTGCTGGTGAATTTACAGTAGTTATTAGATTGGCGAATTTGTGATTCATTTCGGAAGAAAGGGAATCGGCTTCCAAAACTGCCTTTTCTTAATGAAGATAGCGTCGAGATCAGTGGCTCCCGTGGCATTAACGAAAGTAACGAAACGACCAGTGAAAAAAGGGGAAATCAAGGAAGTGACAATTTAAGCTCTTCAGATAGTTCGTCAAGTGTCTGCGGAATGAATAAAGAGAAGATAAACATGAGTTTAATTGCAATAGGAGAAACCGCCACCAAGAAAAGAAAATTGGAACAAAATGGCATCCCCATGAGAAATTTTAGAAAGTACAAAGTACCAACATAGATAATTTTTTTCACATTGAAGATCCTTCGACGTCCATCGAAAAATCAGACAAAGATACTATTTAGTAACTTATCGATTACTTTCACTCAACAGATGCCATGACGTTGAAAATTTAAATTTTGACAATTTTTGAAAGTTGAATATACAATAAAATTAAACGACTTTTTGCAGAAACCGAACGCATGATAAAAGTGTCTAAAACGTTGGCTGGAAAAAATGGAATTTTGTCCAGAACTGAAGTAAATTCGGTAAGGCATTAAATCTGTGCATTGTGACGAAAGTTCAGGAATTCTACGGTAAGCGAGTACTTGCATTTAAAGTGAGTAGTGAGGGACCAGAAAATTTCAAAATGTCAGTTAAAACCTGAGTCAAGTATCCGTCATTTAATTATTTACAAATTTATTAATTATTTATAAATATATTAATATTATTTATATATATTAATACACACATATATATTATTATTTATAAATTCAATCATGAAATTTCCCCACCTCAAGAACTACTTAAATTACTGCTTCATCGAAAGAAACCGACGACCAGTAACGCAAAAAACGTGTCTATTGCAGCAATCTATTACACACTGGTTCGTAAAATATTAATATCTTTTAAAGTTACTGAGATCCCACTTTGATCTTTTCTGGACTTATTATCACTACTTTAGTGTGTTTATAAATACTTTTTAAAAATTTTTAGCTCATCGAGTTTACAAAAATATTCAATTTTCAAAATTTCAGTTTTTGAAAAAAAAATTGAAAATTCAAAAAATTAAATATTTTGCAAAATCTTAAAAATTAAACAGGTTTTTAAGTTTCGAATGGAATTTGAACGGAATTTCTATAATTGGTTTATTCAAATATATGATATTTTAAGTTAGTGATGCGTGTCATTTTTAGGAAATTTCATTATTTCCGAAAATAATAAAGTTAGAAAAATCTAAAAATACACGTGTTCACTTATTTGGTCCATATAACAAATAGAAAAAAATAGAAAATAAATAAAAATATGAAGGTCAAATTTTGGTCTTTTTTGTGCGATTTGACGTGGAATGGTTTACTTATCAACAATTTGCAATGTAAAAAATCTATTAGCTAATTTGTGAAAACGTTTTAAACAAGCAGGCGCTGTTTCATGTGATTTGAACATTGTCCTCTAAGCAAAAAAGTGTAAAGAAAAAAATGGAGCCGTATCTGTGTTAACGAATTTTTGAAAAAAAAGTCACGATTTTATCTCTCGAAATTACTCGAAAACACTGGGAGGGAGTGGGGGTGGAAAGAATATAGGAATGGCTGCAACAAACGCAGTTGTTGGGGAACATGAAATAATTAAGCAAAATGCTTTTTTGAGAGGTCGAAGCAAGTACATGAATATAGATTCTCAGATCCACGATAGTTGTGATAAATTGGCTGTGGATGTTTTTCTGGAATACTCGTATTTCCATAAGTACCCGATGTATGAAAACCTTTGATGAGTTGGCGGGTGGTCAGCTGTCCCATGCTTGGCATTGCTGACGATTGCCACGCTACAATCATGCGAAAATAGTACATTATGAAATTATGATGTAATGATGGGTATTAATACCCATTACATCGAGTTTCATACGGTATTTTTTCTATTACATTTATAAGTTAAACTTTTACAATGAATAGTTTCGTCGCAATGTAGTAGTTACTGCGTTACTGCGTAGTTACAATGAATAGTTGTTTCAGCCAAGGCCACCTAGTGGACAGCTACCTAAATCTTTTTTTTAAATTTTATTTCTTCTTGTTCGGCATTTCTGCCTTTCAAGGGCGTTTACATACCATTACTTAACGTTTTAGGATGAACCATCCTCAGGTCTGTCAATATTCTTTCTGTGGAAGTTTGTTAGAAAAAAAAGAGTTGGTGTTGTGTGTGCGAGAGTGTAATAAAGAGAGAGAGAGCAACAGTTTATATTTTCAGTTACCTAAATCTACTCTCGCAAACTGTCGCAGGTGGCTGTGGTTACTTGTCCGCCTGCTAAGGAGTACTGCGCTAGTCAAATAGGATGAAAGTGAAATTACGATCCGCATTATTTTAAATAATATACCACGAAAAATACCAATAATAAAAGAAATTAAAACTATTGAGCATAATCTAATATCAAATACAATTTTAATGTATACAATCGAACGAAACATTTGCTAAAACGATTATCAATGATTAATTAAGTGTCAATACTTGGTTTGTAAACTTCTCTGTGATTGGTCAAGAACCTGTATCATAATGAAATCTGTATCGAAATTACTATCATTATGCAACTGGTGGTAGCCATCAAAAGACAGCATTATGTAATGGGAGTAGAAAAAGTTGGTTGAGGTGGTGAGGTGAAGAGGGGGTGGGGCACAGCCAAGGTGAGCGTGTGGCGCCCAGCGGATCCGACAACTTCCCCGAAGCGGCTGCCGGAGCTGCAAGAAGCCCGACCAGCATCCGCCTTTGAGGGCGGAGAACAGGCTGGCTCGGCCTGTCTCCCGACCGGGATAAGTCTCCGCAACTACTCTCGTCATTAGTTTTCGGAGTTGCGACGAGCAGCGTGCAAGTTCCCCCGGGAGGCTTGTTGGAAGACGTGGAATATCTGCCGCAAGAGTTGCGCGACTGTCTAATGTTACGGGACTTGTTTTGCTTCGCTCATCTTGGAGCACGTTCGTCAAATAAATAAGCGTGTTTCACAATCAATATTATTTTGTTATGTTTCTAAGCACCATAACAGACATTCTGTTATTTTAATTTGTTAAAATACAAGAAATATTAAGAAAATATAGTTCAGCTGCTGAAATTACACGAACTTTTATTGTGAATTATCTGTTCTGCCCCTTTTCGAGAAAAATGGACGAATGAAAAACATCTCAAGATCAACAATGAACTTGATCCGTACATTTCTCATTGTGTTACTAAATTTTTATATAACGGATATTTTGTCGTTTCCTTTCCTACTAATTTAATTTTGTAACACTAGGTATGATCCAATCAATGACGTATTTATTTTTGGTGGCTGGCTCCATAATATTTTCACCATTACTAATTCACTAAGGCTATTACTATTTCACAGATAAATCACAAAAAATAAAAACAAGGTATACTTCTACTGCGTTTTGGTTTTTCGTCTGATGTTATTGTGGGAGAAACTACATTTAAAGCAGAAATTTTGCTTCTTTCAAAGGAATGAAAGAAAGATCATACGTTTTCGCAGTTAGAGTAATAAGAGACAAGTTGAATCGCGATTTAGATGATTTTGGGCATAATAAATCCCTTACAATTTTGAAACATTTTCTGATACATAAAATAACGGATGGACATGTTTTTACTTTTATTTGGATCGATTAATTATTCTAATCTAATTAAAAATTGGACTGTAAACAGGAGCAATTTTTGAACGGATGAAGTTATTGCAATGCAGTTTTCACAAAAAATCATGAGAGAATGGGACTATTTTATACTTATATTAATTTTCATTATATCATTTGTAGAAAGAGCGCTGCATGACCTTGGTTGATGAACTGTTGCAATCAAAATATCCGTTAAATACAAGTGAAAAATTACACGTGCAGAAGATGACTCACAGATGATTTCGATCTCTTAATGAAAGTTTTGATCATTGAAACTCATAGTGTTCTATTACATCCATGATCTGGGTCAACTGGAAGGCAATTATAAATTATCTAACTCTCTGGAACCCTTGTCATATGTTTTCCGGTTTCCAGCAAGTTTCCATTATCGGAAACCGCCCCGAAGTCCGATGCATTCGCCCTCTCTGCCTCCGCGCAAAGGGCGAAGGGCGTGGCTGGGCGGGGGCGGAAGTCTGGCAGCGGTACGTCGCGAGCAGGTGAGTGTGAAGGGATCGCAGGAGGCGGTATCTGCATACGTCGGCGGCGCGGCGGTGGGCAGTTCTGACCTCTGATGAATGGTCGGCGCTGGCCCCCGGCCATTACCCCGCCCCATCTGGCCGTGACGGCAGCGGCGCGCCGCCTACACGGCCCCGCCCCGGTCCCGCCCTCCACGACTCCCCGCCACGTCCTCGGCGCGGGGAGCTTCTTCAGGCGGGCGAACGGCCGCGCCCGCCCCCCGCCGCCCCCGCCGCCCCCGCCGCCCCCGCCGCCCCCGCCGCCCCCGCCGCCCCGCCGCCCCGCCGCCCCCGCCGCTCCCGCCGCCCCCGCTGCCCCCGCCGCCCCGCCGCCGCCGCCGCCCCCGCCGCCCCCGCCACCCCCGCCGACCCCGCCGACCCAGCTGTCCCGCCGCCCACGCCGCCCGCCGACTCGCTGCCCACGCCTCCCCGCCCCTCCTCGCCAGCCGCAACTCCCCGCCACGTCCTCCACCCGCGCGGGGAGCTTCTTCAGGCAGGCGAACGGCCGCGCCCGCCCGTCCCCCGCCGCCCCCGCCCCGGCTACTCCTGCAGACGGCAGCACCCCCGCCGCCGCCGCCACGCCGCCGGCTGCTGACGAGACGCCAAATTGCCGCAAGCACAAAGGGCTCATGCTCCATCTACACCTAATTCAGGTGGCAGAGGCCAGCGGCGGCAATCTGAGATATTGGGGAGCCCTATGTAAGCAAATGAGACGTCGTTATCGCAGGGATAATGTAGTCCATTGCAATCCCATTGAGACCCATTCCTAAAAACGTGTAGCAAAATAAATGGAAAATAAAATGTTAAACAATTATATTACTGAGTAAACATGGCTGTCATGTAGTACAGAACATATGGTAGGACACTATATTTTTACTTTTCAGTGCATAATTACCGACGACGGTTTTTAAATATAAAAAATCACTCAGTGGGTTTTGATTTTATATCAAGCGTATTTTCATTCATTCAGTTTATAATGAGAATCAAATTAGTATATTAAAACCTAATATATTGAGCTAAGCATGCACCAAAAAACTATATTTTGCCAATAGGAAGTTCTGATTTTGAAAACGATTCTGAAAACGTGGATAATTCTTCTTTCTATGTGTAGTTAACTGCTTTATCTAACACTCTGTAGTCACAATCTTTGTTTTGTAGGTTCTTCGAAAAATTAGTTTACGGCAAAATGACTATCCGTCTAATTGTCTGAGAACAGTGTTAGCGGCTAAAGCGTAAGCAGAATTTTCATAAAAATTAGTATTTCCCAACACCATTTGGTGGACTTTCACCATTCCTTCAATTTAAAACGGAACATTTCAATTTTAATGTGTACTTTATATGAACTCTCAACAATATTTTCTATTTTTTAAAGGCTTCAAATTTTTCATTAACTTTTTATCGGATAGAGGAAAATACGCTTACAAAATTATGCAGATGCTTTTGTCGTATTCTCTACATTTTTGAAAATTGAAAAAGTTCCGAAACATTGGCATATTTTCTGCGTTTTCCGACAACCACAGTTATGAAAAATGATATTTTTCTTCTGAGTGAAATTCGTTCTTCAAAATTAGAACTTTAAGTGAAGTCTTGTAGAACCTTGTCAAAAATAGAGAAGTGTTCCAGTAATTTTGTGCGAAATAAATGCAATTTTAAAAGTATGACAAAAATGACACTTTGATGTAGGCATTCTTTTGATTTTTCAAAAATTATCCAACTGAAATTTAAAAAGTATCGCATGTTAATATTTACATTACTAGCATATATTGAACATTGTTGAACTCGTGAGTTCAAAGTGCTTCAAATTATTATCTCATGAAGTTTCTCATAAAACTTAATTTTTTTGGTGCATGTTAACTGAAAATTGCGCCCTTTCAAAAACGCTTAAACAACATTTTCTCAAGAAGGACTCCAAATATTTTAATTAAAATTTACCTGTAGGACCATATTTTACTTTTCTATAATATTTTTGAAGCCATAATTGAATTGTACCACAGGTCCAAAATATTGAGAAAATGTGAAAAAAAATATTTCAGGAACCAATAGGTAACAGCTGGGAAGAGGGCGGGGCAATAGCGAAAAGCCTGCCCAGCTAAAGAGATTAGGAAACGAACAAGTGCGAGAAAGTCTATGCCATTCTGTACCACCCCTACTTAAGATATGCAATTGATCGTAGCTTGAACGAATTGGAAAAGAAACTTCAGCATAATATTTCATATTTATGATTAAAAATAAATTTTGGAATGTTTGTAGATCATATTGTATTGACTACAAACTAGTTCCATGTGCTGTAGTTACTAAATAGTAAATAAAACAAAATATCAAATTCAAATTACTTGAAAACTTAAACATATAGACAAAAAATTATTTTTAATGTGTTAAATTTACTTTAGTGATTTATTCAAATTATTTAATAAATAATTTATTTTATTCAAATTATTTTAATTTTTTATAGCTGCCAAATAATGTCGACAATAAGTTAACGAACAAAATATCGGAAAGAAGTATAAAGTAATCCCGCTTGAAATGATGTAACAAGAAAATATCTGCCATTATTCAGCATCGGTTTCATTGCTCCATATTTCCTTTGATATGTATCAAAATCTACATCCCCCGAAACCTCAGCAGGCATCTTTCGTGCAGAGCTGGGACTTCTGTCATCTCCGGGCCCGAAAAGAAGAAAAGAAATGGCTTTGAACATTACGTAACATCCGCAAAAACGCCCCTTAAAGGAGCTCCTCGCATGTCGGTCGTAATCTCCCTAAAAAAGAGCGAGGCTCGCCGACGCAGACTGAACGGCGGCGTCCGGGAGGTTAACGGGGCCGGCGCGAGAGATCGGGAGGCTTTGGGGCTTTTGACACCGCTATGTAAATATCGCTCCATCTCCGGAGAGATTTCCCCCGAGTGTTTTTACCTTCTCTTGAAAAAATACCGCGCCTTTCCTCTGGCGCGCGCGAGGCGGACGCAAAGCCCTACGCCCTACGCCCTTCGCCCTACGCGAGACATCCCTGGCGCCGCCGCCCCCCGCGGCCCTTCCGCCTTCGCAGGGCTGTCTCATCCTCTAAGGGTCCGTTGCCATGCGGTAACACAATAATTCAATGAGAGGGTCACGCGTGAGGTTGCCTGGCTTGCGATGCAAAGAAGCAGCGTTGACAAAGGTAAAGGGAGAGGAAGCCTTTCGCCCTACGCGAAACGTCCCTGGGCCCCCCCCCGCGGCCCTTCCGCCTTCGCAAGGCCGTCTCCTCTTAAGGATCCGTTGCCATGCGGTAACAATAATTCAATGAGACGGTCACGCGTGAGGTTGCCTGGCTTGTGATGCAAAGAAGCAGCGTTGTCAACGGTAAAGGGAGAGGAAGTCTTTCGCCCTACGCGAGACGTCCCTGGGGCCGCCCCCCCCCCCACGGCCCTTCCGCCTTCGCAGGGCCGTCTCCTCTTAAGGATCCGTTGCCATGCGGTAACACAATAATTCAATGGGAGGGTCACGCGTGAGGTTGCCTGGCTTGTGATGCAAAGAAGCAGCGTTGTCAACGGTAAAGGGAGTGGAAGCCCTTCGCCCTACGCGAGACGTCCCTGGCGCAGCCGCCCTCCCGCGGCCCCTTCGCCTTCGCAGGGCCGTCTCCTCCTCTAAGGGTCCGTTGCCATGCGGTAACAATAATTCAATGAGACGGTCACGCGTGATGTTGCGTGGCTCGCGATGCAAAGAAGCAGCGTTGTCAACGGTAAAGGGAGTGGAAGCCCTACGCCCTACGCGAGACGTCCCTGGCGCCGCCGCCCCCCGCGGCCCTTCTGCCTTCGCAGGGCCGTCTCCTCTAAGGGTCCGTTGCCATGCGGTAACACAATATTGCAATGGGAGGGTCACGCGTGATGTTGCGTGGCTTGCGATGCAAAGAAGCAGCGTTGACGAAGGTAAAGGGAGTGGAAGCCCTACGCCCTACGCGAGACATCCCTGGCGCCGCCGCCCCCCGCGGCCCTTCTGCCTTCGCAGGGCCGTCTCCTCTAAGGGTCCGTTGCCATGCGGTAACACAATATTGCAATGGGAGGGTCACGCGTGATGTTGCGTGGCTTGCGATGCAAAGAAGCAGCGTTGACGAAGGTAAAGGGAGTGGAAGCCCTACGCCCTACGCGAGACATCCCTGGCGCCGCCGCCCCCCGCGGCCCATCCGCCTTCGCAGGGCCGTCTCCTCTTAAGGATCCGTTGCAATGCGGTAACACAATATTGCAATGGGAGGGTCACGCGTGATGTTGCCTGGCTTGTGATGCAAAGAAGCAGCGTTGACAAAGGTAAAGGGAGTGGAAGCCCTACGCCCTACGCGAGTCGTCCCTGGCGCCGCCGCCCCCCGCGGCCCTTCTGCCTTCGCAGGGCCGTCTCCTCTAAGGGTCCGTTGCCATGCGGTAACACAATATTGCAATGGGAGTGTCACGCGTGATGTTGCGTGGCTCCCGATGCAAAGGAGGTGCGTTGTCAAAGGTAAAGGACGAGGAGTGTCTGTAGTGGACCTACAAATAGGGAGGGTGGATAGGGGGCAATGTTCGACGGAATGGACGGCGAGAGAGTCGCTGAATGTGGCAAGAGAGCAAGCAACGGAAGTGAAGAGTGTCATTGAAGGTAAACATGGTGAAAGGACATGGTGGAAGAACAAGATTCAACGGTAAGTTAGAAGGGTGAGGTGCATGACGTAGGTGGAAGGGCGAAGTGGAAAGGCGACGTGAAAAGGACGAGGTGAACGGGTGAGGTGAAAGGGCGAGGTGAAAGGGCGAGGTGAAAGGGGAAAATGGAAGTGCGATATGGTAGTGTGGGGTAGAAGGGCGTTGTGGATGAGCCAGGTAGAATGTTTAGGTGGAAGGGCAATGAGGAAGGAGGAGGTGAAAAGGCGACGAGAAAGTTTAATATGGATGCGAGAGGTGGAAGGACGAAGTGGAAAGCAATGAGAAAAGAGGTGGTGAAGGGACAAGATGAAAGGGCGAGGTATATGGATGAGGAGGAAGGGCGTGGTGAAAGGGCGAAGTGGAAGGGCGACGTAAACGGACCAGGTGGAAGAGCGAGGTGAAAGGGGGGAAATGGAAGTTCGAGGTGGTATTGCGAGATGGAAGGGCGCTATGGAAGAGCGAGGTAGATCGATGATGTGGAAGGGCAATGAGGAAGAAGGAGGTAAAGAGGCGAAAAGAAAGGGTAATATGGATACGAGAGATGGAAGGTCGAAGTGAAACGCAGTGAGGAATGAGGTGGTGAAAGGGCAAGATGAAAGGGCGAGGTACATGGGTGAGGAGGAAGGGCGAGGTGGAAGGGTGGAGTGGAAGGACGAGGTGGAAGGGAAAGTTCAACTGTTTTCAGAACGTAAAAGGCAAAGAATGCCCTGGCCCACATGAGATGCCGTTGCCACCGTAGCCCGCTCACCAAATCTTTCTTAGAGGTGTTTCCTCAGTAAGATTAAGTGCAGCAAATTTAGATTAAGTGCAGCAAATTTAGATTAAGTGCAGCAAATTTAGATTAAGTGCAGCAAATTTAGATTAAGTGCAGCAAATTTAGATTATGTGCAGCAAATTTAGATTAAGTGCAGCAAATTAAGATTACGTGCATTAAATAAGGTTAAGTACATAAAAGATCAAGTGCAGCAAATAATAATTTAATTTTTTACTAATACGTTGTTGTTGTCGTTATTGTCTTCGACTCACTGCATAACTTACGTGGATCGAGAGGACCTGGTTACGAGAGAAACATTAAATTAAATCATGCTACATGTGCTCTTACAGAGGGAGTTATGAAAGGTAATTACAGGAGGGACAGATGAAAAGAAAAAACCGAGTCAAGTTAACATCTGGTTCATTTGTAAATGAGTATATTTAAATAATTAAAATTAGGTAAATAATCAGGGCCTTGCGCAATGGTTTACCGCCCTGGTGCAAGCTCATTTTGACACTTTCAAAAGGAATATTATAATTACAAACCTTTAATAGTAGAAAAGTTTAACTGTTTAAAATATTATTTAATGAAGAATTATTGTAGATTGATTTATTGAATAATAAGTAAAGTAAGGAAGTCCCCAGATTTCGGGAGCCGCCCCCCCCCACCACCCGGGACAATGAGGCGGCATCGGACGATGAAAAAGGTGCAAGCTTGCAAATAAGTAGTGGCCGCAAGGCACTCAAACGTTCTTAATTAATAAATGAATAAATGCCTTTATACAATATAACGTGTACAGTCATATACATTTAGCGTAAATTTACAAAATATAATAGTATAAAATTTGATTAAGGCTCTTTTCTCACTTTCAATTTTTATATGATAAACTTTCAATCAAACACTTGTTGCAGATTTCTCTTTCTATTGATATAATTGCTGGATCTGTTAATCTTTCTTGTGACATGGATGATCGTAGGAAGTTCAAATAATTTTTAAAATGGAGAATGCTTAAGAGTCAAAATATTATACTAGAGTGAGATTAACGGAGCTTGGTCAGTAGGAACAAAAATAATTTAAAACATGGTTGTTTGCCGACGTTTCGGAAAATATATTTCCATTCTCAGAGCTATACAAACCGAGAGAGAAGACTTTCCTCTATAGCGTTTTCTCTCTCAGTTTGTGTAGCCCTGAGGATGGAAATATATTTTCCGAAACGTTGGCAAACAACCATGTTTTAAATTACTTTTGCTCCTACTGAGCAAGCAAGTCCCGTTAACCTGACTCTAGAATAATTTTTAATTTTGAAAATGATCTTTCTCCGGCGGTTATTGTAACTGGCAAAGTTAACAAAATTTGTAATATCACTGTAATACTAGGGAATGAACTGGTTAGTTTATTTTGATATATAATTTCTAATACTTCAATTGGTGAGGATTTTGATTTGAGAAATTTCGTGATTACATTTTGTTCTATTACTGTACAAATTCTATTACTTTAATATCTTTTTGACTATCGATATTCGTTTCATCGATTAGTTTTCATTTTAACAATTTTTTAATATCTCTGATTCACTCATTTCCGCTGGTTTGTTGAAGTGATGTAAATAATTAGACACACCGATTTGCTACTTAAGAATAGAAACCTTTCCTCTCAAACTGTAGTGTCAATAATAATATGAAAAGAAAAGTATGCCGAAATTGTCTTTTGGATCGTTTGTACTTACGTCGTCATGTTCATAAGCGAATGGTTTTCTTTTTTTGCCTGTGGAATGTGGGGGAAAATAAGCATTTACATCGTACGAATTAGCAAGCTCAATTGCAGTGCTTAGTGTTCATCAAAATTATTGCGATATGTCTTCATGTTCGTTTTTAAGAAGAGCTAATTTCTCGATACATAATGAGATAGGTAAATAAGACCTTTGCAACATTTTCGAGGCGATGTTCTCTGAGGACAAAGATTTCATAACTAATAACAATGCCTTTATTGATATGGCGAGGCTAGGGCCATCTGACCCAGTCTTACGCCTAACCACAAGACACCTTCCGCCTAATCACATAACATGCAAACAAATAAATATAAAGATATTAAACATTGACATTTTTCGAGTATTTAATTTTCAAATATGTACTTCAAAAACTTTTTCTTAGTAAAGAAAACTTCTTAGTAAGATTTTTGAAAAAGAAATCAAGTTTGTGGTTTTAATACTTCTCTTTTTTTAACTTTTCGCTTGCTCATTTGCGATACACATTCCACTCAATATTTTTCTCCCATCACTCATTTCCATTTACAATAAATAATATCGAATTAATGAATTAAATAAAACGACACAGAGAAAAAGACAAAAGGCTTTTCTGCAAAAAGCTCGATCAAAACTGATTATAAAAACGCCAATGTTCATGTGTCTTATCACTTGCTGTGTTTTAAACAAGCGTCGATCATTTAAACAATATCACCTAATGAACTGTTCTGTTTATTTTTTGTTACCGGTGAAAAGTGAAACTTTTGATATCTATTGTTACTTTACTAGCTTACTTGGGTAAAAGTGTATTGCTCTTTGATAAGTATTACAAATTTTCTTTTGATTCATTCAAAAATTAAATAAGTTTTTTAATTTTTTGCCGTCCTACTATTTTGCAGCCCTGGTTCAATGCACCTCTCGAACCAGGGTCTCGACGGCGCTGTAAAAAATAAACTCTTGTGTCTCTCGAAACAGGTGTTAACTGGTTCTAATGTTCGAACGACGACAAGAAGCCTTGAGATCTAAAGTCCCTCGGGACTTTGGTCGTTGCTCTATCATTGGAACACTTGCAAGGCCCTTGTGCATAAATAGCTATAGATAATAACTTCTCACGTGTTTCTTCCCAATAAAATAAAGATAATTTTGCAGTTGTTTTATTTTCTTATATTGTAAAATGTTTATATAATCAGAATCTTATACTTCTCATATGATGTAATTAGATCTATAGATAAAACGCACAAAAGCAATGCATCAAGAAAAGTACTCAATATATCTGCACGATCACTAGCCGAATTACTTAAACATAAACGATGTGTATTCCCATGTGATTCTTTTGCACATCTTGCGCGACCAACGGTAATAGAAAGTATACTTTCAGACCCATTTTAATGAAAAATATTTGGTAAATTTGGTACAACTGAAAATCTAAATTAAAATTTTCTTCAAAATATTTTTAATTTTTCTAGATAGTTTTTCATTATTTCACTCAACGAATGATTCGCATTGTCTTGCAAAAAGAAGGGAGAAATAAATTAAAAATACTGGAATAGGAAATTTTACGAAAAATATTTGAATGTGTAAAGTATTCAATGAAATAATGATAATGAAGTGTGCATAATGGCCTAAGAGTTTGACTTTCTTGCCTTACTTTAAATTAGATTAAAAAGAAAATTTGAAATAAGGTGCTGAATAAGTTAGGTCGCAATTAGAATGTCAAAGAATTATAAAACTAACGTTCGGAAGTGAAATGATACGTAAGGGATCTAAAAATACACACACACAAAATATTCATCATTTATAGATATATTTTAACCTTCTTGAGTTTTTCTCACGTAATATGTACGCAAGTATTCACCTACAACTTACCTCCCACAACATTCGCTAAAGACTCTCTAAGTTCAAAGAAGTTTGTCTGGATTGTAGGCACTAACACTCCATCCAAATGCATTCTTGAGGCAAAAACATTACAGTTCATCTACACAGCACGTCAATCAAGAGAAAACTTCAAAACAGCTTTTAATAATAAAATATATTAAAACGTTGGAATTTATTATTCTTGTAAACATGTGAATCTTTTTACATACAAAATATAAAACTTAAAATTACCACTCGCACTGGCACCCTTTCATCATTAAAACATTTTATTTACAATATTCAGTCACACAGAACTACTTACTTGTTACGAAAACTCTTTTACGCCTATGTATAGCGCTCTCCTTCATTAGTTATCCGTATCATCGACTATTCCCTTTTCAGTAAACATCCATCGGCATAAGTCCATCCATACAGTGTTTCCTCTTCATGTATTTTGCATTGTCGATATTTGCAATATATTTGGATTAAAGACTTTCTGAATATGCTGCAAATAAACTTTCTGACAATGAAATTTGTTTGCCTTATAAAATAATAGAAAATTCCCTATTCAATAAATAGAGAGATTTTATCGATTGATTTGACAACACATTGCCAACAGCCATTGCTCAATTTGTGAATATTACAGTAATACACTAGATGAAAGTTAATTAAAATTTTATTTGAAGAAAACATAATACAACTCACGAAAACATGAAGACTTAGTAGAAAATTGGCAAGTGGTTCCGTGTTTGGAAGGTTGCAATGCTTTTCTTGTTTTTAAGTATGGCATTCTCTGCAGTAGTGGAGGCTGTTCCAACACTGTCTGTAAGTGACAACAAAAACTAAGTCTGTTGATTGCAGCATTTGACTTCGTATTTCATGCGGCCTGCATGCGTGCAGTAAGCGTGTTTCTTAATATTATGTTAATTAATATTGTGTTGAGTAAAACCAAGTTGTTTTTAGAGCATGAATTTATCAAAACACTACTATATTCTCTCCGTTGTAAGGGTTGTCAGAAACAGTCGACATTGGCTTCAGGCAGGAAACTTCTTTTACTATTAACACAATAATTTACTAATTGCGGGATGTTCTCATGGGTCCGAATTAAATGTTTCAAAGAAATTTCTTCTACTTTCGTTTTCAATCACATTTTTTAAATAATACAGGCACGATATTGTTGATAATTGCTAAAATTACCTATTAAAAACTAAAAGATTATAAAATATTACTGGTAATAAAAATAATTTATTACAAATAAATGTACACGTGTGTGTCAACTTTGTACAAAACAAATATTAAAATTTACAATTTGTCCATTTTCAATTTTAAAATTTTATTTATTCCAGGATTTGTCCCATTTTTAAAGATAGAAATTTTAGTTACTAAAAACAATGCATTAGTTGAAATGCATTTTATTGTCATGTTTATTGTCATTTATAAAATGCATTTCAACTAATGCATTGTTTTTAATAACTAAAATTTCTGTCTTTAAAAATGGAATAAACAAAATACAGACAGTATCCAAGAAAAAAAATTAAAATTTTAATTTAAAAAGGGGAAAGTGATCTAATGACACAAGAGGCAATATTATAAATCCTTATTTCTGTCACATACGAAGCATATCAAGAAGAAATGGAAAGGCAAGGCGTGGCAAAGCGATTCCGAGGTCCAAATAAGCCACTGCGATGAAAAATGGCGTTCCGTGTCCAAATGTGGATCTCCAATGATCCGCACTGTTTCTCCGCATCTACGTACGTCGTCTCGAGAGACAAGTGGCTGGCCGCGGAGCATAAAAAAAGCCAACGAGAAAAATGGAAGACAATATCTCCGGCAAAGGGGAAAGGTGCCGGAAGACTAAACCCAGACGGGCTTCCCGGATATTGCGCCGACTGCGTGGGCGCGGGGCGGGGCGGGGGGGGCGCGGCGGGGGGGGCGGCGGGGGGGGCGCGGCGGGGCGGCGCGGGGCGGGGCGCGGGGGGCGGCGCGGGGGGCGGCGCGGGGGGGCGGGGGGCGCCGGGGGGCGGGGCGAGGCGCGGCGGGGCGGCGCGGGGCGGGGCGGGGCACGGCGGGGGGCGGCGCGGGGCGGCACGGGGCGGCACGGGGCGGCACGGGGCGGGGCGGGGTGGCGCGGGGCGGGGCGGGGCGGCGCGGGGCGGCGCGGGCGGCGAGGGCGGCGCGAAACGCCCGCCGCACCGGCAGGAAGCCCTGCTGCCACTCTGTCCCGGCGCCCCGCCCCCTGTCACCGCAAAGACCTGTCTCGCGCCCAAAAAGGCGACGAGGCGTCGGGAGAGCAGTCCACCCGCGTATACAGTAGCGCCTAACGCTAAACCACGCTAAGCTGACGTAAAAGGCTCTCCACGTTGACGTTCTCTGACATTTTCGGGGGAAATTATTGGTTTAGTTCTTCACAGTATTGCTGCAATCATTCAGTACATGTAAAAGTATTGATTAAATTTGTTATTTGATAAATATGTTATGCATTGTTGACACTATATAGTTGACAATACAAAAACCAAGCAATGAAACAAACGGGAGGAGAGGTTTATTTTCGTATAGGAAAGAACAGTCATACTCTTTAGTACCCCCGTTTATTCTTTCGTAATCAAAACAAGCAGGTATGTCAAAATTATATCAACTATCAAAGTACAAGGCCTTAAGATTAATTGATTGATATTAACTCAACTATTAACGTAACATATCTCTTTTACACAATCATATAACTTACTAACTGAAATGTTTCTACAGGTAAAAATTTTCAAAATAACTTAACGCAGTGTTTATAAAAATAAGTACTTCAAATGTAAGGCAGTTATGAAAATATATGTCTATTCTGTCTTGGCAAAATTCATTTTAAACTAAAAGAATATATCCCAGAATATTTTTAAATGATGTATGTATTCACGTTTCATTGTCATTGGATGTACTATATTTATTGGAATTTTCATATCATTATACGATTTTGAAACTAATGTACAAATAATAAAATATTCGAGGAAACAAAACAACTTCAAATGTTACATGCAAACACTGCGATACATTAACCCTAACAGATGGAACATTTATTGATGTAGGAAATTTTATTTTCAAATAAGACAGGATGCAATAGAATACAACAATTTTATTTGGAAATTCTGTTCATACTGTACACAGAAAACCAATATTGGAGTACGAGAACACAATACTTGGATATGGTGTAATGACATGCATCGTTTCTCTTCTGCAGTGGACAGAATCAGTCTTTAAGAAAATTTTGGTTGTACATCGACTGGGCACGCTATATTTTACATGACAAGAACATTTGAAACCACCTATCCAACAAAAGTATTCAGTTGATTATGGTTTAGCCAATAGTGCTTTCGATATGGTTACACTGTACAAAGATGTAAGACTAAGTTACATATGCTGTATAAACCACAAAATATTTATATTACAGGGAAATGTATATTTGGGGTTTATGTCAGTATGCAGCTTCCACTTCAGGAAGGCTAGTCTTCCGCAACAAAATTTCATTTTGAACAATATCAATGTTATTTAATTCAACAAATAACATGGCTTGATAGAAATTTCATTTATATATAACGATTGATCATATTATTGGTGGAAGATGACACATTTTTCATATAATCAATATAAACCAGAGGCAATTTACAACTGATTATTTTGTATTTCCTCTCCAAAACATATCAGTAACATATTAAAACAATAAAACACATCAGAAGGCAGCAAAACTGCAATTTTCTCTTTCATACAAAATAATAGAAATTTGAACTTTCGATATTTTGATGTAATGTATCCTTTCTACCATGCATATTTAAAGGAAACATTTGAATAATTGCAACACAAGTTTGCAAATAATCTTTTTAATACTATTTTTAAAAATAACCATTTCAAAGAATGGTAAAGAGATTTAAAAATATTGCTTGTATAGCAATTCAAAATGTTTATAAAAAGACTGCAGTTTATGCCTTTTGATCCGAATTGGCTAGTAGAGTTCCGTCGCTGATTAGGATAAGTATTCCCATTTCTTCGACAAAATTATCAGAAAAATGGGTATCTAAATGGCAAATAAAGAATGAAGTTCTTTCATACGAGATTCTAATATTTGATTCTACACTCACGCTTTACGATCCATTTATTTTCTGTTTTGCAGTTTACACATATGCCAATTACGCGCTTATATTCTTTCATTAAAGTAGCAATAGCGTTTTAATTGTTTCCTTTTGGTAAATGATTTCCTACTTGTATCCAGAGTAATGAATGCAAATGGTAAAAATACTTTAGTGAGTGGTATCTGGAGCAACGTGACCTAAGAAATCTGGAGGAACGTGGAAACAAGTAAACAGAACGTTTAAAAATTATACTCCGAATTCACAGGATGGATGAATAAAATGTTTGTGAAATATTTCAAAATGACTTTTAAAAATATGATAGACAGTCATGTTCGAGTTCCTTGAAGTACGTAGGCAAAAAAAAAATGGCCGAGAGAAAGTTTGCAGAAATCACAAGGCAAATTTCATGAAGAGTACTATGAATAGCACCTATACAAGCAAGTTTACGTTTTTTGTTCTTCTTTGGCAAAACTGTTTATGGATTTTACAAGAAAACTAAAAAAAAGTGGATTGCAATGAAGCTGAGTTGAGTGCCAAAGATTTTGAAGAATACGAATAAGGATGTCTGCCCAACAAACGAAGATCACACTCTACCGCCGACATCCGATCACGGATTAACCCTTTCACTACTAATGGGACATATATGTCCCTCTGGATTATGTACCCACTGATGGGGCAAACAAGTGTTAAAAAAATGCTCCATTGTTGCTGCAGATCAAAGCTCCATTATTGATGTGCCATTGTTGCTGCAGATCAAAGCGATCTAAGTTTTGCTACATATTAGTTCGTTTGCACCTACTAAGTTGAAAGAATCAACTAATTTTCTACCTTGAATTGTGTGACTTATTTGGTACATCACGAAAAAAAAAATTCAATACAAATTGATAGTGAAAAGGTTAAAAGAGCACCGCCAAATGTCGGCGCGAGAGTTCCGGGATCTGATGCAGCGCAGGCGGCACGTCGCCAAGACGAAACGCGGAGCCAGGGCGCTTCGCGAAGGGCGGCGGCGGCGGCGGCGACGGACAAAGCGACATGTCAGACGAGCGCCCGCCGCCGCCGTCCCCGTCACGGCCCGCGCCGCCAGCGCCGCCAGCGCCGCCGCCGCCGCCGCGCCGCGCGGATTTCCACGCCGGTCACGTTCACGCGGCGGGAGTGGCAGGCGCGACGCGACGCGACGCGACGCCGCGGCGGAGGCGCAGGCGCTGGCTGCTGGGGTGGGTACGGCGGCGGCAGCAGTGGTGGTGGTGGTGATGGAGGTAGTGATGGCGGTGGTGGTGATGGTAGTGGTGGAGGTTGTGATGGGGGTGGTGGGGGGGTGGTAGAGGTGATGAAGGCGACGGCGTCGGCGGTAGGTTTGGCAGCAGCTATGATGGTGGCGGCGGTGGCGGTGGTGCAGGTGTGGTTGGAGGTGGTGATGGTGGTGGTGGTGGTGGCAGTGGAGGTAATGGCGTTGGTGGTAGGTGTGGTGGTAATGGTGTTGGAGGTGACTGCACTGGTGGTAAGTTGGGCAGCAGCTTGGTGGTGACGGCTGCGACGGTGGCGACAGTGGAGGTAGCAGTGTTGACGGTAGCGATGGCGGTGGCGGTGGCGGTCGTGGTAGTGATAGTGGTGGTGGCGGTGGCGGTAGTGGTGGCGGTTGTGGTGGCGGCGGTGGTGGTGTCGGTGGTGGTGTCGGTTGTGGTGGTGGTGGTGGTGGTAGCGGGGGCGGGGGCGGGGGTGGTGGAGGGAGCGGGGTCGTTGGCGATGGCGATGGCGATGGCGGTGGCGGTGGCGGAGGCGCCGCGACAGCGGAGGAGGCAGTGGCGGTGGTGGCGATGGCGGTGGCGGTCGTGGTTGCGCGTCTCGTGCAACGCACGCAGTCAAGGCCTGCATGCGCCCTCTGATTTAATCCAGTCCCAGCTCTCTCCGAACTGCGACGGCGCGCTCAGCTTGTATCTGAAATAACCTTATTTGCGAGGCTCTTATCACGCAGCCGAGGTCTCTCAATGAAACCGCGGGGCCGCGCAGACGGCGGCGGCGGCGGACGTGGGAGAGGGCTGCTCTATTTTGGAGGGATGCTGGTCGTGGTGGAGGGAGTAAGGGCTAGCATTCAAACGTGTGGCAGTAGAAATAGGAAAACAGTCTGGTGTCGTAAAAGAGGTGGCCGTGGTGGTAGAAGTGGAGCTGGGGGTATTGATAGAGGTGATGGTGACGGTGGCGACATGCGTCTGAATTGAGGGTAAGGTTTTTCGAGTGGCAGTGGCGGTGATGGCAGTTACCTTGGCAGCTCCAGCATAGGTAGTAGTTGAGTCAGTTAACTGGTAATTTTGGTGAAGGTGTCGCTGCTCTTATGACGATTCGTCCATTATGGTGACGGCGATAAGTGGGTTTTGGCAATCCCGCGGCAACAACCAGTACCAACAAACGGAATGCCGTGCATGCACTTGTCCAGTGTTGTCAAAGTCCATACCACGAGTGGGAGTCCGTGGCACGAGTGCCACGACGAAATCGCCCCTCGACGCAGTTCATCACCCCGCCACCGGAGGCAACGCCATCCCTATTGTAAAACGGCGGGCTTACTAATACTTTCCATTCCCGACGCTAGTTGCGGAGAGAAGCTCGTGGCATGGTACGGTGCCACGGAGTGTGCCACTGCCACCAGTAGAAGACCTCGACACCGCTGCACTAGTCACTCATCTTCGCCACAAACGGGTTTAAAAACTTCATCCTTTTGGACGCAATGAATCGCAGGTTGAATGAAAGGCTCCGATCGCAGGAAGAACTCACGGAACGTAGAGAAGAGCCTCCATTTTGTCGCGTTGCATTTGATTTTCGGTGGCGGGCGCTCGCGCGCTCGCCGTGAGCGGGAACAAAAGAGGGCTGATGGGTGGGGATTTTCCCCGCCCGTGGAACGCGGTGGATTCTGATCAGAAGCACTGCGCGCTCCCCAGCGGGAGTTTATTCGAAACCACCGACGACGAGACGAGGAGATCTTGCATTGTGAGAAAATGACATAAGAGGGGTTATTGAAGCGAGCTTAATTACGCCCGGGAGAAAAAATCCGCGTAATTTTCATTCTTGTTAATTACGCTCCAATTCAGATTTTTTCGGGGAAGCGGATTCCTGCTGCAAATCCGTGACGGTCGATGTTACCTACCTTCTCAAACGCGCAGCGAATCGAGGGCTGGTGTCGACAAGGGGATTGTCGTGTCTTAGCTTATTAGTCAAATTCCCCCTGCATATTTTTAACGCTCAAAGTCCACATTTTTTTCGACAAATTGCACAATCTCACAGGTGAAAAGCAGTAACTTGCGCATGGTACTTTATGAGTTTCGTCTTTGTGTATTTTAAAATAATCAAAGGCTTTGAATGGATGCGAATGTATCGTCAAATAAAATTATCTTTGATGGGGTTATTAGGAATTTTACAAATCTCTACAAGATTAAAATTGAGACAAAGTTCTTAAAATATTACAGGTCAAAAGTCTCTTGTGGAATTGATTCGTATGCAACACATGGAGTACCTAAAAAATAGAATATTCTGTAATTTTATTGCATTTTTAGCAAGTGTTTTAAACTTGCAGATCAATTTCTTTACATTGCTATCATTTATTTTAGTACTATTCCGCGAATCAAATATTTTTGTCTTCTTACAAAACCATTCACAACATGTTAAAACAAATGAGAATTCTGTTAACGTATCAAAAATGAGTACCATTCAATACTCTGCGGATGTATTCAATTACTTGGTCCTGAGACTGAGAAGACTTTCTGAAATCTTTGGTTCGGCTCAGGACAAAGGAGAAACACGAAATCCGAGTGGTGAAAAAAAACCGCACTCACGTCGTATCATTTTTTTTCGTGATTCAAGACAGAGATCCCTTCCCACTTCAAATAGGCTCCTTGTTGCCTGTTTAGTGTTGCTTCATATACGGGGGATTGGGGTCGAATTGGCAATAGAAAGAGCAAAATGTCAGTTATTTACGATTTTGCATTTTCTAGAATTGAGTTACCAACTATGTAAATCATGAAAAAAAAGATGCAAACATGTGCATGGGAATATATAATGACATGCATGTGGTACCGAGTAAGGAACAACTGATAAATGAGAAAATTACTCCTTTGTTCGTAGATGTTGAAATGTGTAAGGTATAGAGAATGTGATATTCGTTACTTAAATTGCACATGAAAAAATAGTTATTTATTCCATTTGATTAGAAGTTGCTTTAAAGATATTGTCCATATATATAGATGTATTTTTTCAAAAATACACCTATATGTACAAATAAATGTACAATAGACACTTAAGGAATTTAAGTATAATTAAGCAATTCAATACGTGAAGAATTATCAAATCAAAAACATTTTATAATTGCAATGAGCACGTTTTGGTTTTCTTGCTTATCAAAAGGAATTTACTTGAGTTATGACTATTGAGGATTATTTTTTTGCAGATGTAGGTAATTAAAAGTACCTATAAAAATTGCTTTCTGGAATTTTTTCATTTATTTTTCTTCAGATGTGGGAAGAAATTTGTAATCTGAATGTACATAAATCAGTTTGAAAATTTTGCAGTTCCAATTGTTTTGAAATATAAATTGATTATCCTTTGCATTTCTAATTTACAGACTGTTTGGAACCAACTACATTGTTGTGATGGAGAACGAAACATTCTAAGGATGAAGAGGTTGAAATGTTTGTATTATTTCACATAAAAAACAAAAGAACTATTTTTTCATTGTACATTTCGAAACGCGGCACACTGTTCTCAAAGTCGGTGTACTTACACTGGGACCTACCCGCTCCTCCCGCTCGGGAGCCCTTGAGCCGTCGAGGCGACCAGCCCTTAGGGCGACGGGAGGGGGGGGCAGGTAAAGAGGCAGGGACGCCGCGGCCGAGATCCCTGGGGAACGCCCACCCCGCCCGCGCCGTCCCGCCCCGCGCCGCTCCGGCCGCGCTCTGGTGAGGCCTCACGAAATTAGATTCCTCTTGCGAGTAAACGCTGCCGCCTTGAGGCTCGCGGACCCCTCTTTTCCCCGCCACCGTCCTCACCCCCCCCTTCTGCACCCACCGTCCTCGACGCCCAATCCCGCCGCCCGCCGGCCTCCGCCTGCCTTTTAGCAGGCGAGCAGCGTTACACAGCCGAGATCGCGCTCGGATGAAAAGTCCTTCCGGAGCGGCCAATGAGGCGGAGAGCGCTCGTCCACAGATGCTATCTTATCGCAAAGTACACATTTCATGGCAACGGCTCATCCCGTGGAGGCCGTCCGGCGACGACAAATTCGAGCGGCGGGGCGGGGGCGGAGGCAAGGCGCAACGCTACGCAAATATTTGTTTTGCGGGGAGCTCATCTGCGTAATGCGCTGTGGGCGATGTTAATGATGTTGGCGGCGCAAGGGAGAAGTGGCCTGTTTTGTTGAGTCGTCGCCTGCTTGCGGCTGGGTGTGAGCCTGCGGCCGCCTGCTGTTGACTCTCAACTTGCGGGGACGTAGAGCCGTCGCGTTGCCCATCCGGACAGATTTATTCCCTTATCCCACAAGAGAAGCTCTTTCTTTGCAGATGCTCAGGGTTAGAGTAAGCTAATTACTAAGCTGCGGATTTCTGCCTATTTGCCTATGTTTATCCTTCAACTGAAAACGCAGTATTATTAATGAATGCTTTTCTTGTTTTTCATGTATACTTATTCAATTTAAAGCATTAGGGATATTATATTATAACACTCCTAATGTCTGAAAACGAGTAAGTAACCTAAAATATTGCGTTTTTAATTTATTAGGAGTATAATATTACAATACTCCTAATACCGCAAAATGAATAAGTAAACTAAAATACTGCGTTTGTAATTGAAGGATAAAAATGGGTAAATAGGTAGAAATATGCAGCTTACTAATTACATTGAATAAATAAAACTAATATAAATGTAATTACAAAGTAGGAGATATTTTGTTGTACTGATATCCAAGGATTGGTCACACTGAATGCTTTTCATGTATATTCTTCTAGGTAGTTTTACATAATAAAAAAGGCTATAGTTGTGTCAATTTCGCCTTGCAACAGCCAAAGAAAGGAGATGCGGAAATATCGTCAAAAATTGTTTCCAGCTGCATTTGCCCTAAAATAGATTTTTTTCCTGACGATAAATTCAGAGTTATTACGTTAATTTCAATGAAGAAACTTGTAGTTGACTTAGCTGTTTCATATGAACTACATGCCGAATGTTTAACCCAATCATCAATTCTTTTTGAATGTTGCTGATAACGGATTAAAAAAATGTGAAATTTACACATAAAAGGTTAAAGAAACATAATATTCAAATACGTTATTCTTGAACGCTTCATTTAAAACTGAAGAACTGCATTTAATATTTTTGTGTTTCCTTCAGTATCTTCTGAATGTTTCCGTAAAAATAGCAGTTGATATTTTATTTCGTAAAACCAATGTGTTAAAACCACTTTCAGTCATTTTATTAAGACACAATTTATTTCCCTAAATACTAATACTCAAATCACAAGAATAATAAAATAACATTGAACCTAGAAGGAACGAAAAGGAAGAAATATTCCTTCTCATTTTTCCCTAGGATTTTAACATTTCAATTGAAGGTAGATGATATTTAACTTGTTATCATTAAGATAAATTTCTCAAATACAATTTTTGTTGTGAAATAAATTTCTTTGTAATAAAAAAGGATTTTTGAAATGGACAAGTTTTATCATTTGAAAACAATTTAAAGATGATTTGGTCAGCATAGCAATAAAACTTCGGCGAAACATTGACCATAATGCAGATTTCCTCGACTAGTTCCTACTCCATAAAGACAGTTGATGTCGACAAATAATCACAAATGGTACCGATTAATTTATGCGATATAATTATATTATATGTAAGATTGGCTTTCAAGTTATGATCACGTTTCTAACATGACCACCTTTGTGAGTTAGCTAACCAAACAATCCCCTGCGTGACACAAGCATTTAAAAATAGCGCAACGTATCTCACTTAATAATTTCCCTTCCAACAAGGTTTAGCAACATAGCGTCAGTGGCTGTTTTTTGTGTTTTTCGTGTGCCCTCATTTTTTTATCGAGTAGGTCTCCTTAGTCTTATTTTATGAGTAGTCTCAACGAATCTTCCGATTGGACAATTGCCTCACTGCTCTTAAACAAGTTTTTCATTAAAACCTTCATACTTGATTGAGTTTTAAGGCTTTATTGAGCAATGCTCTCGTTAGTAGCATATCTTTTACGAGCAGTTGAGATTTTGGGAAATCGGAACTTTTGTAATATGGCCAACCTAAATGCTTCTACAATTGAAAAACCAATATGGCTCAGAACAATCAGCAGAACACTAGTAATGGTTGGGTTCCTAATTGCAGCTTATTGGAATTTATTGAAACAAAGTTTAATGTCAATTTTGTGAACAGCTTATTGGGAATCCATTTTAGTAATAAAAAGCATTCTGTGACCATGAAATTGTGAAGGATATGAGTCTGCGTAGTTCCGAGAACACTTGCTAACGTTGTAGTTCCGAGAACACTTGCTTCGAGGGGCAAGGTGTAACCCCATTAGCTGCATTAGGTGCTGGATGGAGAAGGGTAGTAAATGTGCCCAAATCAACTCCCGTAATTCAGTTCACAGTTATTTCCAGGAAGAGGAAGTAATGAAGTAGCCTCCAGTTTCTATAAAGTGATGGCAGTCACATCACCCCTAAAAGCAAATCACGAATTAGGGGCGACAACTGTACGGGCCGAAACAAAAACCGCAAGATGTTAACAGTGCTTGATATTTGGTTCGCAAAGGTGCTTATGACTGATTTGAACTTGAATTTCTGACTATAGGTCACAGCTGTTTGCCTTGTAAACGATTTCGGCACAACTGTAAAACGAAACGAAAATGTCTTGCCATGCTGCGTCTAACGTTTCAAGTAGTAGTAAGCAGTATTGCTCGATTCCAAACGAATTTTCACGTTTTTTCAATGGCAAAATACTTCTTTGACATTCACGCTGTGGCTGATCACTTTTTACTGACACGAAAATTCCAATTAAACAGTCTCATGGTTGAGGGTGAAAAAATACAAAATTGATTCTTTGTTCGTCACAACCAAAGACACTTTCAATGAAGTGAACGGTTGGAAACAAATAACAATTCTAAAGAAGAATAAATCATGTATCAAACGGAGTGACTTGAAGAGACTTCCCCTTATGATTTCTGGGTACTCACTCAAATCAGAAAAGAACTTAATGCCAATATTAGAATTCATTCAGTATTAAAATTTAATATTAGAATTCCATTTTTACAAAAATATTTGTGCTAACTAAGTGTAAACACCATGATTTCATGTTATTAGTAGAGTGGCGTATTAATCATCTTCCAAATTGTCAAGAAGATTCAAAAAATAAGAAAAAATATGGACAGTATCTTTCGTTTTTATTCAAAATATACTTTTGGTACTACTTACACCCTTTTACAAGTCCGCCCATTTAATTTTAGCAGAATGAAATTGAAATAAATCGCGTTTGGTTGAACATGGGACAAAGGTGGTCATGACTCGTTGACATGTTCCTTATCTAGCCACAAGGTAGTCTTTCCGTCTAGCGAAGAAGTATAATGAACAATTCATTCGCCTGAAAATTATGAACACAAATAGTTTTGAGTTATTGAAAACTGGGGTAGAAAAACACTCACACCTTTGCATGGCTATATCAGTGACATCTACAATACATAGACTAATGTATCTCTCTCTATAAATCAGAATGACTTTCACCTTATTTACTAGTTAAGGTTTTCTATTATATATTTATCACATTCCTTTTATTTTAAAATTTCAGTATACCCTTAATGGAGAATTAAATGCAGAAACGATATTAATAATATTCTAAGTCATGAAAAACGTCTATTTTTCCATGTCGGAAATATTAATTGGACAATGGTGAATGCGATTATAATGTGACCTTGAGCCATGATGTAATTTTGAACTTCTAAGAGAAACATTTAGTCTAAATTAATAATGCAATGCGAATCATGAGAAGAGAAAGTGACAAAAGAGAAAAAAAACTTTATGCCAGAAATTCCCGCATACGTCAACGATTTTGGTGGAACTCCTGTCTATAATATGACGCCTTGATTTTTATATCTATTACGCATTCATTAGGGTATCTTAGGGCAAATAACAAAATGAACATGAATATCAATAAACAAAAGTTTATTTGTGGAGTTACAGGGAAAATTGAATGCGAACCAAAATTTCATATAATGATAAGAAGACGAAAAAAAGAAACAAAGTGAGTGAAATGTAAGTGAAGTACTCTTTACAGAAAAAAACCTATCTAATAAACATGCTCTTAATGGGTTGTTACGTATTCAAAGATGCATTTAAATTACCATTATAATAGGTAACCTATTTTTTCTATTGACGTTTTTGAAATTATAATTTTTACTAACATTATGAGGGAAGGACAGAAATTAACTTCTAAACAAAGTACCTCGGAATAAATGTTGCGAACTTCTAAGGGATACAGGGGGGAGCGAAGCTGAACGTTTTTGCCAATCAGCATGTTGACAATTTTATATAACCCAGTTACACGTGATACATTTGTCTCTGAATTTTAGGCAACCCATCACGCACTTGGTAAGCGAAACATCTCTAACTCCGTCAGAACTTGACACACGAAACACCAGTGTATGATTTGTGGATGATTTATGTGAAGAGAACCATACCTGAAATTTTCCCTTATACTATTTCATTGGGAATAAGTTATCATCTTCGATTCTCCTACATACCCTGGACGAGTGTAACATTTATTCTGAAACCCTCTGTAGAATTTGATTTATTTAGTCATAGAACAGAACAAACAGTATGTGACGTATGGGGGAGAAGTACCGTCTGTGGACGTGTTCTTGGGCTCCAGAATCTCAATACTTTAACTATAAATAGTTGAAAGATGAATAAAAGTACCGAAAAAATGAGGTTAGCTACATTTGAAAACTTAAAATGCTCGCTCCCGGGTAATAGACAACTTATTGGCATCGGTAAACGAAATGCAGATTTGATTTTTTTGTATAGCTATCAAAATTGTAACATCCCCTACCACTATTAACGAAAGGAGAGTTCAACAAAACGTGCGCGTAGTGAAGCTACAAATATTCGGAATATCGCCGCTGTGAACTTGCAAGTACTGGGGCGCTGCGGTGCGCGCCAGCGGCTAAGGCGGCGGGAGGAGCTGCAGCTCGGCGCGTCAGCGTTTCCGGGCGGCAGTTGTCTGCGAGTTTGCGCAAGCATGGCGCGCACTCTCGCCCGTGGCCCGACCTCTTGACAACTTAACCAGATTACCTCAAGTCCTGCCAAGTTCCTCTGGTCACAGGCAAATCCGATTTCGTTCAAGGGGGCGTCGGATCGCGCCACACCGCGCGCGCGAGGAGGTGGGGGTGAGGCGACGCCAGGCAATGCAAGGCGAGACGCCGCGCAGGCCCGTGTTGGTAAAGAGGGTGGATGAGGAGGAGAAAGGGAAAAAGGAAGCGAAGGAAACGGAAAAGTAGAAGAGGAAAAGAGGAAAAATAGGAACTGGTGGGGGAGGAGGAACTAGTTGGGGTGGAAGAACTAGTGGGGAGGAGGAATTGGTGGGGGAGGAACAACTCGTGGGGAAGGAGGAATTGGTGGGGGAGGAACAACTCGTGGGGAAGGAGGAATTGGTGGGGAGGAACAACTCGTGGGGAAGGAGGAATTGGTGGGGGATGAACACCTCGTGGGGAAGGAGGAATTGGTGGGAAGGAAGAACTGGTGGGGAGGAGCACTTGGTGGGAGGAGGAATTGATCGGGGAGGAGGAATTAGTGGGGAGAAGGAATTGGTGGGGGAGAAGGAATTGGTGGGGAGGAGGAATTAATGGCGAGGAGAAATTCCTGAGTGAGGAGAAACTGGTAAGAGAGGAGGAATGGATGGAGGAGGAGGAATTGGTAATGGAGGAGAAACAGGTGGGCGAAGAGAAACTAGTGAAGGAGGAAAAAAGAAATAGAGAAGGGGAGGAGAACGAGTAGAAAAAGGTGGAAAATAAAGAGGAAATGGAAGAGGAAAAGGAGGAAGATGAAGTAAAGTAGTAGGTGGAGGTGGAAGAGAATGCAGATGCGGAGAGAAGACCAGATGGGGGAGGAGGTAGAGGGGGGAGACAGAGAGAAGGGGTTGGGAAAGGGAAGTTACTCTGCGCGAGAGGATGGTGCATGCTGACCTCGGAGGTTAATTTGCGGAGCCTGAAGACAGTGTAGTCTGTGATGTCTCCTTAGTAATATTATACTCCAGCCCTCTGAGTTGTCGCACGCTCTTCGTTTACTCCAAAATACTTGAGGAGGATGGAAAAAAAATTGAAACTCAAAGAAAACTTACATATGCTTTCACATTTGCATTCTATACATATATTGCCAGTTCACAGGTTACTGATGCATCTAAAAAATGTCATATTGTAGGAGAACGGTTTTGTCTTGTGCGAGGACTTTTTTTTGCAGGCAAAAGACAAAAAAAATTACTTCATATCGTGGGTGTTAAGTTTATTTTATGAAACGTTTACTAATAAAAATATACTATTTAAAAAATTTCTTCATTTAACTAAAAAAGTATTAAATTACCCAGCAATTTACGTACTCATTATCTCTGTTTACTTACAAATTGTGACATTGATTAAACTTCCTTCTCTGTTGGTACTACAAGCGTGCATATCTGATTGGCGTGTATGCTACAAAGTTGATGTGCAGCATCTGAATTGCGGTTTGCGTTTGAATGGTGGCTAAAACATTATTATTGACTTATGTGATTATTGAAATAGATAAAACTCCTTAAGGGGTAAAATAAAATGAGCCGAAACAAGCAAAACTTTGCCTTTGTAGATGTAAATTAATTTGGGGATTTTGGTTCTTTGTATGACATACGTTCGTTCATAAAATATGAAAAATCCAATATTTATGATTATACATACTGGTGCTATATGAATGTATTTGTTGTTGCTTTTTACATGCCGAGAATATCATCTTTAAAATCGTGTTGTTTTCCACTGTTTGCGTAAATGACGTTAATTACTTTTGCTTCACAGGGAACGCTTTTCACATAGCCGTTGCCACATGTGTTAACATACACAGAGTACACAGAGGAATAATGTGCTAACAAGGAACATGTGTCGACCCAGATTTCATTATTAAAAAACAAAACTACGAGTGAGAATAAAACTTATCACATATGAATTAAGTATTGTTACAATTCAAGAAATAGACATTAAGAAAATTAAAGACCTAAAATCGTTAGAAATCAAAATAATAATATTGCTGAAAGAGATGAACTGTTTCCAACCAAATTAAACAACAAATAAGTATATCTCTACTGTTTGTATTGGTCTATACAAATTTATACTTGATAAACACGTTTTCAGTCGAAATAGAATATCTGTTTTTGTTGAAGAATTACCTGTAGATCTGTTCAAATTCCTAAACTCGCGAATACTTGCAAATAGATTTTGCTTGTGATAGTACAGTTCTTGCTTTGTGTACGTCAGTACTCCATATTGTGACGTGACATTTCTTTTAGAGTGAGGCATTTACCGACTTAGCCATCACTTCGACTTCAGTATAATGGTTTGTGAACGTTAAGACTTATTACAATTACATGGTTTTAAAGGATTTTATGTTAACAGTGAAAAAAGTGAATGAGGAAGAATTTAGGCTCGTAAAGTAGCAATTGTAAAAACTCTTCTGGAAAAAGGTATCTACACACAAAGGCATATTGCTAAGGGACTCGCAATCATTGACAAATCAGTCAGTATTGCAATGAGAGAAAACAAATATCAACAAAAGAGAGTAGAAAACTGTGTTCTCTCTCCGAGGCATGAGAAAACTAACAGGAAATAGCTCTGATGAACAGAAAACTACCTCTAAAGAATTAAGCATGAATATGGTTGAGGATGGAGCAAGTATTTCCTCCGGAAATGTAAGACAAGTTGTCTATGAAGAAGGCAAACAATCACATTGCCCAGGAAAAATTACACCTGCAAGGCAAAGAAACAAGTCGAATGGGCGTAAGATCTAAAACACTGGACGTGAGACGAATGAAAGCAAGTTTGTTTTGGTGATAAATCATGTTTCACTGAATCTGACGAATGTTCCAGAAATGTTCCACATCGACCTGGTGAGGCGTTCAAATTCGGATGTGTACAACAATTAAACATCCAACACCGGTTATGGTGTGGAGCGTTGTCTTACATGGGTCCTGGGAGGCTACATCATACTAGAAGGAACAATGAAAGAAATCCAAATCATAAAAGTTCTTAAGAAAGTACTACTGCGGTTGGCAGCAATCTGGCTTAAGAAGACTCGTACGATGGCACACCTTGTCATCATGCTACAACAGTAATAAAATGCCTCATGGATAAGATATTAGCATAAATCTACGGTCCCTTCATGGTCCCATCATGAACCTTCAGAAATACTTTGGAGCTTCATGACGGATAAGTTGAAAAAGAAGGACATTTCAACCAAACTTCAGTCGAGGAAATGAATTAATTATGAAACACTGGCATCGATTTTAAGATCAATAATAATCAATAATTCGACTTTAAAGAGTTCGTGAAAGATTTTAATCATAAAAGGAGACAGATTCGCACCATGACTTTACTATTCTAATTCTATCAACATAATTCACTCAATACAATTTGATGAAGGTACTACTCATCATTGGCAAAATTTTATCAAAGAGTGCGAGTGAATGCACAGTTGTATTTTTTAGTTCATCACAAACGCTCTATGCCAGCAGTGACGTCCAATACGTGTGCTCTGTACTGCATTAAATTGTTTGGGAAGTCGGCCTTAACATACGTGATTTAATTAATAACTTTTCCGATGTTGATTTCTCGCGTCAAGAAATCATTCTGTTTGAAAATCCAAATTCAAAGTTTTGACTGAATCTTAGATTACATGGAAAATTTGGGGAAAACTGTCAAAGAACATACCAATGTGAGATGAAGCTGTGCGTAACTATTGGCATAAGGTACATGTATGAAAGCGTTGGCTTTTGCAGGCGGAGTCAATAGATGCTTGGCTGCCTGGGAGACGCAGCGTCCTAATCACGCTTTCCAACTTTTCGGCCAAAACGTTGGCAACTGTTTCTTGGTCGCGGTGTCACCCAGACACTGAAATATCTAAGGTAGTACATTTATGTTGCGTTATCTACGTTGGAGATAATACCATTATTATTTTGAATTTGACACAAATGGGTAATACATTATTTTATTGACATGCCCTAATTTACAAGTGATTCAATTGTTATCTCTTCCTCCATCTAGCAGTTAAATTTTGAGTGGAAAGTTCAATTTATTTATCCTGTATTGAACATTATCAACCAGATATTATGCCTAGTAGTGTATCATAAATTCACATATTCTTAGAAGAATGTACGATATGTTTTGTCTTGGTCACTTACAATAGATATGTAGAGATAAATATGAACTCTTTATCATCTTTTTATGAAGAGGTACACAGAGATATGAGAAGATATCAATTATGTGATAAAATTAAGTAGTATGCAAAATGTGGAATTGAACGTAGGAAAGGTAGGTCACTGCATTGAGGCATAGTCATTTGATGAACTGATTGAATTATTTAAGATAACTTAGTTTATGACTATATTCTGTTGGGGTAATTTTGTTACACAATGGAGAGGAATATACAAGATCTCAGTTGCATTTACCACATCTCTTATCTCTATTCAGAACAGACACACTTCATAACTCCAAAATCAAGACCGACGTTCACAATAAAATGTTCATGCTGTCAAAATCCTTTTTTTAAAATTTGGAACATATATGTTTTTAAGCGCATCAAAGACACAAAATATCTTGCACATATACACTGTACACGGTTTGAAAGATCCACATTGAAATATCAGCCAGATATGTACACACCACACTTAGAGGCAGTAATACAATGTGTACGAATACTGATACGTTAGACATAAACATAAAACAATAGTATACTCGTTGAGGATACAATGAGACACAGTGGGCCACATTGTCACTTCAATGAAGTATATTGATGTATTGTCCAAAATGCAGAAGACATTCGTCAACTGTTCATGAGAAGACTTAGCAAGTACGCAGAAAGTACTCGTACGAACAACTAATTTACTGCCCTTAGAGCCTAAATTAACTGTCTGTAATAACACAATGTTTTGGTACAGGAAGTAGTAACAGAGATAAATCTGTTTAAGACACATACTGCTCCAAACACATCACATTGTTAAATTACACACTTTTGAAGGTAGCAAGATTCGTAGTTCACAGGTCACAAATGGACTACAACACTGAATCAAACCATTAATAATGTACTGTACACTAATCATCCATCAACAACCACCACCAAAACCCCACCATCACCGGAACCGTCACCGCGGCAAGCAGACATTTCAGCAGCTGTCCTACCGGATCGGCGCAGTCCCGGTGCCACGTGTCCCCCGCTTTAGGGTCTTTCTGCTAGTGATGGACGTTTCTGTTGTGAACCTTTCGAGATAACAGGTGGATCAATGTTAGGTCGTTCGTGCGCCGCTTACAAACGGTTCGGAAAGCTCGTTCACTCCATTCACTTTAAAGGGCTGTTTACTGCCAGTCGCCCATCGACAGCGAACGATTTAACGGGCGCTCTCCGAGGTCCAATAACAACGGAGCGCGCTCCGCAGCGAATGAATTGCGCAGTTTTCTCAGAAAAGAGCGGTCACAAAACAGTGTTCAAAAGGCGACTACCAATACACGCCGTTTACAACACGTCAACGGCAGTGAACGCGAGCTTTATGATAAAAAAGGCGCCTGTCGAGACGCTCGTAGGAGGCCGTGTCCGAGCCTTTATGGGAAATATGGATGAATTGAATGTCGATGTACGAATGCTTTTAGTCCCCAGCGAACAAAAGCAACGTATTGTGTTCTTCAGTTCGTTGCTACTGATTGCGTTCTAAATGTGACAGTAAAAATATATTTGAAAGATACCACAAAATAGGAGCATTTCGAATTCCCACGTGGGATAAATTGTATTCGTATTATTTTAGTTAATACACGTCTAATTCAAACTGGTCATATTGAGAATACTTAATTTTTATTTATCAATACGTTCCAATTTATCATTTATTACACTCCTTTTCAATTGCAAATTCCAAAGGCGCAACAGACCAGCTCATTTTTTGCTGAATATTTCATTATCAATGACTGATTTAGAAATTTATTAGATAAGAAACAAATGCATTTTTGTACATTTTCAATTCAATTCCTTTTTTCTTTACTCCTTTTAATTCCTTGGAATGAGAAAAGCTATATCATAATTTAAAGCTTTACTTCATTTAGGAACACAGAGCATATTAATTTTATAACATGTTAACCTTTCTTATCAATGGTTCTACACTTTTTATCATTGACAATTAATTATTTTGAATTGTTTTGCAGAATTTAATCCTCGGAACACTTAAAAGTATACTTCATGCTATTTCTCTATTAGAGGTATATATATCAATATTTAAGGAAAGAACCATTCAGATTTTCAAATTATTTTCCAGAAATCTCTCGCGTTTAAAATTACTATTAAGTTACTTGCTTCTTAAATTTTAACCATTACTGTTAAGAAAAATATAAAAATTTTAGGGACTTAATTCCAAATGACACTCTTTTCTCTATGATAATTGAATGATAGAATTAAGAATATGTAAAGCACATACTCAATGAGTTGTATATCTTCCATCAATCTGTAATTCACATGATTAACAAGAGCGCCTCCGTCAGAAAAAACTGCGAACTGAGGCCCAGATTCAAGTACTATGGTCACTTAGAGTTTCAATGCGTAGACTATCGACATTGCACTTTAACTAAATTATTTTAAGTTCACAGACATCGACAAGATCGTTGAATATTTAAGACGGTAATATATTCGTTGTATTCACTCTTTATTATTCTTGTTCATTAGTTAATACAAAAACTGAATTAAAATAAACTTAAGTTTTGCAATAGGTTATCTTTCAATGATCTAAAAAGTTGTGTCATCATGCTTGAGTGACATTGATATCTCGTTGTGGGCGGATTTAGTTAACTGGTCTCAGGTTGCAATCGGCTGGCCAGCGACGCCATGTGGTGAGCTGGAATTCTTCCATGGCCTTTGTCAGGACGAGTGGGCGTTTAGTGCTTACGACCCGGAAAACTGAGAGCAAACGTTGACTTAGGCCACTGAAATCCACGCACGCCACCTCGGAGACCATATCTAAGGTTATGGTTCGCATTCTGATTACAACAAAACTCTGACACAACCGCAAATCTACACGTGATCGTCACATTTTCCATTCAAAGAATCCATATCTGGAGCTATAATGCGCGCGTAACACCATCTGAAAGATGTGTTTTGTCATCACCGCGAATCTACGACACGGGACCGTCAGCTTTTTCATTCAACAATTCCGTAGCTTTGACTACAATGTACCGAAACATGCACTGTGAGACACGTTCTCTCCACCGAAGAACGACCGTCGCCTTTCCATCCACCGAAACTCCACAAAAGGTTCACAACATCAGATCCATCGTGCGTAGAGGACGAGGGCTCGTGACGTCACCGCTTAGAGCTCCGTCTGGTCGAAGGCGGCGGCGGCGCCCGCAGCGGCGGCGGCGGCGGCCTGCTGGGCGGCGGCGTGCGCGGCGTGGGCGGCGGCGGCGTCCGCCACCACGTCGACGGGCGCGGGGCCCAGCGCGCCGCCGCCCACGCCCACGCCCACGCCCACGCCGCTCGAGGGGCTCTCCCGGAAGGTGACGGCCGGGATCTCGGTGCAGGGGGCGGCCAGCCCGCCCGACGACGACTTGCTCAGCGACTTGCGGTGCTGGCGCTCCGACAGGGTGAGCGCCGTGGAGCCCGTCGCGTTGGAGCTGGACGCGCCGCCGCCCACGCCGCCCGCGCCGCCCGCGCCGCCGCCCGCCCCAGCGCCCGCGCCGCCGCCCGCCGCGCCGCACAGCAGCGTGCGGCGGAAGGCGCGCCGGAACTTGCCCGACAGCGCGTTGTACAGGATCGGGTTGATGGCGCTGCAACAGAACGAGGTCGGTCGGGTGGGATTTGCTCAGGCGACGACGCGTTTGCGCACGATCGACTGATCAATGGTCGTCTGCTGCATTGCCTGTAAGTGTAGTGTTTGCTTTATCGCGGAGGGAGCGGTGATGTTTCCCCGCTGGATGGCGAGATCTGGCGTTGACCTACACGTACGCTTGAAGGCTTTTTCTTCAACCAGGTATCTCCCAGTGGTGAGGCAACCCCCCGAGTCGGGACAAGCTCAAAGCTCCCGACCGGACCCCGGCCTGTTTGGTAATGTAATGCATGTAAGTTTAAGGGTGAGTAAGTATCGCGCGCGGTGCGTGGCCCATTTGTTAGGGTACTGCCCTGACACTCGCCTGGTGTTGATCGGAGAAACCATGGAAAACTATCGATCAAAGCAGCGGGTCGCTAGGATTCTCCTCCAGACAGCAGCTAAACTAGACCTAGCTATGTAGCCAACGTCGAAAATCATACAATCTCAGGACTCAAACCGTAGGACCTCCCAGTCAGAGGTACATTTGCGCACGATGATCTAGAGTTGATGAATACAGAATAACTCTAGAGACAGTTTATGAGATTTTAAGTGAGAAGTTTATGAGTCTAGGGCATGTAATGGAGTTCAGAATGAGCACTTTTTCCCAAAAAAATATGTATTGGAAAATATCATTTTGATTTTACCACGTATTAGTATTTGGAAGGTACAAGAAATCTCTTTCAGTGCTTCAGAACGTGACCTGCCAAACACCAATGGAGGATGTTTTGCCGCTAATCACGGAAAAAATGCCTCATTTGTAACATCCTTATATGATATATCTAAAAAGGCTTCACGTTCATTGGGAAAAAGGGATCATTACATTAACCATTCCATTAAAATCCGTACAAGTTTGCAATGTTTATTATGAGACATATGGTATTATTTCTGGAGTTTGGTTCAAATTTTGGGGTACTCACACTCAACCAATCTCAAAAAGTGAGGTGTCAAAAAAGATAACTTTTTTGAGTGATGACGAATTGCACTTTCACCATATAAGTATTACGAATTTGTCGAAAAATTCTTCTAAATGTGACGTGCGCAAATCATTTTTAACAACTTCTCTTCTACATCGAGTCAAACATGTCGACAAGACCTAAGAGAAACGTTCATCTGTTGCGACAATTTACAGTGTGTCGACTTGTTAGGATTTTTGATCATTCTAGATACTGTATCTGCCATGACAGTAAGTGTACGAATTTACAGAGATTGAATATTTTTAGCGATTGCAACCGACACATAAGTACGCTACTTTTCTCACAAAATCCTGAATATTGCTCTTTGCAGGTACGAAAACCTTAGGAAACTTATTTGCAAAAATGAGTACGCTTCTAATATTGCAATTCTCTTTTGGGAAGAATGCATCTCCAGGTGCAATTCAGATGTCTTCACCACATCTTTACGGATTTTGTACTGACAAAGTATTTATAGTCACGACAACTCTGCTCCAATAGGTGACAACTGGAGGGCGCAGACAGCAGGGCAGCTGGGATAACTTGTCCTAGGTTTCGACTTAATTGAGGAAACATTTTTTCATTCAAATCAAAAATTAGATTCAAATAAAAAATTATATTAGTTTAAATAAATATGTTGCAATCTGTTAATTAATCTGTTTAAAGTAATCAGTCTGTTTTTGTTGCATGGGGAAATAAATGCTGTTAATGGACTTGGCGAGCAGGAACGTTTGGTTGAAATAAGGTGCCACCACGGATTTAGTGCCCGAAGTCTCGTATTTTCTTTGGGAGCCTCTGGGTGAGTGTTAACACACTGCACGGACAACAATGACCTTTGCATTAGCCCATTTCCCCTAACTGCCGCATCCGCTCACGGTGGGACGGTTTTTCGTGTTCCGCCCGGTATTTCATCCGCACTTGCGAAGTCTTCACCGAAACTATTCGTAATATTTGATAATTTGGTAGCTAATAAACATTCATGAAATGCTGGAGAGCAAATAGTTTGTCGGGAATGAAGTAAGACCATGTAAACCTACAGCAAAAGCAACAATTTTCCTATAAGCATTTTCACATCGATCGTCCGAGATCCGAAGAGAAAAAGAGATCCCTAATGCGCAAACGCGCACGTTAGCCCTTGAAAAGTAAAATAAAGGAAATAATAATAATTATGATTATTATAGATATTTAAATGGTTAAAAACTCAACTCATTACACCCAACATAATTTTGTGCGCATAACGCTCGCCACCCTTTGCTTTCTTCCGTCCTCTCCCTCCGACTTAACCACAGGCATACAGCGACTACGCTAAGCGTCTTTTTGATGATTTTTTGAACTGACACAAATAAACACACTCTGACCAGGAGCGTGCAATGTTTTAGTGATTTTGGCTAAATGTCAGCAATAAGGACATCTAACAATCAGGCATATAAAAACTTGCTTATATTATGTTTCATTTAGGATGTCTCCGCTTATTGAAGAGATAAAATTCGCCAAAGAAGAACAGCTAAAATTGACTGCTCCGTTTTTTAAAACAATGAGATTTAATGGGTTCGTATTTCTTTTTCTATCTCCTTACAAATGATACCTGGGAAATTATATTCCACGTATCACAAATGCTAGGAGAATCATTAAAGCAGAGAGGCAGACTTTGTATTTATAACTTTATATTACATATAAGCAAACCAAACTAACACACCTACTTGTAAATAATCATGATCAATTTGTCGCGATATATCATTTTTACTTACTACAATTAATATAAAAGAGTTATTGCCTTTTAATATTTATTTTTGCAATTCTGACGGAAATATACATTTAAAGAGATTCTAATGGTGAAAACGTTGGATGTATTCATGTTATATTCATGTGGGCTAATTCATCAAAAGAAGTGTGATTAGAACAAAAAGTCGGGTAGACATCTTTAATATATTTAAATAAGCATTTTAAATTAACAATGAAGGGACAATGTTCATCAGGAGATCTGTGCAATTCTTAAATATTGTCCGATATGAAACAAATGTCGCTCTTTGTTCACACAACCAAAGATCGGAGGACAAAAATGTCTAGAGAGAAAAAATTATCTAAAATGGAAGTTGTTCGTTTCCGATATTTGCCAGTCTGAATTTTAGAATCATTCTTTACATGAAAACAGTAAATAATTAATAAGCAGATAATTTGTAAAACAAAATATATCAGTCCCATATTATTACATCTCGTTGTCAATATGGCCCTAAAACTATTATTAAATGCTTTCAAAAAACTACCGACGTTTATGTAATTATATTAAGTTCAAACAATAGCGGCATGATATATGGACTTTTGGGATGAATACGTATTAGAATGAATGCCTCAGAATGTAAGTCATCAATAAATCTTAGCATAATACAGAAAATGACTTCTTTAATCCACACGCGATGAATTTAAAATACTTCATTTGCATCTGCACGCAAACT
Organism: Acheta domesticus; assembly: GCA_031308135.1. NCBI lineage: Eukaryota > Metazoa > Arthropoda > Insecta > Orthoptera > Gryllidae > Acheta > Acheta domesticus. The sequence continues at coordinate 192,495,577 of JAHLJT010004567.1, forward strand.
TTAACTTCTTGAATTTTTATTTTCTATTTTAAGTTTTTGGAATTATTGCTTTAATAAATACTTTTAATGTAAATTTATACAACCATTTCGTTTTATTTCTATTGTTACTAATTGTAGTAATATTTGACATAAACGCCCTTGAACTATTCAATAAGCAGAAAAAATATTTTAAACTTGTGTAATAACTTACAAAATTATTTATGAAACAAAACATAAAGGCAGAATTGAAATATATGAGACAACTAAATAAAGATATTACGATTTTGTAAAGAAAATGCTATACTTATTCTAATGAATTGAATGCAAGCCTTTTTAATATGAGGGGATATTCAGATACATAAAACAAACAATATTTCATTTATTTCAAAAAAATATTTTTCCTCTTACACCCAACATCAGAGCTTTACAAAGAAGAAATAATGGACAAAAAGCAGTGAGATAATGCTGAAGATTTATGTTTTCAATAACTATTACTAGGTCCAGGTAAGAGAGGTGGTTTTTTTTTCTGAGAGTACGTGCCTTGACGCAATGAATTTGATGCTTGTTACGAACAAGATATGAAACAATTTTCGGAAATGATACCTCGTGGAAAATGTGCGGCCGGTTTCCTCGCCACAAGCGGGCGTTTATGCTAATACGCCAGCAAATTTATTTGCTTTATTCATGTAACATTTTATTGTGTTATATCACGGCATCATTCGTAAACCTTCACATCAGTCATCTTATTTGCCAGACCTACTACACCGTCCTTAGACTTAGACGATGTTTAATCGTGCCGAAACGCTCAGAACCGCATTAGGAAGCATAAATAGGTTCCGAAAACGAGGTACTTGTATTACAAGTAGGGAGTCGAATGATGAATTGCTGGCTTCTTGACTAGCTACTTATCGACATTCTGAATTGAGTATGTGAGAAAGGAACACAAACTTACTTTTTTAAGTGTCCATGTATAGTTAAGGGGAATATGATAACGGATAGCTCCTCTTCACAAAAAGTCAGCCGTTTTATAGGAAAAAATCAAGCAAGCAACTTTGAACTGTATTTTCTTGTTTCCATTTTTAACAAACATTTGGGCTCAAATTTACGTGAAAAATCATAAAATCTTCAAGTTTCAAGTTTTCCGTTGGACCTTATTTCTTGTGATAACTTTTTGCGGTTATATACAAGTTTCCTTGAAGTAATACTCAAAGGGATAATTGAAACAATACCTGTTTATTCTCGAGCTAATGACACGTGCCTTAAGCAAAGATGAAAGGTCAGATAGAGAAAAACAATTATTTCTAATAATTATGAGAGTTTGTCCTTTATAATGGTAAGTTACAGGTGTTTAAAATGTAGTTGGTTATAAAGAAACGAACAAACGTTTTAATTCTTCTGTAGAACAAAGCATACATAAATAACAGTATTTCATCAGCGGCAGCAACAGCGAAAAAGAAATGAACAAACTTTTAATCTGCATAAAACCGATTTTACACCAAGTGATGAAACACAAATTAGTGAATGGACAAAAACTTAAAATTAGGCCATTAAAGCCCCGTCAGTTGGGATCCTCTGTTCATAGAAATTTCATTTCTCTGCTTGTTCCAGTTTATACCCGACGCCGATCGGAAATGCATAGAGGGCCGACCGGAACACACATCACGCGCCCAGCGACGTGTGACTGGAATTCGGCAAAGGTACTGCCGCCGGTATTAACATCGCCAGATGAACAAAGAGCCGACGGAAATTACATTTGGGAATGAGCGATTTAACTGTCAATTAGAAAATGCAATCATCCGTCCACAAACCGTAACATAATGCCTCTAACGAATTCAGAAAAACGTCACAGTGGCCGACGGTAAGTCATTGAAAGTAAATGGACCGTTTTTGCTTTCATCGGCGCTCGCGTCCACATCCACCCGGTTCACTGTCACTCACACCTCCACATGTGAGCTGGGATCCACCCACACAACGACGCTTGAAGAGACTGTTTGTCATCTGTTGTCGGCGAACATGCAGTGTCCCGCCCGCGCGGACATCGCTGGCATTAACGATTTGCGGTCTCCTCCCACAGCAACGTACAATCCAACATCAAACAAAACTCACAATTCATAAATAAAAAGAACCCGTTCCCCGCGTTTTTCCCATCGACAATCATTCATACACACAAAACAATAGCGAGTGTGGTGTACGTGCGGTTTGCGTATGTGAAAATTAGGGCCGGGCCGCGTAGGGCCGGGCGGAGAAGGGCGGAGCTGCAAAAAGAGGTTCGATGGTCATTTGCGGCTGAGTTACATGGGCCGAGAGGGGCGACCCGGGCGGGCCGCCGCGAGTCGAAAAACGTTCGCAAAGACTCCCGCGTCTCTTCGTTCGCGAACGCGCGGGCGGGGCGGGGCGGGCGCAGGGGAGCGAGCTACGGCGGGCGCCGGCGAGGGAGGGAGGGGAGGGGATAGAAGGAGAGTGGCGGGTGGGAGCAAGCGAACGGGAGAGACCGGGCGTGAATGGGATTGAATGGGCTGGCGCAGGAGGGCCGAACCTGGCAGGGACGGCGGGCTGGTCGGCTGTAGTCGGGGTAGTCGGGCTGTCTGGCGATAGCGGGCAGTTGGGGTGGGTGGGCGGGTGGGTGGTTGAGTTGAGTTAGCGAACGGTTGGGTTGGGCGGGCGGGGCGGGCGGGGCGGGCGGGCGGGCGGGCGGGCGGGCGGGCGGGCGGGGCGGGCGGGCGGGCGGGCGGGCTGGTGGTTGGGTGGGTGGTTGGGTGGGCGGTTGGGTGGGTGTTTGGGTGGGTTGTTGGGCGGGCGGTTGTTGGGCGGGCGGGTGGGCGTGTGGGCGGTTGGGCGGGCGTGTGGGCGGGAGAGAGCGGTCATGCGTGGGTGGATGGGAATTAGCGGGCCGCCGAGGGCAGACAGGCCAGCGAACGGCCTGGGCGGTGGGGCGGACGGGGCGGACGGGGCAGGTGGGCGGACGGGGCAGGTGGGCGGACGGGGCAGGTGGGCGGACGGGGCAGGTGGGCGGACGGGCGGGCACTGCGTGAGTCGACGGCAGCCGGAGGACAAGGGCTGTTTCCTTTCCATCTGCCGGCGTCCCATGGAGGGCGCGCCCCCGGCCCTTTTCTGCTCGCTCCCTTCGGAGCGCTTCAGACCGCTTAATGATACGCTGCTCTTTGCTTTTCTGTTGCATCCCACTAGTTTCGCTCTGCTGTTACGGAGAGAGCAATTACAGACTGACGTCAGCTTCAACAGTCTTGTTTAATAAAACAATTACGATAGTAGTCCAGAAGAGCAAACTCTCAATTATTTGCAGACAGGAACGAAAATGTAAGAGATGTTCTTTAATTTAATTTTTAATTTAGTATTACATACCTCTGTTATGACTATCTTGTTAAAGAAAGAGTAAGCAAAAAAGTCGATGATAAAAATTCTATAATGAATTTTAGATATCCATAATTTGTATATTCTTCAGACCAATGTGGCGAACGATGAAAAATAAATCAAGTTTTCGGCAATAAAGAAGCCTCCATGATTTTTGAGTTATCCAATCAGATAATCAAAGTTTTGTCAATTGTCCTGATGATTTTTCGACATTCTTTTCTTAATTAAATCTCAATTCATATTTAATAATCGAGACCACTGTAAAATTAAATTCCTCCTATCCCCAGCCGCGTGAACTTGAATGGTTACTAATCCAGTTCTAAAAACATCGACGGATTTGGACCGATGTTTTATGAACATCGACGTATTAACTTTGAGCGTGGTTGTTTAGAAGCATCGATGTTCTCTTAGCGAAGTCGCATCGCTAGTCGTGTCTGCCCCGCAGGGAGCCCGCCTTGGCCGCCCTTCGGGGCGCCGCTAGCCAGCTGCGCGGCAGCGACCGCGGGTTGGCGTTGCGGTGCGCACCGCGGCCTGCTGACTGCTGGCCGCACACACACACACACACACGCATACGCACGCACACGCATGAATATTTCATGCGTGCCGGGCGCGACCGTCGCTCGGCGAAGGCCGCGCGCTGCCCCGCACCTGCTGCCCCGTCCCCGCCCCGCCCTCACGTGCTGGCGGAGTGCAAATTGTCCTCGCGACTTGAGCTCGCGCCGGTTGGGGCTGTGTTCACCTACCCAATGCCCCTCCACGCGGCTCTACGGAGAGTTGTGAGGATGGCTGTCAGAGATATGGTTAGCTACGGAACATCTGCTGGCTGCTGCTACGAATACCCCAATTTTAGAAAGCCAGGTAATGTCTCATATCTCTGTATCTACAGTAATAGGGCTTGGGCAAGACCCACTGAAGATGGGCTATTGTTCTCCCGAAAGTTAACTTTGGGCATGGTATAATAAATATTATAACTGTTATTATTGCTGATGATTATCCCTATACATCATTATGGATTACCACAAGATTTCTTCTATCACTACCGAATTTAACTAATATTCTTTTAAAACACACATTCCATTTAATAATTTACATTCTGGTGGATAAACGTACATTTTTCCAGTGAATTAAAGCCTAGTTTACAGATCAAATAAAAGTTTAATTCTGCTTTAAAATTCTGGAGATGTAATTTTGCGCAATAATTGGCAATAGTTAATTATTTGCGAAATGTATTGTATTGAAATAAGCTGTTCGTCCCCGCCCTCCCATACTGGCGGAGTGCAAATTGTCCTCGCGAATTGAGCTCGTGCCCTTGGGACTGTGTTCTCCTACCCAATTCACCTGGCAGTTCTACGGAGAGGCCACGGACCGCGCGCGATCTCTCGTACCCCTTCCTTGTATCCTCTTCCATTACACACACTAACATGCACGACACTTCCTCACATGCCGGCAGCATAGAGCTTGTCCCGGCTAGGGAGGTGCCCCGCTGGTGGGAGATATCTTTTTGAGGGAAAGCCCCGCTAGTCGACGGAAGGTCGGCGCCGGATCTCGCCATCCAGAAGGGAAAGATCACCGCCACCTCCCGATGAAAGATATGCACTACCTTTACTGGAATAATGACACCAGTAGTTGACGCGCCCGGAATCACTAACAATCAATCAAACACAAGCATACCATTACTTATAAAATATAATTAAAATTTCGAATGATACAGTTTTCGATGCTATTATACAAAAATGAATCAACACGTATGGAATTTGAATTCTATGTATCATATTTATATGAATGAAATATCACTTAATTTTGAAAAGTAATAACACTTTCTGACATCTTCCTTCCATCTACAAACTACTTCTATGTGTACTACTTGCATATGTTTTATTTTATATATTGACATGATAGATTATGGCTATATAATTTCGAATACTGAGAGAGTACTATTTCCTTTCTTCTGCTGAATACAAAACAAATCATGAAATCGTAGAACCTACAAAATACAGTTGGAAATTTCATAATGCACTGAACAACTGTATATTTTACGAGCAATCTCTAATTACAAATGTCGATCAGAGAAAGGTTGTATTAGGTTTCAAAACCCAGACGTAATTATGAGCAAATTCGATAATACTGTTCCATTAGAAAAATGATGAAATGAGTTCTAAAGGTGAATGAGCAGCTCATATAGCCCAACGGTATCCCACAAAATGATTCTTCATAAAGTGTTGATAAAACACTTTTCACATCTAGTGTATATTGTTCACCCAATATATTATGTTTTTTTATGTAGTAATGCGGTTTCTGAGTCTGGAAATGCTGATATTTTAAAGTAAGTTGTATCACAAAGAATCAGAAAAATATTTTGGGAATATTACCCTATTGGGCTTGAAAAAACCTCACTTTAACAAAGGTAGGGATACAAAAGTACGGAAATTAATTTACAGTACGCAACAACAATGAAAATTAGAAGCCAGAAGAACACCATTAAAATGCATTTAGTACATTTTTGAGTAGGACACCTGCCACTTTACAACTAATAAAAGGCTGGTATTTTGCTAAAGAATTCGTTTTTATTACACAATTGCTGCAGGAATATCATTGAATACCTTCTTCAGGTCTTTTAATTATTATATCTAACGGAAATACGTAGTTGACCAGCAGAAATCCACCATCAACATTAATTATTTGCTTGACATGATTACTGTTCACAATGGATTGCAAGCATAGCATGAACATGCCATGAAACAGAACAGAAATAACGGCACAACACCGTAAAGCTGTGTGAGGTATATGATTGAGGAAAAAGGCTAGCATACTAATTTCTTTCCTGGGTTAAGACTAATTTTAACTATTTGTTTTTTAGTCCTGAGAGTCTTGATAATAGCCAAAAAGTTAGCGATTTAGGACCTGCCCCTTCTCTGTATGATCTAAACTCAAAATATTTCCTATTATTAAGCAATCAACCAGTCATCAAAAGGCGAACTTTTCCTTGACGCTCACCTATTAATGTAGACACACGTCTTGGCAAACATGAGGAACCAGAGGTCCATGAATTTGTCCTTGTGGAACAGAGTGGCGAAGGAGTTGTAGACCAGCATGCCCCGGTACGGCAGCCACAGCGCAGCGAACACCGCCACCACCGCCGCCAGCATTCGCACCACCTGCACAGCAGAGAGGGCGCTCTTAACACACGGCCAACAATATTCTGTGGCAGTACATAAGAAAGCAATAATTACAAATACATGTCAATGCTGAATAGAATGAATGAATTTTATTTTACAACTTTGTAAATACAACAGTTCAATAACAATATACATGTACATAAAAAAACAGAATATATACTAAGAATATAACAATACTCTACATTCTAAACCCTTTCCTGTATTTATAAAACACACTGATCTATTCACCTTTGCCCTCTAACAACCACCTCACCTTATCCTCAATATTCCACCTTGCCCACATTCTTCCTTCCTCAAAAATCAGACTTCTGTCTAAAAAATTTAACAAACTTCTTCTTTCATCTCACAGATCCTACATTTTCTTTCTCACTATTCTGCCAATATTTACTCGCTGTCATTTAATTACCTAATCCATAACCTACTATCCTACGTCTATTTCTTTCCTTACACTATTTAAATTGCTGAGAATATCATCCACCTGAATTATGCTGAATAGTATAACCATAATTTCAAATGAAAATTCAGTAAATTAAAAGAGTTCCAATTCTAACAGATATCTCCAATGACCATGTTGTTGCAAAACAATCTAAAGTAAATAAAATAATATCACAATTCACAAAAAATCTTTCAAAATTTTAAAAATAAATTTAAGCATACATTTCTTTGGAAATGTAACTAATCAATTATTATACCTCTCATTTGCTTTCCGCCATCTTGCCTAAAATTAATTTCAATGAAAATAAGTTGTAAAACTCCCTGAAAAACTGTACTGAAGAAAGAAGACATTTAAAGACTCAATCAGTAACTGTACCTGAAATGTTGATTTTTAAATCCAAATTGTTAAAAGACGAAAAACAATTTATGAAACTACGTCCGAATTGGAAAAAGGAGAAGATTGGAGAGACTTGTTTATGCTTGACTTCAATAAATCAAGTATCTGTTACATCCAAAAGCAGGCGAAAAGTGCAAATCAAAGAAATGTAGATCATCGACATCAAGCAAGTAAGATGGCAACACGCTACATGTTTCAGTCTATTAGTTATTTTCCTCTTATTAATGGTAAATATGTAGTGGATTATTTGCATCAGGTTTGTGCTATCATTCCTTGACACATGTATAGCTTTAATTGTGTGTTGTGACATTTCGAAGAATATATTAACTGAAAGCAATATACACTACAATGCAATATATTGTAATTCACATAATAAAATTGTAAATTCCAATTACATAAATTGCATTAAATGAAGAATGGTTTGAAAAAGATGAAATGATTTTATAATATTTTACACACAGCTAAACAGCTTCACACACATTACACACGTGACAATATAGAAAAAATAACTGAATTAGCATAGATGATAACATATACGAAATTGGGAGCTTAGAAACTACATAAAAAGGAATATAACCAAGAAGTTAATAGGGTAATAATTATTTAAAATGATAATACAAAATAGAGATTACGCATGTAGCGAAAAACATATTGAGAGAGAATTTTCACCGAGATAAAATGTTTGGTTTAAGTGAACAGGATAATAGAAATGCAATTTTGTAGTATGCAGATCAACAAGAAATATTAATGACAAGTTTAATTGTGTGAAATGAGTACACAAGAAGATAGGATTACACAAAAACTGCTGCATTAATTTGACACAAAATGCAATTTAGCGTTTTTCTTTCAGAACAGTGACTCCATGAAGTATACAACTTAAATTCAATCATAAATATTCAACCAAATAATGAATATATCACGTGGAAACGAGTAGAGCTGGTCCAAAACACAGATTCAGTCGTTCTCGGTGACGAGACGAGCGCAGGAACCGTTATTTTTGAGAATGCTAGATCTGGTACTGTCATTTTCGAGAAAGAACGATACCGATATCAGGCCTATTTTCGAGGTGTGCCAACCACGTCGGCGGACGAGAAGGAAACGGTGGATGAATGCTTGAGGCATAACTGGGCACCTCAACAGTAATTGCTCAAGCACGACTATGGTCGAATACGCGTCCCGTCGGAACGTAAAGGGTAACTGGCTGTCGGCTGGATAAAAGGCCTACAATAAAAAAGTACATACAAATAATACAAACCCTTTCTGGCACTCACAATCCATAACTCATCAGTTTCTATACTACGATTTTTGTAACTTTGCCCCTGAAGGCCCGTCTTCACTATGGAATATGTCACGGTATTTCGCGACATTCTCGGTTGTGCCGCCAGATATCACATGATTGAGACCGTATCAAGCAGAGCTTGCGATCATGGACTTCTACCGGCGTGACGGAGAAAGACGAGAAGTGCAGTGTGATATTCCATCGTGGCCATAGGGACTAGAGGAACAGAGTTAGAAAAATCGCAGTATAGGTAAGTGATTCCTGCATTTTCAATGTCAATGAAAACTTTATCTCGTAACCTCATTTTTTCGATTACGTTGTACTTACTTGGTAAACAAAAATATATTTACAACTGAAGCAAACCGTTTTCATTTTTTGACACACAAACTCGTAATTTGGGTTCTTGATATCTCAAAAGTGGTAAATTCATTCTGCTACACATAGTAAATTACTTTCTCTAACATGTTGTGTAGTCATAATTATGTTTTTGTGAGTCATGATACCGAAACGCTTACTACGGTGAACGTCCGTCCTACTGTCCGTCTCCGACGGCAAAAGAAAGCAAGCGAAACGATCGACAAGTCTTCCTAAGAAGGGTAGTGTATTATCCTTTAAAGAGGGAAATAAAACAAATCTATATTTTGTGTAAAATTAGTTGTGCTTATTAAAAAAACTGTTTTTGAAATAATGTGGAAAATAATATAACTGTGCATAACTACATAATAAAATGCGATATTTTACGGTGATATTGATTTACATCTGTCACGAAATTCGAATTACTTGCCGTTCACTTCTCTCGTATATCACCTTTATACTAAAATAATTGTTCTTGAACGTTCAATACAAAAGAAACATACATTCTTATCATTCACTGCCAAAGAAAGCACTAAAGACGTTTTCTAAATTGTAATATAAATCCCCAGTTTTGTTTTTCGAGACACAAATACATCTACCAAATAGATTCATACGTGATGTGGCTGCGTCCCAGGTAGCATTGTCAAGGTATTGTACACGACATTGCGAAATTCATCAGCTTTCACAGTGTGAACTTGCAGCCATTCTCAACCTTTTGATGAAGCTGAGAAGGATAAGGCAGAGTAAACACGCCGGCGAAACAATGTCGCACGGGTCGACGATGACATGCCATTCCTTCTTGAAGCGCTCCTGGGGAACAACAACGCAGCAGCACAAGCGCCGTTCAAAGCCGCAAGTTGCTGCGCAGTAAAACGAAACCGTGCAACTCCGCCAGCTGCCTGCAGAGAACGAGCGCGCGGGCGGCGCGCGGGGGAAGGCGACAAAGGCGGGGAAGAGCACATCGGGCAGCCGGGCAGTTAGTTGGTTTGGATAGTGGGAGAGGGGGTAAAACAGGTGGGGAAGTAGTAGGCAGTTGAGCCGCCTGACAGGCGGCCGGGTGGACATTTGAGTGGGCAGTTCAGTGGGTATTTGGCCGACGTGCGGGTGCGAAGTTGGTGAGATGGGTAGTGCACGTAGGAGAACGGAGTGGGCGCTTGAGGGTGAGAGGGTGGAGAGGAGGGCGGATGAGCGAGCGCGTGGACGGGCGGGAGGACGTGTAAGTGGGTTTCAGGTGGTGGGTCGGCGGTTGGTTGGTTATTTGGCCGGGCGGATGGGCGGGCGAATGGGCGGGCGAATGGGCGGGCGGATGGGCGGGCGGACGGGCGGGCGGATGGGCGGGCGGATGGGCGGGCGGATGGGCGGGCGGATGGGCGGGCGGATGGGCGGGAGAATGGGCGGGCAAATGGTCCTTGGCCCGTTTGTTAGGGTACTGCTCCAGCAATCGCGTGGCGTTGATTGAAGAAACCACGAAAAACTACTAAGCAGAGCATGCGGCCGCTAGGATTCTCCCCCAAACAGCAACTGAATTCGACCTAGCTAACAAGGAAGCGTGGAAAATCCTGCCACCAGTGGGCCTGTGATCGGATGACCGAACGAGGTGTGGGCGGCCGGGAGGGTGAGAAGGTGGTTGGGTGGGGGTGAGCGCGCAGCTATGTGGGCGCGTGTGTGTGTGGGTTTTGGGTGAGTTGGCGCCTGATCAGATAACCGAACGCGGTGGGTGGGCGGATGAGCAAGTGGGTGGCTGGAATGCGTGTGGTGAGGGCGTGTGTGTATGTAGGCTGGTGAGCAAGCGTTTGGTTGTAAGGCGGGTGGTGTGGGCGGGTGGGCAGTTGGGGAGGAGAGCGTCGAGATAAGCGCGCGAGTGGCCGGGCTCCGGGCGGCGCGCCGGCGACTAATTACCTCGGCGGCCGCGAGCGTATCAAGAGGTGCTCGGCGCGGCGAGCACGCCCCCCCCCTTGCCGCCGCAATCTCGCGTGGAGTGCCCTTGCGCGCGCGCTCTCTCGCACTGTTTCTGGACGGAGCCAAGGCGCAGTTTTAAGAGCGCCGCGCCGGCCGAGTGAGAGCGGCGATGGGACCGAGTTGGAAGAGCTGCCGCCGAGGAGAAAGCCAAAGCCATGTTGGTAGAACAAGCGCGCTGCGAGCTGAGACAAATGCTTGTTGGTGGTTCAGAGCGCGTCAACCGCTATCGTCTTTAGTCCCGTAAGTGCAGTGCTTGTTTCTTGTCCGGGAGTTGCCCCACTGGATGGCGAGATCTGGCGCCGACTCACCGTCGGCTAGCGGAATTTCCCCTAACAAGGTATCTCCCACAAACGGGGCACCGCCCCAGTCGGGACAAGCTCTAAGCTCCCAACCGGTCTCCCGACATGTGTGGTAGTGTAGTGCGTGTCAGTGTAAGTAGGTGTAAGTAAGAGGAGAGGATAGAACACGGACGAGGAAGGAAAGATCGCGCGCAGTACGTGGCTCGTTTGATAGGGTGCTGCTACGGCATTCGCCGGGTACTGATGGGAGAAATCACGAAATACTACCGATCAGAGCAGCCGTGCGCGAGAATTCTCCTCCAATCAGCCACTACATTCGACCTAACTGACTAGTGTCGAAAATCCTGCCACTGTTGGGAGTCGAAGCTAGGACCTCCCGGTCAGATGGACTATAGAGACATCAGTTGATGCCCTAAGCCGCTTGCGCGGTGCTGAGACAAAACTTGAGCACTTGCACATACGGGGCACACATTGTTTTCAGCAGTGCCCCTGGTCAATATGTAATGTTACACAATCCTACGTGCAAATTACGAATTACTAATTTACAATGCGGGCAGAAACTGAAAGAAGAATAAAATCTTGTAAGAGGTATTTATGGTTTCTTTAGATACCAAAGAACTGGAAAAAAATCCAAAAACAATAAAATATTTCGATTGAGAAATGCGAATACTTGAGATACTTACCACATTCTCATTCTGCGCGTATCGACTCAATTATCATACTCAGAGCGTCACTGCTTCCGAGACAGTGAACGTCACGCAACATTCGTCATGCGTCATGCGATATTCTTGGTACATTAAGAACTGTTGTATTGCACACTGTCGCACTAATGAAGTATTCGTGAGAATTGTTTTTGTTAATATAATTAATTGCCGTGTTGTACTAGAGTATTTTATTTGTTGATGTCGGGCAATGGCGTGTCAGATAGTATTTGGAAAAACAATTTTGTGTCGATTTGTTCAGAAGTATATTTTCTGCTGCAGGTCAGTGGTTTAGAAACTGAAGAAGTTGATACGGTTTTCTCTTATATATACATATATTATATATACATATATATATAATAGTTACAATTATAACAGGAATAAATATGTTTATCTTAATTACATTTTTACAAGTTATAATTAAAGTAATACATTATGCATGGCTATACAAGGCTGAACAGTTTTGTTGTTACTAAGAACTTTCTCTACTTTGGCACACCCGTCTGTGAAACTGAGTAATGATTTTAGGGTTCCTTCGATTGTCAGAAGTTTTCTTATACTACCAATAGCAGAGCATTCAAGAATATGGTGGGAGGCGGAGATTGCTGCATCACATTTTGAGCAGGATGTTAGGATCTCTTGAATAGGTGGCAGAAATTAAGATTAAAATGACCTATTTTTAGTCACTCTTACATTTGTGAGGCGGATGATCAGACCGTTACTTTTCTGAGACGTTATCATAATATACGAGTACACAGATTGCAGAGAGACAGAATTGTGTCTCCAGATAATGCAATCAGCTTTCGACTCTCTACCATCCTCCCTCGAAAACTATTTACTCCCCGACGAATATTTTATTCTGTCAAGATCATTTTCGGCAAAGAGCAAAAGCGGAGTTGCTTTTTAAGCGAGTGCGGTGTATGTGCTAATGATGGATTGAGTAGCAGGAATGACTGGATCCTCACGAAGGAGTGAAACCAGGTAGTTATTGGGGCTTGAATGAGTTCCGTGTTAAATGACAACCCAAATTAAATATTCCGATAGTTTCCAAGCTAATAAGATATCCTATTCGTTTAGCCAGGAAACTCTTCAACCAATGGATAAATATTCCTCAGATCGTTGTTGAGACACTTCATAGCGGCTAACATGTGAGATAAAATTTAAGGACATTACTGGAAGCCAAATAGATGTCGACTACTAAACTTTAAGAAAATTTTCTTTTTGACTGCATGGGCCAATGGATGAATGTACAAGATCCCTGGCATTGCAAAGAAGCAAATAAATGGAACTGATAAGTGAGAAACGGGTGGATGGAAAGTTAATGGACAGACCTTTAAAAAGCACAAGAAACATTTACGTTGACAGAAGCTCAATACATGAAATTTAGTTCAAATATCTCAAATCAGTCTAGAGACGTTTACAAGTGACATTTTCTTATTACGTTAACTCCAAGAAATGAGTCATAAAAAATGAAATATCAGGGAAAATCAAGAAATTCTTAATGCTGTGTTGTTTCTTCCATTACCTCCCTTGAAATAATTATGATATTTGGGATTGTTATTATTTTATCTCGTGTAAATCGTGTTAATTTGATTAAGCAATTGCGATCTGTAAGCTAGCAAAGCACTTCCAATTGTTTCATTAGTTTATATTTAATCTTTACAAAATGCCCAATTGTTGCGTTGAATTATTGACTGTCCTGCAATTTGCCAACTCAGAATTTATTCATGCTCCACTGATTCGAGCTTTCGCTAAACGAACACATGCAGCACGAACTCATTTCAACTCAGTCGACTGAAAATATCGCTTTGTAACCGTGTATTTTCGGATCTATGGAAGTGTGAAAGAGCATAAACGGATTTGAAGTGAAGTAGGTTTGACTTCGATTATTCGCAAAAACATAATTTTGTCGTAACAATCAAAGGTCGGGAGTGGTTTCATCATTCTTACTTCCGTCCGCATCTATTGTCCTCCAAGACGGAATAAATGTTATATTTTTATCTTATTCTCCAGAAAATAGTCATTCATTTCAGATATTTACATCAACTGATAAAATAATTAAAAACTTTATTCATAGATATCTCTGTCATTGGCAATGTTTTGATATGCACTGAAACTTGCGGTATAACTGCCTTTTTGCAAAGTAGAAACATACATATTTTAAATATTCAAAACAAGTGTTTATTTCACATGTTACTTTAAATCAGCAATGAACGTTCTGAGACACTATTTTAATTTTTTAGTTTAGCATGGTGTGGTGAGAAATTTGAAGAGAAATGCTCTTGTTTTGTTGCCGTTTGTTGGTTGGTAGTGCGTTTTCGTGTGCTGAAGTAACAAATGATTGTATAGTAATTACGTTAAACGTTAAAAATATAAATACAAGATATAAATGAAACTGAAATAAGAATATGAAATTTAAAAAATGTAAATTTGAATTAAAATCTTAGGATTGAGGATGCAACGGAAGGGTTTCTGGATGAGAACTAAATATAGAAAATAAATGATGGTGTGAGGCAAATACACAAAAGTCAAGGTGATACGAAAACATTTCACGGTGACATTCATGACATCACACAACAAAGAATGGAATGTAGTTTGAAAGAAAAAATAGAGTTACTGGTGAGAAGACAGGAGGAAAGGTAGCCAGCTCTTGGGTAGCAGTCTTGATTCAAGGATAGCGGATTTGAATCCCACCTTCATCAGAGCTTGAGTGTAGCGACATGACCTGTTTTTCCAATCGGCAATAATTTATCTAAAAAATAACTTTTCATTCCGGTCCCATCCTTCATCCAGGTAAGGAATAGGTATGGCAATCAGGATTTGGTGGTCTGCCTGCGGCCAGAAAGAGCAGTTGAAGGTCCACGAGCAACAAAGTGCCTGCGTACTTGCCCCCTACTTTCCTCTAACTCTACACATTTTTAAGTTTCACTACGGGCCTGTGAGTCACTGGCGGTTAGGCGCGTACAGTGGGTATAAACACTTTAGTGATGTGAAGGAATGTGAGGCTGCAGTGTGAGTCAATGGGCAGTGAATAATACTGACAGACGTGGACGGAAATGTAACAAGGGAAAACCCAATTGTTTAAGAACATCATTATCACCATTAGTATGATGTATACTCTTAGAAATAAAACCAGTTTCAGCAAGAAGAAAGGAAGCGAATTGTTTGAAACTTGACGGGTCAGCTCCATATCGGAAGGCATGTCACTCATCATGTTCCATATCGGAAGACGATTCACAATGTCTTGACGTAACCCTAGACGTAAATCCGTGAACTTAAGTCGGAATTCTACCGAAGACCAATCAAAGATTGCCATAAATGAAACAAACATGGTGGATTTCAGATTGTGACGGTAGCTTGTGTTTATGTAATTTCATTACCATTGTGTACTGAACTAGTTTGCGAACGGTTTTGATGCGAGTAGTGAATTCAAAGTACGAATATGGGCAATTTTTCTTGTGACTTTAAATTGACGCAAATCAAATAATTACGTTCTACAAATTACTCGTGAATTTGCGAGAATCCTTGCTAATAAAATGAAGGAATTGGAGCCCTAATACAACTCGCATTTATATATAAACACATCGATAGGAAAATTGAAAGCTAGAAACCATGCTGAAAAGATCTTTTCAGCATGCTAGAAACGAAACGATCAGTTTCAATAGGTTGAAATCTGATTGGTGCAGGCAAAACTTACGTTCCAGCTTACATTCATCACAGTGAATGCTTGTTTTTACGTGTTAATTTTACTGCTAAGTTTACTCCAATACGTTACGTGTAAGTTTGTGAATGTGTTGGCCTGACTATCCGTCGCCCGTTTTCCTGCCAAACATGAAGATGATCAGTTCAATATGATACTGCTCCTCGCAAGTACGATACAAGTCATCACTGGGGTTTTTACAACGAAAAAAGCAAAGGAAGTGACAATAAAAAGACATCAAAAAAATCTGAACTTTTGAACTTTTCGAAAAATCAGATATTTCAACGAAAATGTAGCCTACGCTATTTTTAAGCGTTCTTTACGCTATCAGATATCTAAGTTTAATTCAAACATTTTAGCCATTCTTGAGAACATTTCAAAAATGTTTGGATTTCACACCACCTCCAAAAACAAAGTATGCCTTTCAAACTCGCAGGTCCTCTAGTTCATTTGAATTGATCGGGGAATACCAATTTTAGAGAAAATACTCTACACGATTTAGGTATTAGCGTTGACCACAGGCAGACTGGTAGACGAATCAACGGACAGCAAACGTCAATAGATTTTTCGGGAACAAAGACCCATATACAAGTGATAATTCGGCTGTGTGAAATTCATTAAAGAATTACCCACAAGTATTCACTACAAGTATTCTCGTTATATGCCCCACAATATAGTTTCCACAGGGCAACTGTAGGAAACTAAATAAAATGGTGAATCGGGGACCGAATTTCAGTCATTCGAAAAGGGAGGGGCGGTGAGTCTTCTAACCACTGCCCTTCACTGAGATCTGGTGGAGGGAACGAGAACGTCGAAAAATCTGGGAATGGTGAATCAGGCAGTTTCGGTATCAGAGGATTACAGAAGTGGTTTCTGCGGCACTGAATGATACAGCAAGTAGAGCCCGACCGTCGTTTTTCTCCCTCGCAACGGGTACTTTACATGTATTTGAATTGGACACACACCGCTAAAACCCTAATCACGTGCCGCCATTATGAACTCCGCGTGCGAAAGACACTCGAAGACTCACACTTCTTAAGTATCATTTCGCCCAAAATGTAATTATGGGGAAAGCAACAATGTAGATATTGCTTCATCTACATAATAGTCAAATCCCAAAGCTTATTCTGAAGGAACCGTACATCAATGAGTCATTAATTATTGTGTTTTCTTAATGAAAACTACAAGAAATGTATTTCTTGTTACTAGTTTTGAATAAATTTAATGTCAATTTGAATAAAATATTGGAATATTTTACATTAATACAATAACTGCACCCTATTATATTACAGTGAATGAAGATTTGTGAGACACGGAAAATACATGAGGAAGGATTTTAAATTCATAAAATCTTCAAAGTGAAAAAATAAATGAATCTGGCGCGAGGAGGAATGTAGTTACATGATTATATGGCGAATTCAAATGAATTATGGAAACGATTAAGGATATGAGAAAATGCTACTTAAATTAAATAACAATGAATGTGCTTTTGTCTCCTCTTAAATCTACAATTTTGTGTTTTTTCTACCTGCTGAAAAAACCTAATTTTACAATTTTCTGGCTTGAAAAAGATCTTTATATAAAAAAATTAATCATTTAAAAAATGTTAAAATTTTTTTTGCAGAGAGAGAGAAAATATTGTCATTTCACGATTTGTAGTTTAAGCACATAAACGAACAGATACCTAATTTACTCCTAAATGACGACAGACGGTCAATGAAGTGCGCTCGAAAGTGAACCCCATAGCCAGTGTAGTACAAACACGATACGGGAGCATGAAATTCGGAAAGAGAAAGCAAGCGTACGCAGCAAAATGGAAACGATCGCAATAAAAGAAGAAAATATGATCGAATGGATACCGTGTACGAGAATTCGAATCGGGTACATCTGCATTAAGAGACAATTCCCAACCATTCGGCAAGGCTCTTATGTGACAGTTATATTTTTAATAATACCCGTGATACGCTGCCGCAGTCTGCCCAGTTATGAAGCTGCGTTGCAAACCTGTTTTCCGCGCTCGATAAGCCGATACACTGCGTAACAATACCAAATGGAAATCGAATGATGGCAGGAATAAATAAACATTCCATCCAGTGTCAGGTTCGTATATTGCAAACACTGATGCAATAACGTTCACCTTTCAAAACTGGTATGGAAAAACAGCTAGTCTGCACTGAAAGCGCCATAGCGGAATGCATAATGCCGTTATCTGCATCCCTTCATAATCTCCCGTCTATTCGAATCCGAGAAAGGTGAAAGTGAAACAGGAAGAGATAATTAAAGAGATTTCGTGCATTTTGCGTATACGATAAATAACTCTCAGACGAAATGTCGCCAATTATCTGCGAAGGACTATAAACTAATAGAAAATAATCCAACTTTAAGTCTTCTTGCACTGCAAATATCTTCGTAAGTGCAAGAAATGCCTCCTCCTCGATATTAAGTCGAAATAACAAGGAATGTCTGGTATACGAGATAAATGTTTGACAACTATCTAAAGACATCGATCCCGTAAAATTTTGTACACACTCTTATTTATAGACTTTTGGTTAAAAGAAAGCAATTTCCACATACAATTATATCGAGCATATTTAGTAGTTTCAATGAAACATGTGATTTGGGGCCTCCCTCGCTGGCTAGTTTGTTAGCGCTCGCTTTCCACCGCGCAACCCTGGGTTCCATTACCGGCCGAGGCAAATTATACCTGTGGGCTTTCCTTACAAATGTCCCAGTTTGTATTGCTATGTGACGATGAGAGAGCTCACTCTAAGGTTATGAAGACCAGTATATGCGGTGAAGGGATGTATTTGTGCTAGCCACACGAACCCCTTATCCTATGGTTGAGAGGCTGGGTCAAAGCTGGTCGGCCAAGGCCCGTGGCGGGATGTCGAGCCAAAGAACAGGAACATATGATTTGGAGATACTTGGTAGGAGCTGGAGTAGTTGGAAGTTGAAGAAGAGAAAGCAGCAGAGATGATTAGCCTGAAAAATGATATGACAAGATCGGCAAGAGTTTGGATGGCTTCATACAGCAATAAAGCAACCTAAAAGAAATCCTACATGTGTGATGCGAATACCCTTCATGGAACATTGAATATGAATTTTGTTCTTGATTAAAATAATACATAGAAATAAATTTTATTGATTGTGTAACAATGTAAACTACAATGTCTATATACAGATGAGTTATTACTAAAAAACAACGAAAACAAGGTTATTTCCAATATCGGTTCTTTTGAGGAGATATAAGTATCAAGTTAGACGAAAGATAAAAAATGAAATAACCAAATACCCGTAATAATCAATATACCTAGCGCTCATTAGATTAGACAATAGTTCTTACTTCCTTTTCCTGTCCCAATACTATCCTTGGAGCACATCTATACGATGTTTGAATGCCCATCTTTCTATCACCTTTTTCCTTGACATACAATCTCCCACTAGCCCTGAGACCGTGCAATATAAAAAAGTTCTCTTAAACGTTCTCAACTGCTAGAAGATACATGATATTATAAAATATATTTCATACATCATTAGAAAGATCGGAATGTATTTTTTAAACAAATCTGATTGTCAAGTACACGATGAGTAGCTAACAGAATTTGAATGAGGTGAAATTGTATTCCTTCACTAAGAATAGCACACGCGTGTGCAGAAATACACGCATGTCTCGTAAGGATGTAGGAACAAAACATAAAAAACCGGTAAAGGGTAAGATAACGGCAGTGACGTCAGGGGCGGAAATATTTGCGGTGGCTACGTAAAGAGAGGGTGGACAACACAGTAGATGAAGGGGACGGTTGGGGGCGAGAACAGGGAGTGTGTAGGGAGAGAGGCGATGGTGAATTGCAGAAAGCAAAACCAGGCGGTGCGACGGGAATGGCGGGGAAGTGGAGATTACCTGAGCTACGAGGGTGACTGGAATAGTGAGAATAGCAAGGATGGCTGGAGCGGCCGATGCGACTATACATTCATTTTAACATAGCTGCACATTGGCGGACGTCATCCAATCGGAAGATCCAATACAAACACTTTAAGTCTTAACAAAGCTCCCGATTGGATGACAGTGTTCCCGTCTCATTCCAGATCGTGACCTTGAAGAGCACCTATGTTTAAATTGAAGTAAAGTGCGGAGGGGTGACGGGAGAGCTGAGGATGATGGGAGAGACGGGAATGAATGGAGCGGTAAGGATGACGAATGGAAGGGATCAGGGAAAGGAGGGGATGAGGAAAAAAGAGGGAATGAGGGATGACTAGAGAGGCGCAGACAAGGAAAACGCCGAAAATGACTGGAGTGGCGAGGATGACTGGCGCGGCGAAGATGACTAGTGCGGCGGATTGACGAGAGTGGCGAGGATTATGGGAGAGGTGGGGTAGCCCAGGAGAGACGGAAATGACTGGGGCGATAGGGATGATGAGCGGCGACGAAGAGTGGTATGGAGTGGTGAAGTTTATGGAAGCGGTGGCGATGACTGGATCGGCGGAGATAACTAGTGCGAAGGGGTGCCGGAGGTAGGCGAAGATGACGGGGAGGACGGGAGTGGCGAAGACGACTAAAACGAAGGTCTGCCGGGGGAGGTGAGGATGACGAGGCAGACGAGGAAATCTGGTGAGGAGGACAGGACGGACGCGGCGGGAAGGGCGGGAGCATGACGAGGGAATGAGGGAGCATGACAGGGGAGGGAGCATGACGAGGCAGACGAGGGAATCGGGTGAGGAGGAGAGGACGGGCGCGGCAGGAAGGACGGGAGCATGACGAGGGAGGGAGCATGACGAGGCAGACGAGGGAATCGGGTGAGGAGGAGAGGACGGGCGCGGCAGGAAGGACGGGAGCATGACGAGGGAATAAGGGAGCATGACGAGGCAGACGAGGGAATCGGGTGAGGAGGAGAGGACGGGCGCGGCAGGAAGGACGGGAGCATGACGAGGGAGGGAGCATGACGAGGCAGACGAGGGAATCGGGTGAGGAGGAGAGGACGGGCGCGGCAGGAAGGACGGGAGCATGACGAGGGAATAAGGGAGCATGACGAGGCAGACGAGGGAATCGGGTGAGGAGGAGAGGACGGGCGCGGTGGGAAGGACGGGAGCAGCGGGGATGACTAGTGCGAAGGGGTTCCGGGGAGCGGCCTGGAGGACGGGAGCGGCGGAGGGCAGCACGGGCGCTCGCGGAGGCCGCCCTGCGCCTGCAGCCGCTGGAGATAAATAGCGGCGGCGGCGGCGGCGGGGCGTCGGGAGGCGGCGCACGTAGTGGGGAAATTACGCGGTCCCCGGGCGCCGGGCGGGCCGGCAGCGCGCGGCGGAGGCGGCGGCGAGGGCGGCGGCGAGGGCGGCCGCAGAGCCTGCGATAGGTTTCGGAACAATGAAGACAGAACGAGTGACAAGGGAAACAACCAAAAGACTACTGCACGAAAGGGTTGACAGAAGAGGAATAATCCCTGATGAAAATACAACATTCATTTTGCAAAAAAAAAACATATATAAACAAATGCGAGGAATAAAATATGAAATTAAAAGAAAAGGAGGGAATGAATAAAGATTTTTGGCACTACTAAGAGAAAGGAGGCCGTATGAAGAGTTTGCTATAGATATTTCTACAATGGTTTTATATACTGCGTATTACTGTTAGATCATTTTCTATGAAGTACTAATATGCAAATGAGATTTTGATACAGGATAAGTAGGATTTACCATGAAACATAAAATATGTTATAAAATGTATTTTAAATAATTAATTCGGTATTTTATAGCGTGTTACGAACGCATTTTAACACATGTGGTTATAATATATGATGTAATCAATTTTTTTTTCAAGAAATTCATTCATTAATTTTTGACATTTATTTCCAAAAAATGCATTGTTAATGACACGAAATATCTGGACAAAACATAAAATAAAATATCTAAACGGTATAATTCAGTTAGAAAAAATAGTTTTGAAATAAAGTTTTCATGCATTAAACTAATCTGTGTGTTTAAAAACACCTTTATATATGAAGTTAGTTTGAAATAAACGATTCCATCTTTATTATTTGGTTACACACCTGTATGAAGTTTCATAACCTGTTTATCATGATCAAACGAGTCTCGGAAGCGTCTCCACGTTTTGGTGCGTCGGAGAGAGGCCACTTCCCGGCGATCAACTAATTTCATTGCGTTTGCCACCGGCCGCAGCGGCCCGGAGCCAGGCTCCAAACAAGCGCCGGCGACGGCCACTGACACATTAAAAGTTTAAACTTGTTCATTACCACTCCCGCTCGCATTTCGGACATCCGCAACTCTTAACTTTGGGCGTGATATACTGGCTGGTGCGTTGACGCGTCCGCGGATACGAGCGAGGGCGGGACTGGGGGTGGGGAAGAGGGTGGAGAAGGGAGGGGTGGGATAGAATGAATCTGGGATGGAGGTGAATCCGGTCTGAGGGCAGGGAAAGGGAGGTAGAGGGCGTGTGTGAAACTGGGGTGTGGGTGATGGCGAGGGTGTGGGAGGGTCTGAGGGATGGGGTAAGGTTGAGAGTGATTAGCAAGAGGGTGGGAATGAGGGTGGGTGCTATCAAGAAAGAAGGGTGGGGGCAGATCATGTGTTTATGGTGGGAATGAGGGAAGATGGAGTGTTGGATGTTCAGAGAGTGAGGTTAAAAGTGAGGGTGCGGTAGAGGACGGGAAGGGTGGGGGAAAGGCATGGGAAGGGAGGATGTGATTGTAACGAGATTGTGTGGTGGGGGTGAGGGCGGGGATGAGGGCGAGTGTAAGGGAGGGTCTGAGGGACGGGATAAGGGAGGGAAAGGAGGGGGGAATGGGAGCGGGTACTATGAAGATGGGATATGGAAGGTGTATGGGCACGGGGATAGGGTGAGAATGTAGGAAAATGTGGTGGTGAAAGCTCGGAGAACGGGGTTGGGAGTGACGGCGGAGGGGTCGTGGGGTGTGGCGACGCACCCCTTCCTATCGCTGGCCCGGTCTCTCGAGTCCGCGAGCTGCTTGAATGCAGGCGCTGAAAGCGGCAAATATTACTCGCGTCCGGAGGGGAAAAACTAATTTACTCGCAGCAAGAATTCCCGAAATTATCCTGCAGCAAACTGCATTAACCCGAGAGCGAGCGGGGCCTGCGGGGTGGGGGAGGCGAAGTGGCGGGGTGGTGAGAGCGCCGCATCCGTTCCATTCGGAAGGTCGCGGGTTCGGAGCACTTTCTGGTCGGCTGACCTCCTTTCCGGGAATTTTCCAGGGCACTGCAGCGTTTGTTATGCAGATACAAGATCTCTTTGCTAGTAAAAGATAAAGTTTAACAGGCGTTAATTTGTTGCGTATATTGCCTTTGTAACGGCTGTTTTGTAGACATTTTTTCTTGACAGTTATCATTACTTGTTATCGTTATTATAAAATATTAATTTTATAATCCTTTACCAAAACAATTCTTTTTAAATAGAATTCCTAAATTCCAGACTTAACAGTAAAAATGTATTTTGCGTAAACATAAAAACAAATAAATCCATTTAACTAATAATATTCTGAATTAAAAATATTTAAGGGTTCACTAATATATGTAAATCACGAGTGTATTCACATATTCCATGAGCTTTTTCATTTTCTAAATAAGATACCATAAGGTACCATAACAGATAAAGATGACTATGAATATGATAAAGATATAAATAAACTTGTGAACAATATACTTAATTTGTATGTTATTTAGTAAACATTACATTTTAATATTAATATGTGATTATTTTAAAGAAATTTCTAATATCAATATATTATATTGATGGAAGATTTGTCTAAAATTATATGAAGTCAATAATAATCTGTAATCATTAGTGAAATATATTCGAAAGAAAATAACGAAATTGAGGGTACTACTAATATTTTTCTGGCTTTTGCATACTAAAGTGTAATGAGATGTTTGTTAAGTAATAGAAATGTCCGCGTATTTTGCAGTAATCGCAAAGAAAACAGTCGCGCAGAAAACTTGCAAGGAAATGACCAGGTACTACGGCCACAACTTCGGCCTATAAATATCGCAGGTGACACGCTAAATTGCCGACTCACAGCATACCTGCTAAAAACTTGGCTCTGCGGATAATATTTTATACCAGCGAAAAACTTAACTTGGCCATCCCGCAGAGAGCGGAAACAAGGCACGGGGAGGGGGGTGGGGAGGTCCTGGAGGGGGAAAGCGAGGCGTCGAGGGGAGAGGGAAGATCCGGAAGCGGAACCAGGTGGAGGGCATCGGCCGGGGAGGACGCCTCCCGACGGCAGCGCGGCCACGCGGCCGCCGGGCGAACGAGGCACGAGCCACCCCACGGCGGGGGGACAGGGCCACGGGATTATAGCGCTAATTACCAAACACGACACTTACATTAACACAATCAACGTGCTCGGCGCGTCGAGGGGGTGGCGGGAGGGGGTGCGGCGGTGTGGCGGGGACGGGCAGCGCGAAGTGTAAGGGCATGGGATGGAGAGTGGTGGGGGCGGAGCGGGTAGCGGGGTGAGATGGGGCGAGCCGGGAAGGGCGGAACGAGTGGGAAGGGACGAGGCGAGACGAAGAGGGGAGGGGCGTGGCGGAGGGGAGTGGGAGCATGGAGGAAGGGGAGGGGCAGGTGGAGGGGTGTGTGGTGGAGGAGCGTGACGATTGGGGTGTGTGGCAGAGGGGGTGGGGCGTGGCGGAGGGGGAGGGGCGTGGAGGAGGGGGAGGGGCGTGGAGGAGGGGGAGGGGCATGGCGGAGGAGGGTGAGTGACGGGGAACATGGGGTGTGGAGGAAGGGGGCGTAGGGGAGGGGGTGGAGTGTGGTGGAAGAGAGGGGGCGGGGCGTGGAGTGGAGCGTGAAGGAGGGGGGTGGAGGGAGCGGAGGGGGACAGAGGGGGTGGAGGGGGCAGAGAGGGCCAAGGAGGGAGCAGGAGGGGGCGGCGGGTGGGGGAGGGGGGCGGAGGGGATGGAGGTGGGCGGGGCGTAACAGAGGGGGAGGGGCGTGACGGAGGGGTAGTGGCGTGACGGAGGGGGAGGGAGTGTGGCGGAGGGGGAGGGGAGGGGCGGGGCAAAGGGGAGGGGTGTGGTAGAGGGGGGCGGCGGAGCGAATCGGCGTGGCGGGTGTGGCGTACGTGACAGTCGTGAGGAGGAGAAGCACAGTGGGGGTGGGTGACAAGGGCGTTAGCTGTGCGGTGGCAGCGACGTTCGTTACAGGGGCGTATTGGAGGCTGAAGGGGTTGCGTGGGGGCACTGAAGGGGCTGTGAGAGAGTGGAGGGGACGAGGAAGACGAGAGTGCACACGCGGGGGCGTCCGCAAACACTCGTACCCCTTCGGCTGCTGGCCTACTCCCCTTCCACAGGCTAAGTTCCCCTTGACCGCTCTCCTAGTTTGCATGTGGTGTCAAGTGGACTTCAGAGATAGATATGCGCACGCTATGAGCAAAATTCTACAAAATTATTTTTTATACTATTAACAATGCTTTTATTTATAACAATACTGCAGTAACAATTTGCAGGATGTTTATTTGCGACCAAAAATTTGCGTCTTTTTAAGAAACTTTTGAAAATATTGTTGAGGTTTAATGTGAAATACCCCTCTAATCAAAACACACGTTTCAAAAATATTTATAGTGCACAGACTCAAAAATCCTGCGGAATTAAATCTCAATAGATATATTCCGTAGATCTACTCACCAACAAAATACTTAGGAATACTGGTTGATTGCTTGACAAAAGATGAATTTTGAAATCTCACATAAATACAATAGCCAACAATGAGCAAATATAGCAAATGTAGAAAAAATATCAAAACTCTTCCATCTAATTAATGCACGATATTCATTAAAATTTGGGTGCCGACGTATCATTTAAATCCTTAATATATACTTTAAGAAGAACTATAAATGCTCCTTGGTTCATTCCAAACATATATTCGCAGAGAATTAAAAGCGCCTTCTTTAAGCGACCACATAATACGAATAGCTCAAAATGTTTATCAAAGCCTTCACTTGTCCTCATGCTCCTTAATCTTCAGTCTCGGTCGCAATGATGCATACTCCCGTATCAAATCTAGGTATTCCAAAGACTGATTCGAACCACCGTAATCCCATATAGCACAATTTATCTACAAACTGAAACAGACTTTAACCTCGCTTAATTTACCAAAGCACAATGTTTATGTTCATCCGAGTAATGAATCCATTGCTTACGGATGGTCTTTCCCAAAATGTTCAAAAAAATATACACTTAAGCACTACTTTGTCCTTGAAAAACAAAGCCTGTCGATCGAGAAAAAATAAGTTAAAAAGAGGGAATTTCAATTTTTGGAGATAATGGGCAGACGGATTACGCGTTAGTGGAGCCCACAGACAGAATTGAATTGCCTTATTTTACGTGTCGAGACTCAGGCCATGAGGCCTGCTCTTCCGTCTTACCACGCAAATTTTGCTACTCTCATTTCACCAACTAGCGGAGAAAGAAGGTATTCCATGGGCAACGAAACAGGCGATTTTGAATTTTGCTCAGAGGCGTCATTTAGGCTTGAGGATCTTTTACATGCAGTAAATCTACTAACATGGGACAGCCGGCCTTACATCCCCTCCGAAGGAAGGCGTACGAAGGATTTTTTCGCCCTTAAAAATTCACAGCTTCGATCGGGTTTGAACCCGCGAACTTGGGTCCGATACGCTAACCGTTACACCATCGCCGCCACAGACAGATGGTCCGGTCAGCACGTCCTGGCAAGTCAACTACTAAAGTTGCTTGTCGTGCATATTTTATCGCAAGAGGTGGTGGTAAATGTTCCCTCGCTAGATGGTAAGATCCGACGCTGACCTACATGTCAGGGTGCGGGGTTTTCCCCAACTAAGTATGTCCCACCAACGGCGCACAGCCGGGACAAGCTCTAATCTCTCGACTGGTCTCCCGACGTGTGTAGTAGTTCGCTGCATGTAAGTGTAAAGTGTGGGTAAGGGGTGAGGATATGACCAGGAAGAAGAAGGAAATATCGCGCGTGATGTGTGGTCCGTTTGTTTGGGTACTGCTGTGGTATTCGTCTGTTGTTGATCGGAGAAAGCGCGGAAAACTAGCGATCAGAGCAACTGGGCGCTAGAATTCTCGCCCAGACACTTAGGTCGGAACTCGAATCCTTGGACATGTCGATCAGAGGCATTGCAGTGACATCAGTTGATGCCTTGTGTCACTTAAGCTGGGACCTCTATCGAAAGAGACCCCCAACTCGTGTTGCTTAACCCTGGAGAGGAGACGGTTGCCGGAGTTACGTTAGAGGTGGCGCGGGGTCATTTCTGACCCAAGTTATTTCTTTACAAAATTATATTTAGCAAGAAATAAGTCCGAAATAAGTTATTTTAATTATAATCAATCATAATGAGGTCGTATTAACTTAATGCACTATTATAAACAAATATGCAAATGAGAAATTCAAACAAATAAAAGGACAAAATTATCATTTATCTTTCATTTTATGTAGTGACTCCATTTACATTTTCCTGAATATTCCAACGACAAAGGTATCAGAAAATTCAGTATGTTTCATTTTATAACATTGTCTCAAATAAACACAAACAATTTATTAAAAATGCTTCAAAGCCAATCAACACAACTAATCAACACACCCTGACAAAAAAGGACGAAATTTAAGACGTTTGTATTGGTTTCACAAATATTTATAAATGAATTATTACATATAAAATTTTGAAAATATTTCATACAAAAGCTAAGGAATGTGATGAAAGGCATGTGAAATGTAAAGCTTCTCACTCGTAAAATTAGGCAACTACAGTTAAGCAAAGATACGTGGGGTCACAAGAGACCCCGCGCCACCTCCTCTCTCGGGTTAAGGTGAGGGATATTTAACAACCACTGCATTATATTTGGCCATTTACTGCCAGGAACTTTAGTACGAATTATGTTTAATATGTGAGAGTGTTTGACGTGTTATAAATGGTGGTGGATGCTAGAGATGACGAAGATTGTAGTGGATGCAGCGCGGTGTGAGGTCCGTTCTGCGAAGCGACTACATACAGGGTCAGATCAGGTTTCAGGGGATTGTTTCTTAGGGGCAAATGAAAGTCAATGCACTTGTGAATGAATTTAATTTAATTCTTGAAATATTGATTAGTTTTACAAGTAGTTAGGTAGTAAGCCGGAGGACCAATGAATGTTTGTAATTAAAGGTTTCTTCTTTCTTGAAGTTTACACTTACAGTTTGATGACAGTACAGCAAGCACCAACCCAGGTCAGACGGCTGAGTGTGTGTGCGCCGTCGGTTGAAATGAGCTGCGGATGGTACGGCTGGTAGGCTGGATGTCACCATGGGCGCGTACTCGACTGCTGGAGCGGCCCGTATTGTTGACTGGGCCAAGTGAAGGCCGATTCATGGGTGGCCCGAATGTTGATCGCGGCCTGCTGCCGCGCCGATTGATTGCCGGAGCCTTGATAGGCAGAGCAAGGACAGCTGACTCGTTCGCAGGCTGTCTGACGAGTAGAGTAGTAATTGTAGCAGCAGTAATAGTAGTTTGACGTAGAGTGACTGCGTAGTAGTAGCAGTGAGATTGACTGAAGAGTGACTGCGTAATAGAAGCAGTGAGATTGACTGAAGAGTGACTGCGTAGTAGCAGTGAGATCGACTGAAGGGTGACTGCGTAGTGGGTAGCAGTAGAAAATGACTTAGTAGTAGCAGAGTTTGACACAGAAGTGACTGCGTAGTTTCACATAGTAGTGAACAGAGCAGTAATTGTAGCAGAGTATAGCAGTTTGACTGAAGAGTTTGACATAACACTTGCGGTAGTAGTTACGACGTAGAAGAAATGACATTGAAGTTTGACATAACAGTGGCGGAGTTTGACTGATAGTTTCACATAGTAGAAATGGCATTGAAGTGGCGCGTGGGAGCGACGTTGCCGTATTTATTGAAGCGTATGTTTCCAAAAGCAGAGGGGGGTAGAGTCACGTGACAATTGCAGCTAGCCTATGATGTACAGTGAGACGTAGTGTGCCACAAGAAATGCTCGCTATTCGTTGTTATGTTTTGAAGTGTGTCACGTGACTATGGGCGGCACTGGCTGTGCCCGCGATGGCTGCATCTCGTTAGCAAGGTTTGGTATTTTCTCACGGGAACCGCGATGCTGGTGGAGAGAAAAGGGCGGTTAAGGCGGGCGCGGGCGCGAGCGCGGGCGCGGCTGCCTAGCAGATGCGCTCGTAGTCGGCGAATATTAACGCCTGTATTGGTGCGGGAGGCACGTAGCGATATTTGGAATGTTTGTAAATATGTCTGGCTGCCGAAGACTGAGAAAGGGGCAGGTAAACGGCTAATGGCTTAAGGGCCGCGCTCCCGGCGCGTCGGCGGTGGGTAAATGACCTACGCCCCTTCCACGGCTGTAGTACAATACACGGTGCGCGGCGCTTCGGCGCTTGCGGCAAAGAGGGCTCAACGAGAATCGTTTTGTTGCCTGAACATCTGTGTTTCATTTCTTATGTTTTTGTATAAACGTGCTAGAGCCGTGAGAAACTTTGAAGGTGGGGCAGCCGAAGAATGTTGGCCGCGCGGGGCAAAGACAATTTGAGGCTGCACCCTGCTGGCGAGTTTCCTTGTAATTGTTCGCGAGATTGAACAAAGATAATTGAAGGTTTTTATGATTTTGGCATTATTTTAGTGAGATGGAGAACGATAATGGTTTGAGGAGAGTACCAACAATATTGAACTTAGAGCATTTGGAACAGTATTAGAGGATATGAATTTCGTAAAGTTGGATGCTAAGAGTGAGCATCAGAAATTTTTGTTCAGAATTGGCAATTAAAAATTAAAATGTTAGATACTCAACTCCAAATGTATGTATCAAAGACCCGCTTTTGGAGAGAACAGAATTCTTATAAATTCTTTTTTTGTTTAAAATAACTGAATTTATTAAATTATGAACATTTCCATGCTACTGATGCACGTAGAAATTCTATCGTCTTAAATGTATTGGACAGTGGCCGACTTGGAACAAAGTTCTGCAAAATGTTTCATTTCTAACCAAAAACTAATGTGAGCATGTAAAAAAAATATTTTAATTGATCTAAAGAAGATACTTTTAATCATTGTGCTATGAAAATCATTAGTAAATAACTGATATATAATATATTTATATCTATCAATTAACTGTAATTAAACTGAAACCTAAACAATCTTCATTTTTCACAAATAGAAATCTACAACACTTTATACAAGATACAAGTTGCAACACACATTGATAAGTCAATAGCTATTCACCTCAATTGTCAAAGCAAAGAAAATACTGCACGTTGTGTTTCATTATTTCCTACACAGATTTTGTGTGGCTTTCTGTTCTGCAATTCATCTTCTACGAAGCGAATGCAGATATATCGGCAAGTGAGCCCAAGATATTTACTTTGCCTTCTCCACATAAAGGACCTTTTGTAGTCCGTTTCCTCAATATTTCTTCACAAGGAGCTCAGGGTGGTTCTTTTGTATCTCTCTTCTCTTTTCGTGAGAAATGAAAGAACGGCAAAAGACCTTTGAATTAAAATGCGCTGACCGCAAGAAGTATCCAGGATAGCAGAAGAATATTGAGCTTCATTCCACATTAGAATCATAAAACTCCTTCAATGCGAGATATCCCTTTTTCCGAGGGATCCATGATTGAACTTTATTCTTTTAACAGGGTGTGTAAACCTCATATTCAATTTACAATGCCTGTCGAGCAACGCAGATATAAAAGAAGCACGTTAAAATGTTCAGATACGTACTATAATATGGAATTAAAATTGTCGCCCAGCAAATCATAAATTCTGTATAATGCTTTTTGTACAAGAGTGTGTGACAAATGGGATGATGTGGGAAGTATTACAGATTTTCTTAAATTATGATGCAGTTTGAACAAACAAGAATCACGTAAATTAAGTAGCACATTTGTTCAATACGTGTTTTACTTTTTGTTGCCGACAAAACGATAAACACCCATAAAAGGTTATCCGCGAACCCAAAATGTTACAAGATTATTCATAAAACGTATTTTTAGAATTCAAGGGCTTGGAGCATTTCAAGATAAACTACTCCATCCACCAGAGGCCCCCATTTTATAAATTGTAAATGTTAACTTCTCGGTTTTGGTCGAAGTGTCGCTTATCATGTTACTAAAGATACATGCCTTGTTCATTTAGGGAAAGACGAGTTACATTTATTTTTTATAATAAAAAAATGCATCACTCATCCAAATATGTTATGAGAGTTAATGTGTTACGTAGAATAATTTTCGACTAATTTAGTAAACACATTCAGTTATATATAACCTTCTGTTATCTTGTAATAGAGCCCATAGCTACATCAAGTCTCAAATATTCAATTAGTGTGAGAAATTACTATTTGACTGTGTAAATTGTTTAATCTGTCAATTATTAATTGCGAAGGTAGATGGCAGTAATAAACGCTTAATATTTTTCTTGTAAAAAGTAGAAAAATGTTCCGCCCCTTCCCCGTGGTCGAATGTTGGAATGTTGGTTATGGAAAAACGACCGTCTGCATTAACCGTATTTCCGCTTCAGTGCCAATTCTGGTGATGCCTGCCCAGGGTTATCCTCCATTGTCGAAATGTATCTGGCTGTAAAATGTTCCTTTGCGGTAGGTATATTTACGCCAATCCTTACCGCCATCTGTGGATCATATTTCGTTAGACAATGTGACTACAGTACCGGCAGCATAGAAGTGATACTGACGCGCTGACGCATTGATGAGCTGTTGCCAGACATTACTATGCACATGGCTCCACCTACAAGACAGATAAATGAAATCTTAAAAAATTACCTCTTACCGACAAGCGATCACACGTCTTCGTCATGTTCTAGAACCTTCGCCGTATCCTAACCTTGTCGCTTCCACTAGTCAGATGAGCGGCAACGCTGAACCCTGGCTGTGAGAAAGTAAACAAATCCTCTCAAGCTGATTGCTTCAGGGCAGGTCACATGACGTACCACAGCACGTGGAGGGAGAACTGTCAGAGTCGCTTATACGCTGCCGGTACTGTGGGAGATTCCCTTCTTTATTTTTGATGGAACCGGGTCATGCAACCAGTGTGCTTATGTCAATTTGCGTCCCGACGCAACCCCTACATGCTGTAAGCCTCGAAACACTGTTGAACGAAAATACTGAAGCTGATCTGGAATACCTTACAAAATTGAGCGTGATTGAGTCGATAATGCAGTCATATTGGGCCGCACCGATTGGACCAAATTGACCCCTGATGGTTTATTTAAGATTTGAGGTGATTTTCGTCTTACTATCAATTCATTGACTGAGACTTAATGGTATCCTTACCATCAAATGATCTATTTACAGCACCATCTGGAGAGAGTATTCTCAAAAATCGACTTTTCAGAGGCTTATTTACAGATCAAGCTAAAAGACGCTGCCACGCAATTTGTCATAAATATGCACAAAGGTTTATTTAGATACAATCAACAAGTTTGGAGTCTCTTTTACCCCGGAATTATTCTAAAATACCATGGATTGTCCCACATGTTTCAGATGAAGAGAGCTGTTACCTTGACGGCATTATTGTGGTTGGTCGTTCTCAGGAGGAACGCCTACTGACGGTACTCACTAGATTTCCAACAAGGATTCCTACTGAAGAAATCCAAATCCAACGTCCTTATTGCAGCACCTGGGACTTATGATCGATGCAATGGTCATCAAGACATAGCAAGAGAAAGTTGATACAAATCACGACTTCCAAAACGTCTAATGTTCAGGAGATGCAAAGTTTCCTGTTACAGATTAAAACTACCAAGCCGAACGATTTAGTCCATAGTGTTGATCACGTACATTTATGCATACGGACGGACAGACAGAGAGGCTTATTCATCAATCGAGTTTTCGGTATCAAGAACCCATAAATTTGAATTCTGGTCACACAACGTTTTAAATAATGTCATTTTCTACTTTGAAGGCAAAATATTTATTCACTTTTTAATTACGAATTCACGCCAATATGAGTTTTCTGTTGAAAAAAATCGCCGATTTCTGACGCACAATTACAATAGGTTCTCGTCTTTTGAAATAACGTGATGAAGTAAAATTGATGCTTACGTGCTCTTATTCAGGTACTGAAATTGCACGAGCAAGCTTCTACAGTTACTTGCTCCACTCATGATCACTGCTCTAATGAAATATATGTAAACGCACGGTTGGAAAACGAAATGTATATAAACGCCTGCGGGCCCAGGTAAATGAGGGCCTATTTTTAAGGGATTGTTTGAAAATTATTTAAGTTACTAACAGTATTTGTGTTTGCTATACACTTTTCTAGAGGGGTCTCAGATAAACGTGTTGCGGGTGAGACTATATGCATTTCGTTTTGCTTCTGGTTGGAATCACACAAATAAAGAAGTTTTCAAGTTTTAGTTGCAACATTTGTGAGCAGATGATTCCGTCAACAAAAGTACTACTAATACGTGAATTTAAGCTTGGAATAAGAGGCAAAATAAAGTATACAAAAAATCATTTAAAAAAACTCACATAACGTAACACAGATCTCGAAAATAAGGAGTGTTTATAAATTATGTATAAATAATTAAATGTTTTAATTGTAATTATATAAATAACCATTAGTTTGTTCTTGTTCCATTTTACGTGCAAGACTATTGTTGCCTTGGGTGATTTTGAAAAACCCGGCATCAGTGTATATTCATAGAAATTAGGAAATGGGAATAATGTTAATAATAATAACTAACAATAATAATAATTTTTAAGAAAACGCGCTTTTAAAGAAAAGAGGTGGTAGTTTATTATCTGCAATTGTTATATTTGTTTGTAAGCGGAAGAAACCATGGCTAGCGAAAAATCCTTAGCTGTGGAACACACACACACACACACACACACACACACACACACACACCTACACACACCTACACACACCTACACACACCTACAGACACCTACAGACACCTACAGACACCTACAGACACCTGCACACACCTACACATACCTGCACACACAAAGAATCATGCAGAGTGGCTTCCAGAAGGAAACTGTCAATCACGCATCTTCTTTTATTCAAGGGGCGGCGCGGTGCGGCGCGGGGCGGCGCGGGGCGGCGCGGGGCGGCGCGGGGCGGCGCGGCGGCCAGTGTCGGAACGCCCTGCGCCCTGGCGAAGCTGCTGGTCTATACTCCGATTTAAACACAGCTGCACTTCAAGGTCACCACTGTCTTCCAATCGGGCGTTTCGTTAGGACTTACATTTTTAGTATTGGAGCTCCCGATTGGATAACAGTGTACCCCTCTCCTTCCAGATCGTGACCTACACGTGCAGCTATGTTTAAATCGGAGTACATCTGCCCTCGGAAGACCCGCCCCGCCCCGAATGCACGACGCACACAGCATGCGAGGATGTGGGATTTCTGTACTTGGAAGAGCTTTGGCTCGATGTGCGCAAAACTAGAAAGGTTAGCGGTTGTTGAAATGAAATATTGTGTATAAAATATTTTTTCATTGAAATTGGGGTCAACTAAGGACTACGGGAAGCATCGAATACGTACTATTAGCACTGGTATCGGTGTTGTCTGAGGTTTTTGTTATATTAGTTTGTGTATGTGTGTGGGTGTGTTTATGTGTGCGCGTACGAAGGAGAGACATAGCGGAGGAGAGGAAATAGGGATGTTATGCGTTAAATAAAAATAACAATTAATTATTCAATTACACATTAGAGGAAAGGTATTTGTATAACACACATTATTACTCGAAAAAATAAAAATAAACATACTTCACACTATTTTATTTAGAAATTGTTAGTTTATTATTGTTTCCGTGCTTAGGAACAACTCATTTATAATAAATATAACTGACAAAAAGCGTCAGTGAACCTACAATCTCTCGAAGAGAATCGCTCAAGAACATACAATTCAATGCACCCCTCCAAATCGATTTTGAAAGAAAAATAGTTCCAGATCACTTACCGAGGATTTGCTATTTTCTTTCGAGCTCGTCCAGCTCCTTTTTTATTCCTTCAGTTTCAATGAAAATTCATGGCGCCCCCGTGGAGGGAGAGAGCGATTTCAATGTCCCCTCGCGTAACCCAGTGACCCGGCGGGCGCCGCGCAGGGGCATCGGCATTCCGAGGGGGAGCGCCCGATAAGGTATCGAGCCAGCGGATCGAGCGGCGGGGGGCGGGGCAGGGGGACAGGGGAAGGGCAAGGCGAAAAGGGCAATCTAAGCGCGGTTCGCATGCCGCAGCCGCGCCTGGGCCTCACGCACGTCCCACGCAACCGGCGCAGCTCGGCGCTACGCGGGCTTCGCCCTCCCCAGGCCGCCGCTCGCGCCTCACCCTCCACCTGCCACCTCACCCACGCCCTGCCTCACCCTCGCCCTCCACCTGCCCTCGCCCGGCCTCACCCTCTCCCTGCCTCACCCTCGCCCTGCCTCACCCTCGCCCTGCCTCACCCTCGCCCTCCACCTGCCCTCGCCCTGCCTCACCCTCGCCCTGCCTCACCCTCGCCCTGCCTCACCCTCGCTCTGCCTCACCCTCGCCCTGCCTCACCCTCGCCCTACCTCACTCTCGCCCTGCCTCACCCTCCCCTGCCTCACTCTCCCCTGCCTCACCCTCGCCCTCCACCTGCCGTCGCCCTCCACCTGCCCTCGTCCTCCACCTGCCCTCGCCCTGCCCTCACCCGCGCCATTCACTGCACTCCACAGCCTCTCCTCGCCCTCGCCACCACATTTGCCTTTCCCTTGTTCCAAACCTCTCCTACTGAACCTCCCCACGAACCTGCCTGTGCCGCCCTCTCGTTCCTGCCGTCCCTCCCGGCCCCACGCTACCCTTCCCTCTGCTCTTGTATTTTTCACTCCACTGCCTTCCTTCACCGTTCTCTCGCCCTCGCTACCTCCTTTGCCTCCACCCTTGGTCGAGGCCTCCCCTCGCCCCTTCCTCCAATCCACTCCATTGCCACCCCTCGCCATCCTCTCGTCATCGCCATCGCATTTGCCCCCGCCCTTATTCCAGGCCTCCCATTCAGAGCTCTATTCCCCTTGCCCCCCCGCACTCAACCACTGCTGCCACCCCTTTCTCGCCCCTTTCTAATACCCACCTTTGCCGACCCTGCGCCCTCGCCACACATTCTGCGTCCACCTTTATTCCAGACTTCCTCTACAAAACCTCCCCACGAAACTCCCTCTGCCGCCCTCTCGTCCCTCCTGGCCCCACGCTACTCTTTCCTCTGCTCCCGTATCCTCCACTCCATTGCCTCTCCTCGCCGTCCTCTCACCCTCGCCATCACATTTGCCTTAATACCGCTATTCCAGGCCTCCCCTTGCCCCCCTCCTTGTACCTGCCTTTGCTGTCCTTTCGTCCAGGCCACACATTCTGCCTCACGCTTATTCCAGACCTCCCTTACAAAGCCTCCCCACAACTCCACATTCGCGGCCCTCTCATCCCTTCCTTCCCTCACTCCCGGTCTCACGATACCCTTTCCTCCGCCCTCTATGCATCCTCCATCCACTGACTCCTTTCTCTTCAGCCATCCTTTTCTCCCGAGCCCATTCTCTCCATTACCATTCCTACTCCTCACCATCCTATCGGCCTTCTCTTCTCTCCCGTCCCCCTCTTCTCTCGTGCCATCATATATCTTCTCTCCACGTTCCTTCTCTTCTCTTCTCACCCTTTCTCCCCATTCTATTGCCTCTCTTCCATTATCTCCTCACCCATCATCCTTTTTGAGGCTGCCCTCTCCATCCTTCCATATCCTTCCTTCTCTATCTTCATTCACTTCCTTCGTTTTCCCTCTCCTTGGAATAGTTTTTCTCGCTTTCCAAGTATTCCCCCTCCACAGTTCGTTTCCCTCCATTTCCCCCCCTCTCGCCCCTCCCTCTAACATTCTTCTCCTCCTCCCTCCCCACTCACCCTCCGTCACCTTGCCCTTCAGAAGGTACACGCATTTTTCTACTTTCCAAACCCCATACGTGTTCCCTACTTTAACGGAAAAACCAAATCGGCATAAAGAAAAAAGTTAAATTAAACAGGAAACATCTGTATTTGCCGGATTCAATTCAAACTTTCAGATTAGTTTCAACAGGTCGGGTGAACTTCATGCAGCCGCCGGGGGTGGAGTGACACGCTTCGGGCGCTCTTCGGTTACATTGAGATTCGCTGGCGCAGGGCACTCGCCCTGCTGTAGAGAAGTCGTTTACAAAAGGCTCGATCCCGGCGGTGGATTGCGTTGAGTATATGTTTCACCTACGCGCTTTGGACCTCGACGCTCGTTGATATTTCACGAAAAGGTCAACATTTGCACACACGACCAAAAATAGTTACCAATTTATATTCTGAATGTAGATAGAAACCATTCGTTACATTATTTTTCCAAATATACAAGAATTCGAATTACTCTCCGGTCACAGTATGAAAAATGCACGTCTTCAATATTTTATAATTTTTGTTTACAATTCGGGGGAATTTTTTATTTGTCATGCTTGCTATTTTACTGTATTTTTGGTTGTTTTTAATTTATATAATTGGTAAAACCGCACTTGCATTACCCCCCTCAATAAAACAAAATATGAAGTTATTCTTTGTTTATATTTATAACTACGTAAACCCGCCTATTTTTTTCCTAAAACCACCTATTTTTGCCAGGTTAAGAAGTATCAAATTGGAGGTTAGACGGTTTCTTTTAAAATTAATTTTCCTTTAAGGTAATGTGCTCTGGGTTATAGTACTCTGGGATACAAGCGTTATTCGAATTAATGCCCAAATGAGGTATTGTGCGATGGAAGAACATTCCAAAGGGACCAATACGAGCACTCGTCATTACCACCAACGACAATGCTACCTCAGAAGTTGAAGCTCTTATAGTTCTGTCAAGAATCATCATCTTCAGATTTCGCAGCTCTCCTTGTGTCTCCTCAAGTTTGGCTGTAATTCTTACGAAATCCCTGCAAAACCGCGATAGCTCATTTTTCACGCTCCCATCCTCGCCTCCTGTCATTTCAGCCCCAATTTTCACTTAACGGTAATGCCTTCTAGTTATTACCAAACCTGGATTCAATTCCACTTTCCTTGTTACATTGCAGCTGTCACTAGAAACAGAAATCGTCGCGTGATGAACCGTCGTATGGGTACTATGAATCCACGTGCACGTGGAAACACGTCGCTCGCTGTACTCTCACATTCATAACGGAGTGCGAATTATTAAAGGAAGAATAATACATAAAGAATAATGAGAGATAATAAATAACTTGATCAGTTAACTATTTCTTGATTATGAGACCAGAAAAAGTTTGTAGAATCACAATCCTATCTCTAATGACACCGTAACCATGAAAAAGGTAGATACATAATTAAATGTCAGTTACATGAAATTTGTGTAATAATATACACGTAATTAAAAGAAAGTCATAATATGTTAATGAGTAATACAATCTTCGTTTCGTTCAATGAAACATTAAACTATAATTACTATATTCATTAAAATTCCCAACAATTGATGTATAAATTTCCATTGAGTACGAAAAGAAAAGACTCTTTGTGAAACAAATCGACTTTTCGCACAAAATGCCACGCTAACAGGTGCATTTAATTAATCGTTTAATTAATCATTCCGAACAGGCAAAATTTCTTTTGTCTACTTCCACCGCTTTACCGTCATTTGTTTCGCAACAAACACAAACGAATTCTGGCGTTATTAAATTTCAGTTCCAAAGAAATAGGCCTGCAGTGTTCTCTTTAGACTTGTTACTCGCGAAACTTAGGACAGAGCGGCATCCGCTCTTCATAAACAACCCCACTTGAGGAGAAAGTTGAGTAAAGGACAAAGAATCTCTCCTTTCGAAGAAAGTTCTCGAACTATTCCGGAATCCGGCTTGTGGAAGTCTTGTAGAGCCGGGAACATTCGTCGGACAGCCCTGTCAGTTGACGAGGGCGTTGCTTCGCTTTGCACAACCCTACGGAAGTGACTTTGATGTACAGTACGGATGTGGCTAACCGTTCTTTAAAAGGTGTAAGACGTAGACTTAGACACATACCACATGTTAGTTAATTCTTACAAATCCATTGGTTTTTATTAATCTTTAGATAATAGTCATCAAAATGGAATGGATTGATGTGTCTTTTATTTTTCGTCTCAACGTTATTCAATCTTTAAACTATTATGATGGTTGTAGCATTCTGATAAAAATATTGTGATTTGATTTGATCATATCAACACCTAATTTGACTTGTCAGATTAGCATATTTATGTAAACAAATCAAAGCAATTTTTTGTTTACTAAAATATGTCGTTCACTTTGGTTACCTGAAGTCAACCATTGCAAAAAAACCTATCATTTTCTAATTTTCAATGGCCTCTTACTTACTTCTATATTTTATATTAAATTATATTAAATCATATAAACATTGGTTTGACACGTTTGCTGAGATATATGGTAGTTTAGTAAAATTATAGTCCTTTGGATACTTATGAGAATGGATTAAACGTTAGATTTTCGAATAATAACATCTTATTGAAACACTCCTCTTATAATATGTCTAACTGACTCGTTCAATAATTCAATCTCATATTGTTACGATACTAATTTAGTAACTACTATCATAAACATGATGAGCTGAGTTAGGGCGAAATATTTTTCAGAAAACTTTTAACACTTATTGATTTTAATTGTGTAAAGAGAATTTTTCTGCGAGAAAAATTAATCTTTTTTATTATTTGATGTCGTTTAAAGTTCTGAACATTTAAGATTATTTATTTTTGGCGATTAAGACGAGAAAATCTACAGAGTTCTTTATGTTAACGTTTACACATTTATCATCTAATGGAGTTGGCTAACAACGCACGATCTGGCAAATGTTGAAATACAAATAATTTTAAAAATAAATAAATAAATGTCTTTATTGGTGGCGAGGCTCAGGCTAATTAGCCTGCTCTTCCGCCTGACCACTTTCAAAAGTTTTTATTACAGTTTATTTTATGATAAAAGGAGACCATTCAATGAGAAATACGTACGCAATTTAGATGAAGGTTTTCTCACTTGGGAAGCAGGAGTGAGAGCTAGGGAGGAAGACGTTGATAGAACAAGAAACGCACTCACAACATTTCTGTGTTTAAGTTTATTAATTTTACGTTAGGGAGATATTAAAAATTAGTCACAAATATATCAGATTGAAGCACTTCGAGATTTAACTTAAATTTTGAAAAACTGTTTTGACTCGTAAGTTAGTTACAGAAAAAAATTAGAAGGAGCTTGTTTAACACAGTGGCATGTTATTAAGTACTACTAATTGAGAGAGCGTTTGAAGAAGCTGAAATTGCGTACGTATTTTTGAATTACCCCTAAGAAACAGAAAGGGAGGAAAACTCGTCAGCCTACAAGCGAAAAACATCCAGTAAAGAGTTCAAGTCTTGAAAGAAAGAAAAAATGAATCTATTCGCTTATTAAAATTAGGTAAATAAAAAAAGAAGAAAAAAATCATAAACGTGGATACGATCAGATTAAATCTAGGAAAAGTTTAGAAAGAATTTTACACAATAAATTAACATTAAAAACGTTTGAAGTAAGAATGATTCTCTTCAAGTCAATTTAAAATTTCAGAATTAATTCAACGAAACTGTACACATTTTTCGAAAGATGCATATGCCTTTTTGGTGAATTGTGTAAATCGTAGACTCCGTTTTTCACATTAACTACACTGACATAAAACTTCTTGCAACTACGCCGATAACATTTACTTACTTAACCACTTTGAGTAAATAAATTAATAAAATGTAATTATGAATAATAAAATTATGAAAAATAAATTAACTTTTTATTTTGTTTCAAATTAAGAATTTGTTTATTTCGAAACAGCACTGCACCAAAATTCACTTGTAGTTTTGTTTCTTTTTCTCCTCCCCTTGAATTCCAAACACAAGGTAACGCAATTCAGAATCGATACTTTCAGCCATTCGAGAGGATTGGCCAGTCGGCAGTTTTTGGACGTATCACACGCATTAGCCGGTCGAACAGTCTCCAATCGATTTAACGATTCGATAAGCCGTCAATGTTTTAGGGCCCGAACGTTCTTTCGTCTGAATTATTAAGCGACGTCTCTGGCGTACAAATCCATCTGCACGTTGGAAACGAGAGATAGCGAAGCGATCGCAATTGTTTTTTGAAAGTGAAAACGCTTTCTTTTTACATGGAAGGATTTCTTGGTTATGTGAATGACAAACTAACAAAAGTTTTCTGCGATAATGGAATACAACTTCCTTCCAGTACAACTGGAATTCAAAAATATCCACGTGAATTGATATGCGAAAATGAAAACATTTCAGACGTTTAATTGTTCTCATAACGAATAAAATATAATGCATCAGAAAATTGTAGTTCAAGATTCAATTGATTGTCTCGCCGAAGATTTGTTTTTTCTTGTATGTAGTAATATCATACATTTAATTAAATAGGAAGAGTTACAAGACGTAAACTGTTGGAAAAATATTCATTTGCATTTATATTTAATCATCACTAATTACATTTAATAAAAAATTATATATAATAATATAATATTTATAATATATAAAATATTTAATATTTTTTTAGATTTCTTGCTAAAAATTGACAAGAAAAATTATGACCTTAGAAATATTTATTGGAGTAGATATAATAATTAAAAAATGCTTTTACTTTATTTGGGACCTAATTTATATCTCACTCAAAAATTAACTTATGATTATTTTTAACTCTTTACTTTGGATAACTTTTTCAGCATGCACGCAAGTTTAACAGAAGTTATCTTACTGCACCTTGGAAATAATTCCCAAAATTTTATCCCCAAATATGGGCTAGCAAGGTTATACAAAGAGTCTCTGCCAATGGGAAATACACACATGCGTCATAATCTGTGTGTTCTAAACCATATATTTGTCGTTACGCATTTTTAAGAAACCTTCGAGAGAGGAAGATATAGGGAATCATTTCTTTGTAACATAGTGAATTATGATTTTAGTTGACTGATCTCCGATCTTTATTCCTGAATATGTGTAGCTCATTCGAATGCCGCGCAACTTCACCATTAAAGTGTTCTTGCTAGGTCGCGAATCGTAACGCTCACGTCAAGAACACTTTCAGCCATGAGGTCCGCGCCAGGAAATAAATAAATAGTTTAGAAAAAGTGTGGTAAATTAGCATATACTTGGCTTCTGTTGGCAGATTTTCCCTCTTCAGCTTTTTTTTCCTCAGCCGTACCATATGGTCTCTTTTCCGCGGCTTTGATGCGGTGGAGGTACCATTTCGGATGAATGCCAAGATTATAACTGTTAGAACGCTGTGGGATGTAGGAATTGCAATGGCTTAAAGGCCTTCGGCCTAACCACATGGTATTAAGTTATTTACTTCATAAGTGTAATAATTACGTACTAAATAAAAAAAAGTCAGCATGCTTGAAATTGTGCTACTACATGCGCAGAAAAGTATCGCTGGTCCTGCACTGGTGTGCAGTTCCATGAACCTCCGTCACTTCTAACATATTCAATATGCGTTTTTCAATGCAAATCTGCCAACAAGTGTTGTTGACTGGTCAGGATAGGGAAGAAATTTCCGTATGGATGATGGGAATACTATCCTTTAATTGTAGCAAAGATATTTTTTTTCTGAATGAGAAAATCATTGCATTTTATAGTAATGTAATTTTCATTTGTATGTTACGAATATTATTTGTGTTTTATAAGTTATCAGGTATTTCGTTTCCACAAATACCGCAGTGTGAAGAGATTTACTTAAAGCACATTTGTTTTTCAT
Source organism: Acheta domesticus (assembly GCA_031308135.1). NCBI lineage: Eukaryota > Metazoa > Arthropoda > Insecta > Orthoptera > Gryllidae > Acheta > Acheta domesticus. The sequence goes on from JAHLJT010004567.1 coordinate 192,537,963, forward strand.
TTTGAAGTTGAATTAATGATTTTTTATACTCGCAAACTAATGCTGAAATGAGAAACTATGACTTGCGAGACTGTTTTATATGTCATATTAAATAACTGAGGAGAGAAGTAATATGTACGGTTAAATTAGAAACAAAAAAAAACCTTCTTTTTGATTCACAATGTTCATTTTAATTTATTCACACATCCTCTAATAAAAACAATAATAATAATCATAATAACGATAACAACAAATTTCCGTTAAGTAAGCGAATGTCAGTAAGGTCGTTGATGAAGTGACCACGAGAACACCTACGCTTTCCTTATGCAGTCAGATACTTATAAAATGTTGAAAGTGTGCCTGCAATATCAAAAAGCTTTGCGGTGCCCAAAATTCAAAAGTTATAAATGGTTTAATAGATATTTGACACTTCGAAGTAAACGCGATAAGTCATATATTTCTGGAGGAGAAATCAACGTAAATATTTCTGAACGTGTGTTGTGGCATATCTTGTAAAATAATCAACTTTCGACAAAACCACCATGAAATGTTCGCATTGCTATTTTCAACACGCTTCTAAGGTTTTCCCGACTGCTCTGGGACGTCCTGTATTCTAATGATAGAATGATATGCTTGTATTGTAAGTGAAAGTAATTTGTCCTTAGTTTCATTTTCGGTGCTTGTATCGATCCCATCAATTCAAAACATTTCAATTAATATCACTTATTTCGAGTTGAAAAGTAGTTCTTTAGAAAAGATCGCTTAAAGACATTTTTGTTTCATTAACCTAATAGAAGATACAGTGGGTGGTATGAATATAAAGGAGTAAATACTCCAGAGCAATTGCTCATGAGTCAAGTAGCAACTATTTCTTCTCATAAGCAATTGCTTCTTTTCATAATATAATGAATAGAATGATTTGTGAAACTTGAAGCATTTACTTCTCTCTTTTGAGTAATTGCTCACTAATTGATCTGCTGCGATTGGTTGATTTTCGTCTGTTTTCTTTCTTTACCTTCCTGCGCGATGCACGCTTGTTCCTGATGGTGTCGACCATGTTGGGTTAAGTGGTACAGTTTGACGAGCATTGTTGGTGACATCGTAGAAATTCTTCCATCAATCATTCATCCACTACCTAAAACCGCACAATCAGCTCATAACAGTTCGTGTATTACCTTTCTATAATAAATTTAATCCAATTTGAGTCACTTACAGAGGTTGCTCCGAAAATTCAAAGTAAATGCTTCGCACCGGAAGCAAATTCTCGATTTTATTCATCCGAAAAGCGAGCAATCGCTTCTCGGCCGGGCATTTACTCACCAATGAATATATTGCTCAAAATAAGAGCAATTACTCACGCCCTTTAATCCTGTTTATATATTAATACTGTTTGAAGCAAATTGTTTGAAAACTCGAGAAAGAAGTAATAGTTTATTTTTATTCATATCAGCCATTGCAACAATGTGTTACAAAGTAATTCTGAAGTTGCCGAATGTTCTCGCGATATAGTAGTCCGGTTCGCCGCCCCGAATCCGCGTGTTCGAATGAGAAACCTCGGCCAGCTGCCCGCCGAGGTTCGCAGGCGGCCGAGCCGTCGATCGCGTGGGCCTTGTTTTGCTGCCTGACCGCCGCCGCCGCCGCCGCCGCTGCAGCGCGAGCGCGCCGTCCCATCCCCCCAAAACACTCATTTGCATAAAGCGCCAGCCATGTGGCGCCGTCCGTACGAGGCGTGGGCGGCGACGGAGGCTCGGGGGCGGCGAGGGCGGCGGGACAGGCGCGCGCGCGAGAAAACCAATCTGGATGGATCACGAGGACAGCGATGGAAGGGGGCTTTGTCGTGATTCGGGCCGTCAAGCCCCGGTTAGGAAGGGGGACAGGGTGTGTTTGGAATATACTCCCAGTAGAACATACATATACATATAGATACATACACACACACACACGTACACACACATTATATATATATATATATATATATACACACACATATTTATCTGTCAAACCGAGAACGGTGGCTCAGGGCATCAACTGATGTCACTGCAGTGCCTCTGACTGGGAGCTTCTAGGTTCGAGTTCCGACGGAGGCAGATTTTTCGACACTAGCTTGTCAGCTAAGTCGAATTCAGTTGCTGTCTGGAGGAGAATTCTAGCGAAAGGCTGCTGCTCTGATCGGTATTTTCCCGAAGTTCCCCCTGGTTCCTCCGATCAATACCAGGCGAACGCCGGAGCAGCACTTAATGCCGGAGCAGTACCTAATCCTGATCCATTGAGCAAATGCTGAAATGACCCCTTGTTTTGCTTCTGGACGTAAATGTAGCTTCACTGTGCGCACGTTTTGTTTAGCACTCCTTTTGCTTGTAGTGGTGGGAGAAGAACTGATGTTCGTTTCTATTTTGGTAGCAATGCATAAAAATCAAATCAGCAGTTCATTTACGGTTGAAATTGATTTTCTATAACTCGGGATTAAACTTTTTTCTAATTTTTATTTTTCTAAGATAATATTTTTTTCTAAATTCTTGTTCTATCCTCACCCCTTGCTTACACACACTTACATTAACATGCACTCCACTACCACACATGCTGGGAGACCAGTCGGCAGCTTAGAGCCTGTCCGGGCTGGGGCGGTGGCAGATATCTGTTTGGGGAAATCCCCGCTAGAGGACGGTAGGTCAGCGCCGGATCTCTCCATCCAGCGAGGAAAGATCACCGCCACCTCCCGTGGAAAAATACATGAACTCCACCTTCGGGACTAATTACCTTTCATTAGCAGTCAACACTAACAGTCAATCAATCATTTTTCATCAATTAATGTCAGCATAATATCAAACGGTACAAACTCGGAGCATACATAGTGAATTGAGCACATGAAATGATCTTAAAAATTGAAAGCACGTGAGCCCATAAACAATTTGTTCATGTAGACTACGGAACGTTGCCTTGACTGAACAGTATGTTCAATAACATGTGTCAACTAATTATTATTTATTTATTTATTATAATGCAAATTTCTTTGATTGAATTTTCCTGAGCCGTGCTGCAGTCTGTGTTTGGGTGAAATCTAATTTTAGGATTTAGGCTTCATATTTCTGCAACATTGGGTTATTAATGTTGATCCGACCGTATGACAAAATAATGTGTAAATACTCCAATTCATTATCACTTATTACAAATTTTGCACGATCTGAATTATGGTGATGATTATGATGTGGAAAAATAGTGCAATACGTGCTGAATCTGTTAGAATGAAGTTTTCCGTGGAATTGTGTTTTAGTTTTGTTTACTTACAGAAACTTACTTTCCGGATGCACCTCTTTCATTTCCTTCTTGCTTTAAATTTGCTAGTACTTTTTAACGATCTTTTAATATTAATCGTGTGAAAGAGCATTCAACAGAAGAGAATAAATTTACCTACAAATTATTCATTATTGAAAGTATGCAAATCAAAGTTTTACTGACGGTTTTACAGTTATATTAAATTAGTTAAAATTAAATAAAAACTTTGATGAAGGGAACTGCACAAATGACCTAGTCTCAAGCAATTTAACAGGGAACACTACTTAAATGGTGCGGAAGTAGATTTTTCATATGAACAAAATAGGAGCAAACTCAATATAAACTTGTCAAAACCATTGCAGGCGCCCTGAGTTGTTGAAAATAAAATTAGATTGTGAGAAGTTTTGGAATCGCATTGCGGTTCTAAAGACTTTCATTAAAATTTTCGGATGGGATCGTGGACTACGAACATTGCATAAAGGAACTTTGCACTGAAGACAGACGTCTTACTTTGCACTACAAGAGAAGTTTGAATTCCTTCTTATGACTGTTTTAAATGATTAAAATTTTATTTAATTAGTTGTGTAATATAATTTATTTTAAATGTAAGGTTTGTAACGGACAAATGAACGAAAAGACGATAATACCTAATATTTATTAAAAGTATTTTAGCACTAAATAGTGCTAACAATTCATTACCATTAATTAAAAATTTAGAACATTTGTATACACAAAAATAAAAGAGTACCGTCAAATTGTATGTTCGTTCCTGATCCAATATTGCTTTTGGGTGACAATAGGGGCACAACTCAAAAAATTAGGTGTTGAGATAAATGAGTTCGAAGATTTTGCCTTACAATGCCTCATTCTTACACTCACATTTCTGCCATTTGTTGGTGAAATACTATACTATAAAAATATGCTGCTGGTAGACATGTAATTGTGGATTAGCTCAAAATTCGTATTTTTTTGAATTGTGTCACTATTGCATCCCACGAGCGATATTTCACACGAATATAGAAACATAATACAACAAAATTGATACAACACAGCACGCAAAGGAAATTTTGCACTCTATAGAAATATTTAATCACGACGGAGAATTAACTAAAATTTCAAGAAATTTTCTGAGCCCACAATGGTGGTACGTGGAAAACGGCAGCCCTGGCCAGTTTCTGGAAATAATTAACATCCCGTCAAGAGCAGATTTTTTCAAACAAAATGTTCGTTAACTCTAGTAAGAATTTTACTCGATACAGCGAGGCTAATTATTACTAATGACTCTGGCCCCATCACGAGCAGAAAACACCGCTAATCAAATTACTGAAGCCTCTGCTCGTCAAGAAAGGTTCACTACGCTCGTAAAGTAGATAAAAACCGAATCATCGAGTTTTTTCATGAGAGAAAAGTAATGCTGAAGAATGCTTGCGTACCGAGTACGTAATTCACTTAAAATGGGAAAATTAACTATTTCATTCTTTCTAGCAAATGTCGAACACTGGTCGCTGTATATTAATCCTTAATTAAATAAAAGCAAGTAGTTACATGCGTTGAAAACAAATTTTTACAGACAAGTTTTTGCCACATACTTGAATAAGTAGCTCTTGCTAGGAAATGAATTCGAGATCAGTGTGAAGAATTTACAATGATAAGTGGTACAACTACTCATTTTGAATAATCGTTAATGATTGGGTTGCCTTTATCACTTAAATGTTCACTTTTATTCATGTTTATGTCACAATAATCATTGTGATGAATCGAATGTATACAATTCCATAGAGTTTGTTAATATTTTGCAGACCAAACACATATTATCTTTACGTTTCCTACAATTATCTCAATAAAACGACTCTTGTATTCCGCGCTTGCCTTTTGAGCAGTGCAGACATATCTCACGCAAATAATCGCTCCACTCTACCAGCAAAAAGTGGCACGTCCCTAGAGCTAGCCAGATGTGACACTAGTGTTCAATAGGCTAATAGTTACTTTGGTAAGCAACAGTGACAGAGTGCAAAATTCAATACAGTACATGCTCAATACAACTCAGCAATGCAAGTGCTACAACTTAATAATAGTGCATGTTAAAACCAGTTGACTCACAAACCATTCGAAGTGCCCTCGTGACACTCCACAACATTGTCTCGGAGGCCGCAGACGAAGAAATTGAAAACAAAGTTCCCTCCACTGAAGAGCAAGACGAGCAAACAAAATTGCAAATTTTGCAGCAACAAACCATTAGTTCAATGGCAGATACACATCGGCAACGAGCAAATCAACAGGAATTTCATAAAATGCAACTGCTACAGAAGTCCCCGTATTCTGGCGTTGTTGACATGCTCCAACATGGGAATCAGCGGCAAGGACAAATAGAGGTAGCACACCAAGCAGGATCAGGAGGTCGAGCAGGTTCAGCAGAAGGTGTTGCACCTACTTCTACTTCCTTGGAAGGTACTGTGAGTTTGTGAAACATTAGCAGTGAGCTTGCTAGTAACATTTCAAAAGGGCTTTCTATTTTTTTTCTTCGTGAGGAGTTTTACAGCTTCAAGGGATGTCTATTTCGACACTCCGAAACCCGAGACGTGGAGGTTCAATTGGTATTTCAAGTGGTAGGTCGTTTTCCGGAGCAAAAGAATTTCTATTACTTGGAAGTGGAAATTTCTGGTATTCAGTTTTGGAATGGTGATATGTTGTTATTGACATTTACACACGAAATAATGGAAATTATTCCGTCTGTAAATCAAAATGTATTAAGAAATCTGATGATGGCTTCGTTGTCAGATTAAAGATGTACAAAATAAAAAAATATTAAAAATAATTAAAAAGACAATAAGGTAATAAAATTAAATTGACTTTCATTACTTATATTACCTTTTTGAGGAAAAATTGAACATTGTTCGGAATTTAAATATTTAGGAGTAGAAATAAATAAGAATGGAAATCAAGAAGATGACATAAGACAAAGAATAAATAAAGGAAGATCAGCAACATCAATGCTAAACAAAATATTATGGGATAAACATGTAGCAAAAGAAACTAAATTAATGATATATAAATCTATTGTAGAAAGTACTGTTTTATATGCATCGGAAATTTGGAAATTAACGAAAAATTTAAAACTAAAATTACTGGCAACAGAAATGGACTTTTTAAGAAGGTCATCTAGAATATTAAAATTAGAAAAAATAAGAAATTTAAAAATAAGAGAAAAAATGAATAAAGTTCATACAATTTTAGAAACGATTCAATACATGCAATTACAATGGTTTGGTCATGTGAAAAGAATGAAAGATAATAGAATTCCAAAAATAATTTTAGAGTGGTTTCCGGTGGGTAGGAAGAAAAGAGGAAGACCTAAACACAGCTGTTTGAGAGAAATTAAGGGAATTTTAAAGGACAAGAACTTAACAGACAAGGATTATGAAGATAGGGACAAATGGAGAAATAAAATTAAAATTATGTAATTTATCAGAATTGTGGGTAAAAGAAAGTTGTTTTCTATAACAATGTAAAACTGTGAAATAAATAAATATTACCTTTTTGTAATTTTTAGTGTCTTTTACAGTTATTTTATACATCTTTAAACTGGTGATGACGGCAAAGCCATCGCAATCCGGCTCTATTAAAGGGTACCTCCGGGTAAGACAGCAAAAACTTCCCCTCAACCAAATGGCATATGAGTAGCTTCACCATAATTCTAACATAATAATATTTTTGAAAGGTTTCTTAGTCCCCGTCCCACCATCCACACGCCTGAAAAGCCAATAAAACGTGCTTTTTAATTTCAATTTTTTGCGTCAACTTAACACTGTTTTATCTCACTAAAATACGATAAATAAGAAAACAATATATACTATTAGAAAAATATTTTTGGATATGTTTCCAGACCCAAATTCAAACACAAAAAATATTTTTGAAACAAAAATAACAAAAAATATTTTTACTGTCTTAGAACCCTGAAACAGACTCAAAAAAATTGATGAGTTCCTCGTAAAACACAAATTGTTGTAAAAGGTTTAAGGATTTTCTTACTGCTGAGCTGCAGTTAAAAAAATAAAAACCATTTCCCTGCCTTTAAATCTCTTGAACATTATATATACTTCGAAAATGACTGCAACAGTTCTGTGTATTTATCTTAGTGTTTATTTTACATTTCTATCCATTGTTGTAGCACCCAATATAATATTGTTGAAACCAGTCGAAAAATTCTGAAAAAATGCACTACAATTTGTGTTTTAAGATGAAGTTATGAAATTATTTTTGAACCACTTTCAGGGTTCTAAGACACAGTAAAAATATTTGTTGTGTTGGAATTTAAGACTGAGAAAATATCGAAAATGTTTTTCTGATAGTATGAATTGTGTTCTTATTTATCATATTTTTTCAGTGAGATAAAATAGTGTTAAGTTGACGAAAAAAATAGAAATTAAAAAAATAGTTTTTAGGTGTAGAGGGTTATGGGTGGTGGGAGGATGGATCAGAAAGGTTTCAAAAATATTACTTCTATGTTCGAATTATAGTGTAACTCCTCACACGACATTTGGTTTAATGGAATTTTTACTTTCTTATCCGGGGGCACCCTATATGTTACCAATGATGACTTTCGTTGTTTCATTTTAAAGATTTAGTCAACAATACTCTTTGCTATTTTTTCTCAATTCTTCTAGTGTTGATGAAAGAGTGGGGGAGGATCAATAAAACATGCGCGTAGTCACTCAAATGTATATTTAATTCTATCGAAACTTTGTAATATAACCCATTCAGGCAACCTCAAGATTCAGAAAACAACTGCATAATGCTGACTTGAATACGTACACAATATCGAAAAAGGGTCATGAACAATCATTTGAATGAAATAAAGAAGCATTTTTAAACAACTGATCTTTTGAATCGAGAGACACTTTCAAATATGCAAACGAAAAGATCTCGCTACAACTCCCCTATGTAACCTTCATTTGCTCGGCCGAGCGGAAAGTGGGTACCTGCAACGTGCTCGCTCAGATGTTACCTGCATCGTGAAAGAGGCGACGGAAGGCGGCTCCTGCAGTGTGAAAAACGCCGTCCGCGGACACAATGCCTCGTCAAGCGGTTTACTAGCCACCAGGGCGACGGAGCGCTGTTCTGGGATGGCCCACAGTGGGTGGTGCGCTCTCTTCTAGCGTTCAAAGTTTGCAACCTCAAACACTTGAAATATTCAAGATTTACCTTTAAAAATACGTTACTGGCTCTACAACTCCACAGAGAGTTTGTTCTTCACACGATTGATCATTATATCAGACACCAATCAAATACACTTTTACTTTCCTTATCACCCTCTCCTGCAACTTTTATATTCAACTTAGGAAAAACTTATAATCAGCGCCAAAAAATCAAATATAGATTCCCAGAAGATAAATTTAAACCACCCTAAAGAGGAGCGTATGATTTCCTAAGCTTACTTTCACAAACTTTTTCTTCCTGTAATTGAAACCTCAAACCCTCTTTTCCCATTTTCATCGAATACATTAATTATTCATTATTGCTGTCTCTGGTGGAAGTATCATAGCTCTATTGTTTGTAACTCAGTATTGCGCGTGCTAAGTTGCAGTTCTATTCACTCTTATAAAGTACTTGCCTTGCTGTGTGAGAAAATGTAAAGTAATAAAAAAACCTTACTGGTCTTATTGTTAGCTGTTGTATTGGAATGATGATATTCTCTGAGGTTAATATCAGGGGTCTCGATTTAAAAAATGTTAGTCATTTGAAATGGATCTTTAGTGGTAAAATTAATCTTTTGGAATCAAATAGAATATTATTTCTCGAAATAAATAATTACCGATTTTCACGACTAAACCAATTAATACGTGTAGTAAAGCTTAAAATTCTTCAGAAACATTGAAAAAAGTACAATGTTTGGAATGAGAAGAGTTATACTTCAAGGTTGTGAATCATGTTGAATATAATATTAATTTGTAGATATTCATATTTTGAGATATTATTAAATATCAGCGTTTAGATAGCATATAGAATAAAATGAAAATTAATTGACAGGTATACTTAACGGCTAACTATTCAATATCTGAGGGTCTTGCAGCTTGTCTTTCTATCTCGGATCTTCCACCCTTACTGAATATTTTCTAGAACAATGGGAAATTAGCCATATTTAGATGTGAAACAGAACCCGTCAGTTTGAAGGATGCTGTTGCTTGACGGCAAGGTGTAGGATGTTTCGGCGCTCTGCTTCATTGATCGTGTGGGCTGCTGCTTCCGGATTCTTTTCGATTTGACTAGGAAACTATCCTTCACAGCAGTCGATCTAAGAACTCTATTCTGGTAGGGACTTCAAACTCACTGGTGTTCAGGCGAATTCTCGAGTACCCGCTCAGGATCTAAGCCGGTATCTTGGCTACCCGCTCTCCCGATTTCTACCGTTTTCACCGGAGCTCCGCTACTCCGCGGAGTAGATCGTCTGATTGGGAATATTTAATATTGAATGTTTTTTGCACAACTTTCTTGCTGCAATAGGCTGAATGTGTGATGACGCAATTCTTCGTCCCATACACGGCAAACTCGTCATGATCTGTGCCATAAACGACAAACACGTCATAATGTGCCACAAAATGTCATTTTAAGAACAATTTTTTGCAACGAGAAAGGTCGTTTATAATGGTAAAATACAAAAAAAAAAAGAAACATAATTCGAGGACGGCGTGTTAATAAAGAAATCTGACGCGATGTGCCAAGACAGATTGTCTCCCCAGAGCACTGCGTCGCGAAGCGAGGAGCCACCCACCGTGGCAGCGACGCGCCCGCCGTCCCCGCCTTCGTGATGAATACGAGAGACTGCGTTATTTTCCTCATAATATAAAAGGCGGCGCCAGCCCTTCTCCCGCTCTTCTCGGCGGTTCTCCGGCTGCAGCTCCGGGCTGCGACGGGGGCCGACGAGGCAGGTCCGAGTCGAGTGACGGGGAGGGGCGGACGCCCTGTCATATGAGCGCGCTGCGACGGGGAGAGAAGAGAGCAGACAGTCCAGAGGTAGGGAAAAGCCTTCGGAAACCTTTGGGGGAAAAGGAGGCGTGGAAAATTGCAGTTGTTAATACGTTGTCGAAGCCGTGCCCAACGTGACAAATATTGCAGATAGTGACGAATTTTCGATAGCACAAAATAACCGCATGATGTTTTAGACATTACGCGCAAATGTGTAAAAGAAGAGAGGAGGGTACGGCGGGCGACGGCCAAGAGAATTGCATATGAAGGAATATTGTGAGTGAATTAAACGATCTTGAGGTGAAGGAGTATGAAGAAGGCAGATTAAATAAGTTGATCAAATTGAGAAAACTAAAAACGAGAAGTTAAACGTATTTAATAGAAAAGGAGGATTTAAGGAGAGGAAAACGGAATGTAAGGGAAGAGAAATAAAATTGTGGAATTTGGTGAAATGAAGATTGAAAAAAAATTGAAGATGAAAAAGATTAATGATGAAAAGAGATAGTAAAAGAAAAAAACGCGAAAGAATCAAAAGCTAGGGTTACTAGGAGAAAGAAGGAGTGAGAAAAGAATGGCCCGGGAGATGTGGCTCAGTGTATCAACTGATGTCACTGCAGTGCCTCAGGGAGGTCATAGATTCGAGTCCCGACGGCGGCAGTATTTTCGACACTAGCTTGTTAGCTAGGTCGAATTCAGTGTCGGTGTGGTGGAGAATTCTAACGACCGGTTGCTCTGATTCCTGCTCTGAGTTTTCCGGCTGAAGCCGGCTGCTCTGAGTTTTCCATGGGTTTTCTGATCAACACCAGGCGATCGCCGAAGCAGGACCCTAACAAACGGGGCACGAACCGCGCGCAATCTTTCCTACCTCTTCCTCGTCCAATTCTCACCCCTTACTTACACACACACTTACACTACACTACCACATATGCCGGGAGACCGGACGGAAGCATAGGGCTTGTCCCGGCTTATGCCACGCTCGTGGGAGATACCTGGTTGGGAAAAAACTCCGCAAGTCGATGAATGGTCGGCGTCGGATCTCGCCATCCAGCGGGGGAAGATCACCGGCACCCTCCGGTGAATACACATTTACTACACTTAGGGGAATAACGACCTCAGTAGTTGACGCACCCGGACTACTGACAATCATCAATCAATCAAGAAGAACGGGAACATAAGAACATGGAAGAAGTCGTAGCAGAGGGAAGCGAAGTAGCGTTGTGCCCTGGGAGGCGCGAAAGAGTCGGCGTGAAAGGCGGCCCAGGCAAGTGGCGGTGCGGGCCGACTCGCGATGGCGGAGCGGAAGCGCGAAGGGCGCGGAAGGGGGGCGCGGGGGCGGAGGGGGAAGGGCGAGGGCCGCGGTGCCTTATTGGCGCCGGCTCTCTCCGGCTGCGCTCGACAATATCGGGGAAGGGCCCTTACCACGGGGGCCCTACCCGGCGCGGGGCGAAGGGAAGGCAGGACGAAGTGGGGCGAAGTGGGATGTCGCTTGCTGGAACGGAGCGGGCGTGACGGAGCCTGGACAACGGGTTGGCGAGGAGAAGGTAAGGCAGAGAGGGAGAAGGTGGTCTTGCCCGTGGCAGGGTAGGGTGGAACGAGGCAGGATAGGACGGAGAAGAAGAAGGTGGCGGAGCGAGGCTGTGTGGGACAGGCTGAAAGACGGTGATGGGCAGGCTGAAAGTAGGTGAAAGGAGGGATAGGGTCGGATTAAGCAAAATTAGGATTAGGGACGGGAGGTTGGATGATGGACAGGATAAGTAGCATGGGCGCGGGGTAGCGCGAGGAGAGGGGTGATGCGCGGGTCAACAGATCGTTGTAAGTGCGGGGGGAGGAAAAGGGTGGAATGGGGGTGGTGGGACGGTGCGAAACGTTGTGGAGAGTGCCAGGTAGGGCGTGATGGAGCGGGGCGGAACGGTGCCGAGGGGGACGGATGGGGAGGATGGGGGAGATTGGGGGAGGATGGGGTTGGATGGGGGCGGATGGGGGCGGATGGGAGCAGATGGGGACGGATGGGGCGGATGGGAGCGGATGGGGACGGATGGGGGTGGATGGGGCGGATGGGGGCGGATGGAGGCGGATGGAGGCGGATGGGGGCGGATGGGGCGGATGGGAGCAGATGGGGACGGATGGGGTGGATGGGAGCGGATGGGAACGGATGGGGGTGGATGGGGCGGATGGGAGCAGATGGGGACGGATGGGGCGGATGGGGGTGGATCGGGGTGGATCGGTGGGAATCGGGGCGGATCGGGGCGGAGTGGGGCGAAGTGCTGCGGAACGGGTCGAGGCGGTGCGAGGCGAGCCAAAGTGGGGCCGAAGCGCAGCGTGGCGGGACGGGACGGGAAGTGCAACGGGAGAAGGGAGGCTGGGCGGAACAGGACCAAACCCTCTTTCCCCAGCCCGTGGATGGCCCGGGCCGGCGCCCCCAGCGCCCTGTAATGACCCGCCCTTGCCGAGAAGCGCCCTCCCGCCGTCGCCGTCATGCGCGAGATTAAAATAAAGCGCGGCGGGCGCGCGCCCTGCGAGGCGAGGGGAGGGGCAGCGGAAGCGTTGGGCCGACGACGGCCGGGGAAGGCAGCGGACGGGTCTGCGGAAGGACAGGGTATTAAAGCATAGCAGGACAGCATGTTATAACAGTGGGAGTCCCAGCGCAATTTCTCCATTTGCTTCTTGGGAGGAATCGAAAAATACTGGATTTAATTTAAAAGATGTAGTTTTACGTATGGTTAATGAATAATGCGACAAAAGTGGCGTAATTAAGGAGTCGGTGACCTTGAGAAAAAATATGCTTTTACCAGTACATTAAACTGATATTTACAAAAAGTATATTATAAAATGGATGATATGACAAAGTTTGTATGAATCCTAATTTCCATCAACGGTTTAGACAATGTAACGTCCTTTATTGACAACTGAACATCATTTATCACATCTTTTCTCATGTCAATAAACGAAAAATACAAAGTGTACAGATTGAAAAAAACTTAAGAACTTTAAAGTATATATTTCATATTTTTAAATTGTTAGGCGTATAATACTTTTGTAACTTATTCAAATTTATGTAATTTAATTCACAAGAATAGATGGGCACACAATAAAATTGTAATACAGCAATGTTAACATTTAAATAACAAGAATACGAAATTAAATTATTTGTGTCGCGAGCACAAGTAGATTTCTGCAATTAATTCAATTATTCTTACTTTTTATTAATCTTTTCACAGCAATCGATATTACGTGCAGGTAAAACTGAGTAGATGCATATAAATACTTCAAAAGAGAAAAATCTCCAGATTTTTCTGTTTTCTCATAACAAGCAAAATTTTCATGAAATCACGCAGTTAAGACGCACTACGTAACAACCACAATCTAAAAGTAAAGTTGACAAAGATCCAAGACTACCACACGCATATCCGGCGTACACTATCTCTCAGGAAGAAAAAAGTTTCAAAAAGTGTCTCGACGAGACTTTGGTGAGGACTTGAAGCGCACTTTCCCGCCTTGGTATTTCGCGCCCGCCATTACAGCATCGTCGTCCAAGTTTCCAAGCAGCGTCCCCGGCCCCGCTCACCCCGCTCCACCCCACCCTCCACCTCCTTTCCCCCACCCCTTCCTTTCTTTGGAGTTCACGCCGCCACCCAACCCCCTTCCGGGTCCTCTCCCCTACGGTGCAACTAGTACCTTTGGTTTGTCAGTGTTGCCACCGTCACGGCTTCCGTCGCTCCAGCGGCCAGACCCTCCTCCAGCGCTGGTGGATCCAGGAGGGGGGCAGGGGGGTCTTAACCCCTCCCCCAAATGGTCTAGAGATTTCCTTTGCATCCCGTTCTTTGGCAAAATTGATTTAAATATTTCTGTATTTTGCAATTATGTAACTATTTAAACAATATTATTACGAGTATATGGTACCCTATCTACAATAGATAAATAATATACAATATAATAAAAATATATGTATATTATTTAATAAAAATCTACGATGAGGGGGGCATTTCCCCCCAAAAAATGATTAACTGGATCCATCCCTGTCCTCCAGCGTCTTCATTCCCACATTTTCCTTTCCCTTCTCCGTTTCTTCTTTCTTTAGGCCACCACCTCCTTCACAAATATTTTTCCTTACTCGCTACCACTACCGCAGTAGAGAGGAAGTTATGTAATGCTGCGCGAAAAAACAAGAATTTAGGTAGAAAACCTCTAGCCCTAGAAACAAAAAAGTAGATGAATTCAAAAGCTAAACCTAGAATAAGAATCCTCCAACACCTGGTGAAGCCAGAATCCATGATTTGTGGGCCCTTGATACCGAAAAGTTGATTTACAGCAAAACGTCTGTCTGTGAACAAAGCTAGCAGCTATACCGTTTAGCCGATTTTTTTCTTACTATTCATCCGTAACCTTCTTCTTTCTAACTGCCACAATCTTTCATTCACATTTTTCGTACCTATCTCATCATTCCATCTCTCTTTTTCACACTGAGATTGATTGATTCATTGTTTAGTGATTCCAGGAGCGTCAACTTTTAAGGTCATTAGTCCCCTAAGTGTAGAGCATGTTTCATCGCAGGAACTGACGGGAATATTTCTCCCGCGAGTTGGCGAGATCCGAAACCGACCTACGCCAGCTTGTGGGGAATTTGCGGCTTGCGGGGGTGTTTACCATCAGCATGGCACAGCCCCAGACGGGGCAAGCTCTAAGCTCCAGACAAGTGTGATAGTGTAATGAATGTAGGTGTAAGTAAGGGAAGTGTAACTAAGGGAAGTGTGTAAGTGCAAGACAAAAAATAGGAAGGAAAGATCATCCGTGGCCCGTTTGTGACTGTACTGCTCTGGCATTCGGTGTTGATCTGAATAACTACTCAAAAGTACCGATCAGAACAGCTGTCTCCAGACAGCGGCTGAATTCGACCTAGCTACTTAGCTAGCATCGAAAATCCTACCGCCACCGGGACTCGAACCCTGGGACTTCCCTGATAGAGGCACTGCAGTAACGTAAGTTGATGTCCTCAGCCACCTTTTCCACGCTGAGATTATCCTTCACTTCTAGATCCACCATCACTTCCACATTCTCTTTGAAATCTCTCCTCCTTCACATCTGTCTCCTTAAAGTCTCCCTCATATTTCATATTTCTCTCTTTCTTGACGTCATCTCTTCCTTCACATGCCGCCCTTCCTACCCAATGGATACACTGTTCTCATTAACATCCTTACTCCCATGTACATCCTCATTCACACCAATCTCCTTCTTCGTCTGCACGTCCTCCATCCTTTCCACCACCGCCGGCGTCCATCCCCCCACCGCCACAGAACGGGCATCGTGTGCACCGTCACCGCTTCTCCAACCTCCGTAGACCATCCCCGTCCGGAATCCTTCAACTTTTCCTCCACTCTTCGTCCGCTCTCGTCGCCTTGCGGAACGCACCATCCCTGCCGCCGCGCCGGCGCCCCGCCAGCCGCCACTTCGGTGTCGTTGTGGTCTCCCGCCGCGCGCCAACTCCCGCCGCCATCCGCCTTCTTCCGCGTCGTCGGCGAAGCTGCTGCGGTCCAGGGCCTTACAACTCCCACATAACGTGTTGGAGACCATTACAGTGGCGCGCTCTACAGTATCTCTCTCTTACAGAAAATAAAATACGAACTGCGTTCAACGTTATTTAAAACGTGCGTAGGAACTAATTATTAAAGAAAATTTTGCTTACTACAAATCGGGAATCGACCGTCTTCTGGTGAAAATTTTAACTCCAGGTCAAATTTTAAACTAAATTTCAGGCGCAACTTCATCAAGTTCTTAAAGAAAACTCGCAGACACTTCTTATTTTAACTAGCGTTACTCACGTAATACAGATGTAATACTCACCTTTCGTGATATTTGGCGACAATACCTCACGCATGGTCTTGATTGGATAATCGAATTACATATCTCCCACCTTCTCGATATTTTTTTACAAATTAGCCAATTTTCATTTGCGAAAGTTGGCGAGTCTGTTTTTGGTGACACTAGCGCCGCCTATAGTAGCAGCCTTTAGCTTTGTCCCCAATCTTGACGGAGAGTTGCAAGTTCGGTCGCGCACGCGCCTGCCGACGGCTCTCCCGACGAATGTTTATCATTCCGCACGCGCCCGCCGCGTGAGAGCGCCGCCTGCGCCTCCTCCTCTCCCCTCCCCTCCCCTCCCACCCGCTCCGCGAGTCGCTGGTGTGGCTTCCGCCCTCGGCGCCATCCGCCGCGGCCGCCGCGCCGGCTTCCTCTCGCGCCTGCTGAGATTTCCCAGCTGCCGCGTGCGCCGTGCCTTCGACTTTGCTTCTTCATGTTACGGAGATTAGCTCTTGGAATACATTATGCTTTGCAAGTAAATGCAATATTTGTATTCCAGCATTATAAACGACCTTTTCTGTTGCAAGAAATCGTTCATAATCGGGAGTTTTACGGCACAAATGATGACGTATCAGATTTTATGGCACGAATGATTGCGTCATCACACATTTAGCCAATCGCAGCGAGAGAACAGGGGGGGTAGAGGTAAATGGAACAGCCGACCACCGTTTTCTCGCACGGATGTCAAGTACCCGAGACATCACAGAAAAGTCGTTTGACAAAATTAAGTTTGATTCTCTTAGAAATTTATAATGCTGTCATACAAAATATTACGTATGCAATTCGTTTATAATGTTGCTTTATTGCATAAACTACTATTGACTACCTTGGCTATAAAATAACATTATAAAAATAATGATTTACATGTAATAGTAAACAGATGTAGACACTTCTGTGGCTCAATAACTCGAAGTTTGAAAAATAGTCAGAAAAGAAACTATAATGAAACTCTACAAAACAATGGGTCTCCCCATGCAGAAGTGAATGTTAGATATTAACTACAGACAAAATTAGAAGATTAGAATCGGTTAAATGAAGTTTCTTCGAACCATTGCAGGTTACACACTTCTTGATCTCAAGAAAAGTGAAGAAATTAGAAACGAATTAAATATTTTAATAATGTGGATGACATTATTAAAGAATATACGGAAAAATGGAAAATTATGTATTAAGAATTCCCAAAGAAAGATAGTCAAAGTGACCTTGAACGACAAGCTAAAAGGGAGAAGAAATGTGGGAAGACCATTAAGAAAATGGAATGAGCCGGAACAGACTTAACAAGACTAATCCTGGCAGTTGATGATATTAGGAAGACTCTTGAGGACGGGTAGATTCAAATTGCAATCGTTTCGGCTTTTATTTCACCTTGATCAAGGTGACTGCATTAATAATTACCTACATAACTAGCAAGAAAGATCACTTCTATTATACATTTAAAATCACAATAAAAACAAAAATTATTTTCATATATGGTTTTAGATTTATAAGTTTGTACACTTATCCTAATATCTTACTAAGTGCAACCATTCGCTTAAATAGTAAATAATGAGCGTGCAACTAATATGAAACATCACACTCCGCACGGTCCCTCCACGTTAGCCTTCTGTAACGGTTCGGGCATCTCTAATAGAATCATATAAATGAATGTCGTACTCCTCTCATTACTACTACAAATATTATCCGAGGTGTATGTCAAGTTAACCTCATTTAACGTCTTCCTCAATACAATATGTACGGATATTTTGGATATTTCTGGACCTTCTGTAATGTTTTATGCTGTATCAATGTTTACATCCAAGACCCTCCAAAAACACGAAAAAATACTTTCACTCTACATTTCTGACCATCCCTTTTATTAATTTGCCATCTTGACTAATTTATCATCAGGTACTTAACACATGCAATAGAATATTAGCCAAAATGATTCATATACCAAATAATGTCAACAAGTACGAACTACTTTACATGAATTGTCCTTATTAGATAGTAATGCAAATGAATTTTCCCGACATTAAGATATTTCTTAAGTCATGAAGTTTCCGTCAGGAACAATGTTTGTACCACATGTCTTGTGAATGAAATACTACTACAAACAGTAATAGATAATCGTGTTATTTCTCACGTCAAACGTGTGTGCAAATATTTGTATCTAAATTAAAGCCGTTTATAAAAACAAATAAAAATTGTGGTTTCAATAATATTTTGTCAAATTCTGAAATTCTATTTGATCTTTTTTAAAA
This sequence comes from Acheta domesticus, assembly GCA_031308135.1. NCBI lineage: Eukaryota > Metazoa > Arthropoda > Insecta > Orthoptera > Gryllidae > Acheta > Acheta domesticus. The sequence goes on from JAHLJT010004567.1 coordinate 192,556,271, forward strand.
ATCAACCACTAAATTTGCAAGTTCTATTCAATGAATCTTTTAAAATTTGTATTTAACAAAAGGGACGCTTGAATTTGAGTAACGACTGGCAACCTGCTAGTTGCGTGCCATTGACTCCTGTATTACACACTCATTCGGCCTTTTCCCTGCTTTAATTAGTGATTTACCACAAAAATTCATAAACCTTTGTAAGTATTTATGAAACAAAACGAGTCCTGCATTGGGTGCCAACAGAAAGACAGAAAAGAGGAAGACCCAGACTTGCATGGCAGGAGGGTGTGCGAGAGACTATGACGGCAAGAGAAATGCAAGATGATCTATGGTCAAACAGAGAGGCATGGAGACAGAGCGGAGAAACGGCGACAGCTGTAGAGCAACTCCGTATTATATATATATAAATATATATATATAAAAGTATTTATTCTTTATCATTATATTCGACTAATATATAATGATGTTCTCACAGTTTCTTATCTTTTACATTTCCTCCTTGTTTATTATCGTTACCTCTACAATCTACCTCTATTTCTCCATCCTCACAAATGTCTATATAAACTTCACCGCCGCCAGGAACAAGTCACCACTACACCATCACCACTACCACCACCATCACTAAACATCATCAGTTCACTACTATGATAACCTCACAATCAGTATATCTAAGTTTTATAGTACTCTACACATGTCACCTTTTGTACAATACTATAACTATAAAAATTACAATCAAAATCTTAGTCAAAATCAATATTAACTCTTGAAATATACCATCGCTTTCACCCACTACAAGCACCACGAGCAAAAGGCCATCATCAACTACACAAGAAGCGTCATTAGTATTACAACAAAACAATGTCTGGCTTATGCAACAGCATCTCATTAATTTTAGAATATGGGAGATTATTGGGTAAATTAATCTGATCTCTCATTATTATTATCACGCACACTACTAGTTTTTCAAAATAATCCTCTCCCCCAAGACTATTATTTTCTATCTGGAAGAAAACCTACGCTAGCTTTCAAAACAATGGATTTCTGCACAAGAAAGCACTATAAACGGATTTAAGCACGCAAATATCACGTATACCCATTCTCATCATCACCGAATATTTTGACAATATTCGTCTAGGCAACTGACCAATTGTTTCCAAGAGCGGGTTCTGAGGCGGGCAATGGAGACCACGGCAATCCTATTGAGGATTAAACAGAATATCGAAACAATTAAATAATGTGTCAGTGAATCTATTTTTAAATATTAATAATTAAGAATTTGTAATATTATGTCAATTCAAATATAACTCTTTCTTCTGAAAATTCCTACTGGTAGAAAGATTTATAAAATCATCACTGGAATGCTTTATCTTCCAGTTGTTTATAAATTAAAACATACAAACTGAAAGAAATGTAATTATTTAAGTAGATATTGTACATATTTTAAGTAGTACACATTCTTTAAGTGGGTATTGTAAAACTTGGGGCAATAACCTGCTATGCCACATTTCTGATGAAATGGAGGTATTAGTGTATTTCGACGCTCGATACATATGTATAGATGTTGGTTTTTTTTTATAAATATTCACCACGAGATCGCAGTGTAATTCATAAATGAATGTTCATTATCCCCATGTGCAGAATGCAACGTCTACACCTTTACTTACCTTTTTCTCAAAACTTGCGTATAGTGGCGTAGCATGTTATTGCCCCGCGGTCTTCAATTCAAGTTTGCAGAATGAAATTTCCTTTAATTTTTTTACGTGAGCCTCCATTAAATATTTTTTGAAGCCGCCCTTGACTTCTGTCCGTGAACTCCCACGGGGGAGGAGCCCAATCTCTTCCCACCACTTCGCCGCGTGCGCCAGCGCCCGTGGCCGCGGTGCCGTTTCCATCGTGGGCGCTCGCCCCACTCGACTGCGAGGGCGCTCTGGACTTGGCAATCGAGTTAGAGGCTTGCGCTCGCCCTCGCTCTCGCCCGCGAGCGAGCGCGGGGCGTGCATAAATCATCATAACCGAGTTAGCCAACTTGTAACGCTTTTCCATGACCGCACTTGTTGCGAAAATGGCGCGGGATTCTTTATACTTACTCCTTTTCCTTCGCGAAGAACTACAAACCCGGGGCGAAAGGAAATTCTTTTGCGCGTCGGGACCGACCTAGCTCCTTCGTAACGAAATTAGAGGCCCCTTTTCGGCGGAGATGGAGGACAGAACGCGACGTGGCTGTGGGTAAATGTGCTGTAAAGAAGGAACGAGGAATTTTCGAAAATTGGAAGGAGCATTAAGTTGCGTATTTTCAAATCAAAGCCAAAATATTATTCAATTTTAGCTACATATATGAAATATAGTATTTTGCATAAAATTTTTTTTTAGATGGTGATGATTCAATTTTAATTAATTCAATTGTATTATATTAAATTCTATGCCAATTGGCATCAACTACAATAAATATATTCTCTAAAATATATAATTTATCGTTCTTTCTTTCATTTACAAATGAAGTTTGAAACAGATACTCTACAATATCTTCTTATATTCCATACTTTATATTTATGTGTTTTCCCGAGGAAATCTGTAAAAAATTACTAAATTCCTAGACATTTGCGACATTTTAACAGCATTTATTGTATAGAAATTTGGAATTTATTTCAATACAAAATGATGCTTTTTTTATAATAAGGGCACTCTTTTCGGAATACCCTGTGTAGTAAAACCGGAGGGAACATAATGAATGGAATTAATGAATAACACCGGGTTGAATGACGTCGTGATTTGAAATTCTGTTAAGGGCAGCCTTCCTTTTTTCACATCTATCGGAATACATCAAATTTACATTACGTACGCGGAGAAATATGGAAAAATGATAAGGTATTAGCACGCATTATTAGACATGAAAGGCGGATTCGGGTATTGCCGAGCGTCAATTTACGATTCCATTTACGTGATGAGCTGTCTTTTTTTTTGTGGGTAGCCACTCGCGATTGGATATCGTCTTTCAGAGCAGCAGCTTTGGGAGGGCGATGAGGTCGCAGAGGGCGGGGAGTGGGGGAAGGAGGACGCGATGCACCACGGCTTTGGCAGACGCTTTCAGCTAATGATGGGCGAACGAATGAGTTACGGCGATTGAGTGCTATGGTGATTGAGCAAGTCGTGGAAGCGAGACAACGTGATAAATGATGCTAGTTGTTGTTGTTGTTGTTATTATTATTATTATTATTATTATTATTATTATTATTAAAGCTTTAACATCCCTTTCCAGGGGAAAAGCCTCCCACTCTCTGGTGGGGTAGCTAACAAATAAGAACTTACCAGGTGAGCTAAAACCTGGCGAAGTTGAGTAGTTTTTCCTATAAATCATTTACAATTCTGTTATATATATATATATATATATATATATATATATATATATATATATATATATATTGAGACGAAAATGGACGAAATCCATTCGTCCCATAATAAATCTACAACCAGCCCGAACACCATAAGGCGCAGGCAGCTTTGAAAGCCGCGCGCCGTCGACGTCAGCGGATGACGAAGGCGTCGAATAATTTCGAAGCCTACAACCGGAACCGATGGTCGCCAATGAGGAGAGAGCCGAAAATCCCACGATAGCCATTGGTCGGCGTAGGTCACGCGAGAAGAGTAGGACAGAGGCAGCCTGGTAACCGATGTAGAATTTTTTTTTCTTCTAGAAAGAGTTTCCGACGAGGCAAGACGGGTCTTCTAGAAAAAGTTGTCGACGAGGTGAGACGTGTAGGACGTTTCTTCTGGGAAAAGTTGTCGACGAGGCGAGACGTGTAGAATGTTTCTTCTAGAACAAGTTTTCGACGACGTGAAACGTTGCTTTTAGAAAAAAGTTAACGCCGAGATGCAATATCCGCGAGGAGCAGTTTTGTTCTAAAACAGAATTCATGACCAAGTATAACGTGAGTCGGTGCGTAATTCACAACTTCCAACGCCACCAGAACTTTCAAAGTGCACGGGAGCAAAGTGAAACGAGCCCGATGTTCAAATCAAGAATTATTTAATGAACTGTTGTCCGGAATGAGTTTATGAGGAAGAAAATTAAAGACGTCTGAACTTTCTGAACTGACGTGTAATTCGCATTGAAGGAGAACGAAGAAAGAAGAAGGGAGAAGATAGAAGAAGAAGGTACAGCCGAGAAGTTGGTACGTGACGTGGAATACAGCGAGTACGAGAGGCGCCGCGGTACAATTCACCGTTGCATCCCGAGGTCGTCATCGGGCCCGCCGCTACCCCACAGGCTCGCCGAGGCTTCCATTTGTTCGAGCGGCCGTGAAGACAGCGAGGTCATCGCTACGCCCTTCCCGTCTACTAGTGGGCGACCGGGAGGTCTCCGGAACGCGCGCGAGAGGGGGAGGTGTAACGGTATTTCACCACCATGCAGCAAACGAGAGTGAGTACCTGTAAACTTTGACACAGTGCTGTAAAAATACGAGGTATTAGCAGAAATAGGAGAGGCTCATGAGGACAATTCTAGATTTGGATTTGGTCTTTCTTTCATGTTCCAAGTGGCGTGCTAAACAGAATTTAAAATAGAATGCGATGCTTACATGCATCTAAACCAGAACAATAAGTAACTTTGTTAAAATCAGTCTTTTTCTTTATCGAAAGAGTCAGTGTTCATGTGCTTTTATGTGAAAGGCAATAAGTAATGCCACACTAATTTAAGTAGTAATGAAAATCTTAAGAGAATGTTTAGGTAAATCCGGCTGGAAATAGGATTATTGAAATTTCTCTTAGGTGTAATGTGTACAGGCAGTGTAGGGCAAAGCGGTGGTTTGCCCGCTGCATGTTGTAATGTTATGTAATCCATTTTGGTTAATGAATGAGATATAAAGCATTTGTGGATTGTGATTTTCCCTGATCACTAAACCATGTAGGATTTCCTAGGGAGGGAGTATCCTATAAAAGAAAATATTTTGATAAACAACCGGCAGGGCCTGGCGACGAGGCGGTGACTGGAGCGCCGTGACGTCCTGGTGACACCCACGCCAGAAGCATTTGATTCTCGTGGGGTATATCCGCCCTAGCCCATCAAAGGTTGGTTAGTGCCGGCATGTCGAGAGAGGGCATGTTCCGTTGCAATATATATATATATATATATATATATATATATATATATATATATATATATATATAGTCCATAAGTTATTAACAATACCTTTGGCTTTCCTGTAGCACTATTTTTACAGTTAAACAATACATACAATTGGTTTTCTTAGACATACACTGTTTTTGTTAGACACTCTTTCACAACTCACTTATCTTAAAATGTATTATTTACACTTCTATTTACATGCATATTTACAAGTTTGTTCTTTCTTGATGCTAGTGCAATTTATTAATTTTGCTAACACTGTTGTCATGGCACCTAGTTATTTGAAAAAGTATATGATGGATAATTACTGTTATAATCGTTGCACGTATTAACATTTTTGGAAACGTTGGACGTGTTCTGTGATTTCCATGGTAGTTAAAGATGCGGAAGGAAATTCGAAGTCTTGTCTCCGCTGAGATCAATGATGGCATGGTACACGGAAAAGCCGTATTTATTTAAATCCCAAATTGGTAGATTATTAGAAATTGGTAAAAATGTGTAATTGGGATGATTAGAGCGACAATAATTACAGGAAGAAGGGTAATGAATACGGGGAGAAATATTGTTAGTTTGATACCAAACACTACGGGATGATTAAAACAGGCTGCCCAGAAGAGAACTGAGAGTCAATGAATATTGCTTACTGTTTGAAAAATTTGTGTTATTTCATTTATTTAAGAGGATCCCCGAACTACCATTTGGCTAAAGAAATCCATTTGAACTATCAAGTTTAATTGATAACCTGAAAATTCAATAAAAGGTCGGATAGTGCAAAGTTTGACGAAAGTTCGAAGAGAATTTCATAGGTAATTCGGATGTCGCGGGATAGTGCTATCTGATCTTTTTGGTTAAATCTAAATTATTGCCTTTCAGGGATGAGAAGTGATTGACCTTTATATTCAAGCGAATTCAAGACAGCAAAGTGGAGAGTGCAGTGCTGTGCAGTGACGTTTTTCAGGATAAGGAAAGTTCAACAAACGTGCGGATACGAGACAATAATTTACACATATCATTATTACAGAAATTATTGGGAAGCGAAGCGTTATGTGTTGAAGTGTAGTGAGATGAAGTGATGGGTACACAGCAGAAAAAGGCGATTACGTCACATTTAACCTATTTTTTGTATTTAGTTGTACTTTTGTTTGTTTTTTTTATATTTACATTTGCTTTTTATATTTTAACGTATTTGTTTTTTATTTGTTATATTTGTACTTATTATTTGTGAAACTACCACCACGTGTCCGCTCATTTGCAAGAATAAATTATTATTATTATAAATGACAATGATAATTCAGTTTTACATTGTGGTGTATATGGCTTGTTCGGGATAAAACTTGAAATGTTGTATTAAGATGATTATATAAAAAGCAAAGTATGTTTAGAATGAATTTTGTAACCTCATATGTTGTATATCTTTTACTATTTTGTTCCTAAAGTATAGTAGATATAGTTATAATGTTAATTACAGAGGAACAACATTACAATAATCTCTCGTTAGCACACTCCCTTCACATGAATTACACACAGCAATATGAACAAATCTGAGTCCCGGAAAATCTTAATATGGATGTATACTGTATAATCGGATAACAAGGCTAGCAATTATGTTGGACCTACGGAATTTAAAATTAGAATATTGTGTAACATATATAGAAAAAGGAAGTCAACCACGCCTAAATTACACAGTTTAAACTCAATCTAAACGTTCTGTTTCTGCAGCAACATTTACAATCCTCAAGTCCGACTCGAAACAGTCTGTCAAAGGCAGGTCGGTAAAACCGCTAAACTTTGAATCGGCTCCGCTCAGGTGGCAGCCCTGCGCGTGGCCGGCGCTCGGGCGCGAGTGGCGACGCCGAGGCGAGGAGCCAGGGCCGGCAACAGACAAGGAGCACGGAAAGTTTTAATTAAAACTTGGGAAAGTAGATTACTCGAAAATCTCGGTTAACTCCATTATTTGTACGAGCATTTCATTTAAAATAATTGGTGAGGCATTTCCATAAGTTTTCGGTTACTGCGAGTTCCACCCAGCCGGTCCTCGCGAAACTGCCGTTATTGTCGCCCGCGCGTACACAAAGAAGCGAAAGAACATCTGCAAAGTACAAGATGTACTTCGAATTTAAAACGACTGCTAAGTAACCTTATCTTCGGTACTCTTAAAGTCGCCTCATCCCATTGGATAGAGAACCGAAATCGCTATGGGAAGTGTTATTTGCTGATGAGGCAGATATGCTGATCCCCTCTTGTGGTTATCGCAGTGAAACTCCATCTTTTAGAGACCGAGTAAGGATTCTTAATACGCTTTCTTCGCCCGTTATCAAAAGAATAGGCGGAAATAAGCTTTTATTTCCGGGTCCAATTATATTTCAGGGTAAATAATTGTATAGATTCTAAGCGTAAATTTCAAAGAATAATATCGTTTATTAATACGTGCATTTTAGGGCATCATTATCGTACAATACAATGATTTATATTGTTTTCAATGACAACAAAATATATGGCTGAAATTAAAAGTAATAGCTATAATATCAAAACAATTATTTCTCTCAGGAACTTTTTCTATCACTAAAACTAAAACTTCATCAACATGGAAGACCTAATATCATTCATGTATCTTGTGTGTATACTATAGTTTATCAATCACTAAATTAACTGGAAGGGCCCAGCGAGCGGCCTGTGACGTAGGGTCCTAGGTTCTAGTCCCGGTAGCAGGATTTTCGACACTAGCTATGCACTCTATCGCTGTATGGAGGAGAAATCTAGCGACCGGCTGCTATGATAGGTATTTTTCCGTGTTTTCTCAGATCAATACCAGGCGAATGCCCCAGCAGTATCCTAAAACGGGCCGTGGATCTTGCGCTGTTTTTTCTTCCTCTTCCGTGTCCTATCCTCACCCCTTACGTTGCACTACACTACCACACATGCTGAGAGACCGGTCGGTGGCCTACAGCATGCCCCGATTGGAGCGGGCGGTGGCCCGATTGGGGGAGATACCTGATTGGGAAACACGCGTAGCCGACGGCAGGTATGCCACCGATCTCACGATCCAGAGGTGAATGATTACCATCACGTCCCGTGAAAAACATGCACTTGGATAATGATCTTGGCCGTTGACGCGCCACGGGATTGCTAATGAAGCAACCAACCTCGCGAGCATCGCCGATCGTCAGGCGAAGCGCTAAATCCGCTTCCGAATCGAAATACGTTCCACATGCTTCTTCCGCTTCGATCAGATGTCAAAATTGTGTTCATTGGCTCCAATGATTGGATTTCTGATTCCGGGCGAGTCAATAGCTAAGGTCGTTAGTCCTGTAATAGTATTACATATTTTAACGGGGGGTGGCGATGATCTTTCCTCACTGGACTGCGAGATCCGGCTTCCACCTACCCGTCGGCTAGCAGGGTTTTCCTAACCAGGTATTTCCCATAAGCAGAGTACCACCCCATCCGGGACAAGCTCTAAGCTCCCAACTGGTCTCCCGGTATGTGTGGTAATGTAGTACATGTAAGTGTGTGCATAAATAAGGGTGATGATACAAGGAAGAAGTAGAAAATATCGCACGCGGTTCGTGGTCCGTTTATTAGGGTAGTGCTCCGGTATGCGCTTGTTACCGATCAGAGAAACCATGGAAAACCACCAATCAGAGCGTCCGACCACTAGAATTCCCTCCAGAGAGCGGCGGAATTCGCCCTAGCTGACAAGCTTATGTCGAAAATCCTGTTACCGTCAGGTCTCGAATCCTAGGACTTCCCTGTCACTGCAGTGACTTCAATTGATGCTCTGAGCCATCTAATCCGGTCGGCTCGATCGCATTCTTGACGTTTCTAGAGTAGTTCTGATTTACTTTGGAGTAAATAACGCGGGATTGCGACAGTTTCCTCCTCAATAGAGAGCCGAAGCTCTTCCTCCGAACGAGGGTTTCCTGCGTACACAGAATCTTTAATTATTCTAAAAGGGACTAATGGTGCAACAAAATTGCACACACTTTCTCATACTAGTTAATTTTCTTACCTCTAGGTTTTGCTTGCTTTCCGGATTTCCCTAGCTGGTATCTATCGATGGCTTAAATTATTTTCACATTATCTCGAATCTTCGCTGTCCTAATAGATGAATTAAAATAAGACTTCAAGAATATTACAAAGGAGTAAAACTTGGTCTCATTTGCACACATTCATGGAAAAATATGAAGCCATATTTTGGGAAATGTCGTTTAAGCCTTTCTGGAAATGCACAGATTTCAGCTCGTTTTTACCGACAGCTTTTGAGTTTTCGAGAAATTTCATTAGAAGTAATTTAAAGAATTTGCATTCACAAATCTATTGCCATTTGCTCAAACGCACAAATCCATTGAATTCACAAACGCCCATTTGAACGACGTGATAGGTACTAAAATACATTTGTGTATGTTCCGATAAAAGAATAGTTAATGTTATGTTCTTAGAAAAGTTTGTTCAAAATATTTCAAGAAAAAAATTGGAAGTTTTATTGTTCATAAAATATTGTTTTTAAAATTGGCCTTATTTAACATAAAATAGAGCGATAACGACCAATATTTTCAAAAAGTTTACTTAACATTAATTAAACAGTTAATTATATAAAACAAATTTCACTTGAAGAAAAATCTCCCGGCAAACGAAGGAAGACGTTGAAACAATTTTGAACTTTTGCAGTTTTTGAGAATTTAAGAAAAATGACACATGCGCCATTTTTATTTGTGTTTTTTGTTCTGCGAAAAAAATATTTAAATAATTGGAGCCATTACTGAAAAAAATATTGTTGACGGTTCATGTTTATGAATAACCCAAAAACCTTAATTCTATCTTCACAACACGTTAGGAGAGTAATGTACAACACATGGAAACTAGTTTTGTCAACTTTTTCGGTATCAGGGCCTCGCAAGAGTTGTTCTATTAAAAGAAACCTCCCTTTTTGCCGCAATAGTACAATTATTTCTCTGTGCCACGGAAGTAGTATGTAAGAAAGTAACTAGTGGTGCTACAGAATGGCACAGACTTTCCCGTATTAGTTTTCTATTTCCTTGGGTCTTCGCTAGCTATTCGGAATTGCCACAAATTCTTTCTTGCCAGCTATCATCTATCACCGCCAAAAGTACATTTTTTTGTCATTTTCTTAACTTTTCGGTTTCCTATTGGTAGAACGGAAAAATTAATTTTAGAATATTAAACAACAATTAACCCTAGTCATAAATGCAATTTTCTTTTAAAAAAGATGTATCGTTCAAGAGAAAATGGCGTTTTAGCGCTACTAAAAATGCGAAATTTGAGGTTCATGTTTACAGGAAATGTTTGAGTTTTCAAAAGACTTTATTTGAAGTTATTTGAAGCACTTACACCCAAAAATATAATAATCTTTACAAATTGCGGATAATGTGCATATTAAAGATGTGAGAGATCTTTCAAAAAATTTACATTTATATAAGTTTTGAAAAAACAAAAAAATAATTCAAAATAAACTTTACACTATACTAAAGAGTGTAATCAGCACTGTCCGTTACAAAAGTTTGAAGAAAACATTTGCAGCCATATATGAGAAAATGGCGTTTGAGCGTTTCTGAAAATGAGAAATTTTGAGCTACCTTTCACAGCAGACGGTTGTTTTTTCGAGAAACTTTACTTGACATTATTTAAAGCACATGTACTCCTAAATATAATAATGTGAAAAAATCGTCGCTAATGTAAATATTATAGACGTGAGAAACATGTGAAAAAATTGACATTTTTGTAATTTTTGAAAAAACCAACCTATAGAGCAATATGGCTTTTATGTCATCTGATAGAGTACATTTACCACTATCCCTACCAAAAGTCGAAAGAAAAAATATTGGAGCCGTTTTTGAGAGAGTCTTGCTTTTGTAATTCTTTAAAATTGCACATATTGCACGCAATATTCCGCGAAAAGTACTAAAATTTAAAGAAAAATGTAGATGACCTTAAAGAAAGAACTCACTATGAAGAAAACAATTTATTTGAAGGAAAAACCTCTATTTTCAATTTTGTAGTTCCAGAAAGACGTCGTAAAAATTTTAAACCTTTGCAATTTTCGAAAATTCAGAGTTATCCGTGAAAATCGGATCTATGCCATATAAATAAGTGTATTTTACTCTATTCATAGAAGAAATTTAAAGAAAAAATTTGGAGCCGTTTTCGAGAAAATTTTGAAAATCCCCGGGGGACTTCATATGAAGTACCCCCAAATTTTGAAGAATCTTTTTCAAAATCTCAAAACTTTGACTAGAACCATATCGACCGGGGAATATCCATTTTGGAAGAAATCGTACGCATGGTTTAGGCGCTAGCAGTGTTCACACGCGGACAGACAGAAAGACGGACGTTTTCCTTTCAATTGGTTTTTCGGTATCAAGGACCTAGAAAAGAGGGTTTCTGGCTACACCACGTGTTATAGGATTTTTTTCCCGTAATTTAGCAACTGGTTTTTATCCACTTTTTCGTTTTTACGGCCCGGCAATTAATTTTTTTTCGCCGAAAATTGGCCCACTTTATACACTTTGAGAGTAAATTCAAGGGAACTAATACATGAGTTACAAAGGACAAGCAATTTGGTGGAAGTAAAACCTTGAACCAAGCAATTATAGAGAAAGGAAATTTGGTGAAATTTAATAGACGAAACGAAGAGTGGACGAAACGTAGCAGACAGCAAGCGCAAAACTCATCTTACATCAAAACGTGACCACGCACAGATATGCATCATAATACCACACATATTGGTATACCACGCGAAAGTTCAGAGCCTTGCTGGGGCCGTACTTCACTGGCGGTGATACTTGGGGGAGGAAATGTAAGTCAGCGTCAGATATCACATCCCACTAGGGAAATATTACCATTTCCCAAGATAAAACATGCAGTACACTTATGGATCTAATGATAACAGCCGTTGATGCTAACATGCAAAAGAAGCAATCAAAGGATGTTGGAAATAACTTATAAGACGCTTGGAAAAGTGCCAATGCTTTTGGAGCTCAGATGAACGACAGTGATGCGTAAGCAACCAAAACGTCTTCCAAGTGCCGCGGCAAAGGAAACCTGGTGCTGCTCCGTCGCCGTAGGCCTCAAGAACTTCGCGTCTGAGTTGCCTTTGACTCTCATATTACTTGTAGAACTTCACAAGAACCCCAATTATTCGAAACGCGAGATGAGAGTATCTTGAAAGCTGAATGTACTGCACTCCCAATGAGGTAAGAAAAGCCATTGTGAAAAGCACTGGCAGCATTTAAAGTTTCAGGAATAGTTAATTATACTTTTTAAGATACGTGAATATTCCTGTCGTTTTTATTTCCAGAAATAATCATATGTGATTACTAGAAAATTTTAAGTTAACTTTTATCTTGCTCTTTCATGTATTTGTATCATCTCATTTATCTCTCAATGTTTTATCATTTTGTATTTACATGTCGTATAATAGTATGCATTTTGAAACATTACTTACTGCAGTACATACGTTGAAATATACCAATTGAAAAGTGCAATTATTAATTCTTATTTCACAGGGAATTTTAAATTAAATCTGTCCTCAAATCATAGTTTACGAAAAACTTTGAGAATGCTCTTACGCTTTTCTTGGTAACATTTTAGAGAGTTTTTATGTGTTGTGTAAAAGAACTAATGTCAAATGTTATTAAATGGTATTTGAAATAGACCTCACACTAGAGGTGCTAAAAGAGGGCGAACTTTCTCGCCAGTATTTTCCCTCTAAATTACACGAAAAGTACTCAAATGTTCGAAAAATTGTACATGACCTTTATTCAAAATTTATCATTAAGGAACTGATTACACTATTGGGAAAAAGTCTATCTTCATGATTGTAGTTTGGTGGAAAACGCCGAATAAAATGGAATTTTTGCATTTTTCGTAAAATGAGAGTTTTTTACGAACATGAGACCTGCACCATTCTCTTAAACGTTCTTCACTCTATCCAACAACACAATTTAATTGAAAACGGTGGAGCTTTTTTTTGTAGAATGCCCCAAGAGCTTAATATAAAATACTCCCAAAATTAAAATATCTTATTCAAGTTCAAGGGGCCGCGACATCAGCCAGATCGATTGGGTAATATCAATTTTGGAGAAAATAGGCAGAACGGTTTATGCTAGCGTTGTGCACGGACAGACGTACAGCCAGACGTTTTGCAGTCATTCGATTTTTTGATTTCAAGGTCCCACAAAATATAGATTCTGACTAAACCACGTGATAATGATATTGTTTCCTAAATTTAGTAACTGAATTTATTCAGTTTTTTGTTACCTGGGCCCTATAATAAGAGTTATTCTGCCGATAATTTGCCGTTTTCCTCCGCAGCATTACAAAACTTTCTCTCTACTTCAAAGCAAGAAAGTAAAAAACGCGTGCAAAATCGATAAATTACACTGGTCGACAAGGTTTTCTTCACAAGAAATCTGATTAGAGATTACAGTGCGTTTTTTCACACTGAATTCAGATATGTATTCAGAATTTGTCGATAAGGCACTTTTTTGTGACATACTTTTTAAAATCTGACTTTAACGTTCCTTTTGGTCTGTCATAGGAAATTTTACCCTACATATTGCGATTTTATTCAAGCTATATGTAAGAAAACTATATGTAATATCATGCTGAAACACCAATAGGCAGTACTGTGCTGGTACATTCATGTTTTGACATGTTGAGGCAAGTTAATCTGGTATTGTGATGTATCATTATTGAGGTGTCTATGAACTTGTTAGCACGAATATTACTAGTAATATATTTCCTTCCTTTATGGTTGGAAGTGTACTGTGTTAGCTGTGTTTTAATGTTTTGTATTTTCATCATACCAAGAACATGGGTAAATCATTCAGAATTTCTTCTGTATTTGTGATAAGCGGACCGGAAAGACTCTGAGGCGAAATTTAACGCCACTTACGAAAAAGTGTTATCAACATTACTTTCGCTGTGAAGTTGGTGCTTTTGAAAAGAGCTCGGCCCCAAATATATGTTTTATGTGTTACAACTGTTGTCTTAATAGAAAAATGGCACACATCATATGCCATTTGTAATTCCTATGATTTAGAGGATACCAAATCATCATCTATTAAAATGAGTGATTATTTCTGTTTGACAAATATTAAAGGAATCTCGTATCTCTAATCGGAAAAATGTGCCACATGACCATTTAGTAAATACTGAAAAATATATTTACCTCCATTGCATACTATTAAATTAGGGAGAATGATAAATATCGTAAATGCTATGGTTAAATTTTATGAAAGCTTCTTGTACTTGACATCGAAAATTTCCGAAGTAAGTGATGCTAAATTGAAAGAAGACATTTTTTGGACCATAAATGCGGTCATTACTGGTTGATGAACATTCTGAAGAATTGTTAAATCCACTGACCAAAAGAGCCTGTACTGACAGTTTTTCAAAAATGTATTTTGCAATTTTCTTGGAAACCATAAAGCAGAAAAGTATAGGACATAGTGGTTGATCTTCGGCATACTTATAAAGCTATAGGATGTAACAGGTCTATGTAAATTGACTTCTTAGGCAATACTTTAGACTATCGTACAGGAAAATCTTGGGGCTGCCAGTGACGAACGCGGTGTGCGTTTTCTTCAGTAAATTTCTACAATGGAAAATAGGTAAACTAAATAGCGGCGTAAGTTCCACAAGGACTGACAGGACCGTGTTTTGGGACCCGGAGAGTCTGGGGTCCTCGAATAAAAGGAAATTCAGTTTATAATCACAAAATTAAATTAATTAAATGACTTTAATTTGAGAGCCCCCTTATTGTGTCAGTCCAAGAGCCTCCTCTGTTAAACTTACGCCACTGGTAGTAAGACAAGAATAACTTATGTTGGCTGACTCCTTTTGGACCAAGAAAAGAGACGTTTCAGATACAGAATATACCCGAAAACCATTACCACATTCTAGGTACAGAATGAGTAGTCAGAATGTAAGACAGGACGAGTAGTACATCATTTATAGTTGGATAGCTAGTTATTGATTTTATTAAAAATTATAAAAGTTTCAAAGGTTTATCACACTAAACACCTGCCTGATAGGGAGAAACTAAAATGATATTTGAATTCAGTATGAATAATACTTCTAGAATCTTTTATTTTATTTTTTTAAAGAAGAATGTTTAATTTTGTAGACTAGTGTTATATAATAGTTATAAATACTGACGAAAATTAAATTTACTAAATAGTGGTGCTTTGACGAAACTCTGGAAATATAATATGTGTATATAACGAAAGCGAAAAATTACTGCGAAACGTGTATTAAATTATTAATTAGAAATTTGATTGTCATATAAAAGTGATGTTTTTTGCCGACGATTAAATTACTCGCACTTTTTAATAATCTATAATAATTAACAATAAACCTAAAAATATAGTTTGCATTAATTAGATTCGTAATTACAATATTAAAATTCAATTAAAAAGAACGCATTTTATTCCTCTTTTTATCGCTTTCGGTCTCCTGCGGTTTGCATTTATTGGATGATGAATTTAAATATTTTCGTTTTTATTCTCCGTTGGAAATTTTCTTTACGAGCTAAACTAGACCTTTCGCAGAATTGTAGAGAGGTAAATGTAGATGGGTAATAAAAGAAAATAAACCTAGCATCTTAATTGTCGTAAAGAAATATGGTGAAAATCGAAGTTTAAATTGTTATTTTTCCGTTAAAAGAGTTCCTTTTAATCGATGAACCACAAAACCTTACATCAGTTCCAACACGTGTGAAAATTGTAGTAAATCGGTAAAAGCAGCGCGGTCCGAAACAGTTCAATAGACATACAAGCATTGTGTAAAAGAAGGCACGTGTTGCAAAAATTTATAGGTGCTCTAAAGCATATCACGCAATTTCAAAGGTAGATAAAACAGACTTTGAAGTTATGCTTTGCTCACGAAAACCACAATCCAATCTTCAAATCCACGCGAACGAATTCCCCCGACTTGCAGCCGCAAATCGTATTCCGCCGAATCGCATCTACACGGATATCGAATCGCATTCGATATTCCCTGTGCGGCGATCGCGAAATTCGATAGATCCGCCGCAAACACCTGCGAATCAACAACGCGGGAAAACGGGCGAACCGGCCAATCGCAGGCGAATCCTTATTAACGGTCGTAGCGGCGGCGATGGACCGTTATTGACCGTAACCTTATTTCTGGCGTAGGACTTCCAAGTAAATCATATTAATTTGGAACCCTGGGAGCCCATGGGAGTGGAGCGGGCGTGGGGAAGGGGGAGGGCTGATAGGTTTAGGTGGATAGCGAGGGCGGCCGCGAAGCGAACATGCCCGGATGGCACAGGTTACCAGATTTGGGAATCTGTCACATGCCAATGTCCAGAGAGAAAAGCTGCTGCGTTTTTTTAGTTGTCCGCTACCAGCTTTATAAACGGTTTTTCGATGATGAATGTGTTGCACATTGTTAACCAAAAGGGTATAAAAGTAAATTTGTTAACAAAACAGAAAATAATGCTATTTTTAGATGCAATCTGCAACTGGAAAACACAGATATAAAGAGTTTTCCCGGCGACAATAATTATGTTACTTCTGTAGTGAGCCATGTAACATAAAAGGATGGATGTAGTGTAACATAAAAGAACGGATGGCATGGATTAGTTATCATTAGTAAATTGCACTATTATTTAGTAAAGTATTTAACAATTGCAAACTGTGGTTGAATTTAGATACAAAATAATTAAATCTACAATAATATAAATATGAAAGGATCCTGTACGGAAAAGTTCTCATTTTAGACAAATACAAGCAAGTAAAATTTGTATGTCGTTTGTTTAGTAGTTAGCGGGAAAACAATGAAACATTATATTATTTATGACACATTTTTTAAATTTATTTTTACTCTGTTAATTTCAGTTTGTATTTTGAAGTCAGAGTTGCTTTTTGTTACGTTAAACATCCAGCAACGTTTGAAGATGCACTAAGGGAGGTAGGCAACCCGCAGCATGTATGTGTATGGAGCATTCAGGGTTGCAGTCTTAATTTCTTCAGGCGCAGAGTGAAGCTCAACAACTGGGATGATGGGGAAATAGAAGTTCAGGAACTGCTATGAATCCAGAAAGTATGTCGGATCAGTGGGGGATGAAGGAGGGTATATCCATTCGAATCCTCTCCTATAAATATTTTTGAGAAGTTTCAAAAACTTATTATCTTGAAATAAAAAAAAATTATAATAGGAGTACTCCTTGGACCTGATGGCATAGGTTTCCGCAGCCGGAGTTTGTGTTAGCCGAAAAGTCAGTCAGCACGGAACAAACGCGGCTCGCCCCGGATAGCCTAGACACCACTCCTTGGGATGGGTGGTATGCTCGCTTGGTAGGGGCATGTCCTCCAGGGCCCCAGTTACTTTCACCATTGCCCAGGAAGGAGTTAGAGGTATTACATTTAGTACGATACTGTATTATGTGTTTTATTTTATTCATATAATGCTACCTTAACCCTCGAGCGGGCGCGCGCAAAAGTTTCTCACCAGCAGGCGCGTGTCGTAAATTTTACGACATTCGTTGACTCCAGAATAAAATCAAGAAATTGTAGAACTACGCGATCTTATCTCGCTGTGTAATATCTTTGAATGATATAGAACATTATTACATATGTTATAAAAGCATTACCAATAAAAAACATATCCCTTGATGAGCTTTCATATTCAGTGTCAGAAAGCTCTTGTTCCGATGCACTATCATGCTGATGATCTTCTATATTTTCAACACTCAGGTCACTATCACTATCCAATTCATGATCATCTTGGTCATCCGACAGTTCTTGAAGAATACGCTGAATTTCAGTCACATCAATACTTTCCCTGGACATTTTCCACAAAATTTGACAACTTTATAACACCAGCAGCCGCGCATCGTAAAATTTACGACACTGCACCTTACATCGAACAAAGCGTTACAAAAACTGAATCTCGCGTGCAAACAGTGGCTGAAAATAAGCATAATTAAATATATCTGCGAGGAATATCAAGAACTTAGAAGTCTTTGGCAACAATGAGTTGATAGAAAATTCAAGAAAACTGCTGTTGTAAAATTTACGACAGCGCGCCCGCTGGAGGGTTAAATGTAACATGATTTTTTAAATTTATTAAAAAAATATCAGTTAATAAAAATTGAATATGGTATTTTTAAACGCTCATTCAACCAAATATCAGGGTACCGGCAAAGAAATGTGACTGCTGATTGGCTGAAAGTGGAAAACTTGATGCTACATAATGCACTTAATACACATGCTAACTTTGTTATGATCAATGTAAATGCTTAATAATTTTGATACTGATTTTAATGTTGAGTTAGAGCGTGATGTTAAAAGTACTGCTTATTAATATTATAAATTAAGATGGTTACTCAAATATTTTGTTGTTAATTATTAGTATTAATGTTGTTAAGTAGACTTATAAGAGCAAACAAATATCGATTATTGTTTATTTTTAATAAATGTTATGTAACGAATGTGTTTGATAAACAACTGCATGTATGCTATGTAGGCACACAGGCTGGAGCAACGCTGATGGCTTGGGTCCATACCGCGGTTTCCCGCCGATTGCGGCATCATGAACTAGTTCTGAATTGGTAATTATATACTTCAAAGTGTACAATTCAATGTTAAGTAAGTGGTAAGTTACTACTGTGATTTTTCAACTTAGAATAAAATCCTGTATTCTAAATTATAGATGAATGGAGAGTTGAACGAGTATAGTCCAAACTTATAACTAAATTGTCAAGATTAAAAGAGGCATTCCTGTCACTGTTCACAAATGTTAACGCATATTCTTTCAAAACTACATTCCACTAAGGATAGTTCATGCTAAATTAATATGCTCATCAGTTGCCACATCGCCATCCATCCATCCAAAAGAACAAACATTTTTTCTCATCACTACAGCACGCAAAATGGATTTTCCTCACAAACAGTAATCATATTTTTACCTCAAAAAGAGCAGCTTCTCCAATAACATGAAAACGCTTTTCGATACACGCTGCATTACAAACAGGATTTCGGGGGCTTATGAACAAGATCTTCAAACAAAAACGATCCCGTCGTTACGTATTGTTTGGCGAGCGAAGCGCGAGGATCTGATTTTATAAATAAACATGCCGAGCGCCGATTATTATTCAATTCCTGCTCGTTTAGCGCGCATGCGCGCGAGTGTGGGTGGTGGGGGGGAGGGGCAGAGGCGTGGCACTGTAATAGAGGCTGCATATGCATCGGTCCCGCCGACGCCGCTAGCTCGCAGCCTGACGAAGTTCGCCATACTGCGCGGCGCCACCACATGACGCATCAGAACATGTGTACGCCTGTGTTAGAGCCGGGGAGGGGAATATGAAAAAAACAACCTCTGTAACCAGTGGCGATATTCATAGTCAAAGCGCTGCAATCTGGCGATCTGCATAGTTACACTAAACGCGGTGTTGGGGCGTATGTCACTCATTACGTTGGGCGTATTAAGTAAAGAAGGCCGAAAGGCGGACGGTGGTTCGTTCCGGATAGCCTAGACGATATGTGGGTATACGACGTTTCAGGCCATTTTGCATTTGATTTCAGAGTAATGGATGAGGAGTAAATATCTCTCCTAACACGTTTGGTCACAACATTTTTTCATTATTGCCAAATAAAGTATAACATTCTAAAATACTCGTATTAAGGTATGGTAATATTCAGTGTATTCGCTTGAACCGGTATTTTAAAGCATGCTATCTGACTTGATGTCACTGCTTTAAAGTACTTTCACCATGGTAATCTAATTGCAAACTTTGATTCATAGAAAGTGGCGTACAAAACAAAATCATTTCACAAATATCCCCATTTGAAACGGTGTGTCTACCTGTTGAATTGTACTTTGTTAAACAGTGATGTAGGCTCAATAATATAAAGAAGTAAGATTTGAATAGTGTTATATCTAGGGAGCAGACCAAAGCATTCATTACACTCGTATTCCGTTTTGTAAGTAAGAAATTCATTCACCTAAACATATTTCTACGAATTTAGCTTGAGCAGAAACGCGAAAAAGTCCTCTTCAGGAATTGATAAGGTACACACACCATGGGCAAATGGGCTGCTTGAGTTTCTCGCCATCTAGCTCTTCCAATAACTTTCTGAGTACAGTTAGCATTTGTGTAAGTAGCGGAGCATAAAAACTGATCTGTAGTCCCACGGCGCCAGAGTCGGTTCGTGTAATCCATTTCGCTTGGCATCTCTCCAGGACCTTTCATATTAGTTTTGCTCTCTATGGCTTAGTCAAATATGTAACTGTCAATAAACTGTCGCAAAGCGAACGATGGTGGTCCGTCGACAAAGGCTTAGAGCGTCCACACATATGAACACGCTCGGGCGGAGCGGCGCTTGGTGGGGCATATGAGAAAGGTTTTGTGTCCTCGCAAACGCCCGTTCTGCGCGTGGATTGCCGCAGGGGCGCTAGATGGGCGCACATGTGGAATGGGTGATTACTCCTTCTCAGAGCCGGGGTTGGGATCCCCAGAGGGGCTGGAACATTATGTGACGGGCAGCGTACAATAGAAAGAAAGGAAAGGAGCATTGAGCACTACTAACAAGGAACACGCGAAGAAAAGAAATGTTACAACTGATAATCAAAATTAGAATGTAAAACAACGAATACCGATTTTTGTACAGTAGTGTACCCTACAGTGTACATTACATTTGATGTAATCTAAATAAAAATTACAGAATTTTTGAAAATTGCCAATGCAAATGTTCAATATTTTTCAGCGTCGGGAAGGTTGAATGTTGAAATTTGGCATGCGACGTTATAGGCGTATTGAAACTAAAGACCTGAGTTCGATACCGAATGTGGAGAAGAAATAGCTACTTGGAAATATTTTTGAAGGTTCGTGTAGTATAATACTATAGCGTAGCCATTACAAATAATGCGAGGAAGTATGAACTGTTTTACCATCACTAACTATTATATACGTTTTTTTATGTAATAGGCAATCGAAACTGTATTTCTATACATCTCTTCCACATTATTTGAGTATTACATCAAACTGATTCAAGCTCTGTTCAGAATCACGACAAATACTGTCCCCTTTTAGAATGGACTTATCCCGCCACCATCCCGAAGCATTGTGGTGCGAGGAGTGGCGAAGGGGCGGGGTGCGATTGGCTGATTGAATGATACATTATTCTGGGCGCATGAACTGTTAATGTCATTAGTCCCGTGTGGTGCATTTTTCTCTAAGGAGGTGTCGGGTATTTTCCTGGATAGTGATATAATGAGATCCTGGATGGTGAGATTCGGAGCCTGTCGGCTAGCGGAGGTTTCCCTAATGAGGTATCTCCCATCAGCGGAACACCGCCTCAGCCAGGCCAAGCTCTAAGCTCCCGACCGGTCTGCCGGCGTGTGCTTTAATGTAGTGCATGTAAGGGTATGTGTAAGGTGTGAGGATAGAACAAGGAAGAAACAGCAAAGATCACACGCGGTCCTTGGTCCGTTTCTTAGGTTACGGCTCCGGTATTCGCTTGGTGATCACTGGAGAAACCACGGCAAACTCCCGATCAGAGAAGCCTGCCACTAGAATTCTCCTCCATACAGCATATGAATTCCATCTAGCTGTGTACCTAGAGCCGAAAATCCTGCCACCGTCGGGACTCAAACCTCGGACTTCCCGATCAGATGCACTGCAGTGACATGCACTGTTGTCCTGAGCCACCTCTCCGAGTGGCGGGACGAGAGGAGCGGGGCGTTTACTTGATTGATTGATTCGTGTTTCCGGGAGCGTCAACTACTTAGGTCATTAGTCCCGTAAGTTTAGTGCATGTTTTTTTCTCGGGAGGTGGCAATGGTATTTTCCCCGCTGGATGGCGAGATCTGGCGCCAACCTACCGTCGACTAGCGGGGTTTACCCCACAACCAGATATCTTCCCCAAGCGGGGCACCGCC
The DNA here is from genome assembly GCA_031308135.1 of Acheta domesticus. NCBI lineage: Eukaryota > Metazoa > Arthropoda > Insecta > Orthoptera > Gryllidae > Acheta > Acheta domesticus. Next base: position 192,578,310 of record JAHLJT010004567.1, read on the forward strand.
CAAGCCGGGACAAGCTGCAAGCTCCCGACCGGTCTCCTGGCATGTGGGGTAGTGTAGAGTATGTTAGTGTAAGTGTGTGTTTGTGTAAGAGGAGAGAATAAGACAAGGAAGATGAAGGAAAGATCGCGCGTGGTCCATGGCTCGTTTGTTAGGGTACTGTGCCGGTATTCGCCTGGTGTTGATCGGAGAAACCACGGAAAACTACCGATCAGAGCAGCCGGTCGCTAGAATTCTCGCCCAAGCCTAGCTGCCAAGCTAGTGTCGAAAATCCTACCGCCGTCAGCACTCGAACCTAGGACCTCCCGTTCAGAGGAACTGCAGTGACATGCACTGCTGCCCTGAGCCATCTCTACCGGAGGAGCGGCAACGCCAGGCGGCGGATGTCGGCGCCGCGCGACCGAGGGGGGCGGGGAGGGGCGGGGTGGGGGAGGTGACGGGGAGCGGAAGGGAACGTCGGGGCCGCATATCGCTGCGGTGGCGGCGCGGGAGGGGGTGGCGGGGGCCGGGGACGGGGCCGGCCGCACTTCAAAGGCAGAGGGCGCGCGGATGCCGGTGGCCGTGCGCGGCTCGGAGGGAGAGGGAGGTGGGCAACGGTAGGGAGGGTCGCAGGGGAGGAGAGGCGAAGTGGCGAGATGACGGGCATGGTTCGCAGCAAGGAATCGAGACCCAGGAGGAGAGGGACGAAGGATTTGGGGACGAATCAAAGCAATAAGGTAGATGGAGCAGACTAAAGACACAGGCCAAGAGATATCAACAAAAGTGTAGTGAGTTATGTCGATACTCCACGGAACTGATGAAGTGAAATGAAAATGAAATAATATAATAAACATTTTAAATGACCGGTCTAGTCTAAGAGAATATGAAGGGAGAACGGATGTAGAGAAACGTGGAATAGAAAGAAACGGGAACTGAAGAGAATAATTGTCATAAGGTATTGGAAGAAAACTAAGAAAATCGCCAACCAGAATGAAAAGCGACGGCAACAGAAGGAACACGGATGAGCGAGAGACTCGTGCAACACGACCGAGCGTGAGACGCGGTGGCGACGGGTGGCTCCGCACGTGGCCGAGACGCGGGCGAGCGTCAGCGGAGTGGGCGGGGGCGGGGAGGCGACCGCGGACCGCGAGCAGCGCGCTGCGGTCAGCGCCCTGCCGCCCGCCCGCGCGCGCGCGCGCCACCCAAGCGTGCCTCCCCTCGGGCGTTGCGTGCGTGGTTGCGCCGTTGCAGACGCCGCCGCCGCCGCCGCCGCCGCGCCCGCCCGCCTGTGCAGGAGAGCCGATTCTGCGGCCCGCCGCCTCCTGCGGACACTGCGGCGGCCGAGGCACAGGCGGCCCCGCCCCACCCCTGCGCGCCTCGTCTCGCCTCGCCCTGCTCTGCCCCGCCTCGCCACAATACGCCTGGCACCGCCCCTCTCCGCCTCGCATCTCTCCACCATTTCCCTCCCGCACTCCCACACCCGCCCCATCCCTTCATGCCTCGCCTCGTCCCACCTCAACCGCCCTGCCCTGCCCCTCCCCGCCTCATCCTCCTCCACCGTGCCACGCCTCGCTCCGCCCCAACCTGTCCACGCTGCCCTGACACGCTCCGCACTCGCCCCAACCCTCCCCACTCCTGCCCGCTTCGTCTCGCCTCGCCCTTCTCTGCCCCGCCCTCGCCCTTCTCTGCCCCGCCTCGCCACAATACGCCTGGCACTGCCCCTCTCCGCCTCGCATCTCTCCACCATTTCCCTCCCGCACCCCCACACCCGCCCCACCCCTTCATGCCTCGCCTCGTCCCGCCTCAACCGCCCTGCCCTGCCCCTCCCCGCCTCATCCTTCTCCGCCATGCCACGCCTCGCTCCGCGCTAACCTGTCCGCGCTGCCCTGACACGCTCCGCACTCGCCCCAACCCTCCCCATCCCTGCCCGCCTCGTCTCGCCTCGCCCTGCTCTGCCCCGCCTCACAACACGCCTCGCACCGCCCCTCCCCGCCCCGCATCGCTCCACCATTCCCCTCCCGCACTTCCACACTCGCCCCGCCCCTCCACGCCTCGCCTCGTCCCGCCCCAACCGCCCGGCCTTGTACCTCCCCGCCTCATCCTTCCCCGTCAAGCCACGCCTTGCTCCGCCCCAACCTGCCCGCCCTGCCCTGACACGCTCCGCTCCGCCCCGATCCTCCCCACCCCTGCCCGCCTCGTCTCGGTTCGCCGTGCTCTGCCCCTCCCCGCCTCGCATCACTCCACCATTCGTCTCCCGCACCTCCACACCCGCCCCCCTCCACGCCTCGTCTCGCCTCATCCCGCCCCAACCGCCCGGTCCTGAACCTCCTGGCTCATCCTTCCTCGCCTCGCTCCGCCCCAACCTGCCCTGACACGCTCCGCTCTGCCCCGCCCCGCTGCCGCCTGAAGGGGACGCTGCGCGGCCTCAGAGATTACAGCCAACACGCGAGATCCAATAGGTGAACGAAGGTGCTCGAAACTGGTCATGTTTATGTGTGAAAAACAGATATTACACTTTTGATTACTCTTAGAGAGAAAGAATTATTTCCCACTTCGTGTAGTATTAAGAAGCGCAAAGATATGGGTATTCGCGGTAGAAGGCATGGTCAGAAAGTTTAGGGGTCTGGGTATTCGTTTCACTTACACCAAAATGGAACTTGGTGTGTCCATTAATGCTATTAATGTGAAGAAAACTAATTTCAATTAAATAATTTTAAATGTCTTCTCTTTCATTTGTTCTTTTTTCCCAATATTCCTTCATTTATTCATGTTTCACTTTTCTCTCCTGAGTAAATTTACAAAATGTTCTCAGTTCACTGTAACCTTTTAAATTTTTAATTGTTTAAGGAATTTGGCAATGTCTGAACTGAATGAAACTTCCTTGAATTGTTACGATGTCGTTACTTCATTACTATGATTTGGAAAAATGTTCATTCCTCTTCAGCGTTCTCATTAATATAATGTTAAAACGTAACAATTAACACACTTCTTTTATAAGTTTTATTTTTACAAAGATAGTTCATTTCCCAATATTAAAATATTACAAATACGCTGAATGAAAGGAACATAGCAGCCAACATGACGTCAGTTTCGCGCATTGAGAATGAAGTCATTTGAAATAAATTATTGTCATTAAAACTAAGATGTAAAATTTATTCGGGAGTTATTGCTCTAAGCAATTTGAAAGTCGATGTCATTATCAGAAACTTTTTGTTTTGGACGCTAGACCGTTACTGAAAGATATAAAAATCGGGTAGAACACAGAATGCTACACTCTTTTAGAATGCTTCAACAACCATTCTCTCGTGTTAAAAGAGTATTAACTATAAAAATATATTAATTTTTTCAAGAGCAATAGTTTACTTCACTAATCAATGGATGCCAGTTTATTTTTAAAACTATCATTAAAATTGACGAAGCACCTGAATATTGTTCTAAACATTTTTTTTATTATTTACAGCGCCTTTGAAGAGAAAATTACTTAAAGACAAATTATTGGTGGAGAGTTTAATCATGTCACTAATATTTGACAAACCATGTTTAACAATAAACACTACTTCTCAAGAATATAAAAAAAAACAAAAAAAACATATCGAAGCAAGCCAGTTTTAAATTCCCCTTCAATCTCTCGAATACTTGCTTACTTCGCAGCTCTTTACAGACACCATCATTTTTCTTTTCCCTTCATTTTAATATAAGAACCTTTTCCGCCAGGTCAACAGTCTCCCCCCCCTTAATTCAGGCCAGCTCATTTTCCTGGCCGCCTTTGAGCGCACGAATACTCCCCAGGCTGAATTGCCCGCCGCCCCCACGAGAAGCGCGACGCAGCGGGAGGGAGCGCCCCAGTTCCCTTTGCTGCCTCGAGGTATCCGCGCAAATCCTCGGCTCATGTTAAGACCCACTATTCCGATATCAACCTTGAACGGCGTGCACGGGACTATTCCTTTTGCACAGTGATACGCATGATGTCATTAATAGAACTGCTATGCTACTGAATTTGTAGCTTATGTTTTGCAACAAAATACAAAAGAATTAGGTTCCGTTGTCTTATTAGAATTAGTTGTGTTTTTAATTGGTCTATATATTAAGTTATAAAACTGATGCTGATTTAATAGTAGACGATAGAGCGTGTTTAGTTATATAGTCAACATTAGCTTAATTGCACCACACTAATTAGTAATGGTTAATTAGGTTTTCCTTTTGAATCTCGTACTTCGGAACAACATCGATATGATAATACATAAGTACTGTAACATCTTTGTGAATCTATATTTCCCTTATTCTCCAGACTCAAATGCACAATCAGTAAATGAGCTAACTGTAATTAGTGTAATGCTCCCAATAATTACACTTCTAACATCCCAAGCAGAAATAATGGGAATCCAATTCGCATATGTGCACAGTTTTCCTTCGAATCTTCGGAGTGAACGATTAGAAAAACATTGATCATCTGAGATTTGTGAGATTCAGCAGAAAACATTGTTACACTTTCAACTCTTGTAGACGTCCAAAGACATCTATTCGACACTTTTGCTTGGATGGCGCCGGAACTATTCCCAGCCCACCTCACTCCACTGCCACCATCGCCGTCTCCGAAGCCACCCCTGACGCCTGCGCTGCTTCCCCTGCTGCTAACTCCCCGCAAACAAATGCCCCCCTCCCCACCCCACTCCAGCCATTACGACGATCATCTGTCACCACCACCACCACTATGCCACCAACACCGCCACTGCCGCCCCCTCCGCCGCTGCGACCATCACCAACCCCGTCATCACCACCAGAAGGCAACCGCCACCAACATTGACTAACACCACCACCACCAACATCAATACCGCCAGCGCCACCACCATCGCCGCTACGACCGCCACCGCCACCGCCACCGACACGCCGCCACCACCATCACAACGCCATTGCCACCCCTTCCGTCGCTACGACCATCACCTACCCCGTTATCACCACCAGAAGGCCACCGCCATCAACACTATCACCACCACCACTGTTGGTAATACGAGAGACATGGAAAAAGAAAGATAGCGTTTCCATATAACGGCGTAACTATGTACTATTCATGTTAGAAAGACGATGAGTGACATGTCGTAACGAGTTAGTACATGTATGAAGTTGATCGCAATATTAAAGATTGCTGTTAGTCAAATATCGATCTTTTATTTGAAAAATAGTGATAAGAACCACCACCACCAACACCATTACCACTACCACCATCAACACCGCCAGTGCCACCACCTTCCGCTTCGCCGCTACGACCGTCGCCACCGACCCAACGCCACCACCACCAACATTGACTACCACCACCACCACTACCACTGCCAGAGGCACCACCTCCACTTTGGCCGTCGCGACCGTCACCAGCGCCACTGCCGTCCGCCGCCGCTCGCTCCGCACCTGTCCCGCCCCCAACGCCGCTCCCGTGGACGCCCTCCCCTCCCTCGCCGCCGTCGCCAGACAGTGAAGTGTAAATTAGGAAGGGAGTAACTCTCTGCGGGGGCGTCATTTGCATAAGCTTAATAGGTGGGGGTGGCCGGGGACGCTGGTGACGCAGAACGGCGCGGCACGGGGTGGGGCAGGGCGGGGCAGGGCGGGGCGGGGCGGGGCGGGGCGGTGCAGGGCGGGGCGGGGCGGGGCGGGGCGGGGCGGGGCGGGGGGAGCAGACGGGCGGGCAGGCGGACGGCGATGCCCGAGCGACGGCCCGGCACTTTTTTCGCGTTTATGAATTATTTTTAACTCGCTGACTCGCCGCCAGAGGCGCTATCTCCATCGGGGGAGGAAGCAACGTCGCTTGCTCTAATTTTCGGGGGACAATGGAGTGGATATTAATAAAAGCATTTCCGTCAGAGCGCGGAAGATGAACCTTTTGTGCGCATTACGGATCGCAGTGCGCGCGTCGCCGAGGACGGGTGACGGCGCGGGAGAGGCGGGTGCAGCTGAAGAGCGGCGGCCGCAAGTGGAATGTCTTTTCCATTTAAGGTCACTGAGCGTACGTAGATCATGCTTAAATCGGGCGGGTTTTGTGAGAGCGGAGGCACGTTATTTAGATTCACGTTGTATGTTTAATTTTAGCTTAGCTACGGGAAACTGGGCGAGCAAGGCTTTTACAGATGAATGCCAGTAACTTAAGTGATACAAATGACGCAAACGTTCCTCTCAGCCACCATTCACAACCAACATATATTTATTACAGATATCAGTTAGATAAAATGTGTGTAAGAACGTAATATAATAAAATTATTATTATCATTATTATTATTATTATTAATAATAATAATAATAATAATAATAATAATAATAATAATAAAAAATAAAAATAAAACATGCATGTAATGCATCAAAAATATTTTTTATTTTTAGAATATATGTGCATCTAATAAAAAAATATCATTAAATGCTAGTGAAGTGGGCAACGAAAATGTAATAATTGATGAAGAAATAATTAATTGACAGGAGCATTTCATTTCAATCAATTTTTTTCGTAAATTAAAAATATACATGATTTAGCTTTCGGAGTGCAGTGCAAATGCATATTCCAATATTTCCATTCCAATGCTCCTTATATAAATTAACGAGCTCAAGGGAACGCTCACGGGAAATCATGAAATAATTAAAATAATTTTTGTGAAATTATTAATTTCGCATAGTTAACCTGATTGCCTCTGAAAAAGCGTTAATGAGCACTTCTACTTCACAATACCAAAAATAATCCAATGTTCAATGGCTATGAAATGTGAGCAATGCACTTTTAAAATAAATTAAAATTTTATGTTTAAATCGACGCTTCTGTGCAATATGGCACATTCCGAGTGGATAAATCGTATGCGAGCATAACCACATTGCGATGCTATTGCCGGGAAAGCTGGAGTTGTAAATGCTTTTGTGATAGTGACGGAAATGTCGATGCGCGTGCTGAACGTGGAAAATGAAACGAACTTTCGCGTTGCACTAAAAGCTCAACAATACGATAAGGAAATTATGTTTAAATGTTTTACTGAAAAATGCGAATAGTGTTAAATAACAGTGAAACGTAGGATTTACAATTTTTTGTAATTTTGATTCTTAATATTTGTTTTCCCCTTTTCCATTTTATAACACCCGAAGTCTTCGATACAATAAAACAAATGGCTGACTGTATATCTATCAAAAATGTCCATATTCTTTCGAGTTTATTTACGTTATAGGCATCGACTTAACGACTTCGTATTTTTTATCTTCCTTCTGACTTAAGATTACGTTACATGCATTTCAAATATGAATGCACGCACCATATATATGAAGTCACAATTCTTGTGAGCCATCATTAATTGATTATTTTTGCTCCTTTTTCGTCTCAACTCACTGTTCGTTGTTCACGATTCTATACGTTCTCATCTAGTTTATCCATTCTCCACATTTTCTATCAATCCGCAGTTATTGGAACATCCTGCCTTTGACTGCCTCCCAGACCAAACAATCCGCATCGTTCCCCACAAATCCCTTTCCGCGCTTCCAGCGGTGCCCGGCCCCCCTTCGCCCTTTGCCCGTCGCCCGCCCACGGTTCACTGCTCTCCCTCCTCGCGACGAGGCCACGACGGGACGCCGCCCAACAATTCGCAGCCCCAGAACGCCGGGTAAAAACGCGAGCAAGGGCCCGCGCAGGGACGGGGCGGGGCCCCGACGTTCCACTGCCCCCTCATACAGCTCACTCCCGCTCGCCCCCCCTCGCCCCCTTGCCCCCCCCCCCCGCCAACTCCCCTCGCTCATCCGATCGTCCCTCGCTTGCCCGCCCGCTCGCCCTCCCACTCGCCCTTCCGATCGCCCTCCCGCTCGTCCTCCCGCTCGCCCTCCCGCTCGCCCTCCCGCTCGCCCTCCCGTTCGCCCTCCCGTTCGCCCTCCCACTCGCCCTCCCGATCGCCCTCCCGCTCAACCTTCCCACCACCCACCATCCCGCTGTTCAACCACCTAACCCAGCCACCCACCTGCCCAGACACTCACCCGCCCAGAAACCCAACCTGCCAGCTACTCAACCGCCCAACCCTCCAACCACTCGGCCGACCGGCCGACTGCCCGGCCGCCTGGCCTTCCCCGTTCGCTCGCTCGGCCGCAAAGCTACAAACTTCCGGTCCACAATAGGCGTCCGGACGGCCACCGCAGCCGCGGGGGCGGGGCCGGGGGCGGAGGGCGGTGGCGGAAACGAACGCGGTGTAGGGACGGCCCCGACGGCGGCGGCGGCGGCGAGGCTGGGGCGGGGGCGGTCGACCAAGGTCCGGCTGATTGCGTCGTCACCAACTATGACAAACATCTGACCCGCGGACCCAGTCGCCCTCGCCGCCAAACCGCTGCCATCCGCGGCTCCTCGAGGAGAGCTTTCGCTAGTCGCCGCTCGCAGCGCGGTCGTCGGGCCCAGAAACAATGCAGCTCTCGAGACGAACCCTGCAGGATAGCCCCCGGCCCCTCCTCGGGCGGTCCCGGGGGATGGCGCCCGACCCGCTGCCTCACAATGGACGGGAGCGGAAGTGTCAATCTATGCGCAAGTTGCTCAACAGACTCTGAGGTTAAGGTCAAGCACTAGGTATAATTGAAGCTCTGTGAATGCAACGATCCCATCCCAATCACGAAGACTAATTATTGAATTAAATTGTAAAAGACGTAAAGTATTTTTGTTATAAAAATATTTTTGCAAAATCCTCTTTGAGTTTGGGGTGTCAATAACTTTTACTTCCACGAATACTTTTCGAAAGCATACGTTGTCAGGTTTACAAAACTACTTATTTTACTTGTAAACTAACTTCTCTAACTGTATTATTTATTTTAAAAACAATAATGTAAAAATGTTAGAAATATTTGTTTAACATTATTATATTTATAGCGCAACGATAATAACATGCAGAACAGTCAGGATGCATCAATTATTTCATTTATATTACAGAGTTCGCCTAATTAAATTCGAGTATTCCTAAAATCGTCATCTTGCCTTTGTTTATCGATGAGTCTCAGAGTAATGCATTGATTGTGATCATGTAGGAATAAAAAAGTGATCAAGAAGTCAAATATCACTGACTTTAGCTTCATCTATTTATTCACATTTTCGTTATTAAATTACTATAGTAAAACTGATTCTGCAAATGATATTTTATCATTCTCTAAAACTTTCAGCGAACGTTATTCTGGAAAGCAACCATCTTCAAAACACGGCAGCGAATGATCTTGCCCCTGTCCGCCGCCATCTCAGAGGACACCTTCGTCGCTCCCCTGCCAGACGGCGTGGGTGTTCCCCAAGGGTCTGCCCGGCGCCCGATAAGCCGCGTCCCGACGGCCTTCCACTCCCCGCCGCCCCCGCCCCCCCCGCCACCGCGGCGCGTCCATTATGCAAATAGTCCCCGCGCGGCGCCACCGTCCCTCTCCCGTGGTCCCCGCCGCGCCCCGCTCCACCCCGCCCCGCACCGGCCAATCACGCGCCCGCGCCGGGTTGCTAATAGGTCGGAGCCCGAGGGCGCGAGTGCGGCCGGCGGGGCTGGGAGGAGAGCGGCGGGGCGGGGCGGGGCACGGCGGGGTGCGATCCGTGGGCGCCATCCGCGGCCCGCGCTGAGTTATCTGCGTCCGTTCGGCTCTCCCCCCGCGCCCACTTTATACGCCAGTTCCGTCTATAGAGGCTCCATCAATCTGCGATTGCCATCTAGCGTGGTAATTATCCGATCGGCCTGGATCTCTCGTGGAGCGCGAGACGGCGGGCGGTGCCGCGCCGCGAGATCGATGTGAAGGTCGATGCTGACGCGGAACTATGAGCGTAATAAATATTGAAGACTATTCCACAGCGGCGAGAATTGAAATATTTCACTTGAAGCTTTTGCTTTATAGACTTACTCTATTCAGGGTTCTGTAGGAATATAGATCCGATTTTATGCCCGTGGTATTGAAGCTCTAGGTGATCGAATTAATCTCTGGTTAGGAGATAGGTTTGTGATTACTTCATATATTTAGAAAGTGGCATTATGACACATGTCAGGGAAATAAGCAAGCCAAGGAAAACCACCAATCGGAGACTGCCACGTGCAACTCACACGAAATCTGTGAACTCCTGCATTTGTAAGTTCTATCCAGTATTCTTTCACAACTTATTAGAATGTAATATTTTAAGTATCCATGTACACATTTCAGACAAACAGTAAATAATTTCGAGGCCTTCATGTACGTGTCAGCAGGAGACCCGAAGATCCTATTAACACTCCAACTGTCAACTTGCATCTCTCTGGCCGTTATAGGTCGAGACTATTCATACTTAAACAGCTTACAATAGAAATACCAAACTGTATTACGTTCATATCACTCTTTCATGAGATGAAAACGAAACAAAATATTACATACAAGTGAAACATACCGCAGACCATATTTGCAAAGCTCTTTGGTCGCACCCAGAGTAAAACAATGTATTAAATTTTACAGTAATTTCATGCATATCTGTATTTACTATGAAGGCACATTAGCACAAATTTCATACTTTTTTGTGTGTTATTTAAGGTCTCATCAACTTCTAACTCATTAGCGACCACTATTGGATTCTAACGTTATGGTATCTATGAGAATGAAACGGTATGGTGATGATAGGAAGTGAAAGGACGAACACATACAACCATTCCTGAGGCGGGACTCGATCCCGCGACCCTTCGGTCCGGGATCTCTACAGCACTACTGCTTTAGCGATCTCGGCCACCGGGCCGCCAAATTTCAGACTTCCAAATGTACATTTTACTTCATCTTACTGCATAGGCCGTTATCTTTTGAGGCTGAAACAACGCGTCCTCTACGCCTCGAACGCAGTGTGGCGTCATATGGTTGTAATCAAATCACAGACTTGAGTGGGTTGTAAGAACAGTGAGTTTATTGAATAAACTAGTAGTCACAAATAACAAATTTCACTGCTTACAATTAACTAACTAAATAGATCCCACTAGTAGGAGAGATTTTAATCGAACGGCTACCACACCGCTCTACATCTGAGACCTAATGCTTATCTCGCTCGTCACGACAATGAATTGCCGGCCACTTGCCCACGTGCGCCACTCGCACAAACTTACGTACAACCGCACGCAACCGCAGGCATTGTTCTCGTGCCGTTATATAGGCCTTTCCGCGCTACCCGCCGCCCTCATTGTCTCCGTCGTACCACGCCGTATCCGCGCTAGGCAGAAATTCCCAATGCGCCATCTTCTGCGCCCTTTGTTTAACATCCTGCCATCTGCCGCAGGTAGTCACCGTTTCAGCGCGCCACGACGTTACAACAGACACACGGTGGCGGGCTGCACGCTGACCTCTTGCCAAGCGCTGCTCATCCAGGCGCCTCGTCCCACCCACTCGGGAGCAAGCGCAACCGTCGCTTCGCCTGGGCGGCCGCGTCTCCCAGGACCTCCCCCGCCCACGCTTTCGTAGAATCGTGAACAAAATTGTTCTAGCAGCTTCCAGAAATAATTCAAACCTCGGTTGTATTGTTTAAATTACGGTTCTACTCTTCATGATTCAACACAAAGCTCCCAGCAACGAGGTTCAGAAATAGAATAAATTCGTTCTCCGCTGCGTCAAAGGCTGACGTGCCGACGTTTTGTCCAACATACCGTGGTGTCCTTGAGGAATGCACAGCCTTACCCACTTTTTATGGAAATCAGAGCGCCCAACATCCTGGTGCACTACAGCTCTGAAGAAGACGGTGAAATGATGGTCGAAACTTCGGCACCTCATCTGTCGATGCAGCATCACCCGGACAGCCCAGATCATAACTCTCGTCCCGGAAGCCTACGACATCGTGTTGTACAAACGTGTATTTTAAACTGTGCGGTTTCGGAATACTTTACATTGTAATTTATGGTCATTTATTTGAAACCTTGTGATTTCAGCATGATTACATCGAGTTAGACCATATTAGTTCACTGTCGTGTGAACGTGTGCCGGGTGCCAATCGTATTGCTTGCGTGAGACATCCAGCCAGCAGAATTCCTAAGACGTGCATACGAGCGTGTTGACGTCTCGTCACCCATTGCCTACCCAGAGCGGGAGCGCCCAACAAACTCATTGCCTCTACGACCCCTGCAACCTTTACAAGTTTATTGCCTACCTAGCAGTGGGGTAGGAGGTCCCTAAAGTTGAGAATAAATATTTTAAGTGAACAGAAGAGCAGTAATGGACTGAGTTGATAACAAAAGATAACACTTAATGATTGCCTTTATCTGTGTGTATCGTCATTGTATGACCTAATTCTTATCAACATAATGAATCTGAAGACTCGTTAGTATCATAATCTTCTGTTTCACATTGTGATTTTCCAAGCAACATTTAAAACTTCTATCGTAAGTTCTCCAATTTTCTTTGCAGGAAGTGGTCTGTAGCTTATGATGATAGGGTCAGATGACACCAGAAGTCGGTAAAGAAATGTCTTCATTGGTTTTGTCTATGGCACACTTACGAGAAAAGTCTTCCCTAAATTTATCAATGTCCTTATTATGCGTCTCTTCGGATAACTGACCAATAGGTAGTAAAGATTTCGCCTGCACTGCTGGACCATGAATAAGTAGTTTGCGGCGTACAGTACCAAGGATATTTTTCCACAAATAAAACCGACTATATTAACACAACGTTTGAAACTTTTCTAAATACGAAACCCACTGGAAATGGCGATGAGTACTATGCGAAATCGTTCTATTAGTTCACGATCAAGACCTGTTACACATGCCGGTATCTCAGGATTCTCATAAAACCATCTTGCGGCATTCCTATCAGTAGAATGACTTAATCCAGGCTTTGGTCTGTTCACTAACAAACCCGTATTTTCTTGGAATTCTTTCTGTATTTTTTCGTATTTTCAGACACTATCATCTTGGCTTCTCCTCGTGCCTGCCGTGATTTGAGTAGAATTTTGTAGGATATGCGCAGCAGGCACTGAAAAGCATCGAATCCAAGTGTGCAGTACTGAAATACCAAATTCTAAATCTAGGGAGTGAACTTTCATATTTAGAAATTTTTCGATATCATTGAATGGTTTAGAAGTCTCTCAACATAAATAGCATTTCTGTGTGAATTTCGTGACAGTCAGAGCATTACAAATCGTCCCGTCAATCATTGCAAATATCAAACAGTGCTATAAAATAATATTCTTATATGCCAGATTGATCATAGAGGGTTGGAGATCTGACTGTCAATGTATGTTTTCTCCGCTGCTGAAAGCTCCGGACTCTGGTTTCAAGTGCATTCTGATTGATCTGCAATATGTAGTAAAAGATGGGCATGGGTTTTGCCAAAGCACAATTTCTTGTTAATCTTGTCTTCTAATTGTCTTGTAATTCTTGTCTTCGGAATTTCTTGTTAGCAGTTGTAGCGGGACGATAGATGACAAAAAGATACTGGAACCAGAGATGTATGCTTAACTGACACTATCTTTAAATATAGGAAAGCACAATGATGACTGAAGCAATCTTTTATTTATATTAATAAATTTATCGTACATTCTGTTCGGACCATTTCTGTTTATATTGGGAATTAAATGATTGTATTCATTCTCAGAGGTTTTCAGACGATTAATTAATACTCTAATGTGTTCTTTCAAGAAACAAACCTATTTTTGAATATTCTTGTACCCTGTTCCCTTCATAAGACTAAGTTCATTCTAACAAATAAGATAAGATAACGTCGAAAGACATAAGACTAAGTTCATTATAAGATAAGATAACGTCGCTTCCGGAGATACTGAAAAAGAAGAACGCACGAACTTACAAAAAAACTTTTTCGAAAGGGGCAAAAACGGGAAAAATTTCTCATTAAATACTTCAAATGGAATGTACGTTCAATTTAATGAAACAAAACATTTTGCTTGGACGCGTTTGGAATATAATTAAATCTATCAATTTACGAATTTCTTGCAATTTTGCCAAAGGTTGATAAATATATTTTTGTAAGCCTAGAGGCAGTAAATATTCGCAATATTATGACGATATACTTTTACTTAGCCTTCGATGTATCAGCCATGTTAATTTAGTTCCAAAATTCCTTCGCGTTTACATTATACAAACTCAAAAACACTAGCATACATCCAGCGCGCCCTGCATAAGCTTACCGACTGACCAGATTTGACGACGCAAAACTCGTATCAAAACACGCCTGGGAACAAGTCGATGCGTGTTTGAGATAGAGCACTGTTTTCTGTACGCAGCAACAGTCAGTAAACATGAATCGGTCGACTTTTGATTTTTGAAATTTTCTCACGTTTTACTGTTGGTCAATCTTACAAAGAAAGCCACGGAAGCCTCCGCCGACTTCCCTCCCCTCTTCCGAACCCCCCTGCTCGCGATCGGCCTCCCAGCGCCCGCCTCGCTCGGTTCCCACGCTAGCAACTCACACAGAAACGCACACAGACGCAGCCCTCGCTGGCCGGCCAACTTAATAAAAAATCACTTGTCGTCTGTCCGCTGTGGTGTGCACACGCTCGTTCGTGCAGCTCAAATAATCATTGTACCGTTCGTATGTGAACAACAACTGTGTGGTGGGCACGAACTCTCTCGAAATCTTCAACTAACGGTGCCGGTAATATTCGGCAACATACAATTGTGTCGCACGCACTTCTCGAACTACTCAATTAATTTTACCGTTCCTACACGGACAACACTTAAGACTATTGCGGAGTGTCGAAGAGGTGATTATCTGCATCCGAACTTCGAGTTTCTCCAGGGAACTCCCAGACATCCTAGTGCATCGCAGAACTACTAACACATCTAGTGCAGACGACCTTTTCAACGGAGACTTGCTGCCTGACGCCTCTCCATGCATCGTTGTACTCCAGTCTGCTGCCGCTCGAACTAACAGATGAGTGTCAGAATTCTGTAAAGCATTTGCTAAAACAAAACAACTAAATTCCTCACGGCAAACTTGAAACTAAATTAAAATACAAATTAGTGAAAATCACAAAATCCTTTTCCTGAACTACCAGAACCCACTTGCTCCTCTGCCTGCAACCAGGCCCGCTGTGCAGAATAGCTGTTCAGGATAAAACAACTGTCTCCTGCCCCACTGTGCGTCGGTGCGATATTGTAGCCGGCAAAGCCTTTAGAGCAGACCTGCACAACGCCTGCTCCCGCGGGCATTCTGCACTTGGGAGCCGGTCGTCTGCCCGTGGCAGCGCCGAAAGTGCAAGTAGTGGGGAGTAGGAAGTTTTGCGGGGAGGGGAGAAGTCTGACGTAGCACGACGCGGCCCGTAGATTGAATGCCTGGGCGTCTAATAATGATCCATGCTTCAAAATTAAATGCCCATTTGTTTAAATGGATTATGTCTAGTATTTCAAGTTACCAGGGTCATAATTCACTGTTTACGTTCTGTGCACTACTGTATATCCACCTTTGTATCCACCACTGTATGTATTTTCATTTTCTATTTTTTTAAAGAAAATAACATACTCATTGTGACTCTTAAGCAATATTTTAAAGCAAGAAGCTTGAAAATATATGCTTATATATAAGAAAAAAATGTTATTCAATTCTATCTAATACAAAATTGCAATTTAATAATTTATTGTTCTCCAGGAATGTTATAATCTCCAAATCATAGAAAAATGAACAAAATCATGAGAGCAACATCTCACATCAAGATTGACATAAAATAGAATATGTGGCAATTCCAAGAAGGGTAATATTTAATAGCACATTTGTGACCATTTTTCCTCATTATGAAACTGAATAAAGAGATCAACGAGCCAACTTTTGTGACGATATGTTACGGATAATCATGGGTATTGGTTAAATAGAATGCAAAGGGCTTTATATTTTTATACGATCTCGTACACGACTCTACTCTCTTGTCAGAAATCAGAACA
Source organism: Acheta domesticus (assembly GCA_031308135.1). Taxonomy (NCBI): domain Eukaryota; kingdom Metazoa; phylum Arthropoda; class Insecta; order Orthoptera; family Gryllidae; genus Acheta; species Acheta domesticus. Next base: position 192,594,122 of record JAHLJT010004567.1, read on the forward strand.
GAAAATAATCATGATTTTTTTAAGAATAATATGTTTTTGCTTTGAGTGAACCGTCTTATTCTATTAAACATAGTTATTAAAAATAGTTTATTGCTGTTATCATCAAACAAAATCAATTCAGTATCAAAATTTTGTGTTAAGCACAACACTAAATTTGTGATTACATCGTAGCAAAGCGAATTACATTATAAGCCTTACAAGCAATTATAATACTTGGTGTCGAAATCTAATATGTATAATTCGTTGTAGTTTCATATTTCGCCCTGTCATATACCGAGAACAAACACTTGCAATATAATACAAAAGACAATATTACTTGAACTGTATATGACCGTCATGTTCTTGCCGATTGCTCTTTAAATTTACGCGCTATCTTTCGAATTGCGCATTCTAATTGGTTGTCCCCACTCCTCGATTGGGTCTCATCCCCACCCTTCATCGATTTTCTCATATGCACCCGAGTTGCCCGCACGCAGCTCCTGAGGTCAGTGCAAGTGCAAAATTCTGTGCAGGTCTGCTTTAGAGTCTACGCTTCAACTATTGTCACGTAACATCGTGTGTTTAAAAGAAGCTGGTGCACTTTAAAGTGAATATATGTTACTTGCAAGTACGTGTGTATGTGTGTGTGTATATAATGTAAGACGTATACCGCAGACGAAATCCGAACTAATTGCCTATCGAGTTATCATCGAGGTCTATCATAGCACTAATCCAATCTTAATTATGCAGTCCAATCAATTATCATACGTTTGAGGGTAGAACATTCTTATTTACTTAACGTGAAAAAACTTGCCTTTTATGCACTTCTACAAACAAATTTCTTAGAAATCGATATTTTTTATTTAGTATTTAAAGTCAAAACAATTTAAAGCTCTGTGAGACGTTTTTGAGAAGAAGTGCCCTTTAATCTGAGCTACTGTTCCTACGGTCCGACATTCTTACTCACTCTTATTTTATATTAAATCTAGTACACACACACACACACACACACACTATTGTATCTCAACTGAAGGAAGCGGTTCGCTACTGCGGGTACATGAAGAAATTGCTGGTATTGTTCTTGAAATAACTATAAATTAAACCTCCCACAAAACTCAAGAAAACAGTTATGTTTAGGTGAAAACAAGCGACCATATCAGCATTTTCTCAAAGGATTAAGGGAACCTGGACCATCATGCGGAAGCCAAGTCAGAGCACGATCTAGGGTGATGCAATCGAAAGGAGAGATTATTCTCAGAGGAAGAGGCGGTTTGAATATCGGGTTTGGGATTCATCTCGTCTCTGAACCGTCGGTTATGGCACCGTTTCCACCACTGCTGAAGGAATCTGGGCCTGATGCCGCTTGTCTGCGGCCCTTCTCACATCGTTTCCCCTCGCGATTAATAATACGGTATGCGCACTTTTGGGTCCGGAAGAGAGCAGAGAGCGCCCGATGACGGTGGGGGAGGAATTGAAGAATTGGTAAGAGGAATTGAAACGAGCCGCGAGGCACAGTGGGCCAAAATTAAGTGAACAAAGAGATCAATTTCTCTCATTTCCAAATAGGATCAGGGGAACTAAATATAGAAACCAAGAGATTTTGTGGTAAAAGATAGAACGAAAGAATTCTCTTTAATTATGACTGGAAGAATAGATTTAATTTTATACGTGCTAAGTCGATAAATCTCGCCTAAACTCGAAATGTCGAAGAACATGATTTCTCATGAGCCGCTGTACAAAATTTTCAGGTTTAGCAAAATCAAATTAAATTAAGATATAATTTACAATAATGTAACTCTTTAAAGGGTTTTCATTAAAAAACAAAATGGTGAATAAAAATACATCTTTTCTGGCAGGTTACTGCAAAGTTTCTTCGCATAACGTTGCGATACACCAAAAGTGGGAGCCATTACCTAATGTTGTAACGGGGAAATGTATTTCAGAAGTGGAACATATGCAAGTCAAAGAGACAATCGCCACTCGGTCGCTATGGGAGCAGAGTAAACAGTCGAAATTAGGGTCCATTTTGGTAACGAAAAAAGATACAAATGGAAATCGATAATCGAGGCGAAAGAATATTCTTTTGTTGGAAACAATAGAGGGATATAAGAGGTTTCTTGAAGCTTGAAGTTGACGGGGGACATTCACGCTTTCTCACGATACGGCAGTGAGTAGATCAAAAGACTTAGCTGTGGGTGGTATTAATTTAAAATTTATATTCGCAACATTAGAACGGATAAAACGCCGTTTAAGAAATAGACTGGGAATTTGTTCATTGTGGAACAGTATGCGTGTAGGCGTCCGTCAGTGACGCAAGCGTAGGGTTGTTAACGTAATTAATATTATAATGTAATGCACGGTAGAGTTGGATATTGAACAAATGGAGATTTATTAAGTGAAGAAAGAAATCACGGGACAGCTGAGAAGATTCTACGAGGCGCTGCCGAAGGGAAACTGAAGAATGCGCGCGAAGAAATATATGGTGCACAGGTCTTTGTTTATTTGAACCATTAGAAATACGCAACCGGTCATGACCAAAAAGAATTCGAAGCTGCTGTAATAGCTATCGTGTCTAAAGTTAACGTTAATTCGAAAGTTGATTAATTCGTTTTTTATAATAAATCGTAATTGATATTTTTGAAAGAAAGCTGATTGTTATATTACAATACGTTCAGTCCAGAATTAGGGGTTCTTTTACTAGAATTTTCAGATTCCTCGCCCTGTATAGCAAATTGAATAAGTGATTGCAGAACGGGTAAGTAATACTTATTAATTAGAACCCGACCAACTAAGCAAGTACGGCATAGTAAAGGCTGATAAAATTAATGTGCAGACAAGAACGAATCATCTCATTCGTAATTATTTCCTGGCGCCCAAATTACCATAAATAGATAATAAAAAATGATCGGAAGTAGTTACGATTACCTATCGATTTGATTAGAGAGAGTATGTTTCAACGTTAATATTTATATAACTAGGACAGATCGAATTTTGCTATTATTCGTAAAATCAAAAAAAACTTGAGGAATAAGCCATCAAAAAACGTAAGCCACTTTTAATTACTGTGTTTTAAATCAGAAACTAATTTATTTTAAAATCTTTGTAGTAAAAGATAGAAATTATTAATTACTTCTGGCTACTTTTTCATTTCCTAAATCTACATATAGATACAGAAATAAATATCATTCACATCAAAACTGATTTTATTTTGGTGGCTTTGCTTTCTTGCATACTACATACGTAATGTAACGCAACGGTGCAGCAAAAACGGTATTTTTTCGGCAAAAAATCCATGTTGTAAGTCACTGATGTCGAAAAAGTAGATAATTGTTTTTCGCATTTTCAAGAAATTACTTACTGTAACACTTTGTGAATGAGTATGAATGTTTACAAATTTTGCAAGTCATGGAACTGTGTCATAACATTCAAAAAGATAGAAATTAGGTCAGATCAATCAATAACTTTGAAACTCTGAAACTAATATTATGTGCAATTGTGGTTGGTTGACAGCACAAGCAAGAGATAGTATGCGATAGGCTATGCTCCAAGAACAGCGACCACATGTGAAAATGACAACTGAATCATGTGTGTATGATAGAGTCATGTGGAGCTATGACAAGCAGTAGGCGATAGTGCAATGCCTTATCATAATGTTGCGTGTTGAGTGGAAAAACTGGCAAACATCATGTAATAGACATGGTGTTCACAGCCAATGGCACTCCTCATTGTTGTCAAAGATGTATGTAAACCTTAGAGAATTATTTCAGAGAGCATATGAGAGTGAGTGATGCTAGTTGACTAATGTAAGTTATTTATTCTTTTGGGTCTAAAGAAACAGTTATTTATGTGTACGGATTTTCAGATTACCCCTACTCTTGGTATCCCATTAAAGGAACCGGATAAGAATTAGCATTTAGAAGAATACTCATGTGAACTTCAATTGCGTGTAATGGATTTTGACTGTATTAGCTGATGAAATACAATGACATTTGTTATCTAATATTCCTAATATACGATAGAGCAGCACATTGGCATATAACAAATAACAAACAAAAAATTGTTTTTAGGGAGGTTAAAGTAAACCTTTGACTTAAGCATAGCCATAGCAGAAGGGCGGGATTTGTATAAACCGTGGAGAATTATTACAGCGTGTGAGAGAGGGTAATAGTTGTGACTAATATACTTGTAAGTTGTTTCTTCTCCTGGGTCCAATGAAACAGTTACGTATGTATACGGATTTTCAGATTACCCTCACCGATTTAGTATTAGCATTTACAAGGACATTCTTGTGAACTTCAATCGCATATAATGGATTTTCACAGTTATATCTGATGAAATACAGTTGCCATTTCTTATCTAATATCTCTAATGTACAGCAACCTATTGACATAGTACAAAATGCAAACAAAAAATTGAATTGGTGTTAGTGAGGTTAAAGTGAACCGATGGCTGTGATTTAAGCATATTCATAGCAGGAGAGGGGGTGCAAGATGAGAGTCTGATCCTTGCTGATTCTGTCAAATATCAAGATGAAAGTTATTCAAACGAAGTCGATACATTATAACCAGAACTCGAAGATGTTTCTACAGTAACAACGATTGCAGACAGACTTTTCCTGATATTAGATCTTAAGTGCAGAATATTTTCAAAATTGCTCCTGATCTCATACTAAAAGGACAGTTCACACACTCGAGAACGTCCTTATTTTGTTTCAAAACAAATGAAAAAAGAAATAGTGCGCGGTACAAATGCGGAAGCTGATGAGGCAGATGTAACTAGAAAAATGAATTGGAATTATTTGACCATTTCAGAGTTGCGTTCATGAATGTTTTACCTGTACAGAAAACAATTATTGAGGATTTTCGGCTTGTGAATGCGAAAAATATCTCGTTTTTTCATTCCGAGTAGCTACAATTATTTGAAGATTCGAAGACACAAGACTACTCCTTCGTTTTGATGCAGTTTACGGCAACTCATTGGCATGAACAAAAAAGAAACAAAAATCTGGTGTTAGGGAGGGTAACTTTCCGGCGGGCTGTACGACAGTACTTGTGCTTCCTTTGTGCTTTTATTGTTCTGAAATGGAGAATGGCTATTTGGCACGTCAGAGGGCTTCAGTATTCCCACTTCGCAGCATTCTAAGCGAAACGCGAAAATCTCCGTTCCGTGGCCTTCTCCCTATCAGTCGTAAAGAAAATTTGAATATATAAAAATGCTGACTGCAGCATTCCATGCTCTACCGTGCCACTCCTGTAAGTATTCTTAGTACTCCAAACGAACATTTACATTATTGAACATTATTCAGATTGTTCGTTTATAAATATTTTTGATCACAGTACGCAAAATCAAAGATGTTGAACGCTGTTTTTTGTGGATTTTTTCGTATTATTTGTAGTCTTATTTTTGTTTTTATTTGCTGAAGGGCTGAAAAGGACGAAGAAATTAGGCGCATTGTTCACTTATTGGAAACGGCTTCATCAAAACCAATTGATGCTTTTCTTAAATTTAATATCAGTAACTGTTTCATTTAATTGATTTGTATATTTAATAACAATGTTCTAGTTATTTTTTTCTATGTTATATTTTGTTTTATAAGGCATTCTAAAACAGTGTTTTTTATTATTCTATATTTAAAAATAGTCATATTTCTGTGAGTTATAAAATATATTAACATTAACAATGCAATGAATAGTTGTGAGTGTGTATACTTTGTTCTTCAACTAAATAACAGAAGTTTGGAGGGTGAAAACGACTGTTTTCTCGAGGCAGCATAGAAAGCTCCTACGCGCCCGCTTATGTGACTCAAATAGGCGCGCCTACCGGAAGGTTAAAGTAAACTTATGGCTGTGATTGAAGCACAGCCATAGCAAGACGAGCGCCTGCGCCGGCGATGGAGGTGGGTGGAAGGTGTGCAGCGGGGGGGGCGGGGCGTCGAGGCGAAGAGCGGCCGGGAGGCGGGGCGGGGAGCGGGCGTGTGACACGAGGGCCTTGCGGGGGCGGATCAATCTTCCGATAGACGAGCTCTGCTTCGGCGGCGGAGTGTGGGAGGGAGGGGGGATGGGGTGGAGCCGGAGGCGAGGCGGCAGAGGATCCTCTGACGGAGAGGCCGGTTTCGCGGTAATGAAGGCGGCCTGCTCGCTCGCGGCGACGCGACGGGGAAGCGGGCGACAGAGGCGGTGGGTCCCGCGGGAGCGGTGGCGGTTGAGGCGGGGGCGGAAGCGGAGGTGGAGGCGTGGACGGTGAAGGTAGCAGTCGGGGTGTGATGGCGGGGCCAGTGGCGATGGCAGTGGAGGTAGCAAAGGCAATGACGGTGGCGGAGGTTGAGGCGGCGGCGGTGACGGAGGCGAGGGCGGAGGCGTAGATGGTGGCGGTGGCGGAGGTTAAGGTGATGGGGATGGCGGTGACGGTGGCGGCGACGGTGACGGTGGCGGTGGCGGTGACGGTGACGGTGACGGTGACGGTGACGGTGACGGTGACGGTGGCGGTGGCAGTGATAGGAGCACGTTTACCCGAGGAAGCCGAGAAAACGAGATTCACGAAGGCTGTGTGTGATTATGTGCATGGCAAAGATTCTGATAGCAAAATATTATGATGTTCTTAGTTTAAAAGCAAGCTATAATGTATATAAGAAAATCAACTTTTCAAAGAGATAAACAATATGAATTTCTCTTTCCTACTATTTCAAAATACATGTTCAAAATCATTCTGTGCACCTGGGTAGAATGTGAAATACTTGAAATGCTCTAAAAATCGTTAACACAAAAGAAGCTTTATAAATTGAAAAGCTAAGGTGCGTCCACATATTCATATTATCAACGTACAGTAGAATAATTTTGGGATGGTGATATTAGCGCGATTAATGTTAAAGACCAGACGACAAGGTATAAATGGTTGAACAGGCAAGTGTACAGGGAATATTTTGATTCCAAACATTCAACATCACGGGTCTAGTGGGGCGATACGGTATTCCAGGTCTCGCGAAACGCTGCCGCCGATAAGTGACCCACTTGTCACTTGCCGACGTCAGCGTTCCAAAAATATTAAAAGGCAATATTAAAAGGCGTGGCTTCGCACCTCGCCCGTCTTTCTACGACATATTTAGCGAGCTATAGGCCATCTCCAGACAATACACGGCTAGCAGGTTTGAGTATGAGGTGTGGCCAGAGAGGCTCGCAGAGTTGGAAGCGGCGGGCTGGTGGGGGTCGTCGTGTGCCTGGGAGAATGTCACTGTCTAGACGGACGGCGCATTGTGCTCGTCGTCATCGCAGCCACCTGCGCGGGCCCGCATTCCTTCCCCGGTGTGGGCCCTGGCGTGCATCCCTTCCATGCGCTGGTCGCCTGCTCGAGCGCCTGAGAGCACGCCGCTATGCGCCGGTCGCCTGCACGGACGTCTGAGAGGACGGCGACACTGCGCCGGTCGCCTACTTGGGCGCCTGAGAGGATGGAACACTGCGCCGGTCGCCTGCTTGGGCGCCTGAGAGGAGAGTACACTGCGCCGGTCGCCGCCTCGAGCGCCTGAGAGAGCGGTACTCTGCGCCGGTCGCCTGATCGAGTGCCTGAGAGCACGGTACTCTTTACCGGTCGCCTGCTTGAGCGCCTGAGAGGATAGTACACTGCGCCGGTCGCCGCCTCGAGCGCCTGAGAGAGCGGTACTCTGCGCCGGTCGCCTGCTCGAGTGCCTGAGAGCACGGTACTCTTCGCCGGTCGCCTACTTGAGCGCCTGAGAGAACAGTACACTGCGCCGGTCGCCACCTCGAGCGCCTGAGAGAGCGGTACTCTGCGACGGTCGCCTGCTTGGGCGCCTGAGAGGACGGAACACTGCGCCGGTCGCCTGCTCGAGTGCCTGAGAGCACGGTACTCTGCGCCGGTCGCTGCTTGAGCGCCTGAGAGGACAGTACCCTGCGCCGGTCGCCGCCTCGAGCGCCTGAGAGAGCGGTACTCTGCGCCGGTTGCCTGCTCGAGTGCCTGAGAGCACGGTACTCTTTGAACTATTTACTAAACTCTCAATGAACTATTTACTAATTTCGCTTGAGATTATCTTATAAAAGGGGTTGTAATGACGCAAATTCTAAATTGCACAGATTGTCACGATAGGGCTCGTTCGCATTTCGCAGATAATGCGGACCCCTACCAAAATGTGATGGAAGTTCGAAACGAGAGCTGCCGGTGTCGCCAACGGGAAGTAAACGCAAGGGCCTGGCCCGCCTTTCACATTCCCGCCGTCTCCAGCCACACCAAAGCCGTCAGGTTACATTGCCCGCCGCGTGTGAACGAGAAAATCCGTTAACGCAGCGGAAGGGTGTACACTGTGTATGGATATACAGATTACACTGTGAATCATGTAGACAATGAGAACAGTGCTAACAAAATTATGTATTCTCGTAAAGTTTACGGTAACTCTGCTTATCTATAGGGATTATTTCTTCTCGTAGGGACATTCTTCTGTATTTGGGTAATTTAGATAAGTTAATGGATATTTTCTGGTTCATGGTACTACTCTGAGTTTTTTTGTGTAATTACGGCGTCTTATAGTTTGATTCTTTGCGATAAACATTCGCTCTACACAATTGTGTGATTTGTTAATTTTTGTCCTCGTCATTTTCGATAAGAATGAAATATTCTCTTAATTTTCCCTAGAGATGCTTATAGTAAAGTTTTACTCTCTAATTTTCATTTGCCTGAAAGAAATGGAATATATAATATAAAGTAATGGAAAATATTGTGTCCAATTAAATTCATAATCCTAAAAAATCCGACCAGATTACTGCTATCAATGCGAAGATAAATAGAATGTCCCAAAATAATATGTATAATACTATTCTCAACAGACATAAACAATACCAAAGAACTTGTACAGCAAAAACCACTGAGTTTTCAAATGTGGCGAGTTGTTGCCTCCTCCTCTTTCGAAGTGATGGACTCTCCGCTCGCCCCATCGCCTTGAGGGGCGCGCCCTCCTGCGGAGTCTCTTGGCCGCTTCCGCTCTCTTACTCCGCTCCCCGCCCCTTCCTCTCCACTCGGCGTGCGCTACCTGCGGCGCGCTTTGGCCGCCGCGCCTCCCCCCTCCCCCGCCTGCGCGCTCCGCCCGCGTGATTCACGGCGCGCGCCGGCCGCCTGCCAAAGTACGCGCGCCGCCCCTTGATCCTGCATTGATCCCGGCGGCCCCCGCCACGCACCTGCACCCGCGCGTTCGGCACGCCCCCCGCCCCCGCCGCCGCCCACGGCGGCGCCGCGACTGCCTCTGCCCCGCCCCCTCGCCCCGCCGTTTCTACCTTCACCGACTTAGCGTCGGCGACCCGGTCTCAGACCTCCTTCGCCGTGCCTACCCCTGTCCCGCCCTCTCGCCCCGCCGCCGCCTCCATTTCTCTACCTACACCGCTCCATCGTCGCCGCTACCGCCCCGTCCTCCCGTTCGCCTTTGCCTCCTCGCTTCCCCGTTGCCACGCCTACCACTATCCTGTTCCGCACTCTGTCCTCGCCACCGCCACCTCTACCTTTCCACTCCATCGTCGGGGCTTTCGCCTTTGTCCTTCCGGCCTCCTCCGTTCCCCGCCATCGCATCGTCGCTCTACCATTAGTCTATCCCCGCCGCCCACCCCGCCACCACCTGTCCTTTCATCCGATCTGCCACCCTCCTCCAGCGCACGGCATCACCTCGTCTTTCCGTCATCGTCCTGCCTACCGTTCGGGCTCTTTTACCCCGCATATGCCACAGCCGCCCGCGCCTTGCCTCTTCCACCGTCGCCGCGCCAACCTCCTCCTCGCCTCCTCGTCCCGCCGCCGCCTCCATCTCTTCATTCAACACCTGATCGTCGGCCTCCGTCCTGCCGCCCTCCCCCGTGATCGTCTCATTGCCCCCACCGTCGCCGCGCCTCCACTTCACTCACCGCCTCGCCGTCGGCGACCCCGCCTCCCTCCTGCCGCCGTCCCCCGCCTCCCCTCGTCATCGTCTCCTCGCTCCACCTCAGCCACGCCCACCTCCGTCGCGCCTTGTCACCGCCGCCACTGATTGCTACCTTCTCCGCCTCACCGTCGGCGCCACTGTCTCCCGTCTGCCAATTTCCTATACCGCCCACGCCTTGCTCTCGTCGCTTCCCCCGCTGCCACGCCTACCTCGGTCCTGTCCCGCCCTCTCGCTCCGCCACTGCCGCCGTGTCTACCTTCTCCGCCCCACTGTCGGCGCCCCCGTCTCCGTTCTGCCTACCTCCTTCGCCACCTATGCCTTCACCTCATCTCTTCCCTGTTGCCACGCCTATCACGGTCCTGTTACGCGCTCTCACCCCACCACCGTCATAGTCTCATCGCTCCACCCGCCGCCACGCCCACCTCCGTCGCGCCTTGTCACCGCCGCCACTGATTTCTACCTTCTCCGCCCCAACGTTGGTAAACCCGCTTCCGGTTTTCTGTTCTAGCTCCTCCGTCACCGCTCACTATGCAGCCACCGCCTCCACCGCCCTCCTCTGCCACTGCCGCCATCACCTCCACGGCTCCCGCCTCAACGTCGGCGCTCCCACCTCCGCCGCCTTACTGCCAACTTCCGCGGCCCGCCGATGCTGCCACCGCCCCGCTGCCGCTGTCTCTCTAACGCCGCTGTTCCCGCCATCGCTTACACGACGCCGTCATCTCCCAGCCGCCGGCCCCGTTGCCGCTCCCACCCTACCGTCGCTCCCCCCCCAACGCCGACTCCGAATCTCCCAACCCACGTTCCGCTGTTTCCCACCATCGCCACCCAACCCTCTTCCCAGTCTCGCGCTGACTCCGCTGGCCTCACCTTGGTCTGCTCTGCGTCTCGCTGTTCACAAGGTGAGCAATCATCGTTCTTTAGGGATGACAGTCCTCCTTTAGTAGGTTCTCTCCTTCCTCGAAAAGTGATCTCCTACCAGTCCTCCTTTTTTGACATTTTAAAACTAATTTGTTATCTAGTTTATCAAGTGATAAATCATGTCTGAACGTTGATACTCTATCGGCAGCACTTACTGTAAAATTTAATATGAAGTATATATGTTGCTCCGAAATTTCCAATGTATTGTTAGAACGACATCATTCTAGGCATAATTGGTGTATTTTTGTTTGAAGAATAAAATGTTACATTAATTTAAATTGTACTTTGTTCTTAAACGTTTTCTTCCTCCTTTCTATTGTAAAAAAATTATCACGTTGCTGTTCAGCAACTCTGGTCTTGCCGCTGATGACTCCTGATCACTTCCCTGCAGCCTCGAGGCAGACACAATTTACAATACTCTTATCAACTGCAGTAAGCATACTAACGCTTGGAAATAATGCAGATTATGTGCATATAATAAGGGCTACTTTGTTTCAAGTTCCGATAGGGTGTAAAAAAGATAAATTGAGAAAACAAGATAATTTTATTACTAAAAGATTTACAATGTCTTCCTCATTTTTCTACATAGTCACCATGAAGGTTAAGGTATTTGTAATAACGTGAGACAAGCTTTCCTACACCATCTTCAAAAAAGTCAGCCGTCAGTGAGCTCAGGTAGGGCCTTACAGCGTCTTGAAGCTCGTTTATGACAACCCTGAGACCAAGCAGCATTCGAAACAATGAATGCATACATATTCCCCAAGCAAGCTCAAGAAATTCAAACAAACTTTGACCAAAAAGAAAACAATTACAACAGTGATTCGGGACCAAAAAGGTGTACTGCTGGTTGATTCCATGGAACAGACAACAACAATCACAAAGGACACTTACTGTGAGACTCCGGAGAACAAAACAAAACAAGAGGCATACTCTCATCCGTCGGGTTCTGATCCACAATAACGCACGTCCGCATAGTGCCAATGTGACAAAACAGCTCCTCCAACAGTTCAAGTGTGAAATGTTTGACCACCAACCATGTAGTCCTGACTTAGCACCCAGCGACTACCACTCCTTTCGAGAAATGAAGGCGTGGTTGGGGGCCCCCGCGCTTTGCTCACAACGACGAGCTTCAAGTTGCTGGGAGGACCTACCTGAGCTCACTGGGCGGCTAACTTCTTTGAAGAGGATGTAGGAAACCTTGTCTCACGTCATGAAAAATGCCTCAACCTTCATGGTGACTACGTAGAAAAAGAAGTAAGACATGGTAAATCTTTTAGTAATAAAGTCATCTTGTTATCTCAATTTGTCTTTTTTTATAGCCTATTGGAACTTGAAAATTATAGCCCTCGTGTAAATAAATACTTTCTTACGTTATTTCGGAAAAATAAACGAGATATCACTTTGAAATTCTGTTGTTAGAGTTCAAAAACATTTTTAAAAGGAGAACAACAGCTAATTTTAAAAAAGATCAGAACTTTTGTCTCGCAGATAAAAAATTAATTATTAATAAAACAAACTTATTAAACTTATTTCTTAACAATTATTCAACTGCATTCCAAAAACTTAGTTTTACTGACCGACAATTTACAGTTTATCCGTATAAAGTAAAACTTGCCCCATGTGGAATTTCAAGGGACCAGTATTTTTTCCGCATTAGTCAAGATTCCGCATTATGCAATGTTATACTGTAGAATTTATGTGTGGCAGGACCGCGATTTATTATGTTCACGTCAGACAGATTTCCGCATTATGTACGTTTCGCATTGAGCACGTTTTACTGTATTGTCTTTAATTTAATCTTCTTTGTCGTCAGTATATTTGTACGTTCTGAGCCCGGCAGTCTCCCGACTACTGCCGCACACAACGAGACAGCTGATGACGGCAAAGCCGTCTAAAGCCGATTCTCTAAATAAATATATTAAGTTGACGGAGATGATTTATATTATTTCTTCATGTAATTACGTCAACAATACCACATCAGAATCCTCACGTTCTTCAAATGTCAATCATAAACTTCAAAAACAACAGACAATGATTAATTTCATTTTAATGTCTTTGTTTAGGAAATAAATTGCACATTGTTATTGTTTTTGGAAACATTGTTAAACAGAGGACACGTGTGGTCAATTTTCAACTCACTTCGTCGTATTTATTTTAAACGAAAGGATATGAGTACACGAACATTACTGATTCTAATTTATGCTTTCCTACTCATTACGGTTATGCAGAAAAAACCTGTTAAGAACCTGGCAACATTTTGGAGAGAAATGTCATTAAAACATGTTTTGGTACTGTAAATCCTGCTTCTATGTGGTGTTGTGCAGGGGATGATTTTTATAAAGACAATTTTTACACAGAAAAATATAATAAAAACAGGATAGTATTGTTTTGTTTGGTTTCTATTTGAGTTAAAAAAATTAAAGTGAAAATTCATAGACTCAATATTAATAACCTATTCAACATTGTGTCTTGAAATTGGTAGATTTATTATCAAAAAGAGAAATTAAGATACATGTTTGAAGAAGGTTAGGAAAGTATAACGAACTAAACAGGGAATGTAAAGATTAAACTGTGATTAAAATGGATTTGCAGTGAAAAAAATCGAAATCATTAATCTGGTAATTTTGTTGAGGAATTTTGAGAACATATTATACGGCATCTTTGTTTGTGTTGAGGAGGTACAACTTGTCTGTCATTGTCTTTAATACAAACTGATGATCACAATTTTGTATTCATTCAAAAGTTTCATTTCATCTATTCATTTGCATTCAAACGTTTTATTTTATTGAGCGAAAACATTAGGCAGATTGTTCAAAAATTGAGTCATTAGTATGTCATGTAAAACAAGGTCGAGGTTTCATTATACGTGTCTCTGAGAAATAATAATCATTCTAAACTCGAATGTCGCAGCGGTTTCTGCTGTTGACAAATGAGTAATTTCATTCTACATTTCAGTAATTAATTTCCACGAAATTGTTTCCCAAAATATTGTTTGATATTCTTTTCTCAAAACTGTGCGACCAATAACTAGGATAGTCATCGATAATGTATCCCCAAAAATTGACTTACAATTACGTTAAAAATCACGAATGTAAAATAAAATACCAAACAGCACAGTGTAAACACATGACAATTCACGCGAGGGCAAGTTCACAACTTACAATGTTATACCAAACGTTGGAGCACAATCTTGACTGAAATAACTGCGAGACATTTCTGGTCAACATAGTGGACTACAAAAAAAGGAACGACGATTTAAAGAGGATGAAACTCCCTTAATTACGGGCGTAACTGCTCCCAGCAATGCGGCGCAGATTGGGGCGCCCGGCGCACGAGAGAATGAGTGCGCGGATCAGTAGAGAAACACCCCTACCGTTTTGCGGATTTATTCAGCCATAATCATTGGAGTTCCCGCACCAACGTCGAAGCTCGATTAACCCCAATTGATTTTTAGTGGATTTTCAAATCTCCATCTGCTTTTAGAGATATCTGGCGCAATTGAATGTTCATTTCACTAAAAACGCAAGGGTGGGTGAATGAATGTACGAATCGATATCAATTAACACCTAGGGAGATTGTACTTTATCATGTTGGTAACGCTACTTTACTACCATACAATGCACGAGTGAGCTCTTGTACGTAGGAACACTCTTGTTTGCGTATGAGTACTGGTTCGTGCAGAGTTGTAGAGTTTAAAGAGATAGTGCATACTGATTAGGAAAAGTTACGTATAGAAAATAAATTCGCCCAAAATATAAATTTAGATATATGAAAATACATTGGAAAACACTACTTATATTTCAATATAGATATTTCTCGTAGTTGATGCTCCACATATCTATCATTCTGATTTTCAGATATTTCGATTAAAAACATTCCTTATATTTCCATAAATTATTTTCCTTTCATTCTAAAGCGCCAAACCATCTAGATCTAATCACTTCTCCGGCATAGACCCTTTAGCTAATAGAGCGGAATAGTCAATAAACGTCACGCCTCGACGCGTCTGGTGTTGGCATCTTGTACTGATCATGGATGTTTGGACTGGATGCCATAATTTGCATATAACGCGGTATCTTAGTACAGAGTTTCAGGACGACTCCTCTCGATTGCGTGCGCTTGCAGCTCCTTTAATACATACCTTTACTCGTACTTAAGTAGCAATTGTCAGGAAAACTATTAACAAGAAGTCCATACAGATATTTTGTAACAATGAGGTACACGCACCTTTTACATTTTTCAACTAATTTTTATTCGCAAAGCAAGTAATTCAAAGAAACAAATTATAACGTGAATGAATACAAATTGATGGTCACTTAATAAGAATTTACGATTCACGCATGTAGTGAATTCTATACAAATGATTGTAAGCAAAGTTCTTGTACCTTTTGCCCAGGCACTAACGTTCATCTTAAGCGTTCTGCTTAAGCGTTTATCCTAAGCGTTTTGAGCGAGAGTTAACAGCCTGTATTTGCCAGGAGTCTTGTGCTGTTCCGCTATTGACCTTGCATTATTGACAGTCAAAAGGTTGATTCCACGAACATCTCTCATAGGACTTCTCAACAATAAAACTTTTCACGTTATTTCAATTATCACCATTCCAATCCTAGACTAATTAACACAGGAGTCCCCCAAAGCTCATGATTTTCACCCACACTATTCAAATTATACGTTGTAGATCTTTCTAAATTAATGAACATCCACGTAGTCCAATTCGCTGACAACACAGCCAATATTCTCTTCTGGTAACACTTTCATTGACATCAGAAATAGAACACAATTATTCCTCAACTTGCTCGATAGCTGCATCCAAACTTAAAATATAGCTGAATCCAACGAAACCCGCGGCAACTTAGCCACTAAACTGAATTGGAAACAGCACAAAGACGAAAAAATAGTACCAGCTGCCATAAAATTACTGCAATTAAAACCTCTAATGTATAGAAAAAACTCATCACCGTGACTGCTGTATGCTTGCCCGCATGTAGATAAATGGCGCAAAAACGAATTTATAAAAATTACAAATCATGCAGAACCAATATCCAATGCACCGTGGTTTGTCACGAATTATCAGCTTCATAAAGAATTCAACTCAGAACCCATTGAACATAACATCACATTCCTAGCCACTAACTTTTACTATTATTTACCGCAAATCCCTTTCCTTGCAACATTCAGCAAAAAAGTCCTAACCACACAAGAATAAAAAACATATATCCCCACAATATATTTCCTAAAACCTTCTCCGAATACAAATCTGAACAAATCAACCCAATAGGACATACTCTGCCTAATTTTAGATTTAAGTTTTAGAATTAAATTTTAAATATAAGTTAGCGCGGAAGCCTTTCACACATATGTGAAGTTGATACTTAAACTGAACTATCTACGGTACCTACAACCAACACAAATCAATAAACGAAAAAATATCTCTCATACGAGTGTAAAGTGCTACAGCCAGTTCGACTTAGAGGGAATAGTTCCTAATAAATAGCAGAAAAGCTTTCATCACGGTTTCCACAAAGTGTACTAAACACAAAATAAGTTCTACATTTTACTCGTAATACCTAAAAACCATTGCTTTACGAAATACGTTTGCGGTTATTTTTTCCTTTAATTGTTGATTTTATCGAGAGCACAAACCGCATTCAATGAGTTTTCCTCGAAAGATCTCAATTAAATTGGATAGTTTCGAATTTAACATTTTTCACCCGATTTTTGAAATTGTTTAACTCCATCAATTTACCGAACAGGCTTCTCTTCGTTTCCAAACACGCCCGCCTCAATAACCTCTAACACGACAGGTACAAGAACATGAATTCAATGGCGTCGCTATTGAGAGAGTAAGGTTGCAATCACGTGACGAGCATCAAGAGTTCTCCGCCATGCAGTGGCGTGTGCGTGACGTGACGGGTCAACGCCAGCACGTAAGATCCTCTCCAGAGATTGCCCCCAGACCGCGATACCACTGCAACAGTGACTGTCCATTTCCGGGCACACTACGTGCTGCAACATCGGTTCTTTGATTATCGGCTTTCCGCGGGGGAGGATAGGACGCGCGCTAAAAATTAAAATTAATAGCGCGCGGCGCAACAGAGATTAATTAACGCGGTGCCTGCGATTTGCATCATCCGATTGTTCTACCCATTTGCCAGATTTATGCTCAAATAGCGCATTTTATCAGGGCTTCTAAGTACAAGCTGCGGTTTATCAGATCCGTAGCCGCGGTTTCACTTGTGTCTGTCCCGGTGCGGTTTGCGACCGCAACGCACTCGGTGGGAGCGGTGAGTACGGTTTATTAGGACGAGCCCGCAAGCGCCAGACGAGACGTTAATTTCCAACCAATGAGGACAAACTGTTTGGACTTATCGCGTCCCAAGAGCTGAGATAATTTATTGCAGACTCAGGGTAATGGTAAAATTAATATAAAATGAGCACCTGCATGGAGCACAAAGTAGCGAGCTACTACACGAAATGACGTCGATGTGTAACTGTGACAGTGAAGATAGGAACATCGCGTGCTTGAATGCTGCATGCATCATTATACGTTTTTTACACATCTTGCTGTTGTTCACGAGAAACATTAGTTTCCAAGAACAATGAAGGACATGAAAAATTCAATACAAACTATGTCGAATCTCAAAGTAATAATAATAATAATAATAATAATAATAATAATAAGCCCGGGAAGTTCCAAACACATGCCCCAAGTGGTACGAACACTCACCAAAACCGGTGACATCGGTTGGATTGTGTACAATATTGTACGACCAACAAATTCAAACGGATCGCACGATAGCAGCAAAAAAACCGGATATTGTTATCCGGGATTTTGAGAAAAAATCGTGTCTACTTGTGGATGTTGCTGTGCCTTGCGATCAAAATGTCGTAACCAAGGAGGCAGAGAAACGTCTTAAATATAAGAGTTTGGAAATTGAGATTAGCCGAATGTGGGACGTAAAAGCACAGGTCGTACCGATAGTTATCGGAGCTCTGGGATTTGTTCCGCAAAATGTGAGTAAGAACTTGGCTAAACTTCCAGGTCATTCAAAGGACTGGGAAGTGCAAGAAATTGCTTTATTTGGCACAGCTCACATTTTGCGCAAAGTATTGTAGAGGTACCAACAGTTTCTAGATCTGCTCCTTAGGTAGCTGGTTGCAACCTGGAGTAGATTTTATACTCAGCCGACTCATAACATCTGTATTCATGATATGAAGCAACAACAACAAGAACAACAACAACAATAATAATAATAATAATAATAATAATAATAATAATAATAACCCTTAAAAATTGCTATAGAGAACCAACATAATTACACCTAACACATCATATTGTTGTTGATTTCCTTGGGCCTTTCCTTAACTTACAGTGTGCCAGGAAACTGTCTCGACAATAGCGTCTTGCTGAAAACATAAACTGCATACTCACAACAGTAATAATAGATGGTGGAGTGTTGTTCCCTTCACTTGTTTTCCAATGATCTAGTCACCACCAATATTAATGCAATTTTTGAGGGGAAGGCCCTGATTGGGTTCAGTGCGGAGACTTTCCTTGTGCGCTGTACTCGATTTTCGATAAAGAGTAACAAGAATTTTGTACTATCTAGAATACCTACGTTTTGTATGATTGGCATATAAAGCAATGTTATGTCGCCGCCAAGTCCATTTATTGTGAATTAAGTATATTAAATTGGAACGCATCTCTAAATTCTATGAATGATATCTTTTTTTTTCTCAAGAAACAACTTAAAAAATTCAACAGAAAATTAAAACGGCGTTTGGCACTTTCACATCACGTTTCACTTGTAACACGTGAATACACGGTTCTCAAAATCGATAACTCAGATGCCTATACTATTTTTTTTTCTCTTATTCAAACGGTACAAAATTTCATTTCGCTCCGTACACCGAACCTCAAAATAAATATCACGTGCAATGTATTACATACGAATGACAAACTTCAACTTCTGACACGCTCGGTCTGCCGAGTCAACACGCATCGCATGCGTCAAAGAACTCCCGCGGTCAGATATGTCATTCGCGACAGGTAAATATACATCCCCTTGCCGCATCGCCCTCCGGTCGATCGAAGTCTCTCTCTCTCTCTCTCTCTCTCACGCGCGAGCGCATGTGATCATATTACTGGAGTTTTCGCCGTCTGGAGAGCACGAGAGCCGTGCCGATAGCTGCAAACAGAAAAAAAACGAAAAAAAAGAAGAAGAAAAAACAAATACAAAAAAAAAACGCACCGCTACCACCGTGCTTGATTAAAAGGGAAACGTCGCCCGGCCGCGCGCGGGGTTAATTTCGGAAAGAAAAATAGACGAAAGGGAGGTGCAGCAGGACCTGGGCGCAAAAGGAAAACCGAAGAGCGAGCGGCCCGGCGCGGAGCGGCCAGAGAAGACTGAATTAAATGCGCTGGCCATCTTGGCGAGGCGGGGCTGCGTGGGCGCCTCTCGGCCGCCGGCCAGCTCCTTTGAAGAGCGACCGCGGAGCTCGGGGAACCCCCGCCAGGTGCGCTCGGGCGCCGGCGCCCCCACGGGAAACTTCCGCGGAGGAAGAACTGGGCGAACTGGAGGGAGATCGAGCTGCCTGACGATTTTTTGTTTAGGGAGATTGGAGTTTGAACTGCGTATTTGTTTTAACACGTATCTGGTTGGAAGGGGACTAGGTCTAAACCCAGGTATCTTCACTTTTTCTGAAATTGAGTTATGTGTACTAGGACAATTTCGGAAATGAGACCTTCTCATAAAAGGTTTCTTAAATGCTCGTGAAAATTATTTTATTTTGTAATAAAAACCGATAACAATATTAAACTCAGCTATCTTTGAAAATATAAATTCAATACTGGCAAAATTGTAAAAAAATAATCACAGAAACTAAACGACTACTTTTCAGAATGTTTTTGCAATTTTATTTTTTATTCTATAGTTTTATACAAACAATTTATTGTCCTTCATACACATTTTGTTTAAAATCAACGAAATATACTTTGTTGATCCAATCTAAAATTGTCTTGACGTAAATTCAAACTCAACTATCTTCTCATTTCAAAAAACAAATGTGACGAAGTTAATTTGATACATAAAATACACTTTTTCCTTACGAATGCCATCGCAATGTTACGAATTCTCTGACAGTTTCGGATATCCATCTCCCCCTCGTTCGCGCAAATTACAACACAATATTTTGTGCCCTCATTACACTTCGTCTCGTGAGGCTTGTGTGACATGTCTAGCCTCATGGACACCAGTCTACAAAAATTAATAGACGCCTTTTCATTCATGCTGTTCATTTTGCCAAGCACGTCATTTCACTTCCTGTTTCCCAACCCGTCATTTCACTTCCTGTTTCCCAACCCAAGTATTTCAGTCACAATGAAGAGAAAAAAACAAGAATAACACAGAAAACCAACTCACACACAAGACAAAATATCATAGCAATTATATAATTTAATACTCCTGACATATGATCAATAAATATACTAATTTTAAATGTCTATTTCTCACTACCCGAGTCAATTATTATGTGGGTTGATTTCAGAATTGAGAGTTAAAGACAGTGCAAATTAATAGCACAAGTCCAAATCATACAATCCAAGTACAAACATTTACGTACACAGAGTAATTATTAATTATTAAATGTAGATATAATCAAAGTTTTAATTTTCATTTTAATATTTTTATTACCCGATTCAGTACAACTAGGATGAATTCAAGACGGAGATTTCCAATATGTTTTTTGTTAACAGGCGTAATTTTTACTTGTGAATTAAAATCGCTAATCATACTGGGAAGCGACTGATTTATACAAAACGATAATTTTTTTAATTATTTTTGTGAAAACAATGTGTTCCCATTATGGTTTTGAAACAGCGTAATCATCTATTTTTCAATATTTCATCCATGTTTTTCATTGATGCAGACGCCCACGACATGTCTATATTATTTTTGGCACAGAAACAATATTGTGGTAGATTTTGCTCTCCTATTATTTTTCCTACTATCTATCACTCCCTTGTGCCTTGTATACAAACACAAACACGCCCTTTTGCGTAAACATCAGCGTAGGACGAGAGGTGGGCTGACGCCTTATCTGACACGGGTGTAGCAAGGGGAAAACCGGAGAGGGCAAAGTTCGCCACCAGAGAAATTTATTTACGCGTCGGTTGTGAGAATCACCTCCCCTACAGAAGAAGGGGACGCGTATGTCTCAGGTAAAGGGAATCTTGACTTAACTCATGGCCTACCAATTTTAAGAACACTCTCCACATTCTCTGTCGAGATGATCTATGCCGAACATGTATCGTCAGACGGCTTTTACCATTACAATATATAACACAGAACTTTTGCAATAGAAGACAAAATACAAAATCTTTTTATGTCAGCAATTCACCTCGAACATACTTTTTAATAGAAAAAGTATAATTTCTCATAAAATCTTTTGCATCGTTAGCAATATTTTAAATATATTTTCCAAATCAGAACTCTTCATTTAGAAAAAATACTTTGAACTAACTTTTGAACCGTGGTTATGTTTCATTATATTAGCCTGGGTAATGCTTAATCGGCAGATTACTTTTGTAATAGACTTGATATGTAAATGGTTTCTTCCTTGGTGTTTGGGTGAGGTGAATTTATTTAAATATAATTAATATATTTAATTAATTAACAAACAAAGCTATATGCGTCGACGTGCCACTGAAATGGTTTTCTTACTTCAACACAATAATCCTATAAAGATAAACAATACTGCTCCTACCGTTTCAATACTAAATTGAGTGTTAATTATTCTGAATGCACGAGCATGTAACCAACCACCCTGAACCGCAGAAAATTTGTAAGATCGTGAGGTGCGATGCCGCCTATACAGTTTACGGTGCTTATCTGTATTGCAGGATACTACTACAGTAATAATGAAACATGAAAAGTTAATCTTAAAGCCACCCGTAATGGCGTATGGCTTTGTTCATATAGTATTTTGAGAATTGTTCATCTTTGTTGAATAATGTCGTCAGCAACATATACAATTAAATATCTTAAACATGAAAAAATACTTAATATAACAACAAAATATTTATCTCACACACACGTATCATTCCAAAGTCCATTCACACTACGCGCGTTTACTCTTAAACATGGCTATTGGCATTTGTAATTAATATTAGTCTAATTATTATCAATTGCTTTTGTAGTTCTTAAAAATAAAACAACAGAACTTGGCATAAATGTGTGTCGTCAGTCATTCAGAAGCAAAAAAATCTCTCGCTTTCCTTTCGAAGTTCGGCAACGTTGAGTCAGCCGCCACCAATCATGGCTGCCTCCTTCTTTGCAGGTTTTGTAGATCAGCACTCCATTATTCCATTCAAGCCGAAGCTCAGCATCTCATCCTGTCTCACGACATCCGAACCCCGACACGTTCACCATCTAACATCGCGAAGACACAACGTGCACTCTGCCGAATTTACCTACCGTCTCACATTCAAGCATCGACGCGTTCTTCATCGAAACTGTTTGCCGTCAGATCGTCTGATGCTCTGCGCTCACCACTAACACTTTTTAAAACAACGAACTGTCTATCTCGTCTTTTGTCTAAAGCATTGTTCTAAGACGAAAATCTCTTTTTTTAATCTTATTCGGTCATTTATTTACGCATGGGTTTTAAATGAATTACCGGCGAAATCTTTTAGTACCCTGCCTCCTCAAAATATTCGAAACTATTTTTTTTAATGCTTTTACCGTGATTTGCCTTATTACTTATAAGGCGTATACCATTCACTTAACTCTTGGCGTCGCTTTATGTTATTACTATTTCTCTTAATTCGGCGTTATCCTAATACCGACTGTTTATGGCACAACACAATAAATAACAAGCCTTTATTTATTTACATTTGCTGCCTCGGAATTCGCGAAATTATGCGATATTCGCGTAATAACTTTCTATGCCACTGCGTCGTCTCTTGTCACTACGACAATGCTATATTTCCATTTATGGAAATTATATTTGCAAGTGCAATTTTTTATTAAATCACATTTGAAGGGCCAACCGCGAGGAGGCGGAACAAAAAAGGATATTGTGAACCATCACAATATCCTGTTTTCATTACCTATCTTGTAACGACTGAGTTAGCTCAGCGTTCAGCATCGTCACTATTCCAACGCGATTCTGATTGGAAAGTGCTAGGGTTCGAGAACCAAGGTTGACGTATTTTCGACAAAGGCCCTATTCTAGCTAGGATGAATTCAGCCGATCGTTGTCTGAAGGAGAATTCTAGCGGTCGACTACTCTAATCAGTAGTTTCCCTTATTTTTCAGATCAATACTACGTGAAAACCGATGCAGTAGACTGTCAAACAGATCACGGTCAGCTGGAGATCTTCCCTTCCTCTTTCTCGTCCTATTTTCTCCTCTTACACACACAAGTACACTTACATGCACCACACTTCTACTCATGTCTGGGGACTAGTTGGGAAATCAGAACTTTTCCCGGCTGGGGTGGTCCCTCAACGGGGAGATCAGCGGGGTGAGAAATACCTCTTAAGCCGACGTGAAGGACAGCACTGTATCTCATCGCCCAGCGAGAATACACGCCACTATCTCTAGGGATAAAACATTCACATAACTAACTGGACTGGACCAACGACCAATGGAGTTGACGTGACCGGAAACCTCAATCAGTCTAACTGATTATCTTCTAGTTGATGGGAAGGGTTTGAGAATAAGCTGCACTGTATCACTCTCTGTGGACGCGTTGGATCCCGCAGAACCGCCTGCCCCGGCGTCCCCTTGCTCCAAGTTTGTTTCGATTGGCAGCCCCTGCGAGACTCCGAAAAGAAAAAAGCTCTTTCAGCCCTCGTCATAAATCCGTCCTTCCGCGCTCACTGCCCGTCTGCACCCACACTTCTATCTCCAACTTAACCTGAGAGAGGTGGCGCGGGGTCTCTTGTGACCCCACGTATCTTTGCTTAGATGCAGTTGTCTAATTTTCCGAGTGAGAAGCTTTACATTTCACATATATTTCACCACATTCTTTATCTTTTGTCTGAAATATTTTCAAAATTTTTTAAGTAATAATTCATTTATAAATATTTGTGAAACCAATACAAACGTCTTAAATTTCGTCCTTTTTTGTTAAGTTGTGTTGATTAGTTGTGTTGATTGGCTTTGAGGCATTTTCAATAAGTTCTTTGTTTTCATGTGAGACAATGTTATAAAATGAAACTTACTGAATTTTCTGATACCTTTGCCATTGAAATATTCAGGAAAATGTAAATGGAGTCACTTCATAAAATGAAAGATAAATTATAATTTTGCCCTTCTGTTTGTTTCAATTCCTCATTTGCATATTTGTTTATAATAGTGCATTAAGTTAACACGACCTTATAAATGATTGATTATAAAAAAGTAACTTATTTCGCACTTATTTATAGCTAAATATAATTTTATAAGGAAATAATTTAAAGGGGTCAGAAATGAGATCCGCACCACCTCTAACGTAACCCCGGCAACCGCCCCCTTTCCAGACACCTCCTAACACAAAGAAGAACATCGTCATTCGTTGAGTAACACGCCTTGATTAGGGATGCATTCGGACGATAGCGAGCGGTAGCCAGAACGCCATTAGTCCTACAGTTCAAAGCAATGAGAAAGTGTTACATCTGGCAAATATTATTTTTATACTTTTACACATATTTTGCATGACGATTGTTTCACCACAAAACAAAGAGGGAGAATACAGTGTCATCCCGACAATCACCTCTTCTATCCTTCTCGGGAGCTGAAAACACATTATGTTAGCTTCAATCGATTTACCGCAGTGCATGTCTCGCTGCATCAACCTTTCCATCCTGCCATTACCATCGATATTTCCGGCACAACTTCAATGTTCTTCGCTATCAGCTGGATCTCAACCTTTTCATACGCGACAAACTATCGTCATATCCACGATACACCTTTTGCTATCTCTTTACCCGTTTTCATCCTCGCCTCCTCTCGGTTAGAAATTCAAATGTCTCGTCATCTATCTCCACTTTTAAATCCCAAGCCGGTCGCCACCACAATGTGTTTCCTAGTTGAGTTGGATTCTCACCGCTTCCACGTCTTACTTGTTCTCCATTTCCTCGCACTAATAACCGTTGATTCCTCCTCTCTGATAAAGCGGCCCTCTCATCTCACTTTCACTTTTGTTCAGCCTGTTTCTCCTCAGCGCTTTCATGTCTGTTCAACCGTCACGCCAGAGCCCAATGACCACTACAACAACTTCTCCTGGCTTCGTTAAGTTGCCCGCTCCACAAGCCGTTCGAGAGGCAATATCTTCATTGTCACATCCATCTCAACGTCATCTCAACTCCGTTTTGACAGTTAAAAACTACCGTTCAGCTACTCTTCCCTGCTTATAATCGACTCCAAAAGTAATTATTTTCATCCAGCCACTGCTTCATATCTGTTTTGCGTCGACCCAACGACGCACCGACCCGTAACTCGTTCTCGTGCCTTCTCCAAATATCGACCACTTCGACGGCTTAATTCTGCTTGTGTGTTTGCCATTCAACCACCACCCCAAAACTCTCAACAGTCGCCTACCACTGTAACATCAAGCTATCAGGCCTCATCTTCATTTTCACTTCCTGTTCCAGGTTGCCTGCACTTCATTTGAGACATTCAACCACTATAGTTCCTCTTTACTGACCACAACCGGCTCCTAACTCCACTTTCGCTCACATTTAGCCAACGCCTTTATTTCAGTCACCTCATTTTTGTTCTCATGTCGACTTAATGCTGCCCCGCCCACTCCAACCCCTCCCCCTTGTGAATTCGCGACGCTTCGCCCCCTTCCCAAAGTTCGTCGCAGGCATCCTGCTTTTTCTAGGTGTTTCGATTCCACCGCCACCAAAACTCCCAACTTTGCCGACCATCGCACTAAAACTTGTGTCTGACTGACTACATCTTCATTATCACAACCTTTTCTACGTCGCCGGCTCTCCGTTTTCGTGTTTAATCCTTCGACTCTGTTTCTCTATAACTGAAGTGGATTATGTGTGGGGTGAGATTTGATTCCACACCTTTTACCCAATAGTTTACTGCATTTCATGTATGAATGCTATTTGAAATTATTGAGATAATGATGCTATTTATTTGCGTCATTTACTACATCGTTTTAAAAAGCCAAGAATAATATTTCTCTAAAAACATTCTAACATGTCCTTATACTATACATCGGCGTCTACCTTACCAGCATGAGAATGTCTGATGCAAAGCTACGAACTCGTAAAAGACAAACACGCCAGACAATTCAGAAACAACTACAACATAATATTATAAAACGGAAATGGATACGTATTTCAAACTTTTTCTTATAATTTAAACGTGTAACGTGAAATATATTTAGGAACATTTCTCACTCTTGCTGCTAAAAAAATCAAATTACTTCAAATCAAGAAAACGTCAAAAACTGAAAAGTTTACAACCCACGTAAAACTGGACATAAATAGCGTATCTAAAAGGAGAAGTTCATGTAAATAATTTTCAGAGTGTTGCAAAACATTATTTGCGCCTGGGGTCAGAAAAAACCGAAACAGTTTAAGTTTTAACAACCATCGTTTTTTCATCTGACCCGTAACCCCACTTTCATTTTCACTTAGTCCCTATCGTTACTTTAAGTCGCTTCTATAGTCGTACGCTATCCGCAACAAGTGGAGGGGACATCTACATTTTTGAGTCCCATTTTTCTACAAAAGTTTTTATTTACGTATGACATTTTATTAGCAAATAAATAAAACGTTCGCTGAAGAGACACAAGGCGTCAACTGATGCCACTGCAGTGCCTCTGACCGGGAGGTCATAGGGATTGAGTCCCGACGGTGGCAGGATTTTGGACACTATCTACACAGCGAGGTGTAATTCAGCCTATGTGTGGAGGAGAATTCTAGCGGCCAGTTTCTCTAAGAAGGTAGATGTCCGACGTTGCTCTGATCAATACGAGGCCAATGGATTGCCGAAGCTGTACCGTAATAAACACACCATGGGCCGCCCGCGATCTTTCCTTGTTGTCGTATCCACAACCTTTAATGTCACAACCGTACACTTACATGCATTACACTACCAGACATGTTGGAAGCTTAGAGTTTGTCCCGACTGGGGCGGTGCCCCGCTGCCGGGAGATACCTGGATGGGGAAACTCCCTCAAGCTGACGTGTAGTTAGGCGCTGGATCTCACTGCTCAGTGGGGAAAGAATACCGCCACCTCCAGTGATAAAGCACACATTACGCTTACGGGACCAAAGATCATAACAGTTGACACGCCCGGTTACACGAAATAATCAAGTTAATGTTCTATTAATTTATAATTTCAATGATACAATTTAACGTCTACTATTGATTTTATGTTGAACCGTTGATAACTGACAGACGACTCGGAGAGCCCCTTCCACAAATGTTACAAAATTCCCCAAATACCAGTTTAAAAATAGAAAAGTCAGAACGTATTTAGGAAATAAAATGTTTTCAAACTTTTCAGAGATCCCCAGCTACCTCCGCCCTCTGTGCTCTCGCCCACGGTCGCCCGGCTTCTGTCCTCCCATCACTGTCCGCCGCAACCCCTCCTGGCGCCCCGGCGGCCGTCGCGTCGGCTGCATCTCGCGGGGCCGCGCAGGAAATTACCGCCTCTCCCGGCGGGCGGCGCTGGCGACGAGGCGGGCGCCGGGCGTCGGTGCCGCTAACGAAGCAAACATTAACGACGCCCAAAAACCCGCGCCCGCGAGGGGCGCTGGGCGCACTCCGCCGCCAAGGACGGGCTGCGGCGGAACGGAGAACGGCGGTTGGCGAGCGCTCGAGCTGATGGGACTCAATGGCACGACGGTTAAAAGGGATTGTCGTCTGGAAGCAGTTACACTTGAGTCTTTGTTTCGTTGCCTACAACGAAACAAGGACTCAAGAGTCACTAGCTACAAATAACGGGAGCAAGAATAAGTGGGAATGAAAATGAGAAAAACAAGAAAGAAAGGATGAAGAACGAAAGGAAGAAGATGACAAAATCAAGAATGGAAAACGTGGCTCAAATATCATTAAAAAGTAATAGTGCTGGTGATAATTAGCTTAAATAATAACAATAATAATAGTAATAAAATGATAATATGTGCACGATAATATCGGGAAAAATAATTAACTTCATTACCTTACAAACTAACAAAAAATGCGAAATGCACAGAAAGGAAGGATGATAAGACAGCCTGAAGATCAGAAGCTAGTAAATCGCAAATACAAACTAAAGGATGAATGAGGAAAGAAGAATTACTAAAAAATCTGAGAAAAGATGACTGAGGAATTGATAAATATATTAGAACTAAAAAATACTTACTAGAAAATGTAATTAGCAAAGAGACAAAGAACGTCACCATAATACACAGTTCAGTCAGAAAACCATTCAAAACTTTACGACCACTGAATAGGCTATTGAGAACACGAAGGCACTTGACGAGAAAGCAGCTTGTCGACCAGTATTGAAGAAAAAACGTCAAGGGCAAGGAGAGGAGAAAGGTTCACTGTTCGGAGGAGTCGATCCTCTAGACGCGGTTTGACCGAGCAGAAAGTCGGTAACTGACAGTATCAAGACGCTGGACGTATGGAGAATCAGTCAATAGGGCGGTATAGAGCAAAAGGCAAGCGGACGCCAGGGCAAAGGAAAGTCGGGAATTTGGAGGAAGAGCATCCCGTGTAAGTGGACCAGTGGGGGATTTCAGAGGGCCCGGATGGATGAAAAGGGCGGTTGAAGAGGAGGAGGGGAAGGAGATGCGAAGAAGGTGGCGCCGCCTGGGGCGGGGCGCTGCACGCTTTACGAGAAGAGTGTTTGGTGCCGGAGGCGAGCGACGATAGCCCCTAAACGACCTCCGGGACGCTGCCCCGCCCTTCTTCACCACGCCCCGCCACGCCACGCCCCGCCACGCCACGCCCGCCACGCCCCGCTCCGCGCCGCTGCGCCCCGCCCCTCCCTGCCGCGCCCCGCCCTGCCCTGCGCTGCCCTGCCCGCTCAGCCCTGCCCCGTCCCAGCCCGCCCCGCCAAGCCTTGCCACGACTTGCCCCATTCCACCCCGTTCCGCCCCGCCACGCCCCACCCCGCTCCGTCCCGCTGCCCTCCACTCCGCTGCGCCCCGCCCCTCCCTGCCGCGCCCCCGCCCTGCCCAGCGCTGCCCTGCCCGTTCAGCCCCGCCCCGCCCCGCCAAGCCTTGCCACGACTTGCCCCATTCTACCCCGTTCCGCCCCGCTGCACCCATGCCGCCCACTCCTCAGCGAGTGCCCGCGTAAGCGCTTCCCAGTGATTAGCTGCCGACAGGGCACGCCTCCCGCGCACAGCGCCCGCCCCCGCCCAGCCTCCAATGGCCCCGTAGCCCCTCCTCCCCCTCACACACGTCCTTGCCCGAAACGTTGGTGCCGTCAGCCTAATGGCTTTCTCGACGCTTCGCTATTGCGAACACGGTTGATGTCAGACTGATAACGCTCCGCAACTTGATATTTTTTCTCTAATGCCATATCCAAATCGGGTCTTTGCAATCACGTACAGAAATAAGATTATTGACGTTTTGACCGTGTATAAATCTGTATTAACTATATGCTGTTACAAGACAAATATAAATCTGTTTCTACTAATGCTTTTGAACGTCATTATTATTTTATGAGGAATGAAAATACCAATTCCAAAGGCTTCCGTGAACGAAATTGGAAATAACTTACGTTACTTCAGTTACGTTGAAGTATTCATCAACGCGTGCTCAGCTGAGGGTGAAGGTTGTATATGCAAGGTGCAAGATGCAAGACGCAAGAGAAAATGTTACGCCAGGGAAAATAAATGTATGTACTTAATAAACGTCCCAGAGGCATCTCAAAGGGAAATACTCGAACCCTCCATTCTTTACTTTCAAAAACTATGCTAGTTCTCTATCCCTCGTAGCTGTCACATTTTCCATCTACACTATTTGTGAGCAATGAGTACTTCGGTTTCGTTTCACTTGCCTCCGTCTTCCTCTGTTACAGCATTCATTGTCCTCTACATCGACATCCCCATCGTATGAGACGACCCTCGGAAAGAAATGGTAGACAATTTCTTCCCATTCCTAACCTCATAACACGGCTTGCTTCCCATCGTCCCCGGTGAACCTACAGCCATAGCATCCACACGTTACCGCCAGCATCCCCCCGGTCACCGTAACCGCCACCGCCGTTCCTTGCGTTATCGCCGTGATTGTCGGCGGCGCAGCTGGCACCGCCGCCCCCACCGCCGCCGCCGCCACCGACGCACTCATCCCCTCCCCCCACCACACTCACCGCGCAGAGCAGCGCGCCGCGAAAAAGCAAATATAGCACCCCGCAGGGCAGCGCTGCTGGCGGAAGGAAAAGGAACAAAAGGAAAAGGAATGAATTGGTTCGAGTGCCGGGCGATAGGGGTTCTCTGTCGCGGCGCGAAAGTTTCTGAGCTTTCCACTGAGCGTATAAATAGAAAGAGGGTCTTGGGGGAGAGCTCACTGCGAGGAAAATTAAAGGTAAGAGAATTAGAGAAAAAAGTAAAGGAACCTAGCAATGTGAGGCATTTGCTGCGGAGTATTTACCGGGCCTCGTCGAAATACTTCGACTCGGGCCCTCCTGAGCTCTTTACTTTCTCGGAAAAAGAAGAGTAATAAGTTGTAAGTCATAAACTTGGGAAACAAAGAAATAAATGTAGAAGACTAAACACAAGTGTTCCGTACGGGGAAGATGGATCTCAAGACATTTTAACGAATTTGTCGAAGGCTCTTGAGTGCGTTTCAGCAGATTTTGCCGTGTTCTCTTAACCCATTTTTTAGACATCAACGTAATTACTCATTTTTCTTCTCTTTGTCTTCCATTCAACATTACATTCTTTTTCAGAATTTTCAGCGTAGAGTGTTCTCGGGACTGTGGATTTTTTTAAACTGGAGGGCTCGATGTTGGAACAAGTTCTCAAGAACTGCCGAGAAATAGAAAAGAGAAAAATGATTTAACTTTAAGTGGTTCTTGGAAGAATGGAATGTTTTTGGCTTCACTCGTACTGTCCGAGCGTAAGGTAGAACTAAAGAAAAAATACCTTAAAGATGTAAAAGTTAAGCGCTCGTACCTTAGAACTGAAGTCGAGGATTTGCCAATCAGTGGAAGATTGTAAACAATTCTGTCACATACGATAAAATCTGTGTCATTTGAACCAAGTGAATAAAAGGAAAATACAATTATATTTTCTTATTAGATATCGTTAGAAAAGTGCGTTGAAAAACTAAGCATTATATCCGGTAAAGGCTATGATTTGAATTTATGTAAAAATATTAAACGTTCAGTTTATAATAATTCATTAAAGAGCCATTCTATGGTGTATTCTAAACATTTTTAGTATTCTCTCAAGTCATTTTGACTTTGTGGAATAATGTTAATTCATACCATTGGTCAGGACCCTTCTTCAAACTGCATACGTACATCTGGTATTGTATTATATCTATGTATTTAAAACAACAAGGTTTCTTTTAGAAAGAAATTTGTGCTTTCAATTCAGATATATTTCGTGATTTTTGCTTTAAATGAAAAGTAGTTGGCATGGATGCTCGCATTTCAGAGGAGCCTTAATTGGAAATGACTCCAAGGTAGCCAAACTTTTCTTTACCAACGTTCTAAATTTAATTTGACCTTAAAAACAAATAGCGGATAAGATCGAAGAATTGTTTTCTCCCCAATATTTTCCCAGTCGGTAATTTGCCCGATACGTTTGGTTTTGTTTCTGTCGTGCGATATACTATTTATAAACTCTCAGAGTTAACCAAATATTACCTCGACGTTGATTAAGGAAAAATGATAAATCTGGCACAAACAGGAAAAAATAGAATCTGAAATATAAGTAAAATGTTCTGTTAGATTGAAACATTAATGCAAGAACCATAATAGGTTAGTAAAAAGTGAAAAATAATGGAAGGCGTGTGTAGTGGGAAAATATTTCATTAATCATTCGCTCCCATCATTCTGCATTACGAGTAAATTGGTCAGGGATGGGAAGACTGCATGAATGCCTTGTGCTCCTTGCATTCAAGCGACAACAATATACGTAATAGATTCTCTTTCGTTTCTACACCTAAAAATAACATGTACCTGCCTCTGGCTGCTTTAAGAGGTGTCTCAAAATTCTGTTTAACTGCACTATTAACCAACTATTTTGTTTGTCATTTCGTATAATTAGAAGTGTTTATCATTTTAAAATAAGTAATTTATCAACATTCCTACAGATCTTACATTCAACTCCTGTACTTTCTGAAGTCTACTGAATATCAATAATTTCACCTTTTCAGCATGCCAACATTGTGTTGCATCGCTCAAGGGCATGATCGTCAATGCCCTTGACGGGATGATAATGAAGTCTCTCAAAAATGGGAAATTCGTTTTTAAAAGGCAAGTTTCCTTACGCAAATCATAGTCAAAGAAATAAAATATGTTACAAATGAATATTGAATGGTTCAATTTAGTTAAAACAATGTTTTCGATATCACATTAGATTAATTGGAACATAATAAATTATCATACGTCTGTTATATTATAATTAACAAATTTATAACATTGGTCACCTAATATTACTAATTTTGAATCCCTACGTAATTTGACGTGAAACGAAGCAGACTGTTCATGAGGTGCCAATGGTTTTGCTAGAAACAGAGGATGATGGGAAAAATATAAACACAATGAAACAGTTGCGTGTTTTACTGAAAAATACAAATATGAGTATCTGATTACGTTAATACGTAATTTCTCATACCAGATGTTGCTTTTATATTTTCATGCTCAGTGATTCACTATTTATGACCCAACTGACCTCATGTTAAGAACTTATTTCTTTTGCAGCTCCAGGTCTCATCCATTTTCCAGACACTCGCCGGCATACTTTTGCAGCTGCAGGCCACTAGTGCGAACTGTGTGTGTGTGTGTGTATGTATATATATATATATATATATATATATATATATATATATATATATATACACACGTATCTTAGCGATGTTTACAGCTCTATGTTGGCCGTTTACTGCACCCAAGGCACCATTTTATTTTGTCATGCCAAGAGTGTTGTAACATATGTCTTCTTTCCATTGCCACTGTTATACCATCCTTCCATTTCAGTCTTGGCCGTCCTTTTTTCCTCCTGCTGGTGCTGGTGCTGGTGTCCAGTTATTAACCTTTTTGGGCAGTCCTTCTGAATCTATCCTTTGTAAGTGGCCGTACCATAACAATCTTTTCTTTTCAACAACATCAGTTAAACATCCTTCTATATTTAATCGCCTTTTTATAGTCTCTGTTTTTACATGATGAAGCAGCGTGGCTACACAGAATCTTCTCCAAAAACTGTTTTCAACACTATTAATCCTCATTTTCAGAGCTTGGTTTAGTACCCAAATTTCAGAGCCATATGTTACTGTGCTCTCCCCCAAAGATTTAAACAGCTGGATTTTGTTTTAGTTCTAATGTCCTTACTCCAAAGTAGTGGGTTTAATTTACTGATTATCTATCGACCTTTCCCGATTTTTGATACAATATCGGCTTGATCCGTACCTTCTTCATTCAGAATTACTCATAGTTCAAACTAATTGTTTTAATTTTTTTGAGATAAATGCACCACTGTTTTGAGCATGAAAATAACCTCAGTTATAGGGACCGGTACGGGGGATGTGCTCTTAATCGAGCATTCGAAGAGTTTTGGTTTCGGTTTTTACTGTTACATTGCAACATGACTTCTCGTCAAAAAGGGCGCGGGAAATTCGAGTTTGCAATTTGCCATTTTTTAGCACCACTATTTTATAAATTGCATTAATTTTAAGCAGAAACTACGCTAAAATACTCGGAATTATAAGATAATTTATCAGACCTTTTTTTCAATCTTACTTTTTAGAATAAATTCCCATTATCCAAAAATTTCTCATTAATATTATAGTTGACAATGCTAATTTTTTTCAATTTTCGAAAATACAGAGAGTTCGCCGAAAGTGGGATAAGTAACACTTTTAATTAATATTATTACCTCCGTTTCTTCCTTACTTTGAATAGTGTGAATAGTTCACATACACCTTCTTTTGCTGCATCTCACATGTTGCCATTGTTCTTATTAGACATCGGACTTAAAATTCTTACCTGACGTCAGAATAATAAGACCTTTGCTTCTATACGTCTGCCCTATCTGGTTAAATGAGCAAATCCAACCAAAGAAAACTGCAAATAGTACAAAATCAATTTCTCAGAATTATTTTAAATGCTCTCTGGAATGTCACTAATAAATGTTTACTCAAAGAATTTGTTGTAGAGCAGCATTTGCCAACTGGAGAAAAAATGACGTCAGGGCAGCCTTTCCCTCCGAGAGCAGGTACTCGGAGAAGCACTGCGAGCAAAGTGGGGAGGGGGAGGGGAGGAATCAACAGCCTTGGCAGTGGGCCATTGTCGGTGTTTCAGGCAGCGTGAGTGAGAGATCATCTATGCCCGTTAATTTGCTTAGGATTTGGAAAGAAAATTTTCTTTTTATAGATACTGGAACAATGGCGACGTTTTTAATGTGTTCAAAAGAACTGAAATATCTTAAGAAGGTCAACTTACAGAGGCATTACGCAGCTTTGCGACCCACAGAAACCCAAGTTATAAAAATACATTCTGAGAATTGACAGGTAGCCTGCAATCATGGGATGAATAGAGAATTTCGCAGGTAGAGGATTGTGGAAAAGGTACTGATAATCAGGAGGATTTACAAACATTATCAAACAAGATTGGGCATGAAATTAAGCTTCGGTTCCAAACTCTCTTATGTGCTCCCACCCGGGTATCTATTTGTTAACATTAATTATTGTTTCAGGACGAACTGAATTCATTATATTATATAACACTATAAAATATTATTGTCCTAAAATGTTAAAACTGCCTCCAAACATTGTATGGAAAGAATGGAAGTGGAATTATAGTACTAGTTATGACAGAGTCGGATACTGCTTTGAGTTATGGGATAATCTGTTCTATTATTTAATTATTCATATTGTTATTTAATCATAAGGATTATAAATAATAATTAACATTTAAAAACGTTAATTATCGATTTTCCACGCGAAACTTTTCCAATCACTTCCGTATCATCATTGGAACTCTGTGCGTCCGCCGCCACGCCTTTGCTCCACGGCTTGGTTCGGAGCAGGAGAGCAACAGAGCGTTGAGTTGGCTGGCACTGACCTAGAGACTATAGACCATCCTACAACCTATTAATGTACCAACGTCTTCTCAAACATATCCCCAAACCCTCCACTATCAGTTCACAGACTCTCTAAAAACCCATTACATAGAACCAGAATACAAAATAAGTTTCTCTTTCACATTTTCCTCAAGAAATTCTCCAAACTCTCGAAACGAATAACCTCAACCTCTGTGTTAGTTTTTAAGCCATCTAACATAAGTATAGTTCATCTAAACTGGCCTACGTATTCACCATCTGTGTAAATAAATGAAAAAAAGACCTGACGCCGACCGTTATAATACAGTATTACGAAAAAATAATAACCCCAGCGCCGCCGTGCCGAAGGGGAGGGTGGGGGACGCGGCGGGCGGAGTGCTGCGGGGCCTCGCGCGGCAGCTCGGCGGCGGCTCATGAGCGAGGCTAACGCGCCTCTCGCTCACAAAGGCGCTCGGCGGCGGGAGGGCGGGATTTAGTGTCTCTCGTTCCCTAGGAAACCTCGGCCATCGATTTCCGGCGCAACGCCTCCGTCGCCCACGCCCGCCCCTCGCGGTCGGTCACCGTCGCTCGGTCGCCCCACCGCACATCCGCCTCCGCCCGCCCCAAGGCAGAAGAGGTCCGTTTCATAAAATTAAAGGAAGCGCTTCTTTTTATTCTTCCTACAGTACCAAAACATTTATACATATTAATATACATTATATTCATTAATTAATAAAAAGTGATCCATGAAAACGAAATGATCACCTAGATTTATAATAAACATACACTAATAAAGTTTATAAGTTAATGTATTAGTACACAGTCAATAGAATCAGCAAATGCCCATCGTTTAGAACATTTTTTAAATGAAAAGCTCTATAATTCAATAGTTTTTTTGTTTTTGGAAAAATATTTTGAATATAAAAATTGCACTTACGTTTAAAATATTAAAGTAAATATACATATTTAATACTTCAGTTTATTGTTTTCAATTAAAATTTGGTCAATAAACATCCATAAGTTCAAGATAAATGATACGAATTAAGTTAACTGTTTTTCAATATATATCCAATAATTGCTATATTTTCTATGAGAAACTTTTGAGACATTTAAATATATCTCTGAATTCTGTGAGTTTTTATAAGATTAAAAGAAAATAGGAATACCTCACAATTAAAAAAAGCACAATTATACCGGGTGTCAACTCATGCTATGCTTAAGTTGTCGATGTTTGGGTGACGCGAATCAAATGTGCTCCATACAACGATGCCGTCGATCTTGGTTTGATTGCTTTGATATAATATTTTTATTAGAATTAAGGATCCAAAACTGAGCTGAAACGTCGACAATTTTATGGTAATAAGAGTTAATATCAAGTGTCATTTGTTTTGATAATAATTTAAATAATTAGTATTTTATTTTTATTTTCCTTCGTTTGTCTGCTTTACTCAAAGGCCAATAATCTGTGCTATAGATAAAAATTGTTTTAAAACTATAAATTATTATGAACTTACGCGAAAGAAATGATCGTATTCAATTGCAATTTTAAGTCAGTGAGTGACGTTTTTCTTTGAATAAATCTTTATTCCTCGTGATTTTTTAAATAATTATACACGTTTTTTACGATCTTATATCTACTGCAAGTTGGGAAAACACATAGGAGTTCCTCTGCATAAAATATCACTGCCTGTAGGTAGTTGGGGACCTAATAATCCCGCATTAGAGTAGATCTTTTGACATGTCAACTTTTTCAACATTTATTATCTATTAATTTCTATCACTGGATTTCAAAATTTTCAACACAAATTGAATTCTGTTGTGTGTGTACAATAAAACGAGGGTTACTTCAAGTTCTTATTGCAACATACATGGCTATGCCAGTTGGAATTGGTATAAAATGTAATGAATGACAAAGTGGAGATATCTACAATTTCATTACGAAAAGGGTTGGGAAAACAAAACAAAAAGTTTCTTTTTCAAATTTTGCTTCACCAAAACTACTGATTTTTTTTGAAAGGCGGTTTAGTAACGTAGAATCCATTGAATTGATCTATAAAACTCTAATCCAAATAATCGATTGTATTCCCAAGAAGACGAGGAGTAATTTACTGTTTGCATTGCTTTTCTCGGGATTTTCACAGAACTTCCTACTTCCAAATGACAAGAACATTTCCTACTTCATCTTTTGAACTTCGCGATAAGCGACTTCCCTCCTAATGGCTTTCAGATGACTGTTTCTCACCCGAATGTTCACGCAAATAGCACAGCTCACACCATTGTTAGTGTTTAAAATGAAATTCGAAAATTTAATTTGAACCTTGGTTTTCATTAATTAATTTTAAAACATTTACAAAAAGTATAAAAATCAAAAAGGAATGAATATTTAATTTCCAGCAAAAATCTTTGGCTACAAGAAAGATTTTTTTCCTTCTGCCGAGGAGCAGGCCTATTATTTATTAGACCTTTGTGAGAGAACGCAGTTAATTGCGTAAGACTAAAACTACAACACAGTAAGTGCCTTGAAAGGTTACGAACAAATCCACGTCAAAGGAAAAGAATAGAGAATAGTTATTTATGACTCGATGTTAAAAGTGACAATTTATTTTGGGAGTAAGAAAGATTGCAACACGTAATCAATAGGCCAAGTGCCACAATCCAACGAGCAAATTAAAAAATCCAACGAGCATAGATATTCATTAACATTCAATAGTACATGATGCAGTCACACGGAAGTATTTTGTTTGGTTTGTTTGCTGCATTCACATGATTTATCTTCAGTGTCGTCTAACTTTAAGCACTAGTGCTAAAACAATTGAACTTTTAGCACGCTATGCTTGCCCTGAAAAAATAACTTTCCCTAGCGGCTGTGTAAAAAGTGTATCGTGTGACGCGAGGTTTGAATTCCAGTTGGCATAATGGTCACTTATTGACAATCCACATTTCTGTAGTTTCTGGTACCAGAGGAATAACAAAGCATGTGTTAATTCTGATGTTTCATAGTTGTCTAAACAATAAGCAGCTTGTATAGAAGCTCGTAAGCAGCTTTCTCTAGTTGTACGAATATGTTTCTATAACTTTTGGATGATAAAGTTTGTTTTGTGGCTGAAGGCAAATTCTAAAATGTATATTTTGAACGAATGAAATGTGAGTTATCATTTTTTTCTCTGACCTCTTCAGTTCTTCTTGTTCATATATTTACTTATTAATTAAATTATATATTTGGCACTTTGGGGCGATTGTCCGATCTTGCCGGCCAGCTAACCGTGATCCCTCTGCCTGGACCTAATTTAATTCCCACGCTTGGGGGGATAAGACAGATATGTGGCGAACCGGACTTATTTCCTTCACCACAACTAGCTACCTCCAGGCGCCTGAGGTTTTGTTCGTCACATAGCCACAGAAACTCAGAAGATTTTAAAAGAAAACTACAACTCTATTTTTTCTTCGACTGGGTATCGAACTCGAAACCACACCCTTGACCAAGTACCAACCCTTGAGCCATTTTAGATGATATTAATTGAATTATTTCAATTTAAATTTAATACATTTTAATATGCCTCACCCAACGCCGCCTCCTTATTTTAATTTTTCGCAAGCGTGGGCCTTTCGTTGAAACGATTTCGGTGACACAGCTACAGAAACAGACGATTTTAAAAGAAAGCTACAACTCTATTCTTTCTTCGACTGGGTGTCGAACTGGGAACCCTTGGAAGCGAGTACATCACCCTTGAGCCATGTTACACATTATTAATTGAATTACCTCAATTTAAATTTAATACATTTTAATATGCCTCACCCAACGCCGCCTCCTTATTTTATTTTTTCGCAAATGTGAGCCTTCCGTTGAAACGATTCCGGTGACACAGCTACGAAACAGACGATTTTAAGAAAATGTTACAACTTTATTTCCTAGCCACCACCGAGTATCAAACTCGGGACCCTTGGAAGCGAGTACATCGCCCTTAAGACACGATAGACATTATTAATTGAATTACTTCAATTTAAATTTAATACATTTTAATAAGCGGAACCCAACGCCGCCGCCTTATTTTATTTTTTCGCGAACGTGGGCCTTCCGTTGAAACGATTCGGGTGACACTTTAACCCCCGCGGCTGTGAAAGCGGGCGCCGGCGTCGCCTTAGCGCAGATCCCGCGTCGCCCGCACCGCATTTCCTCAACGCCCCTCCCTCCCTCTTCCCCCCGGCCGCCTCGGCAGGATATTAGAGGCCCGTGCGCGCGCGAGCGGGAGGGCGACGGCGGCGGCGGCGGCGGCGGCGAGCGATAAATAGAGGATAAGCGCGACGGTGTTTACGGCGCTAAGGGGCGCTCGACCCTTCAGGCGGCTTCCTTTGAGAAGCCGGCGACACATAAATCAGAGGGCGCGAGCGGAGGCAAGCCCGGCTGCTCGCCGCGCGTGCGAGTGCCTGGGAAAATTATCGATAGATGCTTCCACGCGTCGATTTTGATTTGTTGGCGCCTTGATTTCTGTGTGATGTAAGGGTTGTTTAGGCATTTCTTTGAATCAGGATTGATTGATTGATTGATTGATTCGTGTTTCCGGGTGCGTCAACTACTTAGGTCACTAGTCCCGTAGGTGTAGTGCGTGTTTCTCTCGGGAGGTGGCGTTGATATTTTTTCCCCGCTGGATGGCGAGATCTGGCGCCGACCTTCCGTCGATTAGCGGGATTTTCCCCTCAACCAGGTATCTCCCGCCAGCGGGGCACCGCCCCAGACGGGACAAGCTGTAGGCTCCCGACCGGTCTCCCGGCATGTGTGGTAGTGTAGTGCATGTTAGTATAAGTGTGTGTGTGTAAGATGAGAGGATAGGACAAGGAAGAGGAAGGAAAGATCGCGCGCGGTCCGTGGCCCGTTTGTTAGGGTACTGCTCCGGCATTGGCCTGGTGTTGATCAGAGAAACCACGGAAAACTACCGATGAGAGCAGCCAGCCGCTAGAATTCTTCTCCAGACAGCGACTGAATTCGACATAGCTGACAAGCTAGTGTCGAAAATCCTGCCACCGTCGGGACTCGAACCTAGGACCTCCCGGTTAGAGGGACTGCAGTGACATCAGATTGATGCACTGAGACATATCTCCCGGTTTTGTATCAGGAGGTTGATGCTTCTCCCAGAATTAATATTTTTCAGATCACTATGTAAATGCGTCGAGAAGAGTTTATGTGACCGCATGAATCTAAAGGTTGTTAGTTTTAACATCATTCGAAGATACCAGCAAAAACCCGCCCAAACAAGAATGCACAAAGGGATTCAAACTCGTGACCCTTCAAGACCCAACAGTTACGTATTTCCTCCTTAGCAACTTGACTAGCCGGACCGGTCGGTTTTGGTGCTGCTTTAATAATTGTTGTTGATATTGATGCCGGTGTTGTTTTTCTTCACCGTTTTTCTGTTCTGTCTTTCGGTAGGTTTGAGGTCTCAGACTGCATGGCAATTATATGTCGATGGTATTTGCTTTGACTTCTGCTCTGCAACTACACAGCAAAACTCTTCCTGTACGTTGAGAGATTTAAATCTACAACCTTTCCCTCAGCCTCCAGCATATATAGTTGCTTCCATACCTTTTGCAGCATTTGTATTGCATTTCGGGGTTTATAATAGCGTAACGCTTGATAATTGAGAATAGAACTCGAAAACGCTTGTTTGAACGCATTTTCTACATTATTACGCATAGGACACCACATTGGAACAGATCATTGGTAACCAAGAAACTAGTAAAACTACACAATGTAGAAGATCTACGAGTCAAATCAATGGAATAACAATGTTGGAGTAGAAATGAGCTTGATGGTCAAATAATATTAACGAGACAAGGAATTAGAGAAATACCATCTAATTAATCTGGAACCATTTAATGCAGAATAAATATTAAAAGACTGTCAGGGAACTTAAAGTACGATGGTTAAAGCAATCAAGCATAGCTTATCGTATCTGGATGGATGCTGTTAGTACCACATGAGCTACTGAGAAAAGTTTTCAAATGATTTTTTTATTATAAGATGGAATGCTTCATTATTATTTCGTTCTGCGGCATATGATCAATTCAACATTTAAAGCAAAAAGTAGAGCCAATTTTAAACACTTTGTTCTAATACTGCCCACATTTCACTCAAAATTAGCCCAAAACTAATAAAATATTTAAAAAATTCGCATTGCGTTAATAAAAAACTGTGAAGAAGAAATTTCATTTGAAGGAAAAAATCTCTCTCTTCAATTGTGTAGTTGTAGAAAGAAGCGAAAAAATTCAAACTTTCGTAATTAAAAAAAAATCAGAGTTAAAAGTGAAAATCGTGTCTACGCCATCTTCATTTGTATATTTTACTCTATTCTAGATAGAAATTTAAAGAAAACTTTTAAAGTTATTTTTAAAAAATTATTTGTTTTTGAGAAATAAGAATTAATGCCCCATGGGCTTCATGAAAATACTCCAAAACTTAAGAGAATATTTTTCAAAATTGCAGAGATTTGTGTTGCGCCATATCGACCGGTGAAAATTCATTTTGAAAAAAAAACCCTCGAACAGTTTAGGTTGTAGTTGGTTGTGGTTAGGTTGTAGTTGAACAACATAGGTAATGTTATTCAAATACTGACAAACGGATAGATGGACAGACAGACGGACGGGAGACACGGACGACATACAGACGGACGGTTGGATGAACAGCTGGCCAGACGGATGGACGGACGACGGACAGACAAACTGACTGACAGCCGGACGGACGGGCAGACGAATAACTGGATGGGTAGACAGCCGGACGGACAGATGTACGGACAGACGTACGGACAAAGGAACAGACTGACGGTCGGATGGAGGGACATTTTAAAAACCTAAAACGTGTGCAATTGCAATCTCGAAATCGATTTTCCGCAACGTTAGAATACTTTATCTATACTACATACTACCCCGTGTATACGTACTTATACGAGAAAGTAAAAGCGAAGGCGAACGTGGGACCCATTTGAGCAACACCAAGAAACGTAAAGTTTGAGGAGCAATGCCACTAAATGAAAATGAAATAAATAAAACATTGAGATAAATTACCATTCGTCATTCCACAATATCTGAAATACCAACCCACACACATTCCATCGTCCGGTCCACTTTTCCCCCAGCGCATTCCCTCTCTCCGCCACTGCCCCAGTGGCGCTTTGTTTCCACAGCGCGCCGCCGCCATCAAGCGCTCCCCCGGCGCGGCGCCCGCCACGCCAATCAACAGCAGTTCTTTCCGCCGCGCGCGCCTGCGGTGCAGCGCCGGCCCCTGCCAGCCGCGCGGCGCCGCAGCGAGAGCGTCGACGTGCGCACAAAGCGGCTGCGGCACGGCGCAGCGGCTCGCCCCGCCCCGGGTCACGCCACCCGCCACACACTGCGCAGCCCCGCCCCCGCACGCGCAGCTCAACCGCGCGCCGCTCCGCCAGGTCACGTCCCGTTCCGTCACACTCGCTCCCAACGCTCCGCGGGCAGCTTTCCTTCCATGGACCGAGACGCTCCGCTGCTCATAATATATCCGCTCGGGATCTTCCCGCCCCGGACTCTTCCCGACCGGAGTCTTCCCGGCCGGAGTCTTCCCGGCCGGACTCTTCCCGGCCGGACTCTTCCCGGCCGGACTCTTCCCGGCCGGACTCTTCCCGGCCGGACTCTTCCCGGCCGGACTCTTCCCGGCCGGACTCTTCCCGGCCGGACTCTTCCCGGCCGGACTCTTCCCGGCCGGACTCTTCCCGGCCGGACTCTTCCCGGCCGGACTCTCCCCGCTCGGACTCTCCCCGCTCGGACTCTTCGCGTCCGGAATCTCCCCGCCCGGGCTTTCTCCCGGTCCAAGCTCTCTCCGCCTGAATTCTCCTCGCCTCAACTCACGTCGAAATCCGTCGTTCGGGTTATGACTCTCTCCAGCTTGACTCGTCACTTTTAGACCCTTTCTACTCTTTTTCCGCCCTTGCCCCTTCCGCTCACCTTGACCTGTCCCTAACCCTAACGATGTGGCTCACCCGGTATCTCTTTTGGCGATCAGCTCTGCCATGAGCTGTTAGTCCTGACCTACCCTCCCCCAGACTCACCAAACGCCACGGCTCTCTCCGCCCCATACCTTCAACTCTTCTTCGTTTTGCACCACTTTTCTCCGTTCATTCCTACGCCTTCCTGTCACTTCCCCGCATAATCCAACATTCCCTTGTCCCAATCCGACAACGCATCCTTTGCGTTTCGTTCAGTTTCACCCCATCATGTTCTGTTTGCTTTGTGCCATGTATCTTCAGCTCTGCTCCCCTTCCCCGCCCCCCACCGCACAAACTACCTCACGACCCACCGTGTCGCCTCACCCTTGCCACACACTTCCCTGCAATCTGCTTCACCCTCTCATTCCTCGAGTTTTCTGGCACCTTACCGCCCCTCCACTACCTCACTGTGCTCATATCAATTGCGGCACCCTGACTCACCCCGCCCCATCAGGACTGCCCCGTACAGTTTCTTCCTCCCAGCCTATCCTTACTTGACAGCCCTTTTTATTCCCTTCAACATTCCGTTCCTTTTTCCCCGTTCTTTATTCATTTCTCTTGCGTCCCCCTTCCCGCTCTCCATTACTCCGCCACCCCCAATTCATACCTCCTACCTCCACTGCGTCTGTATCCAGCCCACAGCAACTGCTTCCACCCCGCTCGCCACCGTCATAGCGGTCCTCCCGCGCGCCCGCCCCACAGCCCCGCCCACC
Source organism: Acheta domesticus (assembly GCA_031308135.1). NCBI lineage: Eukaryota > Metazoa > Arthropoda > Insecta > Orthoptera > Gryllidae > Acheta > Acheta domesticus. The sequence continues at coordinate 192,637,855 of JAHLJT010004567.1, forward strand.
TCACCCCTTCCCGCCGCGTGCTGCAGCCGCCCCGCGCCGCCCCGCGCCGCCCCGCGCCGCCCCGCGCCGCCCCGCGCCGCCCCGCGCCGCCCCGCGCCGCCCCGCGCCGCCCCGCGCCGCCCCGCGCCGCCCCGCGCCGCCCCGCGCCGCCCCGCGCCGCCCCGCAGCGTCCCGTCGGGCGCCGGCTCCTCGCGCCGGCGAGCGTGAATTTTTCGCCGCCGCCTCCATAAAACAATTGGCCGCGGCCGCACTGCGCCGAATTGTATGGCGATTATTAAACCGAACATAAACATGCCTAAAACACAGGCCGGGACAGGGATCAACGCAGCGGCGGCGGCGGCGGTGGCGCGGGAGTGTTGCGGTCGAATAATCCTTCAGTCCCGACGCCCCCGCGACGCGCCGTTCGTGGCTCGCCCGCCCACGCCCGGCTCCCCGGCTACCCGCCTCACGCGGTCGCTCTTGATGACGGCCGTTCTGCGGATACTGGCTGCCTGGATGGACTTTTCCGTGACGTCACTGTTTGCCTTCTTTTTTTTATCTCTTCGTGATTTCTACGGACTGTCTCAGCTAAATGTGCAAGTTCGTGGCCGATGATTTTTCCATAGTTTCCCCGATCGAATACAAGCGAATATCGTACCAGAACAAACTGGTCACTGACCTCGAGCAAGCTCTTCTTTCTCATCCTTTTCCCTCATCTCGATCCACAATTGTATTCCTATCTTCATTTCATTTTTATTCTGTTATTAACAATGTTACATGGTTGCTGTCAATGTTTTTTGTTTACTATGGTCCTTGCCACTTCTTATTTCATCGTATGCACCAGCATTAGTACCAGAGCGTTCCAGTCCGGGCCCAACGTTCCTCACAAATCGTTGCAATAAGTCGTTTGGTACCCATGCATACTCTTCCTCAATGACTGCTTCCAAGGCCAAAGTCACGCGGTTTTCTCGCATACACTTTCTTCTTCAAATACCCCCAGAGGAAAAATTCCAATGGGGTGAAGTCTGGACTTCTCGCTGGCCACGCAACATTTCCGCATCCTTCCGGTGACCGACCGGATCACGTGATCGTCACGGATCCGGTGACTAACCGAGCGTGTAGGTAACAAATTCGCATTTGCATTCTATCGTTTTTTCACTTCCAGAGTCGTGTGCCTCCCCCTCTCCCGTCTCCATCATCTTTGCACCATCACAGGTGACTGCACTACTTTCTCCCTAGCTGCAATCCGAGCACGGCCAGCAATACCGTCTCTGCGCCATCTTCACTTAATTAGTGGATGGACCAGCAAGAAACAAGAATTACGCAACAATTGTATAATGGTACGTAATGGAACAGAATAGAGCATAAGAAAAGACTAGAGATATTAATATTACATCGTTTATACAGCAGTAAAACAATTATAGCACTTTATATAGCAGTAAAATAAATATTGGGATATAATTGTGGATATATATTGGCAGACTATGGAGATTAGAGCTTGTCCCAGCTACGGCAATGCTTCCTTGTGAGAAATAACTCGAGGAGGAAAAGGCGTTACCCGTCCTGTAAGTCGACGAAGAATATAACTTTTCGATGTGCCTGAACTTTTATTTATTTTTTTATTTTTCTTCAATAAATAGTTACATAAGCAATGAAAATGATTTCGGAAAGTAAGAATAGCAATTTTTGTGTAAGAACAGCAGAAAATTATAGTACTGTGTGATATAGTCATCTGAACAGTTGTCAAATATGTATTATATAAGTTTATATGTATGTATTATAAAAACAAAGAATTTTAGAGAACAATATTTATTAATAATAGAGTCATCCTTCCTGTACTCTCTGTTCCCATGATCAAATCAATCGACAAAAAACATAAAACAGTTAATGAGGTCAGATATGTGGGTTTTCTCGCAAGAACAGTAATAATTCTTTTTGCCTTCATTTTCTTTAGAACAAACACTAAGGATTAATCTTCCATGAAAACTGAACATCATCACCATTGAGAAAGATTACATGTTAGGAGTCAAAGAGCTTGCAAGACACTGGTATGTGCTTCCATAGACGATTCAGTCACAGAAATAAATTACTATAAAAGAACCTATATCAACATTGGCTGCTACCATGGGCTTAAGTCCTCATTAGCCCTTGTTACACCCCCAAAATGACAAAACAACCGTTGGCCAATGTAAAGATCGATAGTAAAGTCAGGCGATAGGTACGACTTTCGACTTTGGCCATTCTTGCACTGAAAGAATGAGCTCTGAAGCTCACATTGTCCTTACAAACAGAAAATCACTAAAAGCTGACTCTAGCCCTTCTTTCACCAACCCAGACATATTTTATTAATGGCCAAATCTGTACAAACACCGCTCATTATTCAACTATTTTAATCCATTAAACATTACAGTTCGACAATTATTTTTATTCTCTTTCAGACATTGGTATAAAATTATTTAAATATTTATAATACAATCCACATTTCATAAATAATAATTCAAACAGAGTGTATCTCTACGACCTTTTATCATTACTATATCAAGCTTATTATATTCATTTTTGAACACACCAAAAAGTTAACAAGTCTGTCCAAAGTATCCGTATTATATAACAATAGGAGGTGTGAAGCAAAGAGTAAATCACTACATTTTTTACGATCTCGTTACATTTGTAAGTTCAACAATTACGTAGGAATACGTATCCCGTTTCGCATCTGACAGCGCTTCCTTGCAAGCTCACAACCACATAATATTGTGCCATTGTAAATCCGTATGTTCAAACGATTTTCTCTATGTTCTACCCATCGATTCCATGAAAACAGTTAACTGCGTATTATACCAGATGATAGTTAAATAACTAATTTTGAAAATAAATTAGAATGTAATGTTTAAAATCAACAGTAATTCCGTTTACTCTTCTCTACTTATTTATGCCAATCTGGTTTCATAATTTTTCATACATTTGTAAATATGATGTGCAATGGAATATGTTGACTTGCATTACTTTCTTCTCATTGACTCACAATGTTTTAATTATCATTTGATTTTTTTATATACAATATTTTAGATTTGTGTGGAACTATCATATTATAAACATTTTGTACCGATTCAACTAAAGCAGACAACAATGTATTGTCAAAACAAGACCAGCTCAGGTGGCTCAGGATATCAACAGTTACTGATGTCAGGAATTCATTCGCTGTGGGGAGAATTCTAGCGGCCGGTTGCTCTGTTCAGTAGTAAAAATATTCGATCCCAATGTAAAAGTAATACGCAACCAACAATCTGTAAAACTAATTGGCTGTTAAATAAAAATGTTATCTTCTGGCATCATCTGTCAATATTACAGCTGCAGTGACACATTAAAGAAACATTTGACATACTCTTGTGTCAAATGTGCGCAAATGATCGACACTGAACGACACACATACTATATGTTAAAGACTGAATAAGAAGCGGTTTGCTACCGTTATTTCTAAAATACCAATTATTATTAAACACAGAATATAAACTAATCATCCATATTCAGGAATAAATGCACTTGTGGTTCTGACAATTTCGCTTTTAAAATATGATTACAAAGTGTTTTCGGTACACGTCTCAGGTTTTCGCATATTTAGATGTGTACCTTGCTCTCGCAATGCAAATGCATACAAGTCAGCAGAAATTATTGTGGCAGATCAAATACTGAATGAAAACTGAATGTATTGGTGCTGGTGTTATTTTCGCCAAACATTCTGTATCTTCGAAAATTGCAAAAAATAAGCTTGGCAAAATTACAATTTTGAATATAGTGATTTTCTTCTTAAATAAAAAATTTTGAATAAAAATCTTCTTAAATAAAAATTATATTTTTAAATAAGTTCACACCATTGCTTGAAAAAAGAGAAGTTTTAGTGTTCTTTCTGCTTGAGATTAAAGCAATTTATTTTTAAGAAATCTCAAAAACCGATGAAAAAATGGTCTTCAATTTTTTTCACGGATAGAGTAAAGGGCACTTAAAAATAGTATAGGACTTCTTTTCTTTGAATTCACTTAATGTTCGAAAATTACGAAAGTAAGAAACAAGAGGAAAAAAATTGCACTAGTCTTTTAATGTCATCGTTTGATTCCATTGTTATTCTCTTCTTTCAAGACTACTATAATTTTTATCTTAATCTCTTTATTACAGTAGTTTTTGGCAACCTCGTCTTTATATAATGTCATTATTTTCCTCATTCGATGTACATATGTTCATATTTTCACACCCACTCCACTGACTTTTTCGTTCACAATTAGAGCGCAATGCCACAACTGATCCGCAATGGCTCTCCCCTTCGAAGCCACTTCACTGTTTATGCTGCCACTCTGTCCCCAGCGTCGTCATGAATCACAAACCACGAGCGTGAAGTCTGTGTGCTGTAACAATTGAATAAATAAATCATAATGAGCGCGTAGCCACTGAATCGCGAGCGCGGCCTGCATTACCATGTGGTGAGCAGGGAGCGCAGGGGAAAATGAGCGAGAGGTTTTGATGGCGCACGGTCCAAATTCAGCAGCTGAGCGGTTGGATGTATTGCACGAAAGTAGGCGCGTTGGGCTCTACACATTTGCCGAAATATGTTAACGTAGGCGCAACTATTTTTGCAAAAGCTTAAAACGTACCAGCAAGTTACCATGCACGCTAACATTTACTGAAATTCCTGAAAATTGTCAGAGGGTTTATGAAAATACAAAATAATTTAAATAATAAATTCAACATTACTTATTCTCAATTTACATCGTAGAACGAGAGGAATGTTGAGTTGTAAAAGAGAGATGAAAACAAAGCACTTATATTGATGAAAAATACATTATGCAGACTGATACAATTATTCGTTAAATTTTGAAACTTCATGCACATCTTCCAATCTTAGATCACCATATTTTCAAATTCACTAGTGTTTAGAGTCTTTAGTATCAACACTAGTCTTCTTTAATTTTTTCGCTCCGTACATATACATGAGAATTACGTATTGTAATTCTATGTAATGTTATAATTCAATACTTGATAAATATGATTTTGCAACTTCTAATATTTTATTTGTATGTGACAATGCTGATGTAATAACTTTGTGCAAGAACCAACAACTAACAAACATTGACTGTAGGTAAATGGAATCGGAAGTATTCACAAGAACACAACTTCCCCCTCGAAGTGTAGGGGAATCTACTTTCCCCTCTGTTGTGGCTTCCAGGGGCAATGAAGCGGCCAACTCATGTCAGGCAATTGACGCAATCGCTCTCTCAAAGCAACAATTGTCACTAATACCCAAAGCCTAGAGCAGTCATGGCAAGGTTACTAGCAATCTAGAGTTAGCAGGCACTGCGACCACAGCAACTGGCACGAGTACAGATTGTACAAATTGCTTCAGAGTGGCTGTACGTCAATGGATATTTGGTACATGACACTCTTTTGGAGAAATCATTTGACAGTTATTGCCAAAAGTGAGTTAACTCTCCCTTCAACTACTAAAACAAAGAAAGTCTCCGTTAAAATAAAAGAATACATCGGTGAGATTTTAAAAAAACAACTGAGAGTACAATTAAACATTTTGAATCGGAAAATTTTGATTTGGTAACCCTGTTTATTTTAGAGTAAAATAGTTTCATTAACTTCCAAAGTTTAGTTTAAGAGGTTTAATAGACAAATATTATTGTCAGTTAAAAACCTCAATCTTCATTCAAACGTATTCCCGCCACTTGCCCAAAATGTTTATACAATGCATAATTTAAAAATAATTTAAACATGAAATGCTAACAAGTAGTAAAGAAAGAATACATAATATAAACCTGAGTTATTTGATAGAAAATATCTAACAAACGAATTATCACATATGAAGCCACTATTCCCCGCCTCGCTTCGGTTTGTGCATGAATACCTCTTTCGGAATCTGGAGGAGAAATAAAAGCAGAGCGAGGGGAAGTTGCTCGTACTCCCGTGAGCGCCATGATTCACAGACGGGCAATTAGCTCGTGCGGACGTTGGCATGCCTGGTGTAGAGGCATCAAGATGTCGGAGGAGTTGTGGCATGGCGAGAGTCAATAGTAATGGAATACAGCTGCCAATCAAAATTTCAGTATGCGCGCAATTATGTTTTTACCTTCGCGGCGCAACTAAAGCACTTTCTAGCATCGGTATCGTACACGCAGCCCCGTAAAACAAAATACGAAGCGAAGGAAATTACAGCCCGACACACGAAGGTTGTCGAACGCTGTTATTGTTAAGGTTGTCGAATGTTGTGTCAAATTAAACTTGTGGTGCTACAGAATGTCAGAGACTTTCCCATCTTAGTATTCTATGTCCTTTGGTCTCGGCCAGCTATTCGGACTTGCCATACATTCTTGCTAGCTGAGATCTTTAAGAAAATGGCGTTTTAGAGCCACTGTAAATGCGAAATTTGAAGCTCTTTTTCACAGGAATATTCTGTGTTTTCGAAAAACTTTATTTGAAGCCATTTAAAGCACTTAAACTCACAAATGAAATAGTGTTTACAAATTGTGGGAAACGTACATATTAACGGTGTGAGGGATATTAAAAAAAATACATTTGTGTAATTTTTAAAAAAGCAAAAATATACCCCAAACTGAACTTTACGTCATTTTAAAGAATACAATTAGCAATAACCGTTCGAAAAGTTAAAGAAAACATATGGAGCCATTTTTGAGAAAATGGCGTTTGAGCGTTTATAAAAATGCAGAATTTTGAGCTAGTTTTCACAGAAAACAGTTGAGTTCTCGAGAAACTTTATACGACATTCTTTAAAGCACATATACTCGTAAATATAATAATGTAAAACAAATTGCCACTCATGTAAATATTAACGACGTGAGAGACAAATCAAAAAATCATTTTTATAATTTTTGAAAAAACAACAATAGAGCAACATGATGTTTATGTGATCTCATAGAATGCATTAGTCACGATCCCTACCAAACGTTCAAAGAAAAAATTTGGAGCAGTTTTTAAGAAAATATTTTTATAACTTTTTAAAATTGCACATATTGTACGCAATATTGCGCGAAAACTACTTAAATTTTCAAAAAAACAACAACATGACATTAATGAAAGAACTCACTATGGAGAACAAATTTTATTTTAGGAAAAATCTTTATCTTGAATTTTGTAGTTGGAGATAGATGCCGAAAAATTCAAACTTTTGCAATTTTTGAAAATTCAGAGTTTACCGTGAAAATTGGACCTAAGTCTCCTTAATAAGTGTATTTTATTCTATTCTTATAAGAAATTTAAAGAAAAAATTTGGAGCCGATTTTGTGAAAATTTTGAAAATGTCCGGAAGGATTCACGTAAAGTACCACCAAATTTTAAAGAAAGTTTTTCAAAATCTCTAAGCTTCGACTAGAGCCAGATAGACAGGGGTTTCTTCAGTTTGGAAAACTTCCTACGCTTGGTTTAGGCACTAGTGGTGTTGACAGACGGACGGATGGACAGACGGCCAGACGGCCGGACAGACAGATGTTTTGCTTTCAATTGATTTTTCGGTATCAAGGACCCAAAAAAGAGGAATTCTGGCTACACGACGAGTAAAGGAATATTTTTTTCTTAATTTAGCAACTGATTTTATCCACTTTTTCATTATCAGGGCCCGGCAATAAATGTTTCCCTGCCAAAAATTCCCCGTTTTTACGCGCAGCGTTACATGACCTTTCCTATACTACGTACATTACTCTGTAGATACGTATGTATACGGGAAAGTAAAAGACGTCAGTAACTTTGCTGAATGAATTTTTGAAATTTAAAAAAACATTATTGACGACCATACATAGATATATACTTCGGTTTTTATAATGTGGCGTTTGACGTGATTCAGCTGTTACGGTGTCATCCAATCGGGAGATTGAACGTCATCACGGTGACGTCACGTTATAAAAATCGAAGCGTAGAATGCACCTTTCTGAATATGGCTGCTTCATTTTGAAGCACTCAGCAAGTAAACAACACATAGTGACAGGAAGTTGATGTGGGTGGCAAAGTAAACAGAAAACCGCAAGTGTTGATGTCCTGGTAGGTCAGATACAAAGGGTATTTGCTTGAAAACCACGAGGTTGAGATATCGAAAAACGGAAATTGCGGTTTAGAACAGAGTGCGAGGGCCAAGAAAGGCTGATGTAGGGCGAGGAAAGGGGGAAAGGAGTAGTTGCAAAACCACAAAATCTGAGACGAGGCACGAGGCGCTTTAATTTCGTTACTTTTAGTTTTACCACTGCTCTTTGCCAGAACTGAACTTTGAAAAATTCATTGAATTTGTGGAATAGAGTATCACTTTGTTAGCATAAGGATCAAGAGCATAACTTGACATTAATTAAATTAGAGTTTTGAAAAAACAAATCTTCGTCTGGGACTTTAGATTGTATTTGTAATGTTTAACACAGTATTTAATTATTATTATTATTATTATTATTATTATTATTATTATTATTATTATTATTACTAGCATTAATTGCTGAGTAGAAGTTTCAGCCACAGCTGAGTGACACTGCATAATGCAGATTGTTAATCCTGAAGACCTCGGACTCCCGCAAATTCATTCACGCAAATACATTCCTTATATTTATGCAAGAATATAGGAAGACTTGTGGCAAATATATTTTGCTTTTAAAATCAACGAAGTCTCTATTCTCAGTGTTATAAGTATCGTGTTTGGGGTGACTTTATACAAGGAAACTGTGTTTTTATGTTTGTGAAACCAAAAAAATTTATTTTACATTTTTTATAACCATTTCCAATTGTTAAGTACCTCCAGAGGTATGTTTTTACATACAAGTCTTTTTAACAGTTTTTCTCATTTAGTAGGAGAGGAAGTTTTTGTGGTACAATGTCACCTTCCAGGGTGGGATGATATTATCCGCTTCCGTCTTTCTTATGAGAATATATGCAAATTTGAAAGGATTAAGGGGTAGGGTGTCTTTGTACCATTCAAGAACATGAATAAAATAGGTACAAAATTGAACTATTTTTCTTGCCAGCTCAAGCCGCAATAATCAAAGGTACGAGCAGACCTGTGTTGCCTAAAATCGACTAATGATTAAAGCAACAAATATACACTCCAACATTTCATTTAACAGAATTCTTTAAAGCGTTGCGTGGTGCAAATCCACCCTGCGTGGTTTAAAGTCACCTCAAATGACTGTACTTGGTGCCAAAATCTCCTTTTTCATTTGTTTCGTGCTAGATGATAAGAATACTCCGTTGCCGTGAAAGAGCTGTAATGTATTATTATAAATCAACACACAGATTTAACTAAAAGCTTCCAATGTTATTGCAAGTAACAATTAATCCAATTAGTCACACACGAAGGGAGACAATTTGAAGAGAAATATTCAATGAATATGGAATGAAGATGGAAATAAAAACAAATTACATGACCATCAATTGTAGCGGAATCCGAATAACATCTCTAGGGATCCTGAGAATTCGATTTAATATAGAGAGCAACCAGTCATTATTAGTAATTATTGTCTAGCTTTGTGTGTAACGATGTGTGTAATTTATAACTGTTTTTTATTTAAAGCCGTAGCCTATCATTTAAAAATTTGATTGCTAGTCAATATAAGAAAAATTTGAAAATGTAATAAAGAAAACAAACTCGAAAGCTTTTAAGAGGTGGAATGATCAATTTAAACTCGTATACCTAGCACATTCGGGTCGTACACCTGCGACATCGGCACTCCGAGGTCCTTCTCTCTTTAAGACAATACGACAGTACCTACCTACCTATACTCCGATTTAGAGTGGCACTTGAAGGTCTCGAGCTGGAAGGAGTGGGAGACATTGTCACCAATCGGTAGTCCAATACCAAAAGATCAAGTCCTAACGAAGCTCTCGATTTGATGACTGTGTTCCCCTCCCCGTTCCAGTTGTATCCCTGAAACGCGACTCTATAAATCGGAGCATGTCCACCAATCTACCTGAATGCTTTCTATCTTTGATTCTATCGAGGCTTTGAGGGACTATGCTGAATCGCACTTGATAGCGTACACAATGTTTTCACATTGCCTGATGTCTTAGACATTTATCCCGCTGGCTGAGGCTCCCGAAACCTGCAGGCACGCTGACTTTTCATGCTCTCTATCACCGATGTGGCGATTGGCCCATACCATCGGCGTATAGCATACTATAACGTACTAGCATCACCCGTGAGCCACTATATGCCAACCCGGTAAATTAGCCTGTAGAGGAACCATGACTGCGGCTATGAAGCTCATCGAAGAGGCTCGTAGATCAGAATGGAAAGTAAACTATTGGCGCTGGTCCCACACAGCGGTGGGAGGGCAAGTTTTGGAGGATGTCATGGCTTTTATAGTTGCATTTTGTTCACCTAAGCTCCAACTCCACATCGGCGGGCCAGGAGTGATGGCAAAATATTGAAAAATTAATTTAATAATAATAATAATAGTAATAATAATAAAAATAAAATAAATCGCTTTATTTGGAACAGCCCACATTTTACGCAAAGTATTGTAGAGACATCGACAGTCCCTAGATCAACTCCTTGGGTAGCTGATTGCAACCTGGAGTAGATTTTGTATTCAGCCGACTCATTACATCTTTAGTCGCGATATAAAGGAATAATAATAATAATAATAATAATAATACTTGTCGATATTGCTGTACCTTGCGATCGAAGCGTCGTTACCAAGGAGGCAGAGGAACGTCTTAAATACAAGAGTTTGGAAATCGAGATCAGCCGAATGTGGGGGCGTAAAAGCACAGGTCGTCCCGATAGCTATCGGAGCTCTGGGATTTGTTCCGCAAAATTTGAGTAAGAACTTGTCTAAACTCCCTGGTAATTCAAAGGACTGGAAAGTGCAAGAAATAACTTTATTTGGAACAGCCCACATTTTGCGCAAAGTATTGTAGAGGCACCGCTAGTCCCTAGATCTACGCCTTAGGTAGCTGGTTGCAACCTGGAGTAGATTTTATATTCAGCCGACTCATTACATCTTTAGTCGCGATATAGAGCAATAATAATAATAATAATAACAACAACAATAATTTTCACCCTCGAGCCTCTCTTGAACGTGTGACCATCCCACGACGCCTTGGAGGTAGAGGCTTCACTGACATTAACACCATGATCTGCAAGCTGGTTGAGAGCCTCAGAAAGTTCTTCCACGAGAAATCTACCGCATCCAAGCTACACGCAGCAGTTTGTGCAGTAGACCGATGGACACCATTAAAATTATGTCAGTCAGACGTAAACCTTACGGCACTCAGTATCCAGCAAAAACGTGATGCGTGGATGACAAAGCCTATTCTCGGAAGACATCCAAACGACATCGGCCAAGCACATGTCGATACACTGTCGTCGAACTACTGGTTGATATCAGGGCACATATTCCCTGAAACTGAAAGATTTATGGTTGCCATTCAAGATCAAGTAATTCCAACACGAAATTACAGAAAATATATACTGAAAGACCCATGTGTTAACGATGACCGCTGTCGATTCGGTTGTGGACAAATTGAATCAATACAGCACATTACATCAGACTGCTCACATAGAGCTGGATCAGAATACAGGATCAGGCATGATGCAGTAGCAAAAGTAATCCACCAAGAATTGGCCCAGAACTACCAATTATCATCCGAAGCACGAGTTCCGCACTATGAGTATAACCCGGAGAATGTGTTGGAAAATCAGTCTTATCGACTGTAATGGGACAGAACGATTCTCACAGACAGAACTGTCATCTGCAATAGACCTGATATTATTCTGTTCAATAAAGAAAGCAGGCAAGTCGACATTATCAATGTCTCAATTCCAAACACTTCCAATCTTCAGTTGAAATATACAGAAAAGAAAACTAAGTATGTGAATCTCTCAGAGCCTATCCTCCAACAATGGAATGTTTGCAAAGTGAGAATCATTCCAATTATAGTATTAAGTACTGGAGCCATCCCGAAGACCATGCATCAAAGTCTCAAGGAATTAGATCTTCCTGAAAACCTATGGAAGCTTATGCAGAAGGTTACTAGCATCTCAATGGCAAGAATCGTTAGAAAGTGTGTAGGAAATCAACGTTCAAAATTCAAAATTCAAAATTATAACCATAATTTGTATTGTGATTATGTCAATCTGTACAATTTATGTAGTCACCGTAGAGATACGAGATAATAAAATAATAATAATAATATTAATAATAATAATAATAATAATAATAATAATAATAATAATAATAATAATAATGTCCACCTACACGTCACAACACTTTCGTAAACATCCAAGACCAGATGAGATTCCAACCTTGAGTTTCTCTGGTGAGTGCTCGTCTTGCCCAAGTGCAGGTAATCACTAATATATTGAGGAATAAAACAATGCTTTTAATTATCTACGAATTGCCTCGGTGCATCGCGGACTGCACCGAGGACGAACGCAGTGGAAGCGTGGTGGATGTGACCTTTGTGTTGGTTTCATTAATTAGTGATTCCGGGCGCATCGACTAATCAAGTCATTAGTCCTATAAGTGTAATGCATGTTCTTTCCTCGCGAGGTGGCGATGGTCTTCCCCCGGATGGCGAGGTCCGGCGCCGAATGACCTACCGTCGGCTACCGGGGTTTTCCCCAACCAGGTATTCCCACTAGCGAGGCACCGCCCCAGCCGGGGCATGCTCTTAAGTTAAGCTCTTAAAAACAGGTCACTCAGTGTGTGTGGTAATGTAATGGATGTGTGTGTAAGTAAAGGGTGGGGTTAGGACAAGGAAGAGGAAGGAATGATCTCGCGGCATTTGCCTGGTATTGATTGGATAAACCACGGAAAACTACCGATCAGAGAAGCCGACCACTAGAGTTCTCCTCCAGACGGCTGCTAAATTCGACCTATCTATGTAGCCGGTGTCGAAAAATTCTGCCAGGACTCCCCGTCAGAGGCACTGCAGAGAGAGTCATGCCCTGAGCCACTTCTCGCTGTGCGTATGATGAAGGGGTGAAGCAATCATTAGAACCGGCTCGTAACTGCGCGTAGTCAGACGCAGGACGGTGATGTCTTCTTTGTGACGCCCTTCACTCTCATATTGACGGATCTGAACAGTTTAATCACAACTACTTCAGGTGAACTAAAGTGTTGTGTGACCCCCAATGCACAACCAGTCCATCATCAAGATTTTGAATATATCACAGCAAGATTAGCATTAATATTTCCACGTAATCAACGTTTAAAGTGATAATCAAAGCTATAAGTTTCTTTAGTATGTCTTATGTACTGTGTCTTTGGGCCTCATCAAACTGACGAAATATTCTGAAAATACTTTCCCAATCATTTTTTAAGTTATGCAAATGACCTTAAATCAGATCTTAAATTGAGTCAGTAATGTTTCGAAAGATTTATTAGCAATATGGATCCAACAGTATATATGTTTCGTAATTCATAGGGTGTTCATTGATTTTCTTAATGAATGAGTACACATTTTAGAGAGTTGTAAGGTAGTTGAAGATTTTAGAGAGTTTAGAGAATTTTAGAGAGTTGTAAGGTAGTTTTTTCTTTTTCTTAAAAAAATAAGATATGAATATTGTAAAAGCGTATGCCCATACAATTAAAAAAATTTTCATGCAGTCCTGAATGTAGGTACATGCTTTATTTCTTCAGATATTCTTCGTTTTACACCCCCGTTTAGAAATTTATTTTGAATCGCCTGTCTCGGGTGGTGCAGTGAGCGGTAGCTAAGCTGAAGATTATGCACTAAATATGCATACCCTGTAGCACAGTTGCAAAATAAATAAAACTGCGCTCAATCATTTATTGAAGAGAGGTCAAAAATATATGTGCAACCAGAGTTTCCACTAATTGGAACTTGATTTGCGTACAATTTATAATAATCTTACATTGTAGCCAAGAAATGCACCAATGCAAACAAATAATATTAAATAAATACTTTTGTTTTACTCACTGCACCACCCGAGACAAGCGATTCAAAATCAAGTTTAATCGGGGCTCTAAAAAGAAAAACTCTGATAGAATAAAACATAGGTTCATGAATACGTTTTATGGAGTGCCTGACATTTTTTTGCAAGGGCATACGCCAACACAATATTGATATCCTGCTTTTTAAGAAAAAAATCAAATATACAAGTCTCAAAATGAGTACTCATACATTATTAAAATCAGTAAACACCCTCCCAAAAATTATCAAAACATATACACTGTAAGAGATTTTTGAATTCAAATAGTCATTTAATTAGCAATATATTTCTACTAGCAGCCATACATTTATTGAGCCTGAAGTATAAAAACAACAACAAAACGTACGACAAAAGCTTCGCGTTTGAGCTTCTTTGTCCGCGCCGCTTCGCAACTGGGCTTCAGCGCTGTCCGCTACCCTCTGCCACTGCACCGCCGCCCTCCCTGCGCTAATATCTATTCATTTGTCCCAGAAGCGCAAACAGAGCGGAGCTAATCACCGGTGTCCGTAATCTTTGCGGGACCTGAATAATACCGAACTATTACAATGGCGCCCGAGCGGCGCGGCTAATTAATTCGCATATTAGATTACTCGTATCGCAGTTTTGCGCTCCTGCGCTCCCCGTAATTACGGGCCCAAAAGGCGGGCGCGGGGGGCGGGGGGGGGGCAGGGCGGTCGCCGCCGTGAATACCTGGGCTAACAACGGCCCCCCAAGCAGCCCTCGCACTGCGGTGCCACGCAGCGCCACCGTCTCCTCACTGGTCGAGACGGCGCAGGAATCTTTCAAAAGATGCAAGATGCCTACTCTTTTTTTCTATTGAAAGATGTTAACTAGGATGATTGGCTTTAAAAAGAATAATGTTTATTCTTCTTCTTTCATGAATGTCTATTGGTAATAATTAAAACAAACAAACAGAGGATGGCTGTTGAGCTACAGCCGAAACGTCACGTCATCGCATACAATTAGTTGCCAATTATAAATAAAAATTGAATGTCTAAAATTCAAAAGAACTGTTTGTTTATTTTAAAAAGAATCACCTGCCATAGCGCAATTCTGAAAAAAAAATAGAAACGATTGATTGATTGTTAGAGATTCCGGGTGCGTCAACTATTGAGGTTACTAGTCTCGTAATGTAGTGCATGTTTTTTTTTCATCGGGAAGTGGCGATGGTTTCTCCCGCTGGATAGCGAGATCCGGTGCCGACTTAACGTCGGCTAGCGGGGTTTTCTCCAATCAGGTATCTCCACCCATTGAGGTACTGCCTCAGCCGGGACAAGCTCTAAGCTCCCGACCGGTTTCCCGGCATGTGTGCTAGTGTAATGCATGCTAGTATGAGTGTGTATAAGTGGATGGGATAGGATAGGATAAGGAAGATGTAGGAAAGATCGCGCGCGGTCCGTGACCTGTTTCTTAGGCTACTGCTCCGCATTCGCCTGGTGTTGATCGCAGAAACCACGGAAAACTACTTATCAGAGTAGCCGGCCGCTAGAGTTCTCCCCCCAGACAGCAACTGAATTCGATGTAACTGACAAGCTAGGGTCGAAAATCCTGCCGCCGTCGAAAAAGAAACGAGAATTCCTCACTTTTCACAATGGAAATCATCGTTCACGAGGAGTTTGCGTTATCTTGTGAGGAAACATGTCAATTTTCAGAGCATGAGCTTTTCCCACCAAATCCTCTGTATCCGGAGAGACCTAGAGTCAGGGTCCCCCACGGTGGTAGATTCTCGACACTACTTTTACAGCTAGATCGAATTCCGGAGCTGACTGGAAAAATTATTTCTAGCGGCCGGTTGTTCTGATCGGCCGTTTTCTGCGTTTTTTTTTATTAATAGCAGACAACTGCCGGAGCTGTTCCTGAACAATGGAGCCACGGACAACTCGCGATTCCTTCCTCTCCCTTCATCTACTTTCTCTGATTACTTACAATTATGCTCTAATCTATCATACATTTCGAGGGATCCTGCGGGAGCTTGTCCCGTCTGAGACGGTATCCAGCTAGCAAGATACCTAGAGAAATGAAACTCACGTTCCAGTGGGGGGGGGGCACTCCAAACTCCCTAACGTAATATACACGTAATTATGAGTAGGGTTCGGATGTTTATGACATGTCATTTTTTCTTTGTGTTATTTCCATGGAAAATAGTACATGTTAATCATGATTTTATCTATGACTAAAATTATGCAATTTTCACGTGTCATATACAGTGCAACAACCTCTATCACGGTGTCCCGATAACTGCGATAATCTCTGTCAGTGTCCCGATAACTCCAGTCGCGGAAACATGAAAGTCGACGCGAACACTTTTCAAACCAAAGCGTCCACACCGACATTTGTCAATGCAGCATGGGAAGAAAAGTATCTTTTCGCCAAATCCGGCAGCTATGCCAAATGTTTACTTTGCAAAAGAGTGCTTCAATCACATGAAGTTTATTTGCAACATTATACGGTTAATGATACTGACGAATATGACAAGTAATCTGTATAAGAACGTAAGGAAGTGTTTAATGTTCTGAAAAACAATGTCTCTTAAGAAGTAGGTTTTGGATGTATTTTAATGTTCCTATGTTGTTTTAACAGTAATATAACACAATAAAAGAGGTTAATTTTATTTACTTTAAAACTGTCTCTTTGGTAAAGAAGAACTTGCAATTCTTCTCACAATTAGCTTCAGTGTCTAACATTCACAAAACATCGAATTTTGGAGTGTGTGCAGATGTATTGAAAACATTGCGTTTGGAATTTTAAACCCGATTTAAGTATTTATTCGATTTACAATTACAGTTTAATTTATTTGGACCCTTTTCCCTTGGTGTAGGCTTTGTTCCTTGAGATTTTCAATCAGATATGATTTACAGTCTGATACTCAATGAAGGGAAACATTTCAAACAAAATAAAGATTTATTAGAATTTTATGAGAATGTCTCTCAGAAACGTTACCCGTTTATTGCTTTATAATGGGTACATATGTGTGATTAAATCAAACTGTTCTATAAAATATAAACTACAACAATGACTATTAATTACTACAACTTCTACGCTTAATTCTATCATGTTATTTCCAAAAAAAAAGTTAAAGAGGACAGAAGTTAAAAATAATAATAATAATAATAATAATAATAATAAGATAAAGAATAATTGATTTATAATAAAAAATTGTAAAAAATAAAATAAACAACAAAACAATTTAAAAATAAACAAAAAAGAATAAAAAGAAATAAAATGAAAATAATAGAATAATAAAATATTAATACATTATTTTTCAATAATAAAAAAGATATAAAATATAATAAATTTAATAATAACAAAATAAACAAAAATAAATAAAAAATAAAATAAAAAAGAACAAACAATAAATAAAAATAAAAATAAATAAAATTTAATAAATAAATAAATAAACACTAACATAGGTACTAAATTTAGATTCATTTTGTTAGTTAAATTCACATGTCTGATACATAAGACATGACTTATGTAGTGGTACATGACTTGCGGTTACTACAACGGTGCACCTGGAGCGCTCGCAGTGCTGTGAGAGTCTCATCCTGCCACAATACAACCACAATACAACGGTGCCTTTGACAGCAAAAAGGTCAATGATGGCTTCATGAAAGTCATCACACACTCCACACACACGCTCACGCTCACGTATTGGTTGGGGTAGAACAATCGCCCCCCAAATATAAGGTTTATTCTAAATGGCAATTAAATTATTTTTGTAAATTATTTTTATATACTGATATTTGTTTTGTGACAAAGATTAAATGCTTTTTGTTTAAACTGTATTTTATTGCCTCTTTCAGTTGTATAAAAACATATTTGCCATTTTGTAACAGTTTGCGAGCAGCTTCTGTAAATATTCAATGTATTCAATTTTATATTATCCACACAAGCTTGTGAAAACGTATTGTAGATCATTTATCACTGTGACGCAACATTCAATGCATTGTTATAAAAAGATTTGTTCATTTATGTGCTTATTTATTCGAATGTTCACGATTGTGACCAAAAAACTCAAAAGTTAGTAAAAATCTTTATATTACAATTTTCCACCATACGTGACGATGCAAATAATCATATATCCCGGAGTTGTTCCAAAGGGTTGCCGTGCGCCGTGAAGTCCAAAAACACTGTCTAAAGTCGTTGTTGCAAGAAACCAGTCACTGCCCACACTCATTCAGTGCACTACAGTGAACTACACCACACTCGCTGGAAGAACCCGTGTCTTCCACTTTCGTTTTCGGCTTAGCCGAAGGTAGGTGTGCTTTGTGTGTTTGCAGTTCGCACGCATTTCGCATTTTACTGCTATCTTTAGGTAGTTGGTGTGGGCTCGTGTCGGACCTTAGTAGCCAAATCGGCTTTTGTGTTAAGTCATGTTAGTGACTGAGTTTGTGTTATGATGTGTGTTGCACCCAAAATATGCGAGTGGAGTGCTTGTCTTCTTTGTCGTATAGTGAGGACATGTCGAGCTAGTTGTTTAAGCGTCGCTGGTGCTTCGCTGGTTTAAAAGGCTTGATAGGCTTCGTTTCCCACTATTGCGGGACCTTAGTGATGTATCCCCCTGGCTGAGGATCCACTGGGTACAAAGCCACGTCCAATTTAGGCGCTGTTTGGAGGAGAATTCGACCGGCTGCTCTGCTCTGTTCTGTAGTTTACCGTGGTTTATTCCATCAACATCAGGTGAACCCTGCCACCGAGCGAAAGCTCATTAGTAGGACATAATACATAATAATAATAAATATTAAAATATGTATGCCCGATCAGTATCCTAACAAACTGTCATGGACCACTCGCAATCTTCCGTTGGCCTATTCTCACACCTGACCCACACACATACTTATATGCAATATGCTACCATAGTTGTCGGGAGCTTAGAGAGAGCCCTACTGGAGGGAACCCTGCTGTGGTTAGTGAAAATCCCGTTAGTCATTATATAGCTCGGAAATGGATCTCGTCAACCAGCGGGGAAAAATCACCGCCAACTCACGATTAAAATGCACTAAACTTACGGAACTAGTGACCTTAGCAGTTGACGCGCCGCACAGAAACCTGAATCAATCGAGGGTAGAATATTTTGAGTTCGGAAATGAGTGGTTTCGAATGCAAATATTAGTTATACCGCAACGCAATGTGCAGCAATCGTGTGGCACAATCTACTCTCTGTTCGCAGAGAATAGAGATGTATAGTTCGTGAATTTGTAAATCTTTCACCCTTCAATTTCTCAACAAAGATATAAATACAGCAATTCATTGACATGTCAAATAATATTGTTCTACAAATATTGTGTACTAGGGATACTAAAATTAGATTACTCACTTCAATAATCCACAACTAGAAATGCTCAGAGAAAGCTGAATATTCGGCAGTTCTGTTCCAGTGCAGTCTCCTAAATGCGTCTCTCTATAAACCGATATTGCAAAGCTCTTTAACCACAAATCAACTGTGACGTGGTGGGCGCGTCATTAACTCTCCAACCAATATGTAGACTGAGTTACTGTCCAGAATGGGCAGTGATTGACATGACACACGTAGGTATTTAATTAAGTTTTAATTTGATATTACCTACAAGGGCGGACTATTTTAATTTCTATTTGTCACAAAGCATTGTGCAAAGTAGAAAATATAACGTCAGCAAACAACAATGTTACCTCTGGGAAATAAATTCCGGATTAAATTTATTTTAAATTAAAAGTTCAAGATGTGTCAATTCTCTCAACATAAAACGTTACAACATGAAACTGTAGATATTAGTTTTCGAAGGAAAGATACAACAAAAAGTACATGAAATATTGAAATGAAAATGTATTTTTTTAACTTCTAATGATTTTTATTTGATATGTTTCCTTTAAAACTTGACAATTTAGGGATGAGTTTAAATAGCGTTATAAAATTAAACGTGTTTAAAAGACGAGTTTACAAGAACATTTATACCGCAAAGTATATTCATCATTTTGGAATTTTTAAGAAGAGCTGGTAATACATTTTTGGATGATTTCAATTGAGCAGAAAATAAGATAAGTCTTGAAATCGCTTACAGCGCTGATAAAAATTGTAAAATTTTTAATAAGATTTTTTCTAAAATACAATGGCTTTCTACAGCCAATCAACAACTATTGAAATGCAATACAAATGATTAAAATATTTTCTTTCCGATCTTCTTTCAACAATCATTATCATCACATAATTCTTTGAATTTTAGTTATTCATTCCGGTTACTTAGAAAAGTCAACGCCTTAGAAGAAGCGGACAGCATTCGGCATTTTGTCTTACCTTCACATAATATGTCAAAACATTTGTGTGTCCTTTCCATTAGATCGCTGTGGTAGCTAATTATTTTACATTAATTATGCTTACGAAATTTCATTCTTAAAGATTTTTTAAGAAGTAAGAACTAAACATGATGTCGAACGTCTTGCAAAGGAAGTAGTCGAGATATTCGGCAAGAAATCTTGGATCAAAGCAACTCCTTCGACAGAGATGCATCTTGACTACAATCCGAAGTTGATGGCACAGCGGAGTGAAACACAGGTCGTACGATAGTCATCGAACCTCTGGCATTTGTTTCGCAAAACTGATGAAATATCTTTTTCAACTTCCAAGTCAGTCAAAAGTCTGGGCAATAAAGACGTAACGTTACTGGGAACGGCATACCTTTTGCGAAAATAATATAGACGCGTGCAATCACTGGATCTTCTTCTTAGTACGCTGGTAACAACCTGAAGTATAATTTATATTTAACCGACACCCGAATACGACATCTTTAATCGAAAATTTACGAGACAATTTTAACAAAGTAAATAATAATAACAATAATAATAATAAGGTAATAATAATAAAATAGTAATAAGATAATAATAATAAAATAGTAATAAGATAATAATAATATGATGATGACAATAATAATAACGTAGATAAAAAGAAAAAAGAAGGAGTAGTAATAGATATCGCAGTACCATTATCCCTCAATATCAAACAGAAAGAAATTGGAAAAATTTCCAAATATGAAAACTTATCTTATGAACTAAACCATATTTGGAAATTAAATGTTTTCCAAAACATACCCACTCGTGATATCGGCGGACGGCTTTGTCAGTAAAAGCTTCCTAAAACACTTAAAAGAACTTCAACTACACAGAAACGTTCTGAACATGGGACAGCGCGCAGTTCTGTTGCAAACAGCCTACATTGTAAGAAAATTTATGTTTTAAGTACAGATATAAGATGAACTTCTTTTTCTGTGACCGAACCTGTTCCGAAACAACTCTGGGGAAGGTGAACATTTTTACCAGCGAAAATAGCTGAGGAAAATATTATTATAGTGATGATGATAATAATAATAATAATAATAATAATAATAATAATAATAATAATAATAATAATAATACATACATACATATATACATAAATACATACAAGAATTTGGAAATCGAGATCAGCCGAATGTGGGGCACAGGTAAAAGCACAGGTCGTCCCGATAGTTATCGGAGCTCTGGGATTTGTTCCTCAAAATTTGCGTAAAAACGTGTCTTAACTCCCAGGTAATTCAAAAGACTGAGAAGTGCAAGAAATCGCTTTATTTGGAACTGCCCATATTTTGCGCAAAGTATTGTAGAGGCACCGACAGTCTCTAGATCTGCTCCTTAGGTAGCTGGTTGCAACCTGGAGTAGATTTTATATTCAGACGGCACATAACATCTTTAGTCGTGATATAGAGGAATAATAATAATAATAATAATAATAGAATAGAATAGAATAGAATAATTCTTTATTTTTTCAATTGGTTGTGGGTCCTAATAAGTCCAGGGACTTATCATTAGGTTCCCTTTTTTGGAATTACTATTCATTACCACATACATATGATATATAGTACAGTTACATGAATTTTTTTTATATATATATACATTTTGAAGTCTTATAATACAGATATAAACATATTTATAAAGAACAATTTCAAGGACATATTTCAATGTCTACCAGACAATACATTATGATACTTTCTGACACGACAATTACAAGAAAATAATTAATTGTGTTACAATATTAGGATAGAAAATCCAGTTATATTATAGAGGCAGTTATATTATAGAGACATTACATTTGCATTGCTTCAATTACAATTAACTATTGGGTACAGTACATTCACTAGATAATTATACTAATACATTTCTTTTTCTAATTTTAATACATGTGTACATTATACTTCAGGTCATTTATAGATATATATATTTTTTTTCTACCAGGGTAATACGTTAATTAACATGTCTTTAATTAACATTTGAAGATTACATTGAGTTTTGTAGCCACAATTTAGATTCTTTTTTAAATTTATTGAAAGACTTTAGAGTATCTAGATGTGGTGGAATTTCGTTATATAGTTTGGGCACTATGTATTTTAGAGATCTTTCACCATATTTGTCATAAGTTAATGGTATAATATATTTTTTTCTCCTAGTCAGATGTTCATGTTCTTCCCTTTGTCTATACTCTTGGTTATTGAAATGATTCAATAGATGGTACAACTTATAGAAACCTACTGGGGTGAGAGTGTTGCATTCTTTTATAGCCTCTTTTATAGTCATCGTACTGTCTCCAATGATATTTTTCAGTATTCTACTCTGAAAGTTTATAAGGCTAGATAGATGATTAAAGCTAGTCCCTCCCCATATATTTACTCCATATCTTAGTACTGATTCAATCAGTGACTTATACAGCAATATCATTACATTTTGATTTAAATATGGTTTAGCTGCAAATAGGCAACCAAAAATTCTTTTTATTTTTTCAAAAACAAGGTTAATGTGCTTATCAAATTTTAGATAAGGATCAAATATAATTCCTAGATAGTTATACTCCATTGAAGAATTTAGTTTAGGACAGGAGCAATTTTCTGAGAGATGATTATTTAGGCATTTTTGATTATGTGCTATTATATTGTGAGTCAGTAGCTTATTGGTCATATGTGAGGTTTTAAAGTACATTAACCTAGTCTTGTTTGGATTCACAAACAGGTTATTATTGTACGACCATTTTAGTAGGGAATTCAGATCCTTTTGAACATTTTTTTGGCATACTTCAATATCTCTGTGTGAATACAATAAAATTGCATCATCAGCATACATGTAAAGTTTACACTCTTTTGTAACCTTAAATATGTTGTTCGCATATATTATGAAGAGTATTGGCCCTAGTTGGCTTCCCTGTGGGACCCCATATCTCAGGTTTTTAATGTCACTTTGTGCATTACAGACTTTTACTACAAATTTTCTGCATGATAGGTAGCTTTCAAAGAGTTTGAGAAATTTGCCTTCTACACCTATTTCATTCATTCTGTTAATTAAAATTTTATGATCCACTGTATCAAATGCTTTACTATAGTCTATAAATATGGAGATTACACCTAGCCCCTTGTTTAGTTGCTCAAACATATGATTACTTACTTTATTAAGCAATTGCTCAGTTCCCTTTCCCTTTTGAAAACCGTATTGATTCTCATTAATGATATTGTTTTCCATAAGATACTTATTCAGTCTATCAACTAAGTATTTCTCTAATATCTTCTCAATTACGGGTAAAATTGAGATTGGGCGATAATTTATTAATTGAGAGGCATCACCTTTTTTAAATATTGGTCTAACTACTGCAGTTTTCATGGATTCAGGGAACACCCCAGTTCTAATGGTAGTGTTGAGTAGATCAGTCATTATCACACTAAAAATATTAACATTATTTTGTATATCACGGGCCCTGATTCTGTCATAACCAGCAGATTTATTGATGTTAATTTCTTTAATCATTTTTTCAACTGTTGTTATATTAGCAAATGGTATATAAAGGCTAGTAATACCCTTGTTTGCACTTGTGTCTTTCAGAATATCTAGTTGTAGTGACCTATTTTCTGAAATAGTTTCCTCAACCTGCTTTAAAAATTGGTCAGCAAATTCATTAGCGATGGAGTAGGTACTTTTATTTTTACCTATAGCCCTGATTATCTTTTCATCTCCATCTTTATCCTTTTTCCTGTTTAACACATTGTTAAGTTCACACCATAATTCTTTACATTTATTTGCTTTATTTTCAAATTTTTCTTTATAGAATTTAGTTTTGGCTTTACGAATTTCATTGTTTAGTCTGTTTCTAAATTTTGTATATGACAGCCTGTAACCATCATTTTTGGGGTTAGATTTCCATTTTCTAAACAGCCTGTCTCTTTCTTTCATTTTACTGATTAGATCATTTGTGATCCACCCTTTATTATTCCTATTCTGTTGAATCTTTTTGGTCTCTTTCACAATTTCCAAATATTTAATATTACAATCATAGATATTATTAAAACTAACAATTACTTCATTACAGAAAACATTAACATTATTATTTTTACATTTCTCCCAATCATGTCTTTTGATAGCTTTTTGAATGTTCTCATCATCGTACTTGATTATTTGTCTATCTTGGCTACATGCAGTGTCATTATATATATTATTATTAAAGTTAATGTGGAGGAGTGTGGGATAGTGGTCAGAAATTTTAACTGGTATTACTGCTGATTTAATTTCATTAGCTTTTGATCGTATGTATACATGATCCAATAGAGAAGAACATAATACTCCGTCTCTAATTTCTTCCCTTGTAGCTGATTCAATTGTATTGACTAGCCCCTTACTACACATCATACCTTCATAATCAGCTACACCATACAGACTCTTATTAAAAACATTTATATTCATATCACCAATGACTATTAATGTATGACTATTATAGCTGTTGATAAGGGTTTCAAGTTCACTAATGAATTCAACTTTTCTCATATTAGGAGGTCTATATAAGCATATTAAATCTATGGATATGTTTTTATTTGAGTTACTGAGAGTGCCTGTTACATTTTCAAAGTTTTTTGATGAGTAAGTAATCTCATTAAATACCATTTTGTTTTTATAATATACTATTACTCCTCCTCCTCCTCTGTTATTTCGTAGCTTATAGACACTGTTGTAGTTTTTAATATCATATTGACTTACTTCATATTCTTGAATATTAACTTCAGTTAAACATATGATATCAAAGAAGCTCTCATTTGTTAGGATTAATAACTGATCAAAATATTTTCTTATGGATTTAATGTTCAAGTGAAGCACACTTAGTCCTTTATTACCTGCGCAGTCATTTTTGTGTATTTCCCATTGATTTATATCATTACATTTTTTGTATTTAATTTGAGAATTATTTGGAGTGAAGTTGTTCCAGTCCATGATTTGGATTTAGTTCATACTACTAGACATTAATTAAAACTTATATTAACTTTTCTAGATCACTAGAGGAATTTATACAATGAACACTTTCATCAGCTTTCCTAATTAGAATTTTACCATGTTTAACCCATACATACTTGAATCCTGCAGTTTTCCCTTTAATTCTGGCTTCTCTGAAGAGAGCCCTATACTCCGGAATTAGGGATTCATTGAAAAACAGTCTTCTTGTTTTGGTCTTCTCCTCTACAGACAGATTATACCACCACGACTTGCCTTTGGCGATAAAGTCATTTCTTTCTTTTTCGTCCTGCACTTTCACTAGCAATATCGTGGATCGACTTGTGTTCATACGTTGCACATTTTTAATGCTCACATCACTCACTCCTATTACGTTTTGAATTTGCGCTAGTTGTTCCTCCGGGCTCACATTCTTCAAATTCTCGACGCCGTGAATTTCTACTAACTTTCGTCTTTTATGTTGTTCAAGGTTATTAACTTTACTGGACAATACTTCTAGTTGACTGTTTTTATTACTTAACACTTTTTTAAGATTTTGCACTTCGTCTTTCAAATTCGCATTTTCAGTTTTTATGCCCGCCATTACACTGCACATTTCGTCGAATTTGTCCGACATGAATTGGACAGATTGTAGCAAATTCTGTAACAGTTGTTTCACCGATGGTTCACATTCTTCCAGTTCTTTTTCAATACTGTTTAAATCCGTATTAATATTATTATTGACAGCGTGTTGGGACCTAGGTTGCTCTTTCTTTTTGTCCCTACACGCGACGCACCTCCATGCTGCTTTCATATCTTTAGATTTTGCTCTCCACGTGGTTTCTGATATGGAGCAGCCATGATGGTAGTTACCTTTACACCCTTTGCACTTGATTTCTTCCCCATCCATTACATCCTGGCATGTGTTGCACATCATTTTCGTAGTACTTTAGTTTTAGAAACGTTTTGTAACTTTATATAAGCCTACTATACGCACACAATATATATAACACACAAATTCAATGTATTTCACTCGCACCACTGTATCCTGCGTCCGTCTTCCACGAGAGTCGGATGAATACTGTAATAATAATAATAATAATAATAATAATAATAATAATAGATGGGGAGACACTTGTATCACTATTTTATTCGCTAGATTTTCTACTCTTGTTGAAATATTGCGTATTTTTAGTCTCTAAGGGAATCGAATATCGTTTACCTATCTTTGATAATGGTTGTCTAACTTTCCATTTCATATTTCACTTTAAATGTTTCATTTAAAAAATATGCGAAGTAGCGCATGCTACATAGATACCTTGTACTTTGTGCTACCTTACTTAGTACCTCGGGTAACAAACCCTTTTATGCCATGAAGAAAATAAGGCACTTTATTATGAAGCAGAAAGGGAAACATAGAAGTATTCATGAGTGGCACGTGTAGGAAAGCATATATAAATTTGCTATAAAACCGACATTTTTACATAAAGAACGCGAGTCACTTTCAGGCGTGAATAATGGTAACTACTAATTCACTTTTTAAAAGGAAAATGAAAATATGAGGCACTAAGCTATTATCAGCACGAAATAAGTTGCACATGTAGTATCGTGGGTACAATATTTATTTCCATTTTATGTGCTCTTGAAATCTCGTGAACTACTCATACGGAGCTTCTACCTGTGATTCATTGAAGAAAATTACCTTGATTTTACTTCATCACAAATCCTGAATAATCCTTATAGTTCTGAATGAACATCGTTCATCTCAAAGAAGCCATATCTGTTACCACAGTTTCTCTATTGATTTTAGGGAAGGGATAAATGTCAGCAAACACATTACGAAACATAACTTTTTTATTCGCGAATGGCATTATTATGATGTCAAGTTTTAAGAAGTAGCTAGCGGAGCCTTGTCTGAAAGTTGTGAAGACGTGTCACGCAAGTGTGTTCGTGCTTCTTTCCACTGTTGGTTTCGCATTCGACCTTGGAAGAACGGTTGCGTTGCAAAGTAATTTTAACTAAGGTCTGAAATTTCGTCGCTTAATTTTTGGCACAGAATTATCTAATAACAATCGCGACATGACTTACTCATTTGAATTAATAAGAAAATGTTAATTCAATTGGTAAAATAGAATTTTAAAGAAAGCATTATTCATCCGCGGACATTATAAAAATGTCTCTCAAAGAATTTTAAATATCATCTGTAAAGGAAATAAAAGAACCTTTTGGGGATAAAAAGCATACATTTTTGAGTAGATGACATTTTATTTTTTATACTCGAAAAGATGGTTTTGCAATATCATTGAGAAATGCGATATATACAAATATCGTTCTATAACACAGAAAGGATAAACGGGACATATAAATTTTCTGTTTGAATTCCCGCACAAAAATGAACACAATCGTAAATATTTTATTTAGTGTTTATAGTTCTTGAAGTTATTCACAGAAATACAGTGTGACAATAAATGATGGTCACATGCACAAGGACGGTTCAAAGAATTATGCAAGGAAACGTAAATTTTTAATATTTCATTTCAATTCGAATATTCCCGTGGATGTAGTTAAATACATTTTAATTTAGCTTTACTGATAGATAAAAATGTGAATAATCCTACTACATTGACCTGGTTCAATGAAAATAGATGATAACCAGCAACTAAAGAAGAAAATACGAAAAAGTTTCCAAGTGTTAAATTTATTCTACATTAAAGTTCATTTTGTGCATAAAACTCACCAAAATCGCTCAAATCCAGGCAGAGCGACGCATTCACAAGGCAGACAAAGTCACTCAGAACCACGTACCTGAAAAAGTGAAAGCAAAGTAAATTATAATTGTGCCGAATAAACAATCTGGCTTAAGACTACAAAAAAGTAGCAAACACTGAATGAAAAAGTTGATGAAGAGAGGATAATAAACTTTGGTTTCTCTTCACAAATCGTTTATTCAATGTTGGTCATTAATTTCGTGTTAATTTCTCATAAAAGTAGTATAGAAATTCAGCCTTTGAAATTCTATTTAATTATTACAGGGATGTCAAACTTAATATGTAGAAGTTCACATCTCTAACAAGTCGGAAGTTTGCAACCTACGTTATATGCACTCGGTTTTGTTGCAGAATTGAACAAATAGAAACATTTAATCACGTTCTTTCATCTTTATCTCTCATCACACGGAACGTACAAAATGAAATATCTTCCACAGGATCCGCAGCTTCACTTTTCCACAGGATCCGCAGCTTTCACTTGAGGAATATCTTACATTTTCTCGCAAGACAGCGATTGTCAGCTCGAATGAAAGAACTTGTAGAGAGAGACTTGCTTAGGAGAATGAGCTCAAAAAGTTTGCAAAGGCGATCGGATAAGATACAGTTTTGTATATTACACTTGGATGAAAGAGCATTATGTGCCTTTCGTGCCATTAGACCTTTATGTCTCGTGGTATCACTATGCCAGACCAAAATGTGCTCGCGCTAACGTGCTCGTAAACAATTAACTAACTTGCACATACAGGTCTATTTTAGACATTTACAAAATAAAACTGTTGGAACACCGTTCTCCCATAAGCAGCGTGCAAGTGAGTTACAAATTTAATGCCAGGGCAGTAGTAGCTGACGTAGGTCCACCAGTAATATTGCTGGGGAGACAATATGCCTTTCTCGAATCAGATACTTTCACTTTCTTTTGAATTGGGCCAGCATCTTGCCGAACGCCCTTCGTGGTGACCCTGTCACGATATCCTTGATTCCCACGATCACTACAGCTCCGACGGAGAGAATTCTTAAGTTCCCCTGGGCGCCTCCGACAGCACGCCGAAGTAGCTCTTAGGCAGCGGTCAGAGTGGAGCTGATTTTGGGTGAAATATCGGTCGGTCGCCTCGAACGTTTGCGACTGATAGTGGTCCCGAGTGACCTCTTTCGACAGCCTCCGAAATAATCGTCTTGATATTGACTATTGAATCGTCTTTTCTTGATATTGACTAAGGAAATTATTCACAGCAATTTTTAAGAAAATAATTGTTTAAAAATTGGTGTTTTCACCAAAAATTACGCAGGAAGTATTCATAATGTGGGATAAGGGATAATCATCCATAACAATTACAGTTATAATATTTATTATAACATGCCTTAAGTTAACATTCGAGAAAACAATTTCCCATCTTGAGAAGTGAGAAGTGAAAGTCTACCCAGGAGCGGGGAATGGGGGGACTGGAAGAG
This sequence comes from Acheta domesticus, assembly GCA_031308135.1. Taxonomy (NCBI): domain Eukaryota; kingdom Metazoa; phylum Arthropoda; class Insecta; order Orthoptera; family Gryllidae; genus Acheta; species Acheta domesticus. The sequence goes on from JAHLJT010004567.1 coordinate 192,667,234, forward strand.
AAGAAGATGCTAGTCATGACTATGTTATAATAAATATTATAGCTGAAATTGTTGGGAGGATTATCCCTCATTTCCCATTATGGATGGCCACAAGATATCTGCTACCACCACGGAATTGAAACTACTCGTATTTTGAAAAATCTTATTTGCCGATCCGGATGCAGAGATCGCTAAGATAAGTAGTGCCGTGGCGATCTTGGACCGAAGAATCATGGGTTTGAATCCCGCCTCGGGCATGGTTGTATGTGTTTCGTGATTGTGTGCGTTGTCTATGTGTAATGTGCTGGTGTGTCCCTTGTGGTTGGCGTCAGGAAGGGCATCCGGCCGTAAAAACATTCGCCAAATTCGTGTAAAAATGGAATGTGCGAAAATTAATAAAAATGAGCCCACACTCATTATCACCGACCCCGTATAACGGGAGAAGGCAGAAGAAGAAGAATACATTATCTTATTTCATGATATATCTTTGAACAACAGATTTTATTGAGGTAAAAATCCCCATCGCCAATTTTATAGTTGTGGGAAGTCGCGGATAAATTGTAAACTTTTGCAATTTTTGATAAACCAGAAATTTCAACGAAAATGAGAACTTTGCCATTTTAAAAGTTGTATACTCTCTCCGAGGACAAAGCATTCTGAAAACATTCGGAGGAATTTTTGAGAAAATAAAATGTTAAATTTTGAGGATTCATGTAAAGTATACACACAGAAAAAAACAACAACAAATATCCGTTTCAAACTCTCAGGCTGTTGAGTTTGTTTAGATTAATTGGGGAATACAAATTTTGAAGTAAATCATTTGAACTATTTAGGCACTAACGAAGAGAAGGGCAAAGGGGCGAACAGACAGAAGAACAGAAGGAAGAACAGACGGACCTTCGCCACCAGTTGATATGTCGGTATGAAGGACCGACAAAATGTGAATTCTGACTGCACTACGAGTTAGAATAAGTAATTTCCTACATGTAGGAACAAGTTTTACCTACTATTTCGTTACTCAGACTCAACAACACGAGTTTGTCTGTAAAAATGTATTTCCTATTTTCGCCACACGATTACAAAACTGTCTTTAAAAAGTAAGTACGTCGTAAACCCAGCAAGTGAAATGAAATCTCTGTCTGTAGCGAGTGGAATTTACAGATTCAGAATGGGCTATATACAGAATGTCCGGGGAGGGAACGTCAAAACTTCTCAAATAAGCTCTTAAGACAATTCTAATAAAAAAGGAGTTGAATTATGTAAATTGGGTGCTTTTTTATTTCTCGCTTAATTTTTCTTTCTGAACAAATATATTCATATATTTTGTAATTAATAAAGAATTTACATGTTTTTGGAGTGTTTCTATGCTTCCATAAAGTAAATGTTTGCCTAGAAATCAATTTTTCAAACCAAATTTTGAGTGCTTATTGCGGCTCAACCATTCAGAATATCCACGTAGCTTATTATACAAAATATGCTTAGAATTGTCTTAAGAGCTTATTTTAGAAGTTTTGACGTCTCCTTCCCGGACACCCTGTATAGACATTCGGGAGTACTTAGAATGCATTCAATTTCGTATGTTTCCAAGCCCGTTTTTGAAGCGCCATTTTGCCCTTCTCATCCGCGCGGCCGATCGCGCGCTCATCCGCTGCGCGGGCGGACGCGCGGAGGGCGCGCGCGCGGCTCATCGCGGGGCTGCGCCGCGAGGTGGCAGCACACGCGCGCGCTCGCGCTCGCGCGAGGCGCTTTCCATAAATCACGGCGATAAATCATGCGGAAGCGCGACGGGTGGGCGGCGGCGGCGGCGGCGGCGGCGGCGGCGGCGGCGGCGGCGGCGGCGGCGGCGGCGGCGGCGGCGGCGGCGGCGGCGGCGGCGGCGGCGGCGGCGGCGGCGGCGGCGGCGGCGGCGGCGGCGGCGGCGGCGGCGGCGGCGGCGGCGGCGGCGGCGCCCGAAGCGGAGGCGGAGGCGGTGAAGCCGGGGGCGGGGCCCGCTGGGGCGAGAGCCAGAGGTGAGTCTGGAGCACTGGCGGATCCAAGGGGGCATAGCCCCCCCCTCAAAGGCATAGAGTTGTCCTTATCTTCCTTTTTTTTTTGGCAAAGTTGCTTTAAATATTTATGTTTCGTATTACGTAATTATTTAAACAATAATATAGGGTAGTATCATATCTACAGTAGATAAATAATATACAATGTATTAACAAATACGTTTGCTATTTAACAAAAATTTACGATGTCATCGCCCCACAAAAATTATTGACTCGACCTGCTTCTGTCTGGAGTAGGGTAGTCAGCCGACCATCATTTGGGAGGACAGTCCTTCATTGCCGTCAATTCTCCTCTCCTACTCCTTTGTAGTTTAAATGTGTTCCTATTAACAAATTTTTAACGTTTGTTGTCATTTATTTTATCACATGACTAACGTCTGTTACGTTGTATCGTTTATTCTTTTAGAAAACATGAATATCCTTTTTCTGAACGCTGATATATGAGGCGGGCGCGGGTAGGGTAGGTGCGAGGGGGGCAGGTGCGGGGGCTGGGGCGGGTGCGGGGGCTGGGGCGGGCGCGGGGCCGGGGGCGGGCGCGGGGGCGAGTGCGGAGGCGGGGGTGGGTGCGGGTGCAGGTGCGGGGGCGGGGGCGGGGGCGGGTGTGGGGGCGGGCGGAAGCGGGGGCGGGGCGGAAGTGGTGGCGGGGGTGGGGGCGGGCGCGCGGTGCGGAGGCCGATGTGGAAGCAGGTGTGGGGGCCCATGTGGAGGCGGGGGTGGAGGCTGTTATGGGAACTCGGTGGGTGTGGATGTGGGAGCAAAGACGTAAGCGGAAGTGGGTGCGCGGTGCAGGGGTACATGCATGCCATGAGTTTGTGGGATTCAAAGGCTGGACCTCGGGCGGGCGCAAGGTGCGGAGGCATGGGGGCTTTCCCACACGTGCTGTGGCGCCACCGGCGAAATATTTTGGGACTGCAGTGCAAAATATGATATAATGGAAGCTGATTATGATGGTATAAATAGTGGTTGGGGAGTACAAAAATCGAATTTATTAGGTAAGGATGCTTAGGTGATGGGGTAATTAAATGAGTTGAGTGATGAAATGTCTCACCAGATTCACGCTAAGCACAGCGCTTTCAGATCACTTGTCGGAGCAACTTTCCGCAATCTCATTGCTTTTACATGTGCATTCTTTTACATGGTTCATTCCCTGCGTGTTAACGATTCAGTATCGAATATATTTCACTCAGCCTGCATTAGGGGATTTTGTAACAGTGATTTAATTTAATCGTGCATTTCCCGTACAATGATTTATCCACTTCGACACAAGTGTAATTCTATCTTTGAGTTTGTTCCTAGAACTGAAAGAAAGGAACGTTGCATTGTGCAATCCCCCACGCGACACACCTCGGCCCTTCGCAGAAAGGACGTCCCCCTCCCCCAGCCCGTGACATCGCTACAAGAGGCGGGACCATGCTCTTCCGTGGAGCCATTTAAAGCTAGCAGCGCCCAGAAACCAATCTCAACCAAACCATATCCAAAATTTTAGGCTAAAATCGTGAGCGCTGCTAGCTTTAGTCTAAAGCTCAGAACCAATCTCAAAATCAATAAAAAAATATGAAACGCTTCCCAAAATTTAAGAATAGTTTTAGGCTCTTGGAAAAAAATTATCCCTGCGTTCAAATTCCAAAAAATCAGGGCTGTACAAAGAAAAACAATTAGCCTAAAATTTTGGATATGGTTTGGTTGAGATTGGTTTCTGGGCGCTGCTAGCTTTAGATGGTTCTTCTGTGGCCCTTCCGTTCGAAGCAACTGTCAGTTCCCAGAGGTGCCACAGCTTCTGAAACCTTGTTTATAATTCACGATCCAAGATTTCCGTAAGATACTGTTCTCGTTTAACTGCTATTTACGTTATTGTCTACTCAATTAACTTATTAAAGATTAAATTTTGTTTTGTTAAAATTCACGTACTTTAATGTATGTGCAAATCTTCTCTGATAGGCTGTGCCATATAACCTCGCAAAAACTTGCAACAGTTCCGGGCTGCTAGTGTTTCTAAAACATCGATTGTTTCACTATCAATAGTTTTCGATACTGTCGTGATTGAATATCGATAGTATCGATATTTTCTCATTTTTTAATAAATAGGTTTAGATAATTATTTGTGTTAGATAGAAATTTGTATTTTTATACAAATCCCTAAGAAATAAATTACTTTAATATATTAGTCTCTTTTTTAATGAAACATCGCATATAAGAATTAAATATTAATACAAACAAATTTTATCACAGATTCCACTCGGTTTCAGTGCATATCTATAATAATGTACATTTATTACATTATTATTTACACAATTATGTATGATAATCGTAAAATGATATGTAAAATCTGTACAATTAAAATAGCATATTAAGTAAATAGGAAATATTATTGTTTCACAAATACAATTGATAACAAACATAGTTATATAATTATTTATATATTGTAAATTAAATTTATATAAATTAATATATTTTTATATATATAATTCAGAAACATAACTATTTTTTGATTTATTATTTTATACGGTTATGATGGTTTTCCGTGCTCTCAATATTTTGTAAAAAGATAGTGTCTGTACTATACTGCAAAGTCTTAAAACTATAGAAACATTATCAGCTACATTACTGATAGCCAACGATAGTTTCTTCTATCGATAGACTATCGATGTTTAAGAAACACTACGCTGCAAGCGACTGCTGTTGCGTGAGCATACTAGGGATTATTATGAAATAATAATTGATTAATATTTAGTCGGTTATTTTTATTAGATTACTATACATTGATTAATCGTTCCTAATTAATTGTTTCATGTTGTATAAAATTTATGAATTTCACATGTTTTAAATAATGTGTTAAATCGTTAATTTATAATTTGTAATTTAATTAATCGTTTAGAAACGTAACTTATTTTAAGAAAACCTACATTGGTAATACTTAAACATGTATCAAAATTTGAAGAGAAACATAAACTACATACATTAATGTGTACAGACGAAGAATTCCGTTGCTAATGTTCAAAAGCAGACTTATTTTGCTTTTGAACATTTTTTCTTAAAAATTAATGTTTGAATTAAAATAATCAAAAAAATTAATCGATGTGTACATTAATCGGTGTAAAAATAATCGATTTCAATTTTTCGATTAATCGTGTAAAATTATCGATTGTTGTAATAATTGCGATTGAATCGCCCATCCCTGGCGAACATTCAACCGCTTGTCATGACATAGAGTACATGCGTCCACGCAGCTCTGTTTTTCATTCAAAATGTACTTTATGCGCATTTCTTAATTGTTCTGTGTGAACTTGGTGCAACTAGTGCTGGCTAAATCATTATGTTTCACTACAACGGTTATTTGCGTCTGCATCACACACTGTAAGTTACAAAATCAGCATTACTAAACTAGATTGCATCATTGAAATGGGAACGTGCAACCATGAACTCCTACAATTTTTTCGGTGAGTCTTGGGCTCATTATCGTTCTCTGTTTAATGCAATTTCCTGCTTTATGTCTTCATGAACAATTATTCCCGTGATGTTTACGCTGATTACGACAATGCTGTGTTCAGTTACAACACATTGCTCATTTATGACAGAGCAAGAACTATTTAACTATAATGGAAGTATTTAACTATAAATCTTCAAGTCAATTTTCTACTTTTCACTTAAATAATCAAATCACATGCAATTTAATTCCTTTATAAATAGCTTGTATGTCATTCCATTAATTTTCTTTGTATTTTAATACCTATGTTTATTTGCCATGTGGTCTTATGGCTGCAATTGAATTGTGTTTGCTTCTGATAACTATTGCCAACGATGTCAATTTTAATATTATTTGTACTTGCAACGCTATCAATATGATCACAATCTTATGATGTTACATTGTTCCATGTTAAGACATGCTAACAGTTCAATGTCTTTAACTTGTCTTACATGTTTTAAAAATCTGCTTTGCTAATGTAATCTGAATTGATTTGTTTCACTTTGTGCTTCAAATAATTGTTACCTCACTAAACGTGATTGCAAATCAACTTAATACATACTACAAATTGCCAACTGATTACAAATGCTCAAATTGTTTAATTACTACTTTATTATCTATATATTTTTGTTCAATTATCTTCAATTTTATTCAAATTAAAATATAATTGAGTTAGTCTCCTTTATTTACCTTTGACGATAGTTTATACGTTAGCTATAGACGGAAGCTAATTATACGTTAAGAAAATTAATCAGGTGTTTAGGAGTGGTCTCAAATCTCCTTCTGGTCCTTGGACGTGAAGAATTTGAAGGAACAGTGAGTGTTGGGGCCATAAAATATAAACTAACAGTTCAGACTGTCTGCCTAATCTTCACCATCACCATTACATATCTTTTGAGAAAACATTTTTCCGATTAATTTTTATTTTAAAGCATCCAGTAAAAACATTAAGTGAGAATTGTAATAAAATTATTGCGCTCCAAAAGTCTCAGAACCGTAAAGACTTCGTCATCTGTGATAGATCTACGTTGAATCACATTATTCCGAAAACTGTAGGAGTTCATGTGGAGGTAATTCCTAATACACACGCGCCCCGGACAAAGGGATCACGCTTGTTGTGCGGCGCATCATTGAACATTGGCCTGATAATGGAAAACAAGGCGAGTTGACAAAGAGGAGTGCAAATGCGCCAATATGAAAGGCACGTTGTAGTCTATGCGCATCAGTTTTGATAATGAACAAAAAGAAGAAATATAAAGTAAAGCGAACAGATCGAAGAACCTCTTCACGAGTAAATAAGTCAGAATTTCTATTCAGACTTTTTAGAATACAATTTCTAATACATGGGTTAAAAATTAAATAGTTAATAGTTAAAGAAAAATTAAGAAAAGTTAAAAAAATATAAAAGTTCAAGAAAAGAAAAAAGTTAAAAGCTAACGAAAAAGTTTAAAAGTTGAGAAAAAAAAGGAGGCATCGAATTCAGATCTGCACTCTTCTGCTCCGTGAGGGACGAGTGTGGCGCCTGTGACGCGAGTGCTGTACTACTGCTGCTGCTGCCGTTGCACAGTGGGCTAAATGGCGATTCTAGACGGAACTAGCCTTAAATCTTTTGTTTTAAGTGATTCTAGGGAATGTAAACGGTTGTTAAGGTTGTGAAATTAATACACATTAAATATACTTCAGTTTTACTCATTAATGATTACAATTACTAATGAATACAAATTATTATTATTAATGAATTGTGTTCGAAAATATTTTTAAAAATATTATGACTTCTCCGAACGCAAATATATTTTATTCTCAATAACTAAATCAAAACATAAATGAATTTATTAATCTTTTATTTTATATTGCACAATTTCTAAAAGATTTATTTAATTTTTCACAATTGATAAATGTTTTTTCTACTTCTCCTTCTTCTTCTTCAGTTTATGACGTTTATGTTTGACATAAAAGACACCAATCATAAAGTTTTATTGCAGATTAACCCTTTTCTAACCCACTGTTTGTCTATACTTGCCTTTTACACACTACCCATGTTGACCCCTTATTTCCTACTTAAATTTAATGTTCTTATATTTTTCATTGCTTTGGTTGATACACACCATTTCCACTGACAATCTGACATTACAACATTACAATTGGCCAACAAAAATCCAACAATTGATAAGAGTCAGTCCTCTGATGATGCGACCAGTTTTAGTCATCTCCTGGAACATGTTGGCCGCATCTCTTTTACCCTATGTATGCAGTGATTGCCTCGCTGCGTACACAACTTCTTCCTTCGAGTGCGACGTAAGTAATGTTTCGATGCGGTTTCTTTACCCTCCCCAGTACACTCATTAAAACTTACCTCGGCCGGCTTGCACGTGAACTAGTAGATTGCGTAGCTTCAATCATTTTAGGTGTTATTGCCCTGTATACCACTTCCGGAAACTGAATTACAGCATCTAGCCACCCAGAATACATTTTAATGAAATGATGCTCGACGTGGTCGCATTTTCTCCACCTACTTAAAAAATGTTATAAAATACTCTTACAGCATCTTTAAGGCATTTCTCCATTGTTTTTTCGCACTCTTGAAAACCTAATCTATTCTTTACAAAAGACATTAGCTCTGCTTTCATGTCCCCTCTCTCGCGCGAAACGGGAAACAGATTACGGTAGGTGACTACTGGATGCGCGCCATCGTATGAAATAAAACATAATATCCTCATCTGGACGTATCTGGACGTGAAACTTAGTGCATCATAAAGTAAAGACACGAAGCTATTTAGTGACATATGTTTTACTGTAATGCAAGTTAATTTACATTGTTGAAAATCTACTTGAAAGTCGGGAAAATGAAAAATTTAGGTCTCGCGCAACGCCTACTTTACAGCTTATTTTACGAAGAAAGAAGCAAAGAATTGAAATTATATAACTACTGTTGAAAAGTACATACTTCACTGAATATATTCCATATAGCAGAGTTTCGCATTCGCCTTTCATTGAGATCTGAGCGCGTTTGATTCTTCGAGTGGCTGCAGAGCGACTGCCTCACGCAGCGCTTCCTTCAAGATATGATAAGTAATTCACTTCCCCAGCGTAGCAAACGTGAGCCGAAAAAATAAACCAACTCTCAAATATCATTCTACTAACATCGATGATCAAATTTACTAACACAAAAAGTCGATATTAAAATGTTAGGGAGGGGGGTCTAGTTCCGCCTAGATTGGCCATTTAGCCCTCTGTGCGTTGGTGCGGTGAGGGCGGGGGACACAGATCTTGTCAACGATCTCTCTGTACTCGCGCGGGGTGAGGTAGGGCCTGGCCGTGTGGGCGAAGTAGCACGCCGCGCTCCCGGTGATGGCTTCAGCTATGATGCGCTGACTTAGCTTTTTCAGCTCATAGCCATTCGAGACCTTTAGGAGCGCAGCGTCGTTTCCCGGGTACCATTCGCCCAGGGCACCCACCTCCAGAGGTATCATTTCGGCGGAGGCGTAGCCGGCGCTTAGAAGAACTGCACTGTATTTACTCTTCTTTTCCTCCTATCTCTCCTGCAGCTTACAGGCGCGCGCCGCCACTACCGTTGCATCCACAATGAAGGTAGTAACTACCGTTGCATCCACGATAAGGTATTAAATAAGAATTGGCGAGTTTTGTCAGCTATTAAACACTACCGTAATATATGACTTTGAAAGTACTTATTACAATTGACGCTCAATAGAGAGCCAGAAATTGAAAATGTAATTATTCAACTTTAAAAGTTCGGATGTTTTAAAATTATAACACATATTTCATGTTAACAATTACTAACACACAAAGGGAGCAATACAATACACACCTTGTAAACTGATAAACGTAAAGTAAATTAGTATTACCGGTACTTAAAAATATATCAAAATACATTTTCATGAATCGAAACAAAGAATGATTTGATTTTTTTTCTCTTACATAAAAATATATTTATTCGCTGAAGCTATTGTTCAACAAATGAAAGTGTTTTAGGAACATTTTCAATCAATTTTAATTTTCAATAATTAACTTCACCACATGTATCTCCGTAGTATAACAAACAATATGCAACTTATTACATTAGCAATGTGGTAGATAGCACCTCAAATTTTAGTCCACATGCTAGATGTACCGAGGGGCAAGATTTCGACAAACTATGAAAGAAGAAGTGCAGTAGAAGGAGCAAAACAAGAAGACATTAGGGCGAACAAGAGCAGCGCGTGAACCGCGTGGCGAGAGAGGCAGCGGCGCCGGGCGGTCCCAGCGGGGAGAGCGTCGCGGGTGCCAAAAGCCCCAAGGGCCAAGTGGGCGCTGGTGCAGAGCTCAAGGCAATGGGGTTGGTAATGGTGACGGTGGTGGTAGGGTTGAGAAGGAGGTTGTGGAAGTGTCTGGGTGGTTTAGTGAGGGTGATGTTCAAAACGTGAGGTGGACGGAAGGGACTTGGCGGCGGCAGCGGCGGGGACGGAAGCGACGGTGATGTGGTAGAGAATGCAGTTATGGAGGTGTCTCTAGTGATAGGGGTAGCGATTGTGAGAGTGGTGTGGATTGTGGTGGAAGTGGAGGTAGGTGTATTGTGTAGTGGTAGTAGCGGTGGAGACGGAAGTGGTGGTGATGGTTGTGGCAATGGCACTGGGATTGCTGTGCTGGGTCAAGTTGTTGAGGTTTCGGTGTCGGTGATAATATCGGTGTCAATATCGGTGTCGATATCGGTGTCGATATCGGTGGCGATGTCGGTGGCGATGTCGGTGGCGATGTCGGTGGCGATGTCGGTGGCGATGTCGGTGGCGATGTCGGTGGCGGTGGCTGGTGGCGGTGTCAAATCGGTGTAGGTGTCAGTATCGATATCGGTGGCGGTGTCGTTGGTGGCGGTGGCTGAGGCTGCAGTGGCGGTGGCGGTGGCGGTGGCGGTGGCGGTGGCGGTGGCGGTGGCGGTGGCGGTGGCGGTGGCGGTGGCGGTGGCGGTGGCGGTGGCTGGTGGCGGTGTCAAATCGGTGTAGGTGTCAGTATCGATATCGGTGGCGGTGTCGTTGGTGGCGGTGGCTGAGGCTGCAGTGGCGGTGGCGGTGACGGTGGCGGTGGCGGCGGCGGTATCGATATCGGTGTAAGAGTCGTCGGTGACGGTGGCCTTGGCGGTGGTGGCCGCGGTGGTGATGGCTATGGCAAGGAGAGAGGCAGGGAAATGTGCTAGGTGCGAGTGGAGGGCCCGGACGAGAACGGAGGTGGAGGCGTGGCGGGGAAGAAAGCGACGAGCGCGCCAGCCACACGCTCGTGTCGCGAACTTGGCCAGGTTTTCCTAATGTCTCGGAGCACGCCGTCTGCGACTTCTCACCGCACGCGCCCGCCCTCAACTTATCCTTTCCGCGCCATCCGCTCGACGTGTCGCGGTTCTTGCTCCAGCGCCTTTGCTGTCGAAGTTGCTTCGCGCCGCCCTCGCTGAGTCTAGCTCCATCCATTTGCCCTCGGCCACGGACGGCGTTAACCCATTACAGCCCAGAATGATTTTGTTCGCACAGCGCTCGCCCATTGTTGTCGCATTAGTGCGAGCAAAGGAGCCGTTGCAGACTTCTGGTAGCATGTTTTTGCAACTTTTAGTGCTATTCAATTGTTATGTTGCTAAATTATACTACTAGAGCGCTCCTGAAGCGCGTATGTTTTCTATAAGAAGAAGCAAAACCATTGAAACTTCGCTGCATAAGCCCCTTCAACTTCGATGCGGACCAACCACCGTTTGTTTTACATCGGTCTCTCCCTCTGACTTAAGCACAGGCTTATAGCAGCTAAGCACGGTTTTAGATGAAGATTCGAACCGACCCAAGTCATGTGTATACTCTGTCCAGGAATGTACAATGACTTAGCTATCACGGCTAAGCCAAAATCTGGCATTCAAGAATGAAAAATCTTGCTAGTATGTTTCGTTTAGGATGTCTACGTTTACTGAAGAACTAAAATTCACAAAGTATTGCAAAAGAAGCAAAATTGAGTTGACAAGAACGTATATCAAGCGTTGATATATCATACGCTGGGAATTAATGGGCTAAACTGGGAACCCAACCAGTTAGCTTTCAAACGCTTTCAAACACCGACACTCAAATCTCTGTTGTTGTATCTGGAATTCGTGGCGTAATAAGCGAGTTCGTAGGTTTTCATGAGGTCTTCCTTCTTCCCTCGTTGCTTGTTTCTCCATTTATTTAATACTCTTAATCTCATCATAAACAATTTATGTGGTAGGAAACTAAACTCAGGTTTAGGTAGTTAAAATAAATCAGTATTACTAATATTATTAATGTATTTCGAAGATGATTCCCATTTTCTCTATGAAAACATTTGGAAAATATTCTAAATTAAATTCAGAGGCGTAGCAAGTCAATTATGGCACCAGAATGTTCCATTTTATATTTTGTTACGTTTTGTGAGTTATTAACGTCCCACCTTTTCAGGTACTGGAACGAACATCATTGGAATGAACATCAACGATGTACTATATTAATGTTCACGCCAGTGTTTGAAGAGGAGGGGAGTTATGCACTCACAAAACGTAATAAAATATAAAACATCCTCGTGACATAATTGACTTGCGCTCTATGGTCCTGAATTCAATTTAGTACAGTCTATATATTAACAATAAGGGTTTACTTTTAGAAAGAAAGTGGAGTAATCTACTAAAACAAACTTCGTAATTTTTCTTTAAATGAAAGTCTCTGAGTACTAGATGTGCTATCACAATCTCCTATTAACTACATTGATTATGTGAACACTAAATTTTAATAATATTTTGAAATTAAGACAAACGCGTATCTGCCATCACTTGCTCATTATGTCATGTTCAATTCCTACTACAATTTAGCTTCGTTTTGTGGTCCGAATTTCATTTGACCTATTAAAAGTAATCGTTCCAGACCGGCTTGCCAAAAGTAGGCGATCTAGGTGACTCAGGGCATCAACTCATGTTACTGGAGTGCCTCTGGTCGGCAGATCGTAAGAGTCTTAAGAGTGGCAGGAGTTTCGACATTAGCTAGACGGCTAGGTCGAATTCATCCGCTGTCTAGAGAAGAATTGCTACTCTGAACGGCAGTTTTCATAACTTTTCCGATCAACACTAGGTGAATGCTAGAGCAATATTCTAGCAAACGGGCCATGAACCTTCTCTCGGGGCGTCTTTCCTTCCTTTCTGAATTCATCCCTTACCTCCTCACTTCCATTCCCACGCACTACACTACCACATCGGCCTGGAGCTTACAGCTTGTCACGACTGGGGCGGTGCCGCGCTGATAAGCGCCTAGTTGGGGAAAACTCCGTTATCTGACGCGGAAGCCGACGCCGGATCTCATTATTCAGCGGGGGAAGATCCTTACTACCTCCCCCCAAAAAACTACACCATACATACTAATTAATAATGACTAGTAGTTGACATGCACAGATACACGAAATAATTCAATCGTTTTGCCGTTTGAAGTGAAATTGGAGGTTATATTCCAACGTTCGTTAAAGCAAAGATAACGAGATTTTATGCTTCGATGTTCAATGACTGTTTTTACATGACTTATGATCACATGGCAAATAAGAGTGTAAAAACTGGATATCAGGTAATCGTCTCACAGTTGAGTCCCTTTAAAAAACCAACAGACATGATTAAGTTAAGAGTGGATAGACTGAGCAGTGCAATATATGTGCCCCATGTTAACGAATCCAATCTTATATAGCATATCCGTTCCATCTCTACTGGAAGTACAATTGTCTGATTTCCACGTTTTGGAGTCTCATTCTGTCTTGTTGAGTCATCACGAATTACTGCAGATATTGCCCCCTCTTGAATCTTAATTGATGCTGCAGCCTCCATCAAGAAACAGCCTTTTATTTCTTTCGAACTTAACAACTAATTATCTCTTTTTACCCTGCTACCCCTTTGGCTACCAATTGCACTTCAAGGACACCACTGTGCCGCAATGCAAATTTGCAGAGTATTCTTTGTCTAAAACAAGAGTTCTCACCGTCCCAATATACTTTTTATTCTACCTCTATTTTGTTTTACAGTTTTACGATCGACTCAAAGTTATTATTGCTAACTGAGACATCACCAAGTTGCTACATCTCATCTCCTACATTGTGGTTGCTACGTCTCATTTTCTGCGACAAACCAACACCGCCTCTGCATTCGTTCTGCTTCTTCATTACGCAAACTTTAGTGCTCTCTCATCTCAAGACTTCACCGCCGTTTCCATTTCTCGGCTCGTGCACCCGCTGCTCCGCGCGTCGTCTCCCGACCCCGTCTCTGCCCTCCTCCCCATTCCACCTCCCCTCCCCCCTGCCCCCTCCCCATCTCCCCCCTCTTCTGAGCCGCCCCCGCCGCGTGCGCCCGCAACCAACCCGCGCAACCGAAGACTGCAAGTTTCCCGCGGTTGGCTCGGGGCAACAACCCCGATAATAACTTAAAGTATAACGACGGCAGCGTCTCCGCCGCGCGCAGCGGTGGCGGCAGTGGAGATGGGGATGACGAAGGCGACGGCGACACTAGCTTCTCAGCTAGGTCGAGTTCGGTTGGTGTCTGGAGAGAATTCTAGCGGACGGCTGCTCTGTTCAACAGTTTTCTGCGGTTTCTCTGATCAACATGAAACGAATGCCAAGGCAGTTATAGTTATAGTTATAGTTAATGCCTTATTTTACGTGGCGAGACTCGGGCCATCAGGCCCGCTCTTCCGTCTGACCACGCAAATTTCGCTACGCTCCTTTCACCTAGCGGAGAAAGAAGGTATTATCTCGGGCGACGAAACAGGCGCTTTTGAATTTAGCTCAGAGGCGTCATTTAGGCTTGAGGATCTTTTACATGGAAGTAAATCTACTAACATGGGCCAGCCGGCTTTACTTCCCCTCCGTGGAAGGCGTACGAAGGATTTTTTCGCCCTTAAGGCAGTGCCCTAATAAACGGGCCACGGAGCGCGCGCAATATTTCGTTCCTCTTCTTTGGCCTGTCTTTACTCCTTACTTACACAAGCTTACTCGCTGATGCTCTACACTATCACACACGCTGGGAGACCAGTCGAGAGCTTAGACGTCCTTGGTTGAGGCGGTGCCCCGCTGGTAGGAGATTCTTGGTTGGGAAAAATCTGGTTGGGGAGATTCTTGGTTGGGGCAACCCGACGGTAGGTCGTCGCCGGATCTCGCCATCCAATGAAGAAAGACCTCCCGATTGAAAACATGCACTACACTTAAGGGGACTAATTACCCTAGTAGTTGACGCGCCCGGAATCACTAACAATCAAAGCGATGTCGATGGGGATGGCGATGGCGTTGGCGAGAGCTTTGGCATTGGAGGAGGCGGTTGCGATGGGGTGACAATGGGGGGGTGGCGATGGCGGTGGAGATGGGAATGGCGGTGGCGGTGTAGGAGTGCTCTGGCGTCGACTAGATAAAGCCAGGTATAGGGAGATTCATGTTAGAACAAGCAATTTTGACAGCTAGTGCTGGCAACATAACCGAAGGTTCTGTGGTCGTTGAGTCCTTGATCCCATTGAACTCTCCTTCCTCGATTCGTTCGTTTGCAGTTGGCTAACTTGTAAATGGTTTCCACGCTTCCTTTTGTCATGTCCTCGTCCGACAAAAATATAGTGCGCCACGAGAAATAATTGAAATTAGGAAGTGCAGTGCTATGTGCTCTTCTGTAAAAATTTATTTCTTTCATACACATTATATGGAATTTACTTTTTGCGTGATAAGTATTATGTTTATTTTAAAACCGAGTCTTGAATGTAAGGTGCGTACTGGTGCACGTGTTTCTGAACGGCTGCCGCGGCGGAGGGATACTTCTCTGAATTACATGTGATGTTCACTTGTTTAGCGAACTGTCACTTTTGCTTTTTCTTACGTGAATTCTTCTATATTAGGGGAGACGCGGAGAGCCAGGGCCGGGTGTGGGTAGCGATGACGCAGGAGCGAGGAGTCGAGGCGAAGGCAAAGGCCGGAGGCGGGATTCGAGACGGATCGTTGGTAAGCCGGTGCAGACGCCTTTGAGGCACTGGTGGTGACGGGCTTTGTGTTGCAAGTGGGGATGAGAACGGGCGATGAGTCGGATTGAGTGACTCCGGGCGCGTCAACTATGGAGATCATTCGTGCCGTAAATATAGTCATCGTGAGTTGGCTGTAATCTTCCTCCGCTGATTGGCGAGATCCGGCACCGACCTATCGGGTTTTTCCCTAATCAGCTATCTCCCACCAGCGGGGCACCTCCCCAGGTTTCCAAGTTCTAAACCCCTGACCGGTATCCCAGCTTGTGTAGTGTGTAGTGCATGTTAGTGGAAGTGTATGTGTAAGGGGTGAAGTTAGATCAACGAAGAAGTAAAGATAGCGCGCGATCCGTGACCCGTTTGTTAGGGTACTGCTCCGGCATTCGCGGATGGATCGGAAGGCATGGGGGGAAAGCCAGGGTTGCGGACGGTTGGTGATGGGCAGGAAAGGAGGCAGGTACAGTTGGAGAAAATGATGGTCTGAGGCAATACGGCACCAGAGGATCACGTCCAAATAAGGAGTCGTAGGCACAGAAGACTGAGTTGGTTAGGATTTGGAGATACGTTAGGAGCAGACGAAAGACAAGGTCTTATTCACACAGGATAAAAGAAAGGTGCAGAGATTGAGTAGGATCCGGTTTCGGATGCGTAATTAGTTTCTGAGGCAGACGATGGCTTGACGGATTGAAGTAGGGAGGTAGAAGAGAGGCCAAAGTTTATGTTGCAAGGCGGGATACGAGTCGGAAGCGGGGTATGTTACAGGGTGGGATGGGGCTGTCGGTCTGATGCGAGGTCGGATGCTAGGTCCGATGCAAGATCAGATGGGCATGGTATGCGATATCGAATGTGCTAATGGATGAGAGGCAGGATACTGGGACTCTTGTGGGTCATATGGGGTGGGGTTATGAGGCCGGCAACGGGTCGAATGAGGAGTCGGATGTAGACCAAATTCGGGGCCGGATGCATCGGTCACAAGGAAGTGGAATGCTTGAAGGAATGCTGTAAGGATAAAGGGTCGAGTGCGGTGTTGGATGCGAGCTTGAAGCAAACGTTGGAGGTAGAGTCAGAGGTGGGGGCACGGAATGAGACAGAGACAGTTGAAATTGCAGGAGGGGTTGAATGCAGAGTCGGAAGGAGGTCGGATGCATAGTGAGATGTGAAGTCGCATCCGGGTTTGAAAGCAGGATCGAAGTCATGGCAGGCGGTTGTTTCGGGGATAAGGAGAAAACTGAGTGGAAAAAAAGTGATCGCTAGGACGGATATGTACGCTCTGCAACGTCTCTCTTTAAAAAACCGCATTGAGAGTGCTGGCATCTCTACCTGTTCTCGGAGAACCGGATTATTTAAAGTGGATAACTGCACCTATTAAGGCGGCAAATATAGGTAGATGTGGAAGAGGTGCTAAGGATGGGTCGAAGATCCGCAAAACGTCTACTTGAGTTTTGCGGAAACGACAAGTATTAAGACTAAGCACACCTTGGTGGTAGAAGCTGATTTCCAACATTGATCATTGGAAGATATGTGTTACCTCTTCTAAAAGTATTTACATTCAGTCAAGGCCCTTATATATTTTTGCTAACGCCCTCTTCCGGCCTCTTTGCGCACGGTATACTTATTGTCATGGAAATTCAATGATTGTCCATCGAACGTCCATAAATACGAGCGTCGAGGTATGCGCGGATATCTTCTGTTTCTGCATGACGCCATCGGTTTCGCAGCAGATTTGATTGTTTAGTTGCAACAATGCTGCTAGTGGCGTCATAGCTTGAAAAGCCGCCAGCTTCCTAGGATTATCAGCTTTCTCGAGCGCATTACGTTTCAAATGCACGCCCTTTGCTGTTAATTAATCCCAAAGAATGGTTATAATTGTTTTTATTTGAGATTAGACGCCAAATTTGAATTAATACGGCTATGTGTAAACAGTGCACATGGAAATTGCAGCCATCTTCATCGTCATAGTCTTTGCTTCCTAATTTTCTTTTAACCCTTCTGCAATTTCTTCAAAACTTATTCTTTTCTTTTATCGGATGCTTTCTCGTTATGTCGCTATTTCCCATAAACGTTTTGCTTTGAAAAGACAAGAGCTTCCACTAGTCTGTCTTAAATGTTAACGAGTATTAATTTTTCTTAATATTTTCATCTTCAAAACAAAACACTTCTATACAAAGCAATTATCCGTCCTGTATGGAGATATACAATTTGGGTATGAGGTCCTGCAATGAAATTCAAAATAAAGGGTTCACAAGAGAAAAGAAAATTCAAAATTAGCGGCAAATTCGAATCAAAATGCTTCTCAAAGTTCTCAATGCACCCTAATACAAAACCATCAACGTTGTACACTCAAGTTAAAAATATCCCAACGTATATGAGGAATATCCAAGACTTAGAATCCAAGGGTTTGATTTATAAAATTTTAGGTTCCGAAATGTGCCCCGAAATATGTTTGATAATAGAAATAGTTAAATATTGATATTATAATTTAATAATCATTCCTCAGGTACTGGAACTCCATTCCTCCAGAAATCAAGCTCTGTAGACTCCTGTAATCTAGCTAATCTACATTTATAAACTAGAACGTATTGAACTAGATCTTGATTTCTAGACTAGAATGTATAAGAGGCAGTGTAGATTTCTGTAGAACGTATTAAGAGGCAAGTGTAGGATTTAGTGTATACACTATATCCTACACTTGCCTTTCCAGTACAATTCATTCAATTCAAGATCAATTTGAAAGAAAAGCTATATGTAGTATTTGAGAATTATGAATAGATATGTTTACGTGTGTGAAAGTTAGAAAAAGAAAGGACATTCCAGAAAATTAATACCTATTTAGCCACTTGAAGTATGAAAATTTATCTTCCTCGCAGTTATGTAATTTTTTGAGAAAATATACTATTGAAAGACATGATCAAGTACTTAAACAGAAATTTGGAAATCAAGAATAATCGGCAAAGTATTCTTCGCATCTGGAAAAGAGAAATTGCATACTTACATCGACACAATATGTCTCTTCATTCTGAAATTTATGTGTGCAATTTTTGTTGTTTACTCAAATACAATTTTTTTATATTATTACACGGTTTATACTTTCCAAATTTAAATAGCTGAGATTATCATTAATTCATATGTTAAACTAATTACACAGAACAAATCAATGTTCCACAAATGTGTAAAATGATAATCAACTTAGAATTACTCACTTTCCATAATAGCACCACTACCGCTCTGACGCGAAAACAATTAACAATAACAGGAAAATATAATGTATGCACTTTAAAATATTGTTGAGTATGTGTTTCAGTTACGAAACATGATCACAGATGAGAGATTGCATTAAATAATGAAAATAGTATTATAAATGCATATAATATTGACAAGAGGGCTTTGAGAATTTATGAAATGGAAAAATACACACATAAAATTATTCAAAGTATACAACACAGAGGCAACAGGTGATTTTCTCTTTCGTTAACTTAAGTCTTTTTAAAGTCCAGTTCGTAATTTATTAGTAGCCAATACATCAAGATAATTTCATATTACGAAGAGAGAGAGGAAGAGGAAGAGAAAGGGAGAGAGGAGAGAGCGAGCGAGAGGGAGAGAGAGAGAAGAATCGTCTCAAAATACAGAAACTCCAAAGATTTTATTGTAAGTGATTTTCATACACTTATTTCTAAAATTAAATTTCCTCGAAATATTACGTTTTAGTATAAAACGTCGAAAGTTATGGTTAATTTGCAGAGAAATGTTTACACTAAATTACTGATGAAAACTAAATAAAACATTAATTATAGTTACAAATAGTTGATAGACAAATACACAAATACTCTCAGAGAATTTGAAATTCGGGTATGGGGAAGTCACATTTGACTCATTAGCGTATTTTCAATGATTCTAATTTGAAAGTAAAACATTTAGCATTCAAACATCAAATATGGTCCTGACCTAATTGAGAGAGTGAAGGAGAAAACTTTAAAACATTGAAAAATTGCGCCATTGCCATCGTTTATTGATTTGGTGCAATTTAGCATTTTTGTTCAAGGAAGTTTGAGTATAATAGAACCACAGCAAATAAAATGTTATATTTGTGGCTTTTGTTGCATAATGTAATTTATTTTCTTAATATTTTATAATAATTCCACGGACATCGTCAAAGTGTTCGTGTATATTCCAAGTGATAAGTATTTACATTCACGTTTTTAAATAAATTACAAAAAAGGTTTTGTCAAGTGGCTTTTTAACTCAAAGTCAAAATTAACTTGTTAGTCATTAATTAATTAATTTGTCATTATTGTTGAATGATAGATATTATTAATAATGATAATCACTTCAATTGCAGAATAAATTCGAAGATTAAAAGTTTATTTTTTCTTAATAATAATAATTATAATAATAAAAATTATAATAATAGTAATAATAAATCAATCACATCGTGTAGGCAACTGGAAATCTGATACCTCAGATATTTCGGGGGCCAGCCAAGAACACTGACGGCCGACAGAAAAACGACTGATGTACATAGACTTCGTGTGTCACGTAAGGAAGAAGGAAGAGGCCTCAGACAAATTGAAGCCTCCTGACACAATGCAAGAGTCGGAATGGGACTATAGAAAGAAGAATTACAAAGAAATCTATTCAAGAAAATGAATAATACAGGCACTGAATTTCTGATGCTACTAAACATGAAATGTGAGACACAAAAAATGTTAAAGTAATTATGGAGGGACAAACCATTCCATGGTAAGTATCTAAATACAATGAGCACAGTGCAGATCAATGAAGATCAATCATATAGACAAAAAGTGGGAAGAATGATGACAGAATCGTAAGCAGTTTTAATAGCCACCCAAGATCAGGCGATGATAAAACGGCATTATGATAAAACTGTTTTCAAAATTTCTCAAGATGATAAATTCTGCATTTGCTATGAACAAGTAGAAACCATTGATCATATCATCTCAGCTTGTCAAATTATAACAAAGACCAAATACTTGAGAAGACACCGCAGGATGTGTAGTTACCTACACCGGCAGATCTGTACCACCCTCGATGTTCCAAACACATGCCCCAAGTGGTTAGAACACTCACCAAAACCGGTGACATCTGTTAGGCTCTAAACAATACTGAACGACCAACAAATTCAAACGGGTCGTTTGATAGCGGCAAACAAATCGGATATTGTTATCCGGGATTTGGAGAAAAAATCGTGTGTATTTGTAGATGTTGCTGAGCCTTGCGATAAAAATGTAACGAAGGAGGCAGAGAAATGGACGGATGTACAAGAGTTTGGAAATTGACATCAGCCGAATGTTTGGTGTAAAAGCACAAATCGTCCCGATAGTCATAGGAGATCTGGGATTTGTTCCACAAAATTTGAGTAAGAACTTGACTAAACTTCCAGGTCGTTCAAGACACTGGGAAGTGCAAGAAACTGCTGTATTTGGAACAGCCCACTTTTTGCGCAATGTATTGTAGAGTCAGCGGCCGTCCCTAGATCTGCTCTTTAGTTAGCTGGTTGCAACCTGGAGTAAATTTTTTATTCTGCCTACTCATAACATGTTTAGTCGTGATGTAGAGGAAAAATAATAATATTAATAATAAGATAAGCAGTCCCCAGCAGCCGTCGTCTGCGCCGCATACGTTGCAGTGTCGAGTCTTGCGTAGGCATGGTTGTATTTGTGATTGACCCTTCACTTCTCATTAACATTGTATCACCTCATTATTGATAATTTACGGTGTAACAACCTTATATTATCTTATGCAACTATAAAAAGTTGATCCTCATAATTAAACTCATTTATATCTCCAGAGACTTGGAAGATAATGTGTTGTCATAAATTCTGCTATGCTAATAATAACTATAATAATAATATTAATAATGCGTAATAATATTAATAGTACTAATAATAAGTTGAAGCAGCTCTTCAATATCACCGAAACTTTCTCTGAAAACATCGGAATGTGTTTTGGTGTAGATAAGTGTAGAATGGTTGACGCAGTAAGTGGCAAATTGACGAAGGGACTGGAATACGAGACGCAAAGACGCGATTTTATTAAATCGTTAGAATACGATGAAGTGTCTAAGTATCTTGGTATAGAACAGTCTCGAAAGTCAACCCACTTGGAAGTAAAGAAGCGTATAACCACAGAATTCCAAGGACAGACTCACAAATGTTCTTTAAACATCTTTAAATTCGCGAAATCTTGCCACTGCAATAAATACTCCGCGTCCACCACAGGATTAATACCAAAAAACAAAGTGCATGCAATTCAAGTGTTGGAATTAGCACTCTCATTAGTAGAGGAAATGCAGAAAGCAGTAATACTAGACAGCTGCTGAATAGTAAGAGAATTCCTGGGATGTAAGACTGATTACGTCACGATTGATTGAGATGTCAAGAGAGTAACATTCGTTCGTGTGTTGTCTCTGCGAGACCGACCGAGCCTAAACCAGCAGGTCAGAAACTGAAAAATTCGGTAAACAAGAATAAATATGACTCTTCAAAGAATTGATTTCTTCAAACAGAAATCGAAACCGAATCTTCTGGTGTGTTCTCTGTGTCTCAGTGTTCGCAGATCCGTGTTTCCTCACTGACCTCATTTCACTTACCAATCGGTGCAAGTAAAGAGTCATTCCATGCGTCTCGGTCTACTGATAGGAAAATTGAATTTTTTTTGGGATCCTTCCACATGATTCAAATTTAATTATAAAAAGGCGTGGTGATGGCGTAGGTAAAGACGGAAGCGAAGGTGGAAGAGAAGACGGAAATGTAGACGAATCCGAAGACGGAAGCGAAGGTGGAAGAGAAGACGAAGTGTAGACGAATGCGAAGATGGAAGTGTAGACGGAAGAGAAGAAGAAAAGACCGAAGACAAGAAGGAAGAGAAGGCAGAAGGAAAGACGGAAGGGAAGACAGAAGGGAAGACGGGAGGGAAGATGGAAGGGGAGACGGAAGGGAAGACGGAAGGGAAGACGGAAGGGAAGACAAAATGGATGACGGGAGGGAAGAGGGGAGGGAAGAAGACGGAAGGGAAAACGAAATGGATGACGGGAGAAGACGGGAAGAAAGACGAGACGCAGATACGTGAACAAAGATGAAATCGGAGACTGAAAAGGAAACGGGTGCGGAGACAGGAGCGGAGGCGGTAGCAGACGAAAGCGAAAACGGGAGAGGAGAGACGGGAACGAAAATGGAAGAGGAGGCGAGAGAGGAGTCTGGAGAGGAGTGGGGTGAGGAGACGGGGCGAAGCGAAGGCGAAGTAGAGGCCGGGTGTGGAGGCAGGGCGGAAGCGGCAAATAAGGCTGGCGGAGGCGGCGGCGAGCGCGCGCGGCGGCGGTGGCAGCGCCGTCGTAACTTCTCATTACGCGCGCGGCGCCGGCCAGATGCTCCCGCGGAGGCCCCCCTCCCACCACGGCTCAAGCGCCGGCGCCCTTCCTCCCCTCCCCGGCACTGCCCCCCACCCGCCCCGCATCCATCGCCGCTGCTGAGCCTGGCCTCGTTGGCGCTCGGCGCGTCTTTCTCCTGTGGATTCCGTTTGTGGCGTTCGTCTCGCACAGCTCTTAGAGGCACCTCGGGGCTCTTTTCTGAAAATACAGCGCACTGGTTTGATTGATTGATTGATTGATTGATGATTGCGGGCGTGTCAACGGTTAGAGCCAATAGTCCCGTAAGTGTACTCCGGGTTTGTTATTGAGGGACGTGACGATGATAACTCCCACTATGGATGGTGGGTTCCAGCGCTGACCTTCCCCTTCGGTTTGCTTTTTTTTTCCCTACCAGGCAATTCTCGCCAGCGGGGCACAGCTCCAACCGCAACAAGCTCTAATCTCACGACTTGTCTCCCGACATACGTGGTAGTGTGGTGCTTGTATGTGTCAGTGTGCGTAAGTTAGGGGTGAGGTTAGGACAAAGAAGAGGAAGGAAAGATGACGCGTGGTTCATGGTCGGTTTGTTACAGTACCTGATTCGACATTCGCCTCAAGCTGGTCGGCGAAACCACGGATATCTACCGATTAAAGCATCCGACCGCTACATTTCTCCTACAGCTAGTGTCTAAAATCTTGCTACTGTCGAGATTTAAACCCCAAGACCGCCTGGCCGTAGGCTGTGTAATGACATTAATTGATGCCCTGAACCACAAATCTAATGCGAAGGGAGCTATATTTCGATATGATGATGCCTGATCTTAAGCTCAGTGGTCATGTGATCCTTGCATGAATGATTTGATGTAGAGGTGATGATGCGATCTGAATGATGATGAATAAATGTCGGAATCAGAGGCAGAAGAAAAGGGAGAACCTCAGGACAACATGTAACTTTGCATATAAAACTTTCCACGTGGATCTAGATATTAAACCACAATTCCACTGTTGAATCTCGTGTCGTCAGGATATTACGCGCATAGGAGATGTATTTTAAGGGTACGTGAAAAACATCAGAAACTTCTACATATTCACAAGAACGCTGAGGCAATAAGTCTCCTTTGTAGTTGTAATATAAGCCAAATTGAAGAAGTCACTTGATCTTGTTATAAATATATTTTGTCAGAGTAAAGATTTTTATATTTGACGATTAAATATATGATAAATGTATTGTACATGTGTGCATAAATTAATTTTTAAAACCGTGAAGGCAATCGACGTAAATTTTTGTGAGGTAAGTGGCTGAATTGTGTCATTGGGAAGCACTGCGAATACAAATTCCAATCAATGTTTGAATTACAAACACGATATTACAAAGAATAATAGGGTCTATTTGTATTTAATATTTTGTGCGTCATTCGTTTTGAAGATACCGAGTACATTTTTGCTTCATTGTAGGTGTTTGTTTTCCAATTTTAATATCGTATTTAGCGAAATAATTATACTTAATAAATAGCCATTTATAAAGATCATTGCATCCTTATTCAAACAACAATAATTTTTTATGGTTACAATACATTAATTGAAGATTTACTGCATTTCTTTATTTTTACCTTTCTAGTACCTTTCGTATTTACTGCTTTTCTTTCATTTTTATTTCCACATAAAATACATTTCAAACAAGAAAACAATATGTTACTTGGAAAAAGAACGGCACTGTATCAAACATTAAGTATCACAAACACAAGTACCAAACATCAAGGTGTTGTACCTTGGTGGAGTGTGTTGGATCTTCTCTTGTTGTAGTTGATGAGTATTGCAGAGTTTTCTGAGAAAAATGAAAACTTCTGCTCATTTGATGTAACATTTTACTGCCAAAAGTAAAAAAAATATGTTCGTTTAGGTAGTAGAAACGACGAGCTCGTGCATTCCGTCACGAAACAGTTATTCAATTTTAATTTAGTTTCTGACTTACATGCATGCTCCAATGGCAGTTACAAAAAATTTCAACTTACGTTAACTTTAATATTTCTTAACAGAATGTTTAGAGAATGTTCATAGACCTCTCAAGAAGTGAACATTCAAGCACCGAGTTTACACCATGTTCCAGACGAGATATTAATTTCCAAGCTCTTCAAAGCATCACGTTCGACGTCGGCAAAGGCGTCTTTAGCAACGTCCCGGGAGACCGAAAGTACAGTAATAAAATAAATAATGCGAACGGGTCCCTTACCTGCGGTATACGGACAACGGAATAATAGGCCCTAAGGGAGCGAGTGTTTATTTTTTTGCAGCTCCAGACGCTTCATAAAAGAGGGAGAGGCGGCGCCCCGTCGCCGGCGGGGGCGGGAGACGCATGTGGTGGCCGGGTGTCAAAAGGACGCCGCTGTGGCGGTAAATTGAGTCGGCGTCGGCGAGCGGAATCTCATGTTTCATGCATGCTGCTTAAATCTGTCAGCACTTTCCCGCGAAACCTCATTTAGCGTAACGAAATTGATGATCAATAAGAGCTCGTTACGCGGAGGGATGCGAGATGAGAACGAGGCGAGGAGGAGGAGGAGAGGGTGGGGTGGAGTGGGGAGGGACACAGTGGGCCTGACAAGACGAGGCTGAAGGGAGAGGGTCGGGGCGAACCGAGGTGGGTTATGGCAATGCGGGGTGGGGAGAAATGGGTGGGACGGTGCAGTGGGGGTTGGCGTGGGATAGTGCGGGTGGTGGGCCGGGGTGTTCCGGGTTGGGACGGGATGGGCCGGGTTGAGACGGGGTGGGCCGGGGTGGGGCAGGTTCGGACGGGATAGACCGGGGTGCGCCGAGGTGGACCGGGATGGGCCGGGTGGGCCGGGGTTGGTCAGGGTGTTCCGGGGTGTTCCAGGGTGTTCCGGGGTGTTCGGGGGTGGGCCGGGGTAGGGCGGGGTGTTCTGGGGTGGGCCGGGTGGGCCGGGGTGGGCCGGGGTGGGCCGGGGTGGGCCGGGGTGGGTCGGGGTGGGCCGGGGTGGGCCGGGGTGGGCCGGGGTGGGCCGGGGTGGGCCGGGGTGGGTCGATGTGGGCCGGGGTGGGCCGGGTGTGCCGGGTGTGCCGGGGTGGGCCGGGGTGGGCCGGGGTGGGCCGGGGTGGGCCGGGGTGGGCCGGGGTGGGCCGGGGTGGGCCGGGGTGGGCCGGGGTGGGCCGGGGTGGGCCGGGGTGGGCCGGTGTGGGCCGGGGTGGGCCGGGGTGGGTCGGGGTGGGCCGGGGTGGGCCGGGGTGGGCCGGGGTGGGTCGGGGTGGGCCGGGGTGGGTCGGGGTGGGCCGGGGTGGGCCGGGGTGGGCCGGGGTGGGCCGGGGTGGGTCGGGGTGGGTCGGGGTGGCCGGGGTGGGCCGGGGTGGGCCGGGGTGGGCCGGGGTGGGTCGGGGTGGGCCGGGGTGGCCGGGGTGGGCCGGGGTGGGTCGGGGTGGGCCGGGGTGGGTCGGGGTGGGCCGGGGTGGGCCGGGGTGGGCCGGGGTGGGCCGGGGTGGGTCGGGGTGGGTCGGGGTGGGCCGGGGTGGGCCGGGGTGGGCCGGGGTGGGCCGGGGTGGGCCGGGGTGGGCCGGGGGTGGGCCGGGGTGGGCCGGGGTGGGCCGGGGTGGGCCGGTGTGGGCCGGGGTGGGCCGGGGTGGGCCGGGGTGGGCCGGGGTGGGCCGGGGTGGGCCGGGGTGGGCCGGGGTGGGCCGGGGTGGGCCGGGTGGGCCGGGGTGGGCCGGGGTGGGCCGGGGTGGGCCGGGGTGGGCCGGGGTGGGCCGGGGTGGGCCTGGGTGGGCCGGGGTGGGCCGGGGTGGGCCGGGATGGGTCGTGCGGGGCCGGAGTGGGTCGGGGTGGGTCGGGGAGAGCCGGAGTGGGGTTGGTTGCGCCCGGGTGGGGCGAAGTGGGGCGTGATGGGCTGGGGTGAAGCAATGTGGCCCGGGGCGGTTCGGGGTGGGCCCGGGTGGGTCAGGTTGCCAGGGGCGTGGTCGGGTGAAGCAGGAGGTGAGGGAGGGTGAGTTAGGGGTGCAGGGAGCGCTGGGTGGAGCGGGGCGGGGTGGGAGCGTGGCGGGGCGGAGTTGGGGCGATGGTCGTGGTGCGGGCGGTCCCCGGAGAGTGCTCCGCCGGCCCTGCTCGAGCTGTTCGTCGAAGGGCCTTCCTAACGCGCAGATTGCGGATCCGAGGGGCGGACCAGATTTTCGATATTTCACTCAGGCGCGGTTTCCGAGCCATTCGCAATTTGTAAAGACTTCATCAATAACGTATACTCTGCGTGTGTTTATTGCCATTCAGATACTATCCAGATAGGCAAGACGTTATTCTCATTTTGTGGAATCACTAAACGCTGACAAGGCAGAAATAGCACGTTTGGAAGAAGAGTCAATTATACAAATTCAACACTGGCTATGCAAAACGGGAGTCAAAAAGAATGATTTTCACTACAATAGTAGTATCCAAAATGTCCTGGTATATTTTCATATAATGTATACATTTGAGTATTCATATAGTTGGTTATTTGTATTTGTCGAACTTCTATGTTTATTATCTGTAGAAAGCGGATTTCTATGATTTCGCATATTTTGATCTGTGGCTTCAGAGAACACTTAAGTTAAATTTGTTTATATTTGGTTAGAAGAGGGTGCTATATAGATTAATGTGCTCATGCATATTTGTGCATATTTGGACCATTTTTCCTGTGATGCATATTCATGTAATTATAGGGTATTTGTTTGCATATTTCGTTTAAAACGGAATCTCTAAAATGTTTCATGTTTTCATAAAATCTATTTATGTGTGAGCGTCGATTTAATAGAAAGAGTTTGTCACAGTTATTTTTTTTTCTTTTCTACAGATGATAAAATACGTGTGCAAATATATGATACTTCTTGATATCATATTTTTCAAACCAAACAGGAAAAATGAAACAAGACATACAATGTTCTTCACTAAGGTACTTCAATTATTTCTCCTAGGTAGGCTAGGTTATACTATATTTGCACAAAAATATATATCCTTTCATTCCAAGCATTCTTGGCAATTTTATTAAGAAATATTTATACATAAAATGAAATCTTGTTCATTTTCATTACATATTAAAGAGCGTATTTCAGAATTATTAGGTCATAAATGCATATTTTTAAAAGCACATTTGAATATTTTTAGGTCATAAAAATCCTCACTTTATTGTATTTATATCCCTGTTATACAATAAAACCAGTTTCGACAGAAAAATCTTAAGACCAAATTGAAAATTGTGAAATGGTTCCAAAACGTTACGCAAAACGGAGCCATTAAAGACGAGGCGCCTTCGGTCCCTTGCAGAGCGCATGAAAGATCCGCAACCGGGCCAGGGAGGTCGTAGGCGTTGCGATCACGTTCGGCAGTACATAACACAGCGGCGGCGCGTGCCGCCGACTCCCTTCGGCCGCGAGGCCTCTGGGACCCGCCCGCCGCAACGGGGCGGGCGCATCTCGTTGCGCCTCGCCGCGGGGGCGGCCCGTTTCCTTCGGCGCTGCCTGGCAAGCCCGTCGTGTTCTCAAACTTGGCCTTGCTCTTTGGCAGAAGCGCGGAAGAGCTGCCTCCCAACATGCGTTCCGTCAGATGTCGCTTCGCTTAATGGAAAAGCCTTCTACTTCCTCCGCAATCTGTTGGTAAAGTCCGATATGTTTCCGTATCCCGTTAATTTACAGCAACCCACTTGCATTATTTTGAAGCCCCATAGTTCAAACTTTCCGTCCTTTCTAGCCTATTTTTTCTATGTACACACTTTTCTGGTTTTCCACGGGTGCATCTATGCGTCTTGTTTATTGTGATATAAACAGAGCTAAACTCTTCTAAACTAGCAGAGACGTGGGACTCTACAATCTCTAAAATAAATGAAAGAAATAGTGAAAAAGAGAAATTGACTCCAGTCTTTACACATTCCGGCATATAATCGCCCCCAACCTCAAAGCAGTGTGATCTCTCTTTATCGTTACAGATGCCTTTCTTTCCTTCTCATCAATTTTACCGGATCTTGAACTTAAGTGAAACATTCAACACACGACTTGTCGTTTCCGTTTTGTCGCTGGTTCGATTTATATGAGGTTTGGGTAAAAGCTTTGGCAACTTTGTTTTCTAAAGAGAATATTATCAGATCACTTAATTTTATTTGTCATGCCAAAGTAATGCAGTACTAATGTGTGTTCACAACCATAGATACTTCTTTGAGCGTCTCTATTAGCACAGAGAGCATTATGCAATCAGTTGTCTGATTACCGCCGTGCTAGACGAATGTAACCCTTTCAAAGCAACGCTCCTACATCATGAAAGCCGTTCTACGAGGAAGAAATGCTTAACATTTCACAATTTTACAGGAAATTGGTGGAAGCTGTTGCCAATAATGACCTTTTATACAGGATAGTCGTGAGATAGACCAGAGAGTTTCAGCGAGTATGCGTAGCAATCTGTGATCAACCACACACAACCTGCGAGTGGCAGAGCATTATTCCCAACAGTTTTCATAAATTTCCTGCGACAGTCTAAGGCATTTCTTCCACGGAGAACGACTGTTTTGATAGAAGAGCGTTACTCTAAAGGGTCACATTCATCTCGCACTGCGGTAGTGAGACAACAGACCCGCACCATCATTACCGCCCCCCTATCAACTCCTACGTCGCCTTCATGCCCTTTTCCCGCCTCTACTTCTCTGGTGCTCCCGTCCCTTGTTCCGCCTCCGCTCGCGCCTTACCCTCATTCTAAAACTATCGTACTTGTCCCCGATCCCATCTACGTCACCTCCCCTACCACTCCCCTCGCCTTACCCACCCTCCGTCTCCGTTTCCTGCTCTGTATCTGTCCCCGCTTCCTCTTGCTCTAACATCCGTTTCTTCTCGGGCCGTTCCTTCGTCCCCGTCACTGCTCCTGACCTCACTTCACTTTGCCCGGATCCTGCCTATGTCACCTCCTTCACTGCCTATTGCGACTACCCGTCTGTCGGTTGGGCGCCGTAGACGTGGTAGCCGGCTCGCACAGTCGATAGAAAGGCTTGCCTAAATTGATGAAGATGGAGGAAGTTGGTGGCCGGTGTAAATAAGAGACTTTTACTCATGTTAACAAATAGGTGGCTTTTATTTAAAAAAATAATTGGAAGATTTTTACCACTCATGTCGGCGAGCATGCTCCCCTTTCCCAATTCTAAAATATGACATGCACACATAAAATAATAAAATAAATTGAAAAGTGAAAATTACTACAGTAAAAAAAAAGAACAATATTTTCCTCTACGCTGATTCCCTCTTGACAGCCAAGCGCGGCCGGGAATCTTCTCTTCGTCGCCCGGTCAAAGGTAATTAAAAATTGTTCACCAAACTGTTTATGCCTTTCGACCACGGGCGCGCCAAAAGAACGAAAAAAATACCGTCTCAGCGGGGCGGCGTGCACAACAAACCAGAGTTGAACGACCTCGAGCCACCAGCTGGCTGGCAGGGGTGGCGTGGACGTCTTGGGACGCCGCCACAAAGGGGGCGCGCAGGGCCGAGTCAGGTAGAAGACAGGGTCGCAGGAGTGTTGACCCAACACACAGCGCCGCTCACTTACTGTCGCTAATGATCAGATAATGTCTGCTCAGTTGAATGACCTTGTCACTTTCGGTTCACCGCACGGTACTTTAGACTTTGTAGCAAGTTCGTGAATGATCTAATTGTTCCACGATAATGTTCCAAACACGAGCACAAGTCAGATACTTTTTCTGAACTATTAGAATGTCAATAAAACTTTTCACAATCCGCGGTCTACACTTATTTAAGAACCGCGCACAAATTCTCCTCGAAAACTCAACGTTTTCTTATAAGTCCAACTAAGAAACAAAACTTTATCTCTGACGCCGGGTGCCTCCACAATAACGTCTCGTCCCCCCGACCGCCTCTCACGTCCCTCTGTGACGGCCTCACACCCTCTCTCTGTGGTGGCCTCACACCTTCTCTCTGTGATGTCGCCTGCACGAAGTCCTTCGAGCCTCCCTTCCCCCACCAAATTCCCTCAGAATGTTCTAGAACATTCTAGAGCTTTGCCTACGTCCGGCTGCTATTGGCGAAAGGGTTTTGCGTCGTAGAATAATTCCGCCCAATCATCGGAAGTTTTTGGGGCCGAGAAATGAGAGAGAAACCTGCACTCGTTCTCTCTCGCTTCAATTTCCTGTCAAACAGGGGCAGAAATTAATGACTGGGGGGGGACGAAAATCTCAAGGGAGGATGGGGAGGGCGAGGGACGCCGCGGAAAAGTACTGCAGTGCCGCGTGCACGAGAAGACCCCCCAGGCCGCGGGACACTTGGATGCGACGAATTGTTAGGGGGCGGGTCCAGCGGGTGGCCTGACAGAACCCTGGCGCCGCCGTCGACCCCTCTGTCGCGCGACGCGGAGCAATTCTCAGGTTCGCAGCCGTAATGGATTCGGTATCACTACACTATCCCACCTCGACTCCTCTTCGAGACAAATAACAACGCCACCGCTTCCATCCCTTCCTCTACCCCTCCACCCGTCGTCCCGTATGCCTTCGTCCCAGCCTCCGATTCCACATCTACACAGACCCCATCCCCACTTTCCTCCCCACGTGCCCGCTTTGATTTATTGAGTAATTTATGATTCCGGGAGAGTCAATTACCGAGGCCATTAGTTCCGTAAGTGTAGTGGATGTGTTTCATCACGGAAGGTGACGGTGATCTTGCTCCGCGGGATGGCGATATCCGGCGCCGACCTACCGTCCATTAGCGGGGTTTTCTCCTAGCAGGTGTCTCTCACCAGCGGCGCACCGCCCCAGCCGGGACAAGCTCTAAGCCTCCGACCGGTCTCCCGACATGTGTGGTAGTGTAGTGAATCTTAGTGTAAGTGAGCGTGTAAGGGGTGAGAATATGACAAGGACGAGGAAGGAAAGATCGCGCGCGGTTCGTGGCCTTTTTGTTAGGATCCTGCTCCGGCATTCGCCTGGTGTTGAATTGAGAAACCACGGAAAACTACCGATCAGTGCGCTCGGCCGCTAGAATTCTCCTGCAGATTTTATTCGTATTTGTCTTGTATTTCTTTTTGCAAATATATTTTTTTGATCGATTTATCTTTTCTCCTAATATTTTTATTACAAAAAGTTTTTATTAAGTTGTATGCTTATAATTTAAAATATTGAGAAAAAAAGAAAAACTAGTGGTGCTACAGAATGGCACAGACTTTCCCTTATTAGTTTTCTATTTTCTTGGGTCTTCGCAAGCTATTCGGAATTGCCACAAACTCTTCCTTGCCAGCTATCATCTATCACCGCCAAAAGTACATTTTTTGTGTCATTTTCTTAATTTTTAGGTTTCCTATTGGTAGAACGAGATAATTTATTTTAGAATATTAAAGAACACAACAACCTAGCCGTAAATGGCAATTTTCTTTTAAAAATTATGTGCCGTTTAAGAGAAAATGGCGTTTTAGCACTACTAAAAAATGCGAAAAATTGAAGCTCATTTTCACAGAAATGTTTTGAGTTTTCAAAATACTTTATTTGAAGTTATTTGAAGCACATACACTCATAAATATAATAATCTTTACAAATTGCAGATAATGTGCATATTAAAGATGTGAGAGATCATTCAAAAAAATATATTTATATAATTTTTGAAAAAAAACAAAAAAATAATTCAAAATAAACTTTACGTCATATTAAAGAGTGTAAATATCACTATCTGTTACAAAAATTTCAAGAACAAATTTGCAGCCGTATATGAAAAAATAGCGTTTGAGCATTTCTGAAAATGCCGAAATTTGAGCTACTTTTCAGAGAAAACGGTAGTGGTTTAGAGAAACTTTACTTGACATTATTTAAAGCATATATACTCGTAAATATAATAATGTGAAAAAATCGCCGATAGTGTAAATATTAACGACGTGAGACACAAGTAAAAAAATTACTTGTTTGCAAATTTTGCAATTTTTGAAAAAACCAACCAATAGACCAATATGGCTTTTATGTCATCTGATAGAGTACTTTTACCACTATCCCTACCAAAAGTTTAAAGAAAACATTTGGAGCCGTTTTTGAGAAAATCTTGTTTTTGTAATTTTTAATGTTGCACATATTGCACGCAATATTGCATGAAAACAACTAAAATTTTGAAAAACATTTACTTGACCTTTATGAAAGAAGTCAATATGCAGAACAAATTTTATTTGAAGAAAAAATCTCTATCTTCAATTTTGTAGCTGGAGAAAGACGCCGAAAAAATTCAAACTTTCAAAATTTTCGAAAATTCAGAGTTATCCGTGAAAATCGAACCTATGCCATGTTAATAAGTGTATTTTACTCTATTCATACAAGAAATTTAAAGAAAAAATTTGGAGCGGTTTTTGAGAAAATTTTGAAAATCCCCGGGGCCTTTTCCCCGGGTACCCTCAAATTTGGAAGAATCTTTTTCAAAATCTCAAAGCTTCGACTAGAATTAGATCGACTAGGGAATATCCATTTTGGAAGAAATCGTACGAATGGTTTAGGCGCTAGGAGTGTTCACAGACGGATAGACAGACGGACAGACAGACGGACCTACAGACGGACCTACAGACGGACAGACAGACGGACAGACAGACAGACAGACAGACGGACAGACAGACGGACAGACAGACGGACAGACAGACGGACAGACAGACGGACAGACAGACGGACAGACAGACGGACAGACGGACGTTTTCCTTTCAATTGGGTTTTCGGTATCAAGGACCTAGAAAACAGGGTGTCTGGCTACACCACGTGTTAGGAGATTTTTTTTCTTAATTTAGCAACTGGTTTTATCCACTTATTCGTTTTCACGGCCCGGCAATTAATTTTTTTCCTCCCAAAAATTGGCCATTTTTTCGCTCAGCATTACATAACTTTCCCTATACTACGTACCCATGTATACGTACTCCATCTACGTAATCCATCACTCCATGTATACGTACGTATACGGGAAAGTAAAAATTAACTTTAGATACAGGTGACCATAATTCTCCTCCAGACAGCGGCTGAATTCAACTTAGCTATGTAGCTTGTGCGAAAATACTGTCACCGTCGGGACTGGAACCCTAAGACTTCGCAGGCACTTCGAAGACATCAGTTGATGCCCTGAGCCACCCTCCCCCCCCAAGTGCCCGCCCCGGCCCTACTTCCCATCCGGGGGCGCGCGTCTCAGCGGCTGTGCCGGCCGCACGCGCTCCCCGCACACGCGTGATGGGCGGGCTGCGTGCGCCGCTGCACGACATCTTCCGGGACGGGCGCAATTTATGAAATTGGTAGGTCTTTGGAGGCAGGAGTATTCTTCCACACTGCAATAAAAGCATTTCTAGGGATGTGCAGAGCTGATTTTGAATCATTTACCCTGACTAAGTAAGCTCCATTGCATTCAGCTATAGAATCAGATTTTCCGAGGAAGCAGGTTTGTCACTTCAATGTATGTATGTGTGTGTGTGTGTGTGTGTGTGTGTGTGTGTGTGTGAGCGAGAGAGATGAGAGAGGGATAGATAGAGACACGGAGACAAAAGAGAGAGAGAGAGAAAGAAGGAGAGCGTATATTTATAAAAAAATATAATAAAAAAGAAAAATAATTATTTGTAATTTAAAATCAGGCTTTAATAAAGCCATTCAAGTAATAGTAAATCTATTCTTTATTATCTGAATAATAAATTGCTTTTGTACTAACGAGTTTAAAAGAACTATCATATTACAAACAATCATTTAATGGAATGAACAAGTGATATTAATTTATAACATTTTAGATTATCAAAATTTCTGATGGCTTGTATGCCCATTACACGGAGAAAGCACCTTTTCACCATTAAGTGCAGCTATGTCCCGTCAATTTCTGGGTAGGTGAGTACCTTACGTTGCTATATTTAATCAGAATGCTCGGCGCGTCGTGAAGTAGTGGCTAACGCATTCGTTTTCCACCGGTGAGGCTAGGGTTCGAATCCTGACAAACCCATGTGGAATATGAAATGGGTAAATCGAACTCTCGGCAGGTCTTTTACTCATTGTAAACCTTCAGTGTTAATTCCTCAATGACCTCAGAAGTTAACGGGAATAAACCTAAATCAATAATAAATTAATATTAACTCTTCAAATAATTCAAAAATAAACAAGAACACAAAATTCAATAAGGAAAAAGAAAGTAGATCTCAAAAAGCATGCATTATTTGTTTGTAAAATGAAGTACTATTTTCTCAACAAGACATTTCCATACACTGGCTCTATACTGAGTAGGAGGGAGGTGAGGAGAAATGTCAGGTTTTTCGACGCGATAATTCAGTTCATATGAAGACTGCACAAAAAAT
Source organism: Acheta domesticus (assembly GCA_031308135.1). NCBI lineage: Eukaryota > Metazoa > Arthropoda > Insecta > Orthoptera > Gryllidae > Acheta > Acheta domesticus. The sequence continues at coordinate 192,702,365 of JAHLJT010004567.1, forward strand.
CTCATATTACTAAAAATACAGGAGGAAGGCGCAGAAGCAAAACAAAAGTACCGTAAGATTTTCACTGTCGTGCAATAGTCACAAAATTGTCGAGAATGAACGTCGCCTGTCTGGCGCACAAAAGATACAAATGTGAGTAATATTTTGGACATGAAATTATCGTAAACTGAAACCACGCAAAAGCTCCATTACACCAAGACCATGAATTATTTACAAGTTACATATCCATACACAATTTCAATTAACATAAATAATTTTGAACACTTGGAATGAAATGCAGAAGCATGGCGTTAAATTTACTTAAAATACAAAGAAAGTTCAAAACAAAATTCCAATATCTTTAAAGATTCAATATTTTTAAAGATTAATTCTAGCATATATTTTAAAAAGAAGACTTAACAATAGAAGACCTCGAGAGTAAAAGATAGCCTGAAATCCTGTATTTTTGAGTCTCCAACTTGGAAATGAGAATTGCTACTTTTACTGCAGATACATTTGGTTTGCTCTAGAATTAAAAACATGTGCTTCTGCATCTTAAAATATTCATGAACTACTTGAACCAGAAGAAAGTTCAATTTGAATATTCTTGTTTACATGAAAAAGTGAAAATTCTCATTTTGTTGGTTTTTACGCCTGTTATCTTCAATTTTTTAGGCTATTTGGCCTGCAAGTTTGGGTACTTACAGCAAGACACCAGTTGAAGTCTTACAAAAAAGGCACCTGTAACTTCTGACGGTGAAACCAATCAATAATAGAAACTCAGCTTAGGTCAGAGTCTGCGTTGACTAGGACTAGGCAGTTCCACCGAAAGGTTCTAGTTTTCGAGAGCCTTCGAGTTTTCGGTGGCACATTTTCGACACTAGCTACATAGATAGACCGAATTCAGCCGCTGTTAAGAGGAGAATTTTAACGGCATGCTGCTCTGATCGGTAGTATCCAGTGGTTTCTCCGATTAACACTACGATAATACCGGAGAGGTACACAAACAAACAAGCCCCGAACCGCGCGCAATCTTTCCTTGGTCTTCCTTGTCCTATCCTCACTCCCTCACACACACAAATAAATGCACCACTCCGCCTTACATGTCGGGAGATCGATCGGAACCTTAGAGCGTGACCCGGCTGGAGAGGTGCCTGCCCCTGTTGTATCGCCCCTGTGGGAGATACCTAGAGGAAGAAATTCCCTGCAGGATGCCCCGTATGTCGGCGCAGGATCTCACCATCCAGAAACACCGCCACCTTCCAGAATAAAACATTCACGACACTGACGGAAGTGATGACCGTAAAGGCCGCTCTACAATAGCCGCGAACGGGAACGGCAACGCGAAGGCGAGAACGGGAACGCAAGGTACGTGCACTTCACAATAAACGCCAATGGGAAAACGCATTGCGCTATAAACCTGTAGTGGCAAAAAAAAGAGAACTTCAGGAAACAGTTGCCGAAACCAAAGCACTTGCGTGCTGGTATGAATAATGAATCCTTGAACGAAAGAATATTAATTAGACAAAAATTCATCACATTGAAAAAATGCAAAAACAACTACGAACTTACGGAAAATATTACTGACCAAACTTGTATCAATAACCAAACAACTCCAATGTACTTAAACGAAATATAAAAAAATATTTTCTGGGAAGTTTTAATTATGTTTATTAATATGAGTAGAAAACTAATTATACTGAAATCACTAAAAAATAACTAAAACAAATCGACAACGACCAACAAAACCTGCCTCAAATCCAAAACTCGCAAATCCACGCTCTAGCCTCAACATTGCTCTACACTCCCAATCCCGCTGCAATTCATTCTCGCGCGCTGGCCGCGCGCTTGATTATCCGGAAAGCTTTGCCACCATTTGCTGTACGCTCATTGGTCGAGAGGTTTCTGGTTCCCAATGTTGACAATCCTTCCCGTTCTCGTCAAGCTTCCCGTTCCCATCGAGTTGTGAACGCCTGCCTGACATGTCCGTCCTTCAACTTTCTTTACGTTCCCGTTCGCGTTGCCGTTCCCATTCATGGGGTATTGTGGAGCGGCCTTAACAGTTGACGTGAACGGAAACTTTTCAAGTGGAAGTGAGAAGGAAATGTAAATCAAAGTCATTCAGCATTTAAAATAATTCAGTGAAATGAGAACTGCAAGGGAATGGCATGTGAATCAATAGCAATTTTTTTCGCGATGAATTGAAATTTGCATTACGAATAAACGTAACGAAAAAAATAATATCTTGCAACTAGGTCACTGCAATTTACTGCGTATTTTTGATAATCATTCTGTAAGCGAGCTAAATGATTGCTTCCAAACATATGGTAATGGGTTTACAAATTAGTTTAAGAATATTAGAAAACATCAATGGAAAATAATTGAGAGGAAATCCAATAATATAATTGTTAGTTCGGAATCTTTGCACTTTCCATCCACGAAGCGCTTCAAGGCATATTTCGAAAATAAACAGATCTGTGAACACATTTAAACAGGAAAAACAATAATAGTAAGTAATCTTTAGAGAAAACAATAGTGAATCAATTTTGTGGAAGATATTGGGAAGTACGGTTCAGAAATATGGCGAAGTACAGACCGCATGCTACAGGGAATTGAAAAAGGGAAACTGTCTTCATAGTCGTAGTTTTAGACAGTGGCGCTTTGAGTTATGATATATCAGAAAAATGGCGTACGTTGTTCCAAAAGAAAATTTCACAATAAATGCACGAACATGGGGGTTACAATTTAAAAAGAAAATTAAACATAAGGAAGGAAATGCAATTCAGTTCACATATCGACCAAAAAACGGTATCAACCCAAAGTAAATCGTTAATGAATGAGAAGTGCCACTAGAAGGGTTATTGTATTCCAGACATTATTGATTGGTTGATTGATTGTTCATGATTCCGGGCGCGTCAACTGAGCTCAAGTCCCGTAAATGTAGTGCGTATTTTTTGTCGGGTGATCACGGGGTTCTTTCCTTGCTGGTTGGTGAGATCCGGCGCCGACCTACAGTCGACTAGCGGGGTTTTCCCTCAACCAGCGATCTCCCACCAGGGCACCGCCCAACCCGAGACAAGCACCGAGCTCCCGACCGGTCTCCCAGCATTTGTAGTAGTGTAGGGCATGCTAGTGTAAGTATATGTGAGTGGGGGTGAGGATAGGACAAGGAAGAGGAAGGAAAGATCGCGCGCGGTCCGTGGCCCGTTTGTTAGGGTAGTGCTCCGGCATTCAGACATTATTCATGCCAGTCCCAACATGAAAAAGGTCAACCTCGCATTGCCTCATCGCATGCACGTTCGTCGCGCCAAGGGAAGAGGCAGGGAGAGGCGTTAGTCAGCCATCTTGTGTGCTGCAGCTGCCCCGTGCTGCGGCGTACGGCGGCAAGAGGGAGTAATATTGCGCGCCGTCTGGCCACCCCTCACGCCCCCCGCCTACAGCCCCCTCCCCCGCCCTCCTCCCCGCCCCCCCCGCCTTCGTCCCCCACCCCAGCCATTTCTGCCAACCCCGGCCCTGTCAACCATATCCTCTCTACAGTCGTCACGTTGGCCCTCGCTGTCGTCAAACTCACTACCTCCAATTTCGCTTCCGCCGTGATCACTACGTTTTCTTCCGCCAACCCTAAACATAGCTCTCACCTTCTTCGTGGTCTCTACCTTCCATCGCCTCGATCAACCTCGCCCCGTGACGGCCCCGCCCCCACACTTTCCTTCTTTAATGCAATCCCCCCGGCTTAGGGCATCAACAACTCTCATGCAATCCCTATGACCGGAAGGTTCTATATATGCTCATCCGACGGTGGCGGGGTTTTCTTCACAAGTTACATAGCTACACCGGATGCACTCGCTATTGGCTATGGAACGCTCGCTATGGAACATTTGATAACTAACTATATTAGACAAGAATGGGAACAAAAAGAATGGCTCTTTCAGGGACAGCATGGTTTCAGGAATGGTTTCTCTTGTGAGAGTCAGATAGTATCATTGTTTCAGGATATAGCAGAAGAAGTTGATGATAGTGGGAGGGTGGACGCCGTAATAGTAGATTTTGCGAAGGCATTTGATGTTGTGCCTCACGACAAACTGGTTCATAAATTACTGCAGTCAGGTATTGACACCAGAGTTGTCGCGTGGATTGATGAGCTTCTTCGAGATAGAAAAAAGAAAGTCCGAGTTGGACAACAATTTTCAAATCTAGCAAAGGTAACTTCAGGGATTCCCCAAGGAAGCGTTATTGGACCTCTCCTCTTTCTAGCTTTTGTGAATGACCTGCCAGACAATTTAATTTCAAAGGTACGACTATTTGCAGATGACTGTATATTATATCGAGTTATTCATTCAAAAGTAGATGAGGATATTTTGCAGGATGATCTAAATAGATTACATCTCCGGGCGGAAAAAAATAGCATGACAATAAATAGTTCGAAAAGCAAAACCATCACGTTTGGTAGGGGCCGCAAGTATACTGAAACTCAATACCGTTTAGGCAACGAAAATATTCCAAGAGTCGTGTCTTGTAAGTATCTGGGAATAATTTTTGATAGCAAATTGAGTTGGGAAAATCAGGTAAACTTTGTCGTGGGGAAAGCGTGGAAATCTTTGCATTTTACTATGCGAATACTAAAAAAGAGTACTGCGAAAGCAAGAGAATTAGCTTATATATCTCTAGTTCGCCCATTAATGGAATACGGGACGGTTTGTTGGGACCCTTATAGAATATCACATAAGGAATATTTGACTAGAGTACAGAGAAGAGCATGTAAATTTATTTGCCGAAACAATAGGAAGAAAGTAGAGTGGGAGTCATTAGAAATCAGGAGGGTTAAGGCAAGACTCTGTGCTTTGTACAAAGCGTATGTCGGTTATCCAGCTTGGAAAGATATCCACATCCGGCTCGGTAGACCCACGTTCTTTAGTAGAGGGGATCACAAGCACAAAATGCAGTTCAGGCCACAGAGAACAGATGTTGGAAAATTTTCCTTTACAAATAGAACTATAACGGACTGGAATAAGTTGCCTGTGACAGCCTTGGAACCCTTTCCTCTAGGTCTTCAGAGATTTAAAAGTAAATTAACTAATGATAATTGTAAATTTTATTAGTAAGTAAGTTATGTTCATTAGAATTGTTTATTATTATTAGTAATTATTGTTACCATTATTAGTATTGTGATAATTATTAGATGCATTGGTTTATAGTATTCGTATTGACGTGTGGTGACGTGTTGTGAAGTGTTGTGCTATATAGAAGTAGAAAAAAGAAGTGAAGTGAAGTGGAGTGCAGTGTATAAAAAGTCGTATATGTTAGTATAAAGTATCTGTACAGGACCACCATAATTAATAGAATTAGTAGAAATAATGCGGGTATTGTTATTAATGCATTTTTTGTTAACATTGTTATCTTATTATTATCTTATTATTATTATTATGATTATTATTATTGTCTTAAAATAATTTCAAGTTACATTGTATTTAATTCATAATTATAATATGTAGATATAATATGTAAATTTTGGTGTTCCGCCACCAGATTGTATAAACCTACCTGCGGAAATAATAAATATCTATCTATCTATTTGGAAGAGATTTATAGCGTCCGGATACTCTGATTAGTAGTTTTCTGTGTTTTCTCCTATCAATATCTGGTGCATGCCGGGAGAGTACCCTAACAAACGCTCCGCCCGATTATTCCTTCCTCCTCCTCATATCCTCATCCCTTTCTAACACACACACATTTACTAGTTACTTACTACTAGAACCTTGGTAGTGACCGAGCATCTCGGGAGACTAGTCAGGCGATAAGAACCTGTTCCGCCTAGGGCGGTGCCTGGCTGGTAGGAGATACCTGGTTGGGAAAAACCTGCCAGCTGACTTGTACGTCAGCGTCGGTCCATCTACGGGAGTACTGACTTGAAGCGCCGGGAAACACTAAATAATCAATCATTAATGCCACCCCAGTCGCCCCAACGCCACAGTAATTAGAGTCCCCCACTCACGCCAACTCTAATACCACCCCCCGTTGCCCCCACCCTCTCCACCTCTAATGTGTTCTCCATTGCCCCCGCCCTCGCCACCTCTAATGCCGACCCCCTCGCCACCTCTAATGTCGTTCCCACTGCCCTCACCCTCTCCACCTCTAATGCCACACCCCTTGCCACCATCCCCTCTCCACCTCTAATGCTGTCCCCACTGACCCCGCCCTCGCCACCTGTAATGCGATCTCCATTGCCCCCGCCCACTGCACCTCTAATGCCGTCCCCATTGCCTCCACTACCGTCACCTCTAATTCCGCCCCCCATTGCCTCCGACCTCGCAACTTCAAAAGCCGCTCCACTTCCTCCTACATTGCCACTTCTACTCTAAACACCGTTTCCACTAACCCCGCTTTCCCGCTCCTCTTTCCGCGTCTAATGCCTCTCGGCCGAACCCCATCACATTCTCCGCACACACGGCTACCACCAGCACCACAGCCATCCTCGCCTGCCGCGTCACCCTCACCGCCCACGCCGCCCGGCGGCTCGTGCTGTTTACAAATGCGCCGCACCTGTTTAGCACCTCTCCTAATTACCGCCATCTGTCAGCCGCGACGCAGCCGCCGCCGCCGCTAGCGGTGGGCGCGAGCGCGCGCAGCGGCGGCGGCGGCGCCGGGGACACGCGGGCGGAGACGAGCGAGAACGTGGGCGCGAAAGGGCAACGCGAAGACTGACGGAGGGACAGAGACAGAGATGCGAACCGAAGTGGAGGGAAGAAAGAGGACATTGAGGGTGACGTACGGTCCACGAGAACGTCACGTGTGAGGGAACACGGAGAAGAGCGGGAATGCGAAGACTGATGATATTAGAATGGCGGTGAGTTAAAGGAAACTGCAAGGAAAAATTATTCGCAGTTTACGTAGCGCCTCGCGAATGTAGTATTAGATACGATGAGAAGAAGGCAGCGAGCAGGAGCGGAAGATGAAATTGGAAGAGAGGGAAAAGTACATGTGTACGTGGGAAAGTGAAAAATTCTGTATCTGGAAGGGTAGGCGTGTATGTAAAGCTATAATGTGTAACAATAAAATGTTTGCAATAACTACGAACAATGCATATTTCATCAAGAAAGAATAAGGGAATGGGTTGAAAAGGAGGTGTAGTGGATAAACAGCTCGTCAAAGCCCGCAATACCGAAAATACCTCGCACGTGGCTAGAGAATAACATAATGGACGAACAATAAAGGAGCGCGTGAGAATGAGGCAACGGTGCTCAAACAGTTTAGATACGGCAGTCCGTGAGGGATTATACGATGTACAAGCCACGTACACGGCGGTGAGCATGTACGACACCGAGCCCCTGCAACAGCGGGGGTGGGGTGGGGAGGCGGGCGGGCGGGCGGGCGGGCGGGCGGGGCCCAATAAGGGCGTGGGAGGCAGCGGTGGCGCTCGTGATAGCGTGTCGGTGTCGGTGGCGGCGCCCGCGGCCATCAGCTGTCTCATTACCCGCTAACGCCCCCGCCGCCGGCGGCGGCAGCGCTCAGCCTCAGGCTCGCTCCCCCCACCCTCTCCCCCACCCCCACCGCGCCGCCCCCGGCAGCCGCACCGCCTCAGGCGTCGCAAAGCTACCGCGTTATGGATAGATGGCTGCCGTTCCGTCATCGTCGCCCGCCCGACAGCGGGACTCTGTCATAACGCCATAGGGCGGAGTGGGGCGGGGAAGGGCGCGGCGGGACGTGGAAGTGTGGAGCGGGGCGAGGGGGGCGAGGCGGGGTGAGGCAGGGCGAGGTGGGGCGAGATGGGGCGAGGCGGGGCAGGGCGTGGTGAGGCGGGGCGAGGCGTGGCGGGGAGGAGCGGAGTGGGCGGGGGAGGAGGGTTCGGCGGGGCGAGGCGTGGTGAGGCGGGGCGGGTGTGGGCGGACGGGGGACGGGCAGGGCAAGGCGGGGCGGGGTGGAGCGGGACCGGGCAGGGCGGGGAGGGGCGGGGCCCCACCGCGATCTGTCCCTCCCGGCCCTCCGCGCGCCGCACCGGCGTGGCGGCGGCTGCGTCACCGAACGCTCTAATGAAGCCGTTTGGCATGGCGGTCGCGGTTAGGCGCCTCGCCGCCCCGCAGCCTCCGCTGCGACGTTGCCGCTTCCTATGATTTAAATGGCGCAAACGAAGGAGAATCTGGCAGGGAATCGATAGCGCTTGGGATATCTCCGAGCAGCACTTCTGCTGGGATGGCGGATCGGGTTGTGACATGATCTGTCACCCATGAAATCGTCGTCTGTTTGAAAGGTTTATTACAGTTTTGATGGTATAGTTCGTTAAACACACAAATCGTATTATTGAACTGAAATGAGTCCTATTGTCTAATCTCGAATGTTTTGTCACGAATGTCAAAACTTTGTGTTTCACAACACAGCTCTTGTGAATAATTCTGAAGGGGAAGAAAGCTACAGTTTTGCGGATTCGTGTGGCAGAAATTCGAATTCGTTTTGCATCACAATCTTTGTTAGTCACCTCTCCCCCCTCACTTGAGATTGTCCCTTCCAGCGATTTAAATAACCCAAAAGAGAATCTGAAAGGGAATCGATACCTTCCGTGATATAGCATAAAAATTCTTCTAGTGAGAAAATAGATCAGTCTGCCTTATACAGAAATGATATCAATTGATCTTACCAGTACCCAATGGGATTCATTAATTCACTTACTTTGCCACATATTTTTTTTGTTTACGTCGGTACACACGAGCGCAGCTCCTTAGTAGCCAACCATCTAAACAACGCCTTAGGAGCGCGTCCATAGCAATGGTCGTTAAAATGCTGAAGGGTCTATAACATATTTTATTTTAGCGGACTCTCTAGTTTAGATTTTACTATTACTCATAAATATTTGTATAAATAGTAGTTCCTTTTGGTCGCACTTGCCCCCTTTGTCATTTGTCCCATTTTGTCCCTTTTCTCCCCAAAGCCTCATTTGTTCCATTGTACAATTTTGTCCTTTTGTCCAAGTGTGTTCTCTTGCCACAGCTTGTCCCATGGTCCCATTTTGTTCTATTGTATTCCCTTGTCCCATTTTGTCCCCTTGTATCACTTTTCGCATAGTCCCATTTGTCCCTTAGTCTAATTTGACCCCTTTCTCCATTTTGTCTCTTTCTGCCCCTTTTCCAATTTTGTCCATTTTGACCTCATTGCCCCATTTTAGCCCCTTGTGCTCTTCGTCCTCCTTTCCCTACTTTGTTCTACTTGTCCCCCTTTGTCTTTTGGTCCTTCCGCGCACTGAGATTGCACCTCCGCGCACTGTTATTTAAAAATCGTAAATAAAGATAACTCTCTGTACCAACAATCCTTGCTACAGAACATTGAGAGCAATAATCTTAATTCATGAAGGTGCTAAATGTATCTACTTGGCTCCGCCTCGCAGTTAACCTTTCGGACTAGTCCTTAAATACTAATTTAGAAGACTTGTTGCATAAATAACTATTATTTTCTTATTATTCTGTACTTGAAAGAAATATATGTCTAGGAAGTAATTAATGGTCTTTGGTATCATTGGTTTACATATTACTTAAGAATGTATTGAAATTCAAACTTTTAATGGCAAAAAAATCCATTGATTAGTTCAATGGCGTTGTTAAAACAGTGATAGAGTCATTATTTATTACACATTTCAAATGAAACAGAAGAAACGCTGTAAGCTGTTTGCCGCAATCGGCTTTCTCACAAAACCAGCACAGCCTTTGTGAAACGTTTCTCGCCATCTGAATGCCAACTAATGGATTACTGGTATTCGCAAACGAAATTTGTAACATCGCTAACAAACCAATTTCAAACTCTGTTTTCTGTTCCGCTGTTTGATAACGTATTAAATATCTGACTTTGTCGATAACACTTTTAGCATTCACTTTGTTAATAATTTTCACAATGACATGACAGTTATCTGAATTCTTTTCCAAGTATCGGATGAAAGAGAAAAATGCGACGCATTTGAAAGACTCTTTTGCTCTCATCAGCGAAGCAAAGCTGCTCAGCGATACGACCAAAACGAGCTCCCAGAACATGTTCTCCGCCAGGCTGTCACTCCCAAGCATTTTAATATTCCTGAAGAGGGTGTCAGGGCTGGAATGATCGCCTACACGCAATTCTGCTGTCAGTGCTTTCGATGTAGATTTTGGTAGGAAAATATTTTAAAAGATGGGTTTGTGAGTGAGATATTATTAGTACGAAATCACCACACAATAAAATAATCTCTGGACATCACGATAAAGCAAAAATCGGACACATCATCAATGAATTTGGATATTTTTAAAATCTTTTTTTTCCCGAAATCTTTGCTAAAGTTGGTGACCCTTACATTAATCTTGTGACTCACTGTGAACGGCCTTTCCGGGTAGATGATATTTAAATCTGAAAAGAAGAAAACTCTGACACAGACAGGAAATCGATATACTGAAGTCTTCACAAATTCACAATTATTTTTCTTAAGAGGGATGTTACACCAATATCCCTCTAGCCGAATTATCAATTAGAGGTACATACAGATTACCGCTAGGAGAACTAATTACCCCATTTACTTATCTTTAAACTTTCTTCCCTTTTCTACTATTCTCTTTCATCTTGCCCAGCCACTCGTCTGTACAGTTTTGATAAATCAGTTAATCTTTTTACACGAATCAAATCACTACATTCCAAAGACCTTCTACATCGTCCTTAATTAGCAATATATTTTGTTCAAATAGTCCTAAGTTTCAACGTATTTTGTACTTCAAATGTTATATGTATTTTTCTGAAGGATCCTTCCCGGCTATTCTCAGTTTCTAGTTTCTATTTTTTCAAACATTGTGCACGTGTGATGAAATGTAAGTTCAAAAATACAAAATACATAAATGTAACCTAAAATCCCTGACAGTCGTAATTTTGCAAAACAATCATAATAAAAACAAAAAACAAAACAACATTTTCTTATAATTCTGCGTACTGTCTGTGGACATTCAGGTTGCACGTTATTTATTACTTCTGAAACGGCTCGCTGTGGGTGGGTTTGTTTTCTTTAATCTTTAATTAATTATAAATAAAATATAATAATACTCGACCTTGCCCTGCGTTGGCCTGTCACTGAAAAAATACGGAGTTTTCTTACTTTAGCAACATTGAAAAATGAATAGATATTACTGCTCTTTTCGTTTCAATATTAATTTTGAATACTTAATTTTTCACTAAATTATCTTATAAGTGCACGAGGATATGACCTACCACCCTGAACCATTTACAGAAATTTTTTAAGATCGTGGGGAGCGAAGCAGCCTGTACAGGACACGGTATTTATCGTAATTGCGGTATAACGTATTAACACGTTGCCAACATAAAATGAACACGAGAATCCTGATACCAATGCCACCATCAATTGGCGTATTAGATGGTATTACCAGTTATGATGGCATAGTTGCCGCCTCTCAAAAATGACATTGTTAAAAAACACGTACAATAAAAATACCCTTGAACATAAGCAATAAACAATCAATAAAAAATGAATATTTATCTCCTACATACACTTAACATTCAAAATACAAATTTATATTGCGCGCGTGTACTTTAAACATGGCCATTTTTATAATTACAATTACTTTGAATAATCAGTTCGTTTTCTCGTTGTCAAACTACACAACTTGGCCTGCTTACAAAGATGCGCAGCCAGTCAGTGAGAAGCAAATCAGAACACTTCCCTTTCCGATGTTTCGGCAACGCTGGGCAGCACGTCAGCAGTTATATCAGCATCTCTCCTCCAAAGTCCCATAGGTCTGGATCTCCGTCATTTGCGTTTATAATAACATCTCAGCACCATCTGAACGCCTTCTCAACACGTTCGAGCCTCGACACGTTCTCTACCAAAATCATACACCACCTGAAAGACTAGCTACGTGCACTCACCATGAAAACTCCGGAAAACAGCACACTGTCTCTTTCGTCTTTTGTCTCCGGCATTGTTTCATGGCAAAAATTATGTTTTCTCCCTTATTTTTCACCTATTTATGCACAGTTCTTAAATAAATTACTTGGGCAATTTATTCGAGCGTCCTGCCTTCTTATAAGAATACAGGACACAGAATACAATATATGTATACATGCTTCAAAACTGTTTTTAATTACTTGTCTACTGACGTCACTTAAAGTTGTTACAGTTTTGTAAAATTTACATTATCCTCGCATCTGTTTCTCACTGGCACAGCACAACTTAAAATGTCCATATTTATTTGTTGTTGCTTGCTCGGATATCACTAACTTTTGCGATGTTCGCGTAATAACGTATAAAAGGCCTCCGTCTCCGCGCCGTCGTTTGTCACTACGACAATGCCATTATTTTTCCTTACCAAAAATAGTCCTGAATATGTTGTCTTCTTTGTCATGTCCATGTAAACCGTCACAATACATCCGCCGTCATATCAAATGGTACTAAAAATCTATCCTACTTTCCAATTGGAGTTTCTGAGAGGAAACATTCTATTAGACTACGTAACTTGAATAATAAGTGCAACATTTTACGTGTGCAGCAAAGTGTGTATGAGCATTAGAAAGCAGAACAATGAAACCAAATTCACCACATACATGCTCTTATTTCGTACCTTAAAAAACAAACATACTGAACTTACATATTAAATGAAGAGCACTAGAACGTGCTTAATCTGTTTGTAGTGAACCCGCCGGTTTCGCCAGCTCGCTATGAGTAAGCCTTAAGCGAAGCAAAATAACTCAAGCATTGCACAACAGAGGCGTTCTGCCCGCAAGTAACAGTACGATTAAGTAACTTACCGTAACAGTTTGATTGAGAGACTTCTTTTCTCAAATCATAAATACTAAAACAAGTTTTGCAGGTAATGCCGTTGCACAAATACAAGCAGTTCGCTTTACATGTCAACGTTACTTCTATTGTCCGATAGTTCCTGTAAGCGATACTCTAGACAGATATGTCAGACATTTTACGTTCAACAGATCGTTAAAATAATGGTTCCCGACAGTCTAACAACCCAAGTTTTTTCCCCAATTTTTTTAGATCATAAGTCTCAAATGCTATTGAATGAAGGGGCATTACAGTCGAGTATCAATTATATTTCTTTAAAAAATACACTTTTGGGCGTAATAAATCCTGATGAACGATTTCAATTTGACGCATTTTAATCTACAATGGCAGAATACTATCTCTCAAATAACACTACTGACTCTCGTGTGGACAATCTCACCACGTCTGCGCGACGTCTTGCGTAACGTCGTGGATGATGTTTACATTTACTTATTTTTTATTTATTTATTTATTTACGTCAAAAACAGTTAAAAACTGCGTATGACGAGCTATGGGGAGAAGTGAATTTTGTGCACGTTTTCATAATTCTGTGGTCTCTATCCTAAACCATATTCTAGTCGAATTTTGAATACAAAAAAGAGAGTATTTTTTCCAATTTACTCGCGCATGTGTGCAACAACTTTCGCGCCATCTCCTCCCGCAGTGATTGAACAAGTAATGACTGCCTTCTTGTTCACCAAATTTTACCAGAGTCAAGTTTGCAGGTAGTATATTTGCAAAGATAAAAGCGATATGTGTATTATATATTTTCGTTACATTTAATGTTCCAAGCGCTTTTATCGAATGGCCCACTCTTACTACGGACCATGTTAATGTTTTGCATCAAAACTGTTTTTATACTATACATACAAAACCTAACAGGTTTGGTTCTAATTTAAAGCATACGATACCATTACCACATTGGTATGGAGTTAACACTTTACTTTTTTCGTAAAACTGCCAGATTCATTCCTCTAAAAATGATTTTGAACTCCGGGGTAATATTTCCGTTTGAACAGTATTTATAACTTTGAAGAAAATATTCAATTATACGCACGTATAATTCCTATAAAAATGAAATAAAAAGGTCTCTACTGAAAAAAGTAGAAACTTCACGACACGTATATTTTTCATTCTCCCCTGAGATTTCTTCTCAATAATGTTTTATGATTCAAGGATTATATTATAATATCGTAAAAACACATTGTATTTTAAAAAGTTGCTAACTGACTTTCTTAAATTTCATTATGCAGAGGAGAAATGCGAATCCTCATCCTCAAAAATACAAAATATTTTCGAAAGTAATAAGTAATACAAATACGCGCATATTTATTATGACATTGGCATGACATATTTCAGTGAAAGGAATATTAATAAATATGAATAAATTCATAACAGAAATTCAACAAAATAAATAAAAATTGCTTGAAACATTGTTTTGTTAATTTTATTTATTTGTGTGTTTTTTTCATGGAAGGTATAATGGATGTTCTTCTTTATAAAGGGGCCAAATAAGACAAATGTTTGTATGCTTACTGACATGGGCGGTACGTTTGATATGTGGAGGCAATGTAAAGGGCTCAATGTCCATTAACAGAGATCAAGAATGGAAAAGAAACCAGTCACATATAATAAGGTTAACATTTTCAAATGATACTATTTTCACTATTTCGTAGTTCAGTGTATAATATATTTCCTGCAAATTTTTGTGCCCAACAGAGAATAAAAGGGATTGGCTTTTGTGTTTCTCACATTTCCCCTGCAAAAATCAACTATGTTGCGTCACGTCTTCAAACGTAATACGCAATGGGAATTTAATTCAAGAATTATCATATATTTACTATAATGTGTTGTTAAAATGAGTTGATATTTTGCGAAAAGTAAAGCAGAAATGAAAGAAGCAAATCGCAATAAACATTCCATCACTATGATTCAGAACATCCTTAAATTACATAACTACAGATAACTCCATTGCAGTGGTTACTAAACCGAATCGCCGCTACACCGAACGATCATTAAATTACAGCTTTATCGTCCCATTGCAAGAGAATTCCATCTACTACGCAAACGGTTTATCAGCAACGCGAAGATGGTAGCCGGTGCGCCTCGCAGCTTATGTCCCCGACCGGCACAAACGACGCTCAAAAAGAGACATGCGCCGAATCCAATTTGCAGAGGCGGACCCCTGTTTATTTACTTGTTGGACTGCACTCTCCGAACAGACGAGTTTAGAACTGCTAACTCGATTGCCCGTCGCGTCCAATTAGCTCTGCACTTTAAAGTGGACGGCGCGGCGCGGCGGGCGGGCGGCAGGCAGGCGGGCAGGCAGGCGTCGCGTCGCGGTGCGTTGCCTACGCAGGGGAGCGGAGCGGGGTAACGCTCAACGGACAGGGGCGAGGAGGAGCGGAGAGGTGTAGCGTTGAAGGGACAGAGGTCAGAAAGAGCGGAACGGGATAGGACTGAACGGACAGAAGCGAAGAAGAGCGGAAAGGGATAGGGCTGAACGGACAGAGGCGAAAAAGAACGGAGCGGGGTGGGGCGGGGCGGAGTTGTGCGGAACGGACAGGGGTAAGGAGGAGAAGAGCGAGGAGGGGTGGGGCGGGATGGGGCGTAACGGACAGGGGCGAGGAGGAGCGGAGCGGGATAGCGTTGAACGGACAGAGGCGAGAAAGAGCGGAGCGTGGTGGGCGGTGCGGGGAGTATACGGGAAAGGGGTGGGAGTGGTGAGGTGTTGAGAAGGGTAGGGGAACGAGCTGAGGCGACGGTGCGCGGAGCGGGGGGGCTGACGGTGCGGGGCGGGATGGGGCGGGGCGGAGTCAGTCGGAACGGAGGGGGGGAGGTGGAGCGGAGCGAGGCGGGGTGGATGGGGCGGAGCGGGATGAGGCGTAACGGAGATGAGAAGGAGCGGGACGGAGCGAGCCGTAACAGACAGGGGTAAGGAGGAGCGGAGCGGAGTGGGGACGGGGAGGTGCGGGAGTAGCGGAATGAGGAAGGGCGGGAGAGATGGAGCGCACGGCACGAGGGGTATCTTTGTGCTCTGCGCACGTGCAGGCCGTTCACGGTGAGCGAAAGACCGCCCAATACCGCGCAAGTGAAGAACGCGATGAATACCACGTAGCTGAAGTGAAATCAAATGGAAAGTGTAGGAAAGACATCAAATGGAAAGTGTTGATGTTTTTTTCATTCATCGGATCTCCTACAAAATCTATTTGAAACGTGTTATCATTAACTTTTTGAGGCTGATATTTTCTTAACATTTTGTAATAACCTTTCTGTGTGTATCGTTTATCAATTATTTTGAAAAACTGCTCGGTGACTGCAAAACACACTTTTTTCTAACGGAAACTAAACCAAATATCCCGGCTAATTCTGCTCTTCAGCTGTTTGCACATGATACAACGGTCCACCTATACAGCGCAAAAGGTTACGTTATATCAAGTGTGAAGAATTGCCCATTTTTTAAATGAATTTGTCTGTCTCAAATATGCTATTACATTTGTTATACTATTTCCTTATATTTGACATAATATAATACAATCTTAACAGTGAATAACGTGTAATATATTATAATGCACTTTGAAATATCTTTTGTTTCTGTTTTTTATATAAATGTAGATACTGTTTTTCCAACTGGAGCGAGATTTCTCATTTTCTGGAACAAAATTAATGATATATTGTTATAAACTTATTACTATTCGTATTATTGATAGCAAAAAATCAGACATTAAATGTTAATTTGTACTATAGTAACATCTATATCAGCGATATGAAAATTATCTAGGGAATGCGAACAGACAATCTGAATCCTCATTTAATTACTGTCATAAGAATTCTTTTCTAATGAAATGAATGTAATGTTTGCAAAATGTAATGAGTATTATTTGAGTTTAATCCCAGATTCTAAGACATTACATAAATTCGAATTGCAGTAATTTCAATATTATTAGAAAATGTGATACGTAGCAAATGCTATTCAAATAAAAAAAAACTTATAATTTTATCACTATAGTTTAGTTATTAGATTGTCTAAGCTATACTATTTTGACTTTCACAAATTATTGAATAACGACATGAGAATACTATGTGACTAAGGAATTTCAGGTAAATGATTTCATAACATTTCATTTTCTCTGACGCGCTCATTGAATGACACAAATCATTGAAATAGGCAACGTTGTTTTAGAACAGCTTTATTTCTCGCAGTACTTCATTGCCAATGAACACTGCGGTCCCCAAAAGTCTCCAAAGAAGTGTAATCAATTGGCGTTTTTATAAAATTAACGAAATTTGCACTCCCCGCATTCAACTTCAGCACAATATCTCATCCATCCCACGTTTATTCTGGTAACGATTTTTTCCCCACTATCAATACATCTGCCTGCGAGCGCTAACCGCACGGTTATCCCGTTTCGTGTGTGGGGCGGGCGAAGGAGGGCGAGTGAGAGGGAGGGGTGGGGTGGGGTGGGCGGTGGGGGCGGGGATGGGAGGGACGAGGGCCGCCGTGCGCAACTGCCTGGCGCCTGCGTCGGGCGTATTCCGGAGCATGACAAATCGCCGCGTTAATCAGGCCTCCGCGCGGCGCGGTCGAGGTGGCCGGCGCGGAGACGGCGGTGGCGGCGGCGGCGAGCAGGGTTGGTGAGAGCCACGGTGTCTCTGAAGGCGGTGGAGGGGATGGCAGCGGGGGATGCTGTGGGGGCGGTGAGGAAATGCCGATGAGGGAGGTGCAGACAGAGCGGTGGATCCAGCCGATCATTTGGGGGGGGGATCGTGAATTTTTGTTAATAATTAAATGTTTTTATATTATATAGGTGGTCCAGGGAGGAAACGTCGAAACTTCGAAAATAAGCTCTTAAGACAATTTTAAGCATATTTTGTCCAATAAACTATGTGGGTATTCCGAATGGTTTAGCCGCAATAAGCACTCAAAAGTTGGTTGGAAAAAATGATTTCTAGGCAAAAATTTGCACTATGTAAACATAGACACACTAGAGTAATATGTAAATTGTTTATTACTTACAAAAGAAATGAATATTTTTCTTTCTGAACAAATATATTCATTTCTTTTGTAAATAATAAACAATTTACATGTTTCTGAAATGTTTTGTGCTTATATTATGCAAATGTTTGTCTAGAAATCATTTTTTTAAACCAACTTTTGAGTGCTTATTGCGGCTCAACCACTCGGAATACCCACATAGTTTATTAGACAAAATATGCTTAGAATTGACTTAAAAGCTTATTTTCGAAGTTTTGACGTTTCCTC
This sequence comes from Acheta domesticus, assembly GCA_031308135.1. NCBI lineage: Eukaryota > Metazoa > Arthropoda > Insecta > Orthoptera > Gryllidae > Acheta > Acheta domesticus. The sequence continues at coordinate 192,720,391 of JAHLJT010004567.1, forward strand.
CCCGAACACCCTGTATATTATTTATGTATTGTAGGTACGATACTATAAAGTATTATTGCTTAAATAATTACGTAATTCTAACATAAATATTTAAGTCAATTTTGCCAAATAAGAGAAAGTAAACAAAAAGTCTATGCCTTCTCGATTCGCCAGTAAGTGGATGCGATATGAACGGTGGGGGGGGGGGTGGCGGCGGCGGTGGAGGCGGTGAGAGGGAATGTGGGTGGGGCCGTTGGAAGAAGCCGTGGGGACGGTGAGGTAGTGGCAAAAACCGTTGTGACTACGTGATGCCGGTGGAGATGAATAGGTGCGATTGTGAGAGGTGGTGGCGATAGAGGAGGCAAGGGGAGGAAGGGCGGGGAAGCAGTTGGCGGGAGGGGGAGGATTGGCGGGTTGCGACGGCGGGAACGGCAAACCTAACCCTTAAGTGGAGTTGTGGGGTCATTTTCGATATCAGTCAAACTGTAAACCCCTGGCGTTTCTTTGATAACCTTTTCTTCTTTAATCCCTTCTGTGTAGCTTTCACTCTTGTCATTGACTCACAGACTACGTCACGAATTGGGAGTAATTTCTTTTGTCATAAATTTGTTTGCCAGGCATGTCGATGCATTTTGCAAAGAATATAGTGACTAGAAACTTTTAAATTAAATTAATTATAATAACCAGATGATCAAATTGTTAACAAATATATAATTTTTCTTATGTGATGTATGAGTTTGATCAGCAATGTCAAGTGTTATCTTTGAGTATTGTTAATTCCACTATTAAATAACTCATATTATTCTCAGCAGTAATTTTTCTTTTAATTATTTTTTGAATTTTTATTACATATTATCCTAGAACGTCAGGCCCAGTTCTTCATTATTATTTGTTATTCATATAAATTAAAAATATATTCAACTAATACAGTGTTTAGTTTCAACGGTATTTGGTGGTATCATTTTCGACCCCCACAACTCCACTTATGTCGTAGAATTTTCACCACGCCAGCTGAAGGTTAACATGGGGATGCAGATTGGATGTGGGCGTGGTTCCTTGGAGGTGTGGGTCACCCCAAACCTGTGGCGGTGGCGATGGTGGTGGTGTTGGTGACCACATCTGGCGCAAAGGCCCCTTTGCGTCCCCTGCGTCCAACGGTCAGTCGTCTTCTCGTTAGGCGTATCTTAGCCGATTCCCGACCCCTATTATTTACGGGCAATTCGCCTCTGATTACGCAAGCGCGCCCCGGGCGCTGGGCGCGCGGCGGAGGCGACGGCAACTGCAACGGCCTTCGACCTGGTCACAGTGAAAACGTAGCGACCCCAGACACAATGTCAGTGGTGCTTCACACCGGTGCTGAGTGTGAGGGTTGTGCATGATGACCACTGCTGCTGAAGGAAATTGACACCAATGATCGCAATGGAGATGATGACTGGGTGTAGTGGGAGCTGAGTGAATCAAAGTTTGCTGGTTCTGTACATGTAAAGGAACAAAAATGTAGTATTCTTATTATGACCTCATATTTATCTCAATTCAACGGCGAGTCAAACAAGCATTCACAATATTTAGTCGTGGGATAGTTTTTATTAAAAACGTAGTATGCTAACTTCATGATAATGGATGTTTACTGCCCAATACTGGTTTAGTGATGAAGATATATCGCCATTACTAGAAAAAAGAGTTTATTGTAAAATACAATAAACGAGAATGAATAAACTTTTGAAAATCCCTATTATGGAGTTATAAATCTATGTTTAAGAGTTTAAATAAAAAAGCGTTGCTTCTAGAATTAGGGAAAGGAAATTGAGGAAAATCTGTAGAAAACATAGAAAAGAATTTTAAAACCAGTTATTAATGAGAAATAAATGTCACAAATGTAATTTATGGGATTTTGTATTTCCTCAATAAGTTTGAATCAAAATATTCTTATTTCAAGTTACTTCCTTGCGACACCGACATTCGTAATTAGTCGTTTTATAGAAGCTAACGTGTTCTCTGGAAGAGTCTTTCTCTAGATATACTGTGGTCTAGAAAGAATGAAAAATTTAAATGAACTATGGTTCTACAGAATGGCACAGACATTCCCGTGTTAGTTTTCTATTTCCTTTCGTCTCGGCTAGCTATTCAGACTTGCCGTATTCTCTTGCTAGATGCCATCTATCACCGTCCAAAGTACATTTTTTTAACATTTTATGAACTTTTCGGTTTCCAAATAGTACAACAGAAATGTTTTAAGAATGTTAAAGAACAGTCTAGCCTTAATGGCAATTTCCTTTGAAAAATTTGGAGCCGTTTTTAAGAAAATGACGTTTTACCACTACTGTAAAAGCGACATTTGAAGTTCTTTTTCACAGAAAATTTTTGAGTTTTCGAAAAACTTCATTTGATGACATTTACAGCACTTTAACTTAAAAATGTTGTAATGTTTATAAATTTCTAAAAATGTCCATATTAACGGTGAGATATATCTTTAAAGAAATTACATTTGTGTAATTTTTGAAAAAAATTAAAATTACCCCAAAATGAACTTTACGTCATATTAAAGAGTGCAATTAGCACTATCCGTTCAAAAAGTTTGAAGAAACAATTTGAGACATTTATCAGAAAATGGCGTTTGACGGTTTCTAAAAATGTGGAATTTTGAGGTAGTTTTCATAGAAAACGGTTGAGTTCTTGAGATTCTTTACTTGACATTATTTAAAGCACATGTACTCGTAAATATAATAATGTAAAAGAATGACCGTGATGTAAATATTAACGACGCGAGAGACATGTCAAAAAATTAGATTTTTGTAATTTTCGAAAAAGCAAAGGAACAGAGCAATATGGCGTTTTATGTCATCTCATAGAGTACATTAGGCACTGTCCTTCCCAAAAGTTTAAAGAAAGAATTTGGAGCCGTTACTGAGAAAAGTTTGAAAATGTCCGGGAGGCTTCATGTAAAGTACACCCAAATTTTATGGGATATTTTTCAAAATCTCAAAACTTCGACTCGAGCCACATTGACAGGGGTTTCTTTAATGTGAAAAAAATCCTACGTGTGGCTTAGGCGCTGGTGGTGTTCAGAGACAGATTGACGGCCAGAGGGACGGACAGATAGGCAGACAGACAAACGGACGTTTTGCTTTCATTTGTTTTTTCGGAATAAAGGACCCACAAAACAGGGATTCTGGCTACACCACGTGTTAGGTTTTTTTCTAAAGTTAGCAATTGGATTTATCCACTTTTATCAGAGTCCGACAATGAATTTTTTCTGAGGAAAATCCGCTGTTTTTTCTCACAATTTTCCCTATATTACGTATTTTACTCCGTATACACGTATGTATACGGGAAAGTAAAAAGATAGTGAAAGCAATAAAATACTTTTAGAAATAATTATCTTTTCGTACATCTTACGAAGATATATGTGACGTCTCAAGAATAAATGTAACAAACTTCTAGGACATTTCAACGATTACTTTTTGACAATATAGTGGGGAATTTCATATAAACGAGTTAGTATGAAATATTTGCTCCTGATTGTTAGTCAACTTCTTATACGCCAGTGTTCTACCGATAATTGAAATCTTGACTATCACATGGCATGCAGAAAATCGCGCTTAAGAAGTTCCCCAATATTCAGTGCTAATGGCACATGTGTAACATCGTTATACAAGAATTCCCACTTTGTAGTAATTGACAAAAGGAATAGTTTTTCGACCCTTCTACATGCTCAATAAGTTTGTAACATTTTCTGGAACATCTGTACCGCAAAATAACCTGGTTTTCCCCTGAAAACTGCAATAGTCTTTGAATTGAATTGAATTGATGCATTATTTTAGGTGTCGAGACTCAGGCCATGAGGCCTGCTCTTCCGTGTGACCACGCAAATTTCGCTACTCTCCCTTCACCTGCCAGCGGAGAAAGAAGGTATTCCTTGGACGACGAAAGAAGCGATTTGAATTTAGCTCAGAGGTTTCATTTAGGCTTGATCTTTCACATGTAAGTAAATCTACCAACATGGGACAGCCGGTTTTACTTCCCCTCCGAAGGAAGGCGTACGAAGGATTTTTTCGCCCTTAATAATCCACGGCTTCGATCGGGTATAAACCCGCGAACTTGTTTACAGCAGTCCGGTACGCTAACCGCCACACCATCGCAAACCACTAGAGTCTTTCGCCAGTAACAACATTTGCTCACGCGCCTTCGCACAATGTCCCGTTAACTTCGAGTGGGTTTCGATCGATTCACGAGAACAATATTGTACACAAAGGGCGTGGGGGAGGACGCGGGGTGGGGGTGTTAGACGAATCGCGAAACGCAAGCCGAGCAACGGGTCTGAACGTGCTGCGCGACAGGAGAAGAGTAAGAGATAGGCAAGGAGTTGATGGGTTGGTTGCGGTTTTAAGCGGCCTATGTGAAAGGAAATGGGCGGGCATACGGCGCTGAATGGAGTGGAGTGTGGGATGCGGTTAGATAAAAAATGGCACGGGAATCACGAGTTGGAAGAAGATAGATGATGATCGTCCAGAAGTAAGTGGAGATTAGTGGGGGATAAGTGCGGATATTCAGGGGAAAGGGAGGATATTCTGGGAAAGTTTGGATATTCGGGGAAATTTTGGATATTTAGGAAAAACTTGGATATTCAGGGAAAATTTGGATATTCGGAGAAAGTTTTAATATTCGGAGAAAGTTTGGATATTCAGGTAAAATTTAGATCTTCGGGAAAGTGGAGTATTTAAGGGAATGTGGGGATATCGGTGTGTAAGTTGGTGTAGGTGAGAGAAGCCGGTTGGCTGACGATAAATGGTGGTGTGTGGTGGATAAGAGGGAACGGGCGAGGGACAAGTGGGTTCTGCGCGGGTAGATGAGTTGGGCGGGGAAGAGATGAAGTAGGGCGTGAATCAAGTGGTAAAGGCAAGGCGGGTGGGGCGGTGTTTGAGGAAGGGAAGGGCGAGAGAAGGCAAGAGATGAAGCGGGGTGCGGCGCGAGAGACGGTGTGGTGCAGTAAGTCCGCGGGGCGTGGCAGACCGGTGGCGGTGGGGTGGGATGGGGTGGGGTGGGGTAGGGGGCTCATGGCAAGGGATAAAGGGCGTGGGGCATTTGATGCGCCCCGCAGGCGAATTAAGAGCCGCAGCGGCGGCTTCGCGCAAGCGCTTCGCGGCACAGGTGGTTGCCGTATTCAGAGCCTCCGGTTCTAATTCAGAGGCGGCCGCCCCGCCCTTTATACCGTGCGTCAACGGAACGCATTCATCAACGCGGCAATCTCCGGCCGCTCCCCGCCACCCCCACCCCCGCCCCCCGCCCCCACTCCCTCCCCCTCCCTCGCGCGTGCCGCTGCTGCCGCCCAAGGCTTCTGTCCTCACCGATTTCGCTGCGATCTCGCCTTCACTGGCGCTTCGCTGTATCCGCGCTTGCCTCTCTATTGCTAAACGATTCTTCTGACACCGCCAGGTTGAAGAGCTGGTATCTGAGCCATGCAAGTAAGGGTGTAGTTATTTCGTATACTGAATGAGTATGAAGGAGGTGAGAAGTTGGATAAATAAGAACAAGAAAGAAAAGAGAGAGTTTCAGATATCAAAATTATAGGTCATAAAGTATGTCTACATTCTGATTCACGAGGAAAAGTGAAGAAAGAGTAATTGCATTACACGTAAACTCCGGCTATGCTTCTTTGCACTTTAACCTACTTTTACACCTGAAAAAAAAGTTAAAATTAAATAAGAGGAAAATAAACAGATATCTTGTTCTGTAAGATCATCTCACAGATCATTGTTCTGTAAATAACGTAACTCAAAACCACGAAGCATATATTGTGAGATACAGTGTCAGTGTAAAATTATTTGAACTATCGATGATTAGTACACTATGTGCTACAAGTATAAATTAAACAAATACTACTTATTTCAATTAAAGAGGGGCACACAGAGCCATTAACTAATTATTTGTTTGCGACGAGGATTTGATTGCAGCACCACACCTGTCGCCGTACTTTTGCTTTTTGCTCTTTTCAAAAAGATATAGAAGACTTGTCTATAAAATCGATTTGATGCCTTGAGAAACTGAGTTGAGAACCTTGAAAATCAATTATTCAGATATCGCTCTTGCAATATCTGACTTATACTGAACTCTGAACGAAAAAAATAATTGTATAATTTTCATAAGTATAATTTCTTCTGATCATTATTACCCACTGACACGTTAATTTGTTTTTTTTCATAACTATTTACAATAAATGTGTGCCTATTTGCCACCTTTTTATTTCGAAAATTATCACTTTCAATTTTGAATAATAATCTCTTACACAACCGTTTGTGTAATAATCGTAAGTAATTCACTGCAAATATTATGTATTTTTGGATTTGTTAGAGTACTCCAAAAATATATGATCTTAGTAAAGTCCAATGAAATTTAAATACGTGTCATCCAACCTTGTTTTAGTGTGAGTTTTCCAACACGAAGAGTTATTTAAATAAATAGTTAAACTTTGTTTGTAACATCCTTAAGTAATAAATATGCAATTGCTATGACCTTTAATACGGATTAGGCAACGAAAATATTCCAAGAGTCTCGTCTTGTAAGTACCTGGGAATAATTTTTGATAGAAAAATGAGATGACAAAAATTATGTTAACTTTGTCGTAGGGAAAGCCTCGTAAGGAAGGTCGTAGGAACGTGGAATATGGGGTGGTTTGTTGGAACCCTTATAGAAATGTACCAAAGGAACATTTGAATAGAATACAGAGAACAGCGTAAAAACTTAATTTCCGAAATAATAGGAAGAAAGTAGAATGGGAGTGCCTAGAAATCAACGGGGTTAAGGCAAGACACTGAGCCTCTATAAAGAGCATGCCGGTTATCCAGATTGAAAAAATATCTACATCCTTCACGGTAGACCCAGGTACTAAAGTGAAGGAGATCACAAGCTCAAAATTCAATTCAGGTCACAGATAACACATGTTGGAAAATTTTCCTTTACAAATGGAACAATTATGGACTGGAATAAGTTACCTTGGACAGCCTTGGAACCCTTGCCTCTAGGTGTTCAATGATTTAAAAGCAAATTAACTAATGATATTTGTGAACTGTATTAATTAATCGTAGTACGATAGACTATTAAAACTATTGTTGTTATTATTGTTATTATTATTACTTTAAAATAATTGAAATTTGCATTGTATTAATATTCTTAATAGTAATGTTTGTAAATTGTAGTGTTCTGCACCAAATTGCATAAACCTGCCTACAGAAATAATATTGATCTAACTATTATGATTGGAGGGGAGTAATATATTCAAGTTTAAAATATTTTAATTTTTCGGATTCCGTAAAATAAGGATTTAGAAAAAAATTTGAAACACTTTTTTAAAAGTTTGAATGATCATTTTTTCATTGTTTCATTTAATTGTTTTAAAAACTACAGATTAAAAAACAATCTTTCTAAAAATTATACGTGCTATAATTATCATTTCCAGAATTTCCGCCGTCAAAAGCGTATTTCCAGAGAGTACTCCGAATTCTTTAATCATCTACATTAATGTTTCATCTCACCGTTTTTCCTCGAAACGTCTCTGCAAGAAAAGCCGTCCATTTTGCGCACTACTTCAATTATGCGGTGCCCTCGAGAAGCGTAAAACTCGCATCTCCCCGCATGACGCATGGGATAAATGCAGGGTCCAGGGAAAGGGAAGAGAGAAACAAGCCGTTATCGAGACCTCACGCTTTCTAGACGGAAACCGCAGCGCAACCACCAACATATAAATACATTGCGTTAGTTATCTCTGCAGCATTACGCAAAAATACAGCTCTCCGCATGGCGCGCGCCGCCGCAATTTCGGGGCTCTGGCTCCATTTGCTGATGGCATCGCGCAGCTTCAGCAATTCAAATCTGTTTAGGTGATAAGGCCACCCGGTTTTATTCCCGAAAGTAAGCACTATCTTGCTCCGGGCAGTCTTGCTTTTCTAAGCTCATTTGCTAACCTTGGGCTTACCGCCCGCTTCGGCATGGGACCCGGCTTTTATCGTGTACAAACTATCTTTTGTATCGTAGCTTCAGCAGTTTTAAAATTTGCATTCCCTTTTATACAGGAAATTAAATGGTAGAAAACGAAGTTTGTTGTCAATTAGTTAATTACTTGGTGATAACGCGGCCTTCTTATCGATCCGGCCTACAGCTTGGTGCGCGTGGGGTGAAAGTACTTGGTCAGGAAGAATTACGGCACACATTTCCTAGTAAAGGAAATGTTATACATAATCGGAAATGCCTTTATCAAATTCATAGATAGGTGAGTCACAATTATTATAAAATATGAAAAAATCCTACTAATAAAATATGTGCTTACTGCATACATTAATAAAATACGAATTTCATTTTCTGTTCGTCACGATTGTTTTCCCATAATGTTGGCAAACACATTTTATTGTGTTTTTAAATCCAATATCTCTGAATACGTGTGATAAAATGCTAATGACCACTAAAATGTTGAAGTTTAATGTAAACACTATTTTCTGTAACTTAATATTTAATTAGATTTTTTAAAAACATGTTTTATACTTTCTCGCACAAATAACACTAATTCTACTGGGTAACATCATATTTATTGAACAAATTAATTTAATGTTTGAAAATATATGAAGGAATAAATGCTGCTCATGACACTATGCACAGATACGAATATCAGCTCAAGATGAATTCATTTTTTTTCGGTCTCGTTTGTTGCTTTAATATACTAGCTCCATTTAAGCAGGTAAATGCGAATTAGTTGAAATTGTTTTAAAACAGCTACTAATCAAGCACGAACAAAAATTAAATAATCATTGCAATAAGTTATGTCTCAGCTAATCGATAATATCGATAAATAATATATTCTTACTTTATTCAAATCATTTTCTTTATGAGGATGTTGTATTATTTGGTTTAATATATTAATTAAAGTGTAAAGACTTTCTAATCGCATTAGTTACCATAAATTTTCAACGTGACTCCCCAACTTTACGTTCAGAAAATGCCACCGTTTACGTAGCGCATGCAAATATGGACAGATATATCGCCACCCTGCATTATCGCAATGAACTGAACCAGTCAGTTGTGATATACAGTGTAAAGCTTTTATGTAAGCTTAGGAACTAGGGCACATGTGGATACTTAATGAATGTGACGTAACGTCAGTCAAGAATAGTGGCAACATGAGGTTTTAGCCTCTTCAAGTTTGTGAAAAGGGGCGTTATCCACACATACAAAATATTTAAATTTTCTCCTCGTATCATGGGACGCAAAACATGTCGTCTAGTCACTTTTTTGGCAAACACTCGTTTTCGAAAATTGCAAAAAGTGAACATTTCAAAACTACACCATTTAAGGTAGAGATATTTTACTTAGACAAAGTATGTTGAAGAAGATCAGCTCTTTGAAAATTGGTGTATAAAATGTTTTGAATTTTTCGAAATTTGCGGTTGAAATTAACAGAATTTATTAAAACACATTTTATGAAAAAATTCTTCAAATTTTTCTTCAATTTGTTTTACATTAATAGAAGCGACACTTTCAAGATTGTCGCGAGTGTGATTTTCGTTGAACTCTCTGAATTTTGCAAATTTAGAAACTCACCAAAAATTGCAAATTTAGAAATAATGCGAGAAAATGTGTGTTCGTGCTGCGCCACTCTTCATTTAATGAACGAAAGAAGCAGAGTTTCAAATGTGTGAATAATCAAGAGACAAGAGAAAGTATCGATAGCAGAATATTGGCTGAAGATACACAGCTGACAATGGAAGGGCGAATGATGGAAAAACAAAAGGATGGCGAGGGAAAAAGCAATCGTATAAAGGTAGTCGTCGTGGGATTGGACTTGCGATTATTGTAGTCTAAACAGCAGGAATTCAAAGCCACAAGGGAGAGAAGCTACATATGCATGGGTGGTCAGAAGTCAGAAGCTTCCTGATGAAGGACATACCTTGCCGTGAACTCTTTGAAATGTGTAAAAGCACCTCCCAGTTTAGAAAAATGCTTCCATTTTCGTTTGACCGTTTCCACAGTGGAAAAAGTTTATGCTTTACATTTAAAAACGCGAAAGCAATATACCTGAGAATGTACACGTCTGTGCATGACTGTGTTTGAAAATAGGCCTTGTCGAAAAGAGGAATGAAAAAAGCACGTTGAGCGCGTTGTTCGAAAGGAAACCTTTGAAACTCGTAAAGAATGCGTTGGAAGCTTTATCTCACTCACAATAGCAGGATATTCTTTCAGGATCGTACAGCATTTTATGATGCAAAGGTAGTGAATCACTTGATTGTTTTGATCACAATTTAAACACACAGGTCGTCTACCAAAGCATTCACGTCACAGAGAAAACAAGCCCGACGATGGGAAAAACATTCGCACAATCCATGAAAACGAAAGGCACAAAAAAGTGACTAAATAAAATACTCAAACACAATCTTTTGCATATAACATATCAAAATATTATTTAAAAGAAACTATACTTTTCTTATTTTTACCCACAAAAAATGATTACAGTTAAAATTGCGGTTGTTTCCTTACCTTTTACATTTAAGAGTTATTTTAACTGTAAATATGTTTCAGCATATCTCATGGTCATACAGTACGCACCATATGTGATAACATTTGTAGGTGGGGTGCTAGGTTCAAGACCTGATGGTGGGAAGATTTTCGCAACTAGTTTATAGTTTATTCGATCATTGTCTGGATTATCTGAAGGGCATTTGTTCTTATCAGCTGTTACTTCTGATTAATTCCATGCGGATAGCGAAACAGTACCCTAAGAACGACATCGCAGGATTTCTTCTTCCTGATATTTCCATTCTTAATGTACTAGTACGATTGATTACAATCGTAGAGATAATCGTCTACGGATGTTAAGGATTCAGGACCTAAAAACAAGTTGAGGGCTCCCGAAAGCTCATTATGCATCTCGTCGTGGGATATTCAAAGTAATAAAAAAAAGTCTGATAATACGTTTTTTCAAGAAATATTCTCAGAGGATAGGCTCATGGTCAGAAAGAAGGCTCTGAGAACAAAGGCTCACCTCTTCTACAACAAGAAATAATTCCACCTAGAATTACATTACTGCCGCTTATGATTGTTTTTACTTTCCCGTATACGTACGTATACACGAAGTGATATACGTAGTATAGGGAAAGTTATGTAATGCTGCGCGAAAAAATGGCCAATTTTCGGCGGAAAAAAATTAATTGCCGGACCGTGAAAACGAATAAGTGGATAAAACCAGTTGCTAAATTAAGAAAAAAAATCCTCTATCTCGTGGCGTGGTCAAAATCCATGATTTGTTGCTTCTTTATACTTAAAAATCGATTGACGGCATTCCGTCCGTCTGTCCGTCTGTGGTCAACGCTAGCGCCTAAACCGTTCGGTCGATTTTCTTCAAAATTGATATTCCCCAGTCGATCTGATTTTAGTCAAAGTTTTGTGATTTTGAAAAAGATTCTTTAAAATTTGGGGGTACTTTATATGAAGCCCCTTTGGGATTTTCAACATTTTCTCAAAAACGGCTCCAAATTTTTTCTTTAAATTTCTTGTATGAATAGAGGAAAATACACTTTTTAACATGGCATAGGTCCCATTTTCACGTACAGCTCTGAATTTTCGAAAATTATGAAAGTTTGAATTTTTTTCGGCGTCTTTCTCCAACTACAAAATTGAAGATAGAGATTTTTTCTTCAAATAAAATTTGTTCTGCATATTGAGTTCTTTAATAAAGGTAATGTAAATGTTTTTCACAATTTTGGTAGTTTTCGTGCAATATTGCGTGCAATATGTGCAATTTTAAAAAATTACAAAACAAAATTTTCTCAAAAACGGCTCCAAATTTCTTCTTTAAACTTTTGGTAGGGATAGTGGTAAATGTACTCTATCAATGACATAAAAGCTATTTTGGTCTATCGGTTGGTTTTTTCAAAAATTACCAAAATGTAAATTTTTTTACTTGTCTCCCACGTCGTTAATATTTACATTATCGGCGATTTTTTTACATTATTATATTTACGAGTATATATGCTTTAAATAATGTCAAGTAAAGTTTCTCGAAAACACTACCGTTTTCTGTGAAAAGTAGCTCAAATTTCGGCATTTTCAGAAATGCTCAAACGTCATTTTCTCGTATATGGCTGCAATTTTTTTCTTGAAACTTTTGTAACGGATAGTGCTAATTACACTCATTAGTATAGCGTGAAGTTTATTTTGAGTTCTTTTTGTTTTTTTCAAAAATTATATAAATGTAAATTTTTTGAAAGATCTCTCACATCTTTAATATGCACATTATCCGCAATTTGTAAAGATGATTATATTTGTGAGTGTAAGTGCTTCAAATAACTTCAAATAAAGTATTTTGAAAACTCAAAAATTTTCTGTGAAAATGAGCTTCAAATTTCGCATTTTTAGTAGTGCTAAAACGCCATTTTCTCTTAAACGGCACATAATTTTTAAAAGAAAATTGCCATTTACGGCTAGGTTTATGTGTTCTTTAATATTCTAAAATTAATGTTTCTGTTCTACCAAGAGGAAACCGAAAAATTAAGAAAATGACAAAAAATGTACTTTTGGCGATGATAGATGGTAGCTGGCAAGAAAGAGTATGTGGCAATTCCGAATAGCTAGCGAAGACCCAGGAAAATAGAAAACTAATACGGGAAAGTCTGTGCCATTCTGTAGCACCACTAGTTTTTTTGGTGATGGTTTCTCATACTTCCCTCATTGCCAAAATAAGTGGACATCAACACAAATCGGTCGTCACTGAAGGTCTTACAGTGCCCCCAAACAAAAAAAACACTGATATTTTGCGAATAGCAACATAGAAACAGAATAGATTAATGAGAGCGTAGGCTTCTGTGGACGGAGTCAGTTTACTTTGCTGCCCGGGAAACGCCTTCGTTTTGGTTGCCACTCTGCGACCTTCCTCAGGGCGAAATCCATGGCATGGCAAGCAATAAAAGGCAAGGCAAGAGCGTTTTGCTCGGAGAAAGTTCGCAGAATGGCGACCGAAACGTTGGCACCCATGCCTAAGCATCTCCCGGACGGCCAAGGAATTTCTGACTGCGGCTGCGGAATCGTACGCTCTCATTAATATACCCTGTTTATATGTTGTTACTCGCAAAGTATCAATGTTATTTTGAGTTTGGAGCACTCAAAGACCTTCAAAGTATTTGTGTTGATGTCCACCACAAGTAGTTACGGAAGAGGTTAAAGCTAAGAAAATGATGCTTCGTCCTCATAACTGTCTTTCTTTCAACCAACAGCACCCGTTCCACCGCGTTCGCTCTCTGCAGGCGCCGGAGCCGTCGCCGCGAGCAGAGGGCATCTCGACGGTGGCTGGCGCGCGAAGGGTACTTGGGATGCAGGGCCGGGCGGAGGCCAGCCCTTCGGCGCCCTGCCCCGCCCCGCCCCGCCTAGACCCGTCCGCCCCCCCGCCCCGCCCCGCCCCGTCCCGCCTCGCCCCACCCCGTCCCGTCCCGCCCCGTCCTGCCCCGCCCCGTCCCGTCCCGTCCCGCCCCGGCCCGCCCCTCCCCGCCTATCCCCGTCCGCCCCGCCCCGTCTAGCCCCGTGTCGCCCCGCCCCGCCTCGTCCCGTCTCGCCCCGCCCCGCCCCGCCACGCCCAGTTCTGTTACTCCCCGCCCCGTCCTGCCCCTCTCCTTCCCGCCCCATCCCTCCCCGCCTGCCGTTCCCCGTCCCGCCCCGCCATGCCCCTCCCCGCCCCCACCCGCCCCTGCCCCTCCCGGGCGGGCGCTGCGCCCTGAAGCGTGCGCGCGCGCGTTCGCCCTCGCACAGTGGGCGAGCGCGATAAATGGGCCCCGCTATAGATTTATTTGCCAAGTTCGTGGGCGCGTGTGCCCTGCGTCAACTTATGGAACCGGCGACTAGGTGGGTGCCGGGCATACCAACCCCGCAAACTGTTAAATTACTTAGCAATAAATTCGCTATTATTTAGTAGTTTCTGGACCAACGTGCTTGTTCAGATATTACGCGTTACGTTGCGAGTCTTTTCAAGAATATAAGAGGTGCAAAACAACATATAGTCTCGTAGCAAATAAGTAAACTAAAGTACTAGAAACTAGAGATCTATTAACAATTGTAAACATTTAATTAAATTCTAGAAAAATATTTTTAAGATACACATTATGTAAAATATTTTTTAAATTAAAAACCTGTGAAAGTAAACGCATAAATGGCGCAAATGAATACGCGCACAAATAGTATACATAAATCTGCATGTGGTAATACATAGGTTGGATAAAAACTAATGAGAATTATGCAGTAACTTAAAGCCGGTGAGTCGGGCTACAGCCATCTGTCGTGTCAAAAGGAAGGATTGTTTGACGAGTGTGTGCAGCGAGCGGGAATAGTACTGTCAGTCTACTGCAGTGTGTAAATCGTTGAACTGCATAGCAATAGTGCAAGTGCCCTGACATCACGTTTACAAAGGTAGAGCAATGTTCGCAGCTAAAAATCGAAGTGGCGCAAGATCGGACAAGCAAGAATGTTTTCAGGGACTGCGTGAAGCATGTAGTGATGGATCGTTGCGATACTCCACAGTTGCACGATGAGTTAAAGCGTTCTGTTTAGGCAGAGTTTGTGTGAAGGATAACCCTCGTACAGGACGACCTCACGTGGAGAACTCTTTCGCCGCTGGCAACGAGAGATTCTGGAAAAGCCACCTTACGCGATATGAGTCCCTATCATTGTGATGTCTTCAGCAAAATAAAAGAACCGGGAGGGACCCTGCACAACACAAGAATTTATGTATGCTATAGGGTGGCCAATACAGAAATTGAAGCACAGATGGCGTGCGATGCCTTCCTAACATTGGCATAAGGTCATTAATAACAGACGCGATTGTGTTGAAGATATGTAAATATAAATATCTCTGTCAATAAAGAAATCACTGATTTTCTTATTGGAGGTGAAGGTTCGAAAACAAATGTGAACTTTGATTTCGACGCAGTGCAAAGTTCCGTTTAATAGGTTTGAATGAAAATTATCATTTTACTTTCTCGCCTAGAGAAAGTTATGTAATCATGTGTCGGAAAAACGCGAATTTTTATAAATTCACTTTCGTCCATCCCAGAAAATAAAACTAAGAGGGAAAACTGCGACAATATTTCACACACACATACACACGCACACACACACACACACATATATATATATATATATATATATATATATATATATATATATATATATATATATATTGTGACCGTACTTACCCTTGTCGGTTTCATGGGTGAACATATCATAAATTTTGTGATTGTTCATTTGGGCACAGGGGTTCTTTGAGGGGGATACTTTAATCATCATTATCTGAGTTCAAAGAATCTATAATCACAGAAATAGGATTTATTAAGAAGAACATCTTCACATTAATAACATAATTTACATCATTGACCTGGTCGCAAATCCTTACTGAATACAGATTAAATGGTTTACACTATATATCTCCGACTATTTCTATCATCTTTACATTTATTATTTCCATTTATGTGACCTCCATTTCTCTGAAAACTACATGCCATTCGTGAACCACTACAGACACTGTTGCTCTCTTTACTACTCAGTGAGCATCCTGAACCGGCATTTTATATTCGATTACCCATCTATTCTTGTTCATAATTATTGTTACTTATCTGCCTTCCACTACAGTCGTCCTCCATGCGGCGCGACGCCACGGCCCCGATTCGTTGCCGAGAGGTGACCTTGGCGCCAACGATGTTCTGCCTGCCCACGTGTCGCCGGCGGCCCGTTCTCGTACACCGGCGTTGTCTCACCACAATCTCCTTCTCCACACGACGGATTTCCTGTTTCAGCTCACACGGCTCCACCATGTGAACCCGCCTCTGCACAGCTACACCGACTACCACTGAACAGCATCTCCCACGTGTCCGTGCAATGTTCTCTTCTCTAGTTAAATTTCGTGATTATTCCTTCCAAACACGTTTACCACAATTCTTACTCGCCTTCATCATTAAGTCTATCACAATGCTCCTTCCTTTAACACCAGTCGTTTCGATTATTCCCGATTTCTCCGCACATTACCACCTCACTCCCCTGTCGCCATCACGCCTTCTACCTCTCTGCTCGCTGCTCGCTCCCCAACCACTGCTTCCGCGCGGTATGATCGACCAATCCCCCCCTTCCAGGTGCTCGTTCACGGCTCGGCCCGATTCATCCCGCAACGAATCATCAACTGCGCGTCACTTTTGAACTTTGCGGTGTGCCTAATATTTACGTTTTGACCATACGGTCCAAAAATATATATATATATATTGAAACGAATTGTTATCATCTCAGTGATAACAATGCGTTTCGGCCCAATTCGTAGGTTTAAACTGCGCGGCACAGGCTGGCCAGCCGGCGGAGTCGGGGGGGGGCCGGAGCCGGCTCAGCGGAGGAACCGAGTGCCGCGAACCGAGCAGGGGCCAAGAGGCCAGAGTGGCGAGAGAGAAGCGCCCAGACATGGCGGAGGTCAGATGGTAGAGCGATGTAATATCTGAAATCAGCGAAAGTGTGGTGTGAAAAAAGTAGAAGAATCGTGTGAGTAGACGCTTGAGTGATACAGGCAACTGTGGTAAAGCGGAGTTAAAAGATGCGTGTGTAATGTGAAAGAACAGAGATGCTACAGATAATGTCGGTAGTAAGTGGTAAACACGTGGACATGGACGAGTGCAGCAACTAATAGAGCCGTTGAGTAAACGTAGGATAGTAACAATTGTGGTTGTGAGGACTGTGCAGTAACACCAAAGTTACAACCTGGGAAAAGGGGGCGGAAGGGGGATAATTGAGACTTGTACTATTATATTTACACGAGCGAGTGCAGTAACCAGGCGTCGTTCACACGCTGGTGAGTTGTACGGAGAAAGATTAATCGTGAAACTAATGCTCCCGTTGCGTGAGAGACACGAGTGTTCGAGCACGCCGAATGAATTTCGTCTGCCAGTACTGTGAAGAACGAAGATTTGGGAAACGGCGTGGCGTGCTCGCGAGCATTGCTGGAGGAGGCGGCGGGCGCGGTGGCGACACGGCGGCGACGCGGGCGACCGAGCAGACCCGAGCAATCCCGAGGATAGCGCCGAGGTGGAGTCACGCGTCAGAGCTACAAGAGGCATACAGCATAAGTACCTGATATTCAGTAACCAGGGTAATCAGAGAATGGATGTCAGGGGAGGGGAATGTGGTGCGAACAGTAGCAAACCATTGAATGATGTAATTTACAAGAGATTGGTGTAGGGAATACAGATCACATGGCCGCAAGTGTATGTTAAGTCCAGTTGCTTGTAATGATCATGGTTCTTTTTTTTTGTAATAAACCATTGTCAATTTCCATTGTATGTATGATCAGACCCGGAACCCATTCCTGAGAAAGAATCCCTGTCCCCCCCTCTTAATTAAATTTGTGTGAGTTAATTAACAACTCGTTTCACTGGCGCCCGCACAGGCTGGACTCGGTAAACTAAGTAATGTGGCTCCGGTAAAATCATGCAAGCAATGGAAATCAATAGTGCGGGCATAAATAAGATAAGAGAATATAAATAGTAGTACTGCATTTGGAGCATATTAAGGTATTTTGATATTGAACAAGGAGTTATAACAATAACCTTGAAATATGTAAGAAGCATGTTATAATTACAACTTGCTTTGAATTGATTCAGTGCACAAATGTAATTAACAACTCGTTTCACTGGCGCCCGCACAGGTTGGACTCGGTAAACTAAGTAATGTGGCTCCGGTAAAATCATGCAAGCAATGGAAATCAATAGTGCGGGCATAAATAAGATAAGAGAATATAAATAGTAGTACTGCATTTGGAGCATATTAAGGTATTTTGATATTGAACAAGCAGTTATAACAATAACCTTGAAATGTGTAAGAAGCATGTTATAATTACAACTTGCTTTGAATTGATTCAGTGCACAAATGTAATTAACAACTCGTTTCACTGGCGCCCGCACAGGCTGGACTCGGTAAACTAAGTAATGTGGCTCCGGTGAAATCATGCAAGCAATGGGAATGAATAGTGTGGGTATTATTGAGATAATAAAATAAACAGTAGTATTGCAGTTGAAATATATTGAATTAGGGTGACATTAACATGCAGTTATTATAATTACTTTGGAAAACAAAAAGTGTGTGATGAATACAAGTTGTTTTGAAGAGATCCAGTGCATAGATGTAATTTGTTAGCCAGGAAAATAATTGCCAGGCAATAGTAATAACTTAAATTTGATTTGTCATTCATGTTTATGTTTGAGGTGGTGGGTTTCTGAAGAGGATCAAGTATAGGCATAATAATGCAAAAGTGTTTTTTAAGTGAAATTTTTCTTAATTGATGCCAGTGTTTTCTGAATAAGTTTGTATATTATTGTTTGTATGTTTAATGAGAATAAGAGGGCACATTAAGTAATACAGTACTCGGTGGTACGTGAAAAACAAAGCATTCTCAAGTGATTGAAAGAATTTTGTTCAATGAAGTAATCATTAATAGTGTTCTAAGGGTGCATCATAAATGTTATTTTCTTGTGCAAGATAATGGGTGGATTGAAATAAGTGTGGTATTAATTGTCATTTTGGAAACAAAAAGGGAGTTTTGCAGCAGAATAACAAATATTGCTAGTAATAGGTAATAACTTTGTAGATTGGTGAATTCATGTAATTTTGGAATGGGCATTGACAATAGTGTTTAATAATTTGTTTATTTTGTGGTTCAGATTGTAAGATTAAAACCATACTAACAGCAGTGGTTAATAATTTTATGTGGTGATTGAGATCATATGAAGGGTGTTGCTAATAGTGTTATATGTATTATGAAAGTCTATTTGCAGGAATTTACATTAAGAGCAGTGTTTAATAATTTGTTTATGTGGTGATTTACATTGTATGAAGGATATTGCTAGTAGTGTTATATGTACTATGAGGTTGCTGGTAGTATTACATGTATTACAAGTGTTTCACAACTTGTTTATTTGGGGTTCAGAGTGTATGAAGGTGGTGTTGACGGTATTATGGGTACTATGAGGATTTACTCGCAGAAATTGTATTAACGGTAGTGTTAATAAGTTGTTCATTTGTGATTTAGAGGGTATGGAGATTGTTGTTTGCAGTATTATGAGCATTATGAAAAATTATTTGTAAGAATTTGTGAAGGTGTTACCGTGAAGTTAATGATTATTTTAAAGTAATGGTGTTCAAATAGAGTGTAAATCATAAAGTGTGAAGGGGGTAGGTTATCTTGTACTCCACTGCTTATTCGATTTTGTGTTATTGGGTGATACAATTGTGTAAATCTAATTGGTGAAGTGAAGGTTATTAATAGGGTCTATGATATATGTGAGAGTTTGTACAGGTTAATGAGAATAATTATGTGTACGGTCAATTAATAGTGAGAATTGATACACGATTGGTAAAGAGCATTGTTGTGGGGCAAAACATAATTAGCTATAGAAAATAATAACAAGATCACTGTGAATGCAGGTGGACGGAGGAAATAGGCAGAAGTTTAGAAATAGAAACATTACTAGGTTGATTGGTAGGTAGTGGAACATACGAATTAGGTTAGGGAACGAGGTCATTAAATAGCAAGATGGCAGCCCAACAGAGGGAATCGGTGCAACCAGAGAGGAAGGGGAGGATGGAGGATAGCGATGAAGGAATAGGTAGGAGCACTTTACTGAGAGGTGAAGATGTAGGGAATGGTAGTGAATGGAGGGAGGAAACGGGAGAAGACTTCAGCTATGAATTTAAAAATTACATCAACACCAATCAACCAGACTGAAGCAGGAACATGGAATCGAGAGATGCAAGCAAGTACTCAACCGGACATAATCCAGATGATGAGTAAGTTTATGGATGAACAGAACAGGATAGCGGAAGAACAGAGTAAGTTTATGGAAGAACTGTACAAGAAACGGGAGGAACGAATGAGGGAGTTTGTTAAGGAGTTAGCAGAAGAACAGAACAAGAGAGAGGAAGAATGGGATAAGAGAGAGGAGGAACGGACGAGGGAACTAGCTAATCAAATAAGTCAAGTAGTGGCACGATTTGAGAGGCAGGACAGAAAACAAGAAACACAAGCAAACAAGATGGAAGAGGAAAGGGAGACTCGTTTGCAAGAACAAATCAACGACCATCTTGGGACACAAGACAACAAAAGGGGAGAGATGGAAGTCAGGTGTCAAGAAGACGTCAAAGCAAATGAAAACAAGATTGAGAAATACCAGATGGAGATACCGGATAAACTTCGCGAGGTGGAAGACAAAGTAGTACTATTGGAGTCAAGGGAAGAAAACATGAAACCAGAAGAATCTGTGGGGAAGAGAGACCCCATTACCGACGAGACAAGGGATATCTCAAGCGCTGTCCCTATCAACACCATTCAGACGGTGACCTATGACGACCAGCCATGGCAGAGGCGAAAGAGCTCGGACATTCCAATAAGAAGATGCCCCACGATTAGAGTGATGTGTGAAGGGATGAGTACTGGAGCGTTAGTGGATACAGGTTGCGCGATTACGGTGGTGTCGGAGAAATTTTATGAGGAGTTGTTGGCGGAAGGCAAGAAAATGAGGTGTTTGCCCATGAATGGGGCGTACGTAATAGGAGCAACCCAGAAGAGGTCCAGCCCCATTACAAAACAGATCATGATAAATGTGGAAATCGGCAACCAAAGGTATGAAGTAGCAGCGCTGGCACTGAAGAACTTATTACATCCAATAATCCTGGGAACAGAATTCTTGTTGGAATGCAGGGTTGCGATCGATCTCGACCGCAAACTGGCGGAACTAGGAGGCCAGAAAGCTGAAATGGACCAAGGATTGGAAGAAGGTTACGAGGTATGCTCGGGTTATGTAGTGGAGGAATCAGAAGAAAAACTATGGGAACAAGTCAAGCAAATAGGGATATTAGGCAACAGGCAAGTGTTTAGTAAGAATCAAGCCCCAATTAAAGATTACAAAGTTAAATGTTTTAAAGAGGGCCGGATCCAGGAGGACGACCCGGACATCGCGGCATTAAGGAGAAAACGGGATCGATGGAAAATTGTGGATGGCGTGGTATTGGTCAAGATTCAAGATAGACAAGAAATAGTAGGATGTTATAATTTTTACAACTTGCGACCATGCCCTATAGAAGGGGGCGACCTCGAAGACCCCACTCAATACTTGGGCGGATTTTGTGTGAAAAATCCGGAAAAAGGGGAGGAGGGGGTGATGAAACGAATTGTTATCATCTCAGTGATAACAATGCGTTTCGGCCCAATTCGTAGGTTTAAACTGCGCGGCACAGGCTGGCCAGCCGGCGGAGTCGGGGGGGGGCCGGAGCCGGCTCAGCGGAGGAACCGAGTGCCGCGAACCGAGCAGGGGCCAAGAGGCCAGAGTGGCGAGAGAGAAGCGCCCAGACATGGCGGAGGTCAGATGGTAGAGCGATGTAATATCTGAAATCAGCGAAAGTGTGGTGTGAAAAAAGTAGAAGAATCGTGTGAGTAGACGCTTGAGTGATACAGGCAACTGTGGTAAAGCGGAGTTAAAAGATGCGTGTGTAATGTGAAAGAACAGAGATGCTACAGATAATGTCGGTAGTAAGTGGTAAACACGTGGACATGGACGAGTGCAGCAACTAATAGAGCCGTTGAGTAAACGTAGGATAGTAACAATTGTGGTTGTGAGGACTGTGCAGTAACACCAAAGTTACAACCTGGGAAAAAGGGGGCGGAAGGGGGATAATTGAGACTTGTACTATTATATTTACACGAGCGAGTGCAGTAACCAGGCGTCGTTCACACGCTGGTGAGTTGTACGGAGAAAGATTAATCGTGAAACTAATGCTCCCGTTGCGTGAGAGACACGAGTGTTCGAGCACGCCGAATGAATTTCGTCTGCCAGTACTGTGAAGAACGAAGATTTGGGAAACGGCGTGGCGTGCTCGCGAGCATTGCTGGAGGAGGCGGCGGGCGCGGTGGCGACACGGCGGCGACGCGGGCGACCGAGCAGACCCGAGCAATCCCGAGGATAGCGCCGAGGTGGAGTCACGCGTCAGAGCTACAGAGGCATACAGCATAAGTACCTGATATTCAGTAACCAGGGTAATCAGAGAATGGATGTCAGGGGAGGGGAATGTGGTGCGAACAGTAGCAAACCATTGAATGATGTAATTTACAAGAGATTGGTGTAGGGAATACAGATCACATGGCCGCAAGTGTATGTTAAGTCCAGTTGCTTGTAATGATCATGGTTCTTTTTTTTTTGTAATAAACCATTGTCAATTTCCATTGTATGTATGATCAGACCCGGAACCCATTCCTGAGAAAGAATCCCTGTCCCCCCCTCTTTAATTAAATTTGTGTGAGTTAATTAACAACTCGTTTCAATATATATATATATATATATATATATATATATATATATAGTGACATTACTTACCTTTCAAGTATTGTGGTCGCACATATCACAATTTTTATTTGTTTTGGGGCCAGGGATATCATTTTAAGGGGATACCTTTGATATAAGTATCTGACATTAGATTGATTATTAACACAAAAACAATGGTTTATTACAAAAAACAAAATATTGATCATTGTAAACAAATGGACTTGAAATCAACATTGATCAATGAACACTTGATTATTAGGAATTACATTGAAATTAACACATCAATCTTTCATAACAACTCTGTTTCTAATCATTTATTTACCTTCATTTTATTCCTGAATCAAATGGGAGCTTCCTGTCTTACACCACTCAACAACACATCATACATGAATTAGCACAATGACAATGCGTGCTTTAATACAGGATACATGACAATACCGTTGAAATATCTACCATTCCGCCCCCTACTCTGAGCGCCTGCTAATTACATTTCTATCCCACGCGCATTCTGTCCTTCGACGGCTACTCCGCCCACCCGTCATCTACAATCCACGGATTCTATTCCTATTAAACTGAATAAAAGAATCTATTCGTGACTTATCTTACAATACCAATCATTCAAGTGCCACAGCGCCGGTCCCACGCTGTCGCCAACCGAGGGGTGTCGACGCGACGCTCGCGGCCGTCCGTTGACCTTGAGGCATCTTCGCTACCGAGAGATCGCTGTCTGATGCCTCGACCGCCTCTTGTCACTGTTCCCAAACACTGTGTACTCCGCACACAACACGTTTCACCGGCGATCGCTGATGTCCATCCGTATACAGCAAGTTGACGCATCAAACATTCATGCCTCCTACCTACTGCTTCCATGCTTCCCGTCATTCATCCACAATGTCTCTTATATTTTCCACCTTCTATCACAGTATTGGACACAGTACATCACCTTATTGTCCTTAGCACTTGCTTTTCCTTTAATTTCTCTAAAATTGTCGCTTTTATTGCGTAGGGGTGTCTAGTACGTACCTCGTGCTCGCCATCCCGCGTACATGCAAATGCATTAAACAGTCGCCTTCACCATGTTGCGATTCAATAATTAACGTCCTTACAAGTTCTGCTTATCATCACCTCACATTACTTCCCAAAAACGCCATTCATGAAGTTCCTCAGTTTCAATTTCGTCCCCTCACGCCGCCTTCACCACACTAGGCACGTGTCCACACAGCACACTGTCGTTTTTCTAGAAACCCGCACAATTACAGTCACCTTTTACAGTTCAATATCACAATTGATGTTCTCATAACTTATTCTCATGACACTAGTTGCTTTCACTACCTTCTGTCGCTCGATTACCTTGGATTCCTACGATCCGACTCGTACGCGATGCTCACACCGCCATTGTCTAACCGCTCTCTCCCCGCGACTGCACGCTGATTCGACTCTTCTCCCCTTTCGTTCGGTCGCCCTTCGCGGCGAGTTCGTTCACCGAGCTGACCGACCACTCCTCGGCGATCGACTCCTCCTGCACGCGCCAACCTTGAATTTCCCGTGCTCGTGAATCAATGGTCTTTTGACCATACGGTCAAATATATATATATATATATATATATATATATATATTTATATATATAAATATAAATATATATATATATATATATATATTTATATATATATATGTGTGTGTGTGTGTGTGTATAAATGATCTTTGAAACTGCACAACTGCATGTTATTGTTGTCCTATTTACCAAATTTCAGCACAATATCTTCTAATCTTAGTTATGATTGATACTTCTTCCACCCATAAGGTCATTCTGATAGGTAATTGTGTGTATCTCCTCTCTACCTGCGCCAATGACAATCGCCGGTAGAACTGCACTAATAGCCTTTCACCTTAAATTACAAAGGCGTCGTCTGTCAGACGGTGCAACTATGCCGAAAGCTTTCCCCGCCCACCTTCTCTCACTCCCCGTTCCTGAAACTCTGTGTATCTTCATTGTGGACTAGCAAGTTAAATTCACGTATCGTTTGGCATGAGCCTACTTCCGATATACGGTATTCCAATTTTAACACGCGTCATCCAGTAGACTACGCCTTTGTAGTTACATCAGTGATATTTTTTGGGACTATATTGGCTAATATATAAATAATGGATAAAACATTTAAGTTTTGTTCTGAACATTTTGCAATCATTATGGGACGATGGCGATCATAATAAAGGTCGCATGACGAAGAACTTCTGAGGTCGCTGCTCAAAAGCCACGTATGCACAGTACGAAGCAAGTGTCTGCCGTGAAAGTCAACTCATTTAGAAGTATCTATAAAAACATCTAAAATGTATTCTGTAACTCCATATCATACTTGTTCAATCCATTAAATTTAGTTTCATTGTCAAAACGATTACGTCATTACGATTACGATTACATTGTCAAACGGTTACTAACAGATGAGTAAATCATCCCTTATTATGAATACAAAGTCAGACTCTTAATGGAAAGTAATCAATTCAAAATGTATTATGACCTTTCAATACATATTGATAAAACGATTCCGGCAAATAAGCAAGAGATTCTGCTAAATAACGTACAGGAGAAGAAAGCATTAGTCTTTGATGTTACACAACCTGAAGATCACATCATCAATTAAGCAGAAACACAAAATATCCCAAAATACATTTCCCTATCAATATAATTTAAAGAAATATACAAATTTCAGCCTGTTGAGATTATACCAATTGTAATAACAGGAACTGGTGTTGTTAACAAAAACGTAAAGTACTATTGGGAAAGTGAAGTCTTCCTCCTCACAAAATTATTCAAAAAGCTCAAAAGTCAGTCATTATTGAAACCTGCTGGATTTTAAAACAATTTATCACAATCATCGTCTCATTAAGTTTCTAGGCGTACTTTTTAAGACTAAATTTTCTTTTCACAAATATAGTAATATATTTTCACAACTGTGATGTGTACTAGAATTTACAATTGTATATACTGAAAAGTATTGCACTTAATACATACTTAGTAAAAATGTGTTGTAAATTCAATGTGTTGTAAATTTGATATATTAATATTTTTAGAGACCTAAGCGACGGGTTCAGGGGCGTATCGAAGTATGAGCATATGGTTGTGAAATTTTACATAAAAAATTGAATTCTGAAGGGACGAAAACTTTGAATATTGAAGAGAAAATACACGAATCAATTTATTGAGAGAATTGATTGGAAATGTAACTTGAGAAAATAGGTGGCAATGTAGGTCTCCTAGTTAATAAACGTGACTTGGTTATAATGACGACATGTGAGTGAATTAACAACGTGTCAGCGAAACACAACATAGTAAACGGTGAGAAACCGAAGTGAATGTATATTCTCGCATAAACTTCGGTTCAGTGTTCGGTATAATATACTAGGTTTTCTAACGTTTTATCAAGGAACGTCAGAATAAGTCACCAATCTCGCTTTTTTCCATTACAATTACTGCTTTCTACGAGTTTCAATTAAACTCTCATATTTCAAGTTCAACATCATTGTCAAAAAAAAGAATGCAGGTAAACGCGCCGTAATATTAGATTCCTAGAAAGCAGGGGAAATTAAGGCATTTATATTATTTGAAATACGACCAGCAACAAGAGAACATAATTACAAGGACTCGACAGATCTAAAGAGACAAATTTTAATGAGCCCCTCTAATGATCCAATACAAAGTACCAGTCTACCTTTGAAGATTGTTCTAGTATTTTTAGAACGACAATTGTCTGCAGCATAAACCGCATGTCCTTACGGAAATAAAATGAGAGATTGAGGATTATTATAGGAGGAATTGTAATAGGAACGGTCCGCGTTTTAGTACTCGTATTCAGACTTCACTCTTCTCTTTTTCCCTTGCAGACATAACACGTAATATAACATGTCGACGTTCGTACAGAGTAATTGAAGCGAATCATAAAACTTCAATGCGTCGTAAACTATAAGTACTTACAACTCTTTGACTTCTGTCTCAATGAACATACACACTGATTACGAAAACTCCAACGAAGGGACATGATTATCTTTATTCGAAGGTTTTGAACTTAAAAATCGTTCCTGCAGTTACTTTTAGTAAAGCAATTCTTGAATGAAACATATATTTTTAAATCAAAGGAAAAGAAACAAATGAACTGTTAAAATAACTAAAGGGAACTCTAACAATAAAATGTAAGTAAGTACTTCATAAATATTTACAAAATAGGAGCAGGTATAACATATGTAAATAAAAAAATGAAGGAATTTATTACCCAAGATTAATTTTGAATCAATGGTAAACTATGAGAAATGTTATAAATTGTTCAACGCAATGAAAGATCATAAGATGTTAGCAACAAGGCAATTATTTCGTTACAATATTATGAGTAAAACCTACTCGTATTATTTCCACAAAAGTACCTATTTATTTGACGTACCATTCAAGAGTGTTAATTATGCATTTACTCTTTAGGTTTTGTTTCAAGACAAATATAACTTTGTTTTAATAAACTATAGAAATGGTACAAATCATTGTATAATTCTTTTATTTAATATTTCGGTGCCTGCCGAGCCCATTAAGCGTGATTGGTTTAAAGAAAAAGCTGGCAAGGGCAAATCTGTAGAGCAATCTGCAATCTGTAAAGTATCTACAATCTGTAAAGCACAGAGGCAATGAGCAAAAGTGATAAGAACGAAAAATGGGGATTTAGAATATGAATTGCACGATAGTGAAATATGTGCCAACAAAACGCACAAACATACTGCAAATCTAGCTTCTTGTCGTAGAGAGTCTGTTGTCTGCGGCCGTCTTCGAGCTCTTTCCTTGCTCAGCGCGAGGTTTTAGAAAAACGTATATAAATTTAGTCATTAGAGTGAAAACGTGTAGTGAAAGTGAAGTCAAGTGATAGGTGCGATTATGGGTAGTTTACAGTTAAAAAGTATTGAGCAGTTAATATTTAGGTTAAATGATTGGCGGTGCAATGAAGTGAATTCATTTCTTTCTGTTTGTTTCGCTAATCTGAAACGTCTTTTTTAAGGCTATTCTGATATACGTTGATGTTTATTTATTTTCGGTAACGAGTATTTATGTGTCAGAAATATAATAATTATTATAAGTATTGTATATTTTTACATTGTGGTAAAAAAAATTATCCATATCACTGATTGGATGTGATTATGAGTGAATAGGTACAGGCTTGTGTGTATGCGAGAGGACCTAGGTCCCGGTATCTATGTAAGCGTGTATGATTGTATGAATGTGAATTGAATGTGTGTGATATGTAAGTGTAATTATCAAAATGTTGGTATAAATGTATTTTCATTTGTAGAATATGTATGTAAATGCCATCTGCATGTGCTAGGTTATGCCAAAGATAATTTATTTTTTATATTGTTTTTTATGTTAATTGTACCTGTAATAGTAATTATAATTTCATATTTTTGCATTCTGCCACCGAGCATCTGTCCAATCTACATATATCTTCTATATCTATACTAATATATAAAGACAGACGTGCCTTGACTTACAGCGCGCTAATCTCTGAATATACTGAACCAATTACTGGCAAAACTTTTGTGCCAGCTTCCTTTAAAGTCTGGAGTACTATTGGATATGATTTACAACCATAAACCCTAACATATTCACAAAATAATTATTTTTCTGGACATTTTTCGGCTAGCATTACATCATAGATTCAAGAGTGCATCAATGTCCATAGTTAAGCTACGCGCCACCTGAGGATGACAACTGAGGTCTACAAATTGAGTTCATCAATAC
This sequence comes from Acheta domesticus, assembly GCA_031308135.1. Classification (NCBI taxonomy): domain Eukaryota; kingdom Metazoa; phylum Arthropoda; class Insecta; order Orthoptera; family Gryllidae; genus Acheta; species Acheta domesticus. The sequence goes on from JAHLJT010004567.1 coordinate 192,748,508, forward strand.
AGAAGGTGAAGACTTGATTTTATCGTCAATTGTTTATTGTGAAATGTTTATATTTAAGAATATATCGGTTTTTCTTCACTCTATAAAAGTAACTTGGATATTGATTTTAATTGCGTCTAGGCGTAATTGTATTAAGTGAACAAGAGAGAAGTAAATTTAGACGTATATGGAATGTTTGGAAAAGGACATTTTGCTGATGGATGTTTCTAGGGAATGATACATCCCTAGGGTTGTTTCGTGCATATTTGCAATTCAACGAGCCAAGTTATTGTGAATTATTTACGTTTTAGGCTGAAACTGTTGACAGATGGATAAATTTTTCTAGGGAAGTATTTTATTGCAGTGTAGAAAGCAAACCCTTGGCTGGTGAAGGAATAATGATTTAAATTGAAGAAAGTTCGGTAAGTTCGGTTCGGTTTAATTGAAGTAAAAGAGTAGTGAGAAATGGAAGGAATTGAATGTATCGAAAACTGATTTTCAAGGTTGTTGAAATGGAACAAAAGAGGCTTTATTTTAGGTAACAGAAAAACTTTGTTCAAGCCGGGATCCACTGCGTGTTATCGATTCTTTGTAGATATTATAATTGTCTAAGTGGTTAATGACACATTTACATGAGCATTTACACATAATGGCACATTTACATGAGCCACAAGGACCCTAAAACGCATATACAAGTTCAATTGCTTTTAGCACTTTATTCGTATTTCAATTGCCTCGGCGTGGGGTCAACGATCAATTTCTAAGTTTTCTTTACAAACGCTGTTTACAACGAAATAAGAAAAAAGTATGAAAAAGAATACATTTTACGATGTGGCAACTGATCGAAGTATGGGAATAATACCTAAAATCCACAAAAATCATATGTGAGTGAATGTATTTAATTTTTTGATTAATTTGATTCCTTGCAGTTATAAAGTGGGTGAAGTTTGGGGGGTGGGAACCGCAATTTAAAAAGATAAACATTTTTATTGAGAAAGCGAGGAAGACAAAGTATTTCCAGATGGGAGCAAGACAGAGAGAGGTTGTGCAAGACGGAACGAGGATAAAATAGAATGGATACAAGTAGGCTCCGCAGCAGGGCGGGAAAGGATGGAATGACTCTTCTTGCCTAATAACTTATTGTGATAAATATCACAGCAACGTGGGGTACTGCAGCTAGTGTTAGAATAACGCTTATATCTATTACATATCGTTACACACATCTATTACATAAGTGAAGACAAAATACTTATTCTACAAGCTGTGGTTGCTACGGTATGCGTGCATACGAGACCAATTCCGAGATGCTACGAGTGTCTACGATTACCGAATACATCACAAGCAACGCAGGAATGAAGGTAACTGACGTTTCTGTTACCGTTCGACGCTGCCATGACAGATATACGTCTGCAACATTCCCCCCCCCCCCTGTATGCCAGCGACGAACGATATTGCGGTCTGCCACAACACGCTCAAATAAGAAATAAGGTCTTACTAATGCTATGAAACTAGTGTAGCTCTGAAAAATAAATCATTCAGCTGTTCCGCAAGAAATAACGATGTTTTAGTTAATAAAATGGAGGCAATGAGCATTTTATGTGTTCAATAAACCAATCCATTGAGGATTATTGAAGTAAGTGTATATTACAAAACGTTTTGCCTTCCCAGCTTTTTATATTATTCTCTGAAATTTTAAATATTTTGCTCACAGTGAAAGAAGTAACTTCACTCAAACTTCACTGGAGGGATTTTGTGTTCAGACATCTCGCCAATGCCAGCCCAAGATGTACCACGAGAGGTCTGCAAATCCGGAGATCTACTTTGCATCCACAAGCATCCTGTGTAGTCCTGCACGTTAGAGTATTCCACAGCGTAATGCACGGCAAAACGTTTTACTTGTAGCTGTAAACGCAATGGACATTCTTTCGCTTCTGGATTGACAGTCCGTAGCAGAGCCTCGTGGTACGTGTCACTCCTTGCTTGGAAGTGTGGGTTATTTTATCCTGGTGTAATTCCTCTAGGCTAAAGTGAAGCTAGAATCTTCAACGTGTAACAAGCTTGGTAGAAAGGAAAGAAATGTTTAACTTTTTTACTGTAAAAGATTCATAGTGAAGTGGGGGGGCTATAAAGAAGGAATTAAATTCCACACATATTTGTCATTAATGTATAAAATTGCCCAGAATATGGGTTCACCCAGAAAGTTTCTTAATGACACGTAAGGGCAGAGCAAAGTTCTCAAAATATCAAGAATGGTAAATGAAAATAAACAAAATTTAAATTTACTCGCCTGTAAAATACTATGCATTTCAGGTATAAACATAAAATAACGTCTTTCTTAATTATACAGCGTTTCAAAATATTCAAAGCAAAATATAAAGTTATTCCGTATATTAATTTAGTGTTTAATTTCTGTATATCACATTTTTGGGGGTGTTTTAAAAAATAAAAATTCATTTTAATACCAAATCCCTTTAATCGTTCTAAACAACATATTCATAACCGCTTTCCTCTGTCAAATCAAGGAACGCATTCTGTTCGTAGCAAATGTCGTAGATTATGACCTCTAATAAAACAGGGCATTAGAAGAATGAATGATGTTGAATAAAACTACAGGTCATCCTTTAAATATGTCTTCACAGTAGCTAAGATGTTGCAAACAAAGGAAAACTCGATAAATTTCTTTGCCTCGCCTACCAGCTCAGACTGAGGTTAAGTAACACAGCTCCGTGAGATAACCTTGGGGAGGTGCCTCGCCAGGCCTCCGTCTCTTCCTCCCCCGTCAACCCACTCCAAAACTCTCCCCCGCCGCCGCCGCCACCGGCGTTGCTGCCATCGCGGCACCTCCATATTTTCCCCTCGAATTAACGGTTCGCGCGGCGATGCAGGGATTCCGACGCGCTAGGCTAAAAGGGCCAGGTCACGTGACTCTCGCCCGTCCGCGCCGGGTGCGGGGATTCCCTGGGCGGGTGGGGTGGCACGATGGGGGGGGGGCGAGAAGGAAGAGAGAGGGGTAGGCTGTTCCGGATTCTGAGGGTGGCGATGGAGGACGAGCCAGTGTAGGAGCGGGCCAGAGTGCAAAGGGACCGGGTGAGAGGATGACAAGAGGCGGGTGAGGGCTTGGGTGAAGGGCGGCGGGTAAGATAGCAGAGGAGCAAGGGTGAGGTGTACGGCGAAGTGCAAAGGGCAGAGGGTGGACTTTGGTGGATATGGGTGGGTAGGTGAAGGGAAGGGAGGTGTCCGAAAAGCAAAGTGCAGAAGTTGGGGCAAGGGGGATGTCATCGACCGCCGAGGCGGGTGAGGCAACGGACAGGGGCGATGATGAATGTAAGGAGGCGGGCGGGCGGACCGGTGGGGTAGTGTAGCGAGATGGTGGGAGGGTGAGAGGGCGAGCGGGTGAGTCGGTGTGGGAGCGGGTGGGTGGGCGCGTTGGAGGGTAGGGGAGCGGGTGGTTGGACGAGCGGGTGGGTGGACGAGTAGGGGGAGGGACAGGCGAGCGGGTGGATAGACGAGCGGGTGGGGGGTCGATGGTCGAGCGGGTGGGTGGGTAGGCGAGCGTTTGGGTGGTGATCGAGCGGGTGGGTCGGTGGTCGAGCGGGTGGGTGAGTAGGCGAGCAGTTGGGTGATGGTCGAGCGGGTGGGTGGGTGGTCAAGTAGAGGGGAGGGTGGTTGGGTAAGAAAGCGGGTAGGTAGGTGTTCGAGCGGGTAGGTGGGTGGGCAGGTGAGCCAGGGGGTAAGTTGACGGGCGAGTGGTGGGTGGACGAGCAGGTGGGTGAGCGAGCGGGTGGGTGGGTGGGCAAGCGGTGGGTGAGTGGGTGGGCGACCGGGTGGGCTGGCGAAAAAGTGGGTGGGCAGGCAGGCAAGAGAAGGAGAGCGCGGGAATAAGTTGGCAGGCGGGTGGAAAATGCTCTTCTCCCGAGAAAGGGGCCGCCAGACACGGCTATAAATGAAAAGAGCGGCTCTGCACAGCGCGAGGCGCGGCGCGAGGTGGGCGCAGGCGCCACAAGTAACGGCTGCCGAGCATCCGTCCCAGGCGGAGGACGCGGCATATTGCCTCTTTGGGGCTACAACGCCACGGCCTTCACTTTTCCTCTCGCTCCCTCGTGCGAGATCTATTTTGTTTGTTTCTGTTTCTTCTCTCAACGCTGGCGACCCAGACACTGGTCCACAGTGCTTCATTTTTGTGTAGCACTTAGATCTTTGGGAGGGCGTTTTAATTAATTTCTCTTATGTTGTTACCTCTTTACCAGATCTTGTTTATTTCGCCTCTTCAGTGTTTTCATCGTTTTCGGTCCTTTCAGTATCTTTTTTCGATATTAATTCATCGTGTTTAAAAAAATGTATTAAAAGTGAACTTTTTGTATGATTTTACATTTTGTTATTCGTTTCATTATCAAAGAAATCACATAGTCACCCACAAAAGAAGTAGTCAGACCCAAAGGCTTGGCACATACATACCTATGAATTTCAACGCGCTGAATCCAAATTTGAAGCCAGAATTGTGCCATCACCTTCCAATATTTTTAAATCGCAAAAACACCATCGTGAAATTGTATATTTGTCTTGGCGGGGTGGGGGTTGTTCTCAGATCCGAATACTTGACACATGTTTCTCTATGTATGTCGACGCGATAAATCCGACTGTGAACCCTGAATTTCGCCAGCATCCTCCAGTTTTTTTAAATCGCAAAAAATCACCTTTAAATTTATTATCTAGAATTTCATGATAGTTTTTCGGTACTATTAAAAAAATGGAAGGTAGTGGCGCCATTTTGGCTTCAGAGACGGATTTAGCGCGTCGACATACATTCAGAAACACGTGTCAAATCTTCGGATCTGACAACAATCCTCGAAAACAAATATACAGTTTCAAAATGTTTTCTCGCGATTTACAAAAATTAATAATAATAATAGTAATAATAATAATAATAATAATAATAATAATAAGTAAACTCCGCCTGCCTGAGTATTATTTTCTTCACACGGCTACACAAACTGAGTCGATTTTAATGGAAAGCACCAACTCACTTTTTGCTCTGACCGAGAATCGAACCTGGATTGCATCACGAGAAACAAGTATGCTGCTCATGAGCAACCTCAGAGCTTTTTATCACAGTTTAGTATTAGCGCAATTATAAGAATTGTGAGAATTCCGTAATATTTTAATTTGGCACTTCTATTCGTCTTCTTTTTCATGCTCATTTGCCTCTTTTGTAACTCAACTTTGTTCTTTAATCTCATTTTTTTTTACATTTCCTTCTGAATTTGTTATTTTCTGGTTACTTCAAATTTCACTTCCTCATCCTTTTTCCTCAACATTTTCAGCGCTTTCTGAACTTTATCCGTTTGAATACATTCCTCGCTCCAATTGTCTCTCCTTTCACCTGCGGCGTCTAAAAAGTCTCCGCATGTGCCCCTTTCACCGTCGTCTACGTCTTCCCCGTCTCCGTAAGCGGCTCCGACCTCCATCCCCTCTCCCGCGCCGTAGCCTCTCCACGTCATAATTGCTCGTATAAATCAGCGGCTTCTTTCTCCCGCCCGCTCGCTCGCGGTCTGTTCATCGCGCTCGCGCAAACGAGAATTTTATTGTCCCTAATACACTTTTACTATCATTTGCACTTTCCTAAATTAAGACAAAAATACGACCGGCGGGTTCCGCGCCACCCACATCGCGGCGGGTGGATGAAGGCACTGGCTCGTACGCGAGGCCATCATGTGGAGAAAAGCCCTAGGCGAAGGCGATGTGCACGTGCAGTGGGATTGCGGATAATGTGTGGGTTCTAATTTCCTCTCTTGTCTTATGCCGTTCTATTTTTGTCATTTCTTCCTTTATTCTCCGTACACCATTGAGACAAAACTGGCTGACAATAATCACCCATTAAAGAGAGCAGCTTTAGTAGTTTCAAACGAAAGGATTTATGTTCTGAACGTAAAGGATTTTACTTAGATGTTAAAAATTAATTCGTTGAAGTAAATACCAGGCACTGCGTATAAATCTCATACGAACTATTACCTCGTTTATGATTTACGTTCGTTTTTAATACATATAACGAGACATCTACTTTCTAGACAGATAAAACTGAAACCCTACAAAAAGTAAGGAAATTACTGTTTTCATTTAGAACAAAAATACAAACATTTCTATTTTCCTATTCTACTTTCTATTTTCCTGGGTCTTCGCTAGCTATTCGGAATTGCCACATACTCTTTCTTGCCAGGTACCATCTATCATCGCCAAAAGTACATTTTTTTGTCATTTTCTTAATTTTTCGGTTTCCAATTGGTAGAACAGAAACATTAATTTTAGAATATTAAAGAACACAAAAACCTAGCCGTAAATGGCATTTTTCTTTTAAAAATTATGTGCCGTTTAAGAGAAAATGGCGTTTTAGCACTACTAAAAATGCGAAATTTGAAGCTCATTTTCACAGAAAATTTTTGAGTTTTCAAAATACTTTATTTGAAGTTATTTCACGCACTTACACTCACAAATATAATCATCTTTACAAATTGCGGATAATGTGCATATTAAAGATGTGAGAGATCTTTCAAAAAATTTACATTTATATAATTTTTGAAAAAACAAACAAAAAAGCTCAAAATAAACTTCACGCTATACTAATGAGTGTAATTAGCACTATCCGTTACAAAAGTTTCAAGAAAAAAATTGCAGCCATATACGAGAAAATGACGTTTGAGCATTTCTGAAAATGCCGAAATTTGAGCTACTTTTCACAGAAAACGGTAGTGTTTTCGAGAAACTTTACTTGACATTATTTAAAGCATATATACTCGTAAATATAAGAATGTAAAAAAATCGCCGATAATGTAAATATTAACGACGTGAGAGACAAGTAAAAAAATTTACATTTTGGTAATTTTTGAAAAAAACAACCGATAGACCAAAATGGCTTTTATGTCATTGATATAGTACATTTACCACTATCCCTACCAAAAGTTTAAAGAAAAAATTTGGAGCCGTTTTTGAGAAAAGTTTGTTTTTGTAATTTTTTAAAATTGCACATATTGCACGAAAACTACCAAAATTGTGAAAAACATTTACATTACCTTTATTAAAGAACTCAATATGCAGAACAAATTTTATTTGAAGAAAAAATCTCTATCTTCAATTTTGTAGTTGGAGAAAGACGCCGAAAAAAATTCAAACTTTCACAATTTTCGAAAATTCAGAGCTGTACGTGAAAATCGGACCTATGCCATGTTAAAAAGTGTATTTTCCTCTATTCACACAAGAAATTTAAAGAAAAAATTTGGAGCCGTTTTTGGGAAAAGTTTGAAAATCCCAAAGGGGCTTCATATAAAGTACCCCCAAATTTTAAAGAATCTTTTTCAAAATCACAAAGCTTTGACTAGAATCAGATCGACTGGGGAATATCAATTTTGAAGAAAATCGACCGAACGGTTTAGGCGCTAGCGTTGACCACAGACGGAGAGACGGACGGAATGCCGTCAATCGATTTTTAAGTATAAAGAAGCAACAAATCATGGATTTTGACCACACCACGAGATAGAGGATTTTTTCTTAATTTAGCAACTGGTTTTATCCACTTATTCGTTTTCACGGCCCGGCAATTAATTTTTTTCCGCCGAAAATTGGCCATTTTTTCGCGCAGCATTACATAACTTTCCCTATACTACGTATATCACTCCGTGTATACGTACGTATACGAGAAAGTAAAAAAATATATTAATATGTGCCCAGATGAAGTTAGTTGTCTCTGAACGCAATGATGCATAATGATTAGTAAAGTACTAGACAGTCAAATAGAAGTCAAATAGAATATAAAATTAACTCCAAATATTTCAAAACATTATACTGAATTTAATTTTATTGTTCATAAATGTTCGAGGTTACAACGAGAACGTTAATGCAATAAATCTTCCGCAACTCAATACAAAGCCTTGAAAGTGCCAGCGTGCAAATAAATCGCTTCATTCCAAATACGAGTGGCATTAGAAGATTACAATCGTTTGGACTAAACGGTTGCGATGGTATTATGATGTTACGCGTTAAGGAGCAAAAGCTTTGAAGATTACAGGTTTAGGACTACACACCTATCACTGAAGCGAAACTGTATAAGGGTTGGAATGCTATGAAAAGTAAGCTGACGAAACGACGACCATGAGTTTCAAATCATAGTTTCAAGCCTTGGTTCTATTTAAGCCTATAACACATTGCGTTCATTTTTAGAAGTATGAAAATCCGACGTCTCAGAGCAAAGTGTAAAGAACAAATGTTTTCGTAGTAGAGCGTCATTTGTTTTATAAGCAGAATCTGTTGGTCGGTGGCACACTTTCGACACTTGCTACTTTGCTGGCACGAATGCATTCATTATTGGAGAGAATTCTTACGGCCGTCTGCTCAAATCAAAATTTCTCTTAGTTTTTCTCATCAGTAATGCCCGGAGCAGTTCTTAACAAATGGGTCACAGACTGCGCGCAATATTTCCTTCCTCACCCTTGTGCTCTCCTCACCCCTTATACACATATGTGGAACACTTCCATACCAGTCGGGAGACCGTTCAGGAGCTTAAAGCTTGTCCTCGCTGGAATGGTGCCCCGCTAGGGGAGATACCTGCAAGTGAGAAAACATCGCACGTCGACGTCCGTGTCAGATATTGTGCTTCGGCGAGTGAAAAACACTGCTACCCACCTGGAGATAACATACACTATACTTAAGGGACTAATAACCAAAGAATTTCACTCATTCGCGAGCATATTGTTAAGATTATGTCAATTTAGTTGAAAATTGAAACTACCAATAGCCGAGCCCTTCAATAGGCGTCGACCTCATAACGGTGTCACTAGAATGGCACGCGCCCAAAAAGGGTGGATGAGCGAGGACACGAAGACCAGGTTCTCCGAGCGGGCGCCGACTCCCTCAAGAGCCCACATAACTACGCGTAGAAGCACTCGTAGCTGCTCTCTCGCCGCGTCTTAGCTCATTATTTCATTTTAAGGCGACTTAGAGCGCTCTCCACCGCTCGCACTCTCCCCTAACACTCCCCTCCCCTCCCCCGCGCCCCCACCCCCGTTATGAGATGCGGGCGCCCGCCTCGTAAATTAGGGTGTTTAGGCGGCGCACACTCTGTACCGGAAGTCGCTTTTCTTATCGCGTAAAAGTCGGTCGAGGGGCACGGCTCGGGCTGGACGGGAGCGCGGCGGGGAGCGGCGGCCGAGAAGAAAGGAAAGGGGGGAAAGAGGGGAGAGGGGCTGTTTCGGTAATTACTCCCACAAATCTGCGGACGTTGCAATTACAAACCGGGAAGTGAAACCTAAATCTCGTCGGCCATTGAGTGCGCAGATATGGTCGTGCGCGCGAGAGCACGGCGTCGCCTGGATGGGGTTCGTGGAGTTAGTGGGAGGGATGAAGGCGGCAAAGAGGGATTTTTCCCCCCTGTGCGGCTGAGAGCGGCGCCACGGCCAGGATTGCTGTAGTAAAGTCGACGGGGCGATGTGAAGTACGAGCTGTTATTTCAAAGGATTTGCGAAGTATATTCATTAGGTGGCTTCTTCTCGCCCGCAGCCAATGGCGGCGTGCGGGAGAGCTGAGGAGGAGACCGTCGCCGCAGAGGGAAGGGAGCACTCACGCGGCGCGCGGTCGCGGTGGAGCCGATTTCGACCGAAATTTCGGTCGACCGATTCGATCGATTGATTAGTGATTCCGGACGCGTCATCGAAGGTCATTTGTCCAGTAAAGGCCGCCCCACAATAGCCCGCGAACGGGAACGGCAACGCGAGAGGGAACGTAAAGAAAGTTGAAAGACGCACATCTCAGGTAGGCGTTCACAACACGACGGGAACGCGAAGCTTGACGGGAACGGGGACGAGAGAGATGGTCAACGTTTATCTCGGCCCGGGAACGGGAAGCCTCTTGACCAGTGAAAGTACAGCAAATGGCGGCGAAGCGTTCCAGCTGATCCAGCGCGTGACAGTGGACCGGAGCGGAGTTGAGAGTGGAGTACGATATTAAGGTTAGAGCGTGGATTTCCCAGGTTAGGGCGTGAAGCGAGTTTGATAGTCAGTACTAAGCTGTTTTAGTTCTTTTCAGTAATTACAGTATGTTTTTGCTATTCATACTAATACTTAGAATTAAAATTTCCCACAAAAACATTTGTCTCGTTAAAGATTATAGGAGTTGTTTGTTTATTGATGAAACTTTATATAGTTGTATTTTCCATAAGTTCGTAGAAATTTTTGAATATTTTCATTCTTTTGATTTTTTTATAATTAACATTCTTTCGTTAAAGTACTCATTATTCACCGCAGCACACGCAAACACTACAGGCAGATGAAAAAGCAAAGAGTCTATAGAGTAACGTACTAGCTAAAAGTCCTGGTTTTCGTCGACTGTTTTTTGAAGTTCTCTTTTCTACCTCTGCAGGTTCACAGCGCCGTTTCTCTTCCCGTTGGCGTTTATTGTGAAGCGCGCCTACCTCGCGTTCCCGTTCCCGTTCTCGCTTTCGTGGGCTATTGTGGAGTCTATTCTTTCTAATAGTTTTTCTTCGGGAGGTGGCGATGATTTTACCCAGTTAGACGGTGGGATCCAGTGCCGATCTGCGCATGAGCTGGCTGTTTTACCAACCATATACTTCCCACCAGCGAGGCACAGCCACCTCAGGGACAAGCTCTAAGCTTCCATCTGGACTGCCGCGATGTGTGGTAGTGTAATGCATGTTAGTGTACTCCGTGCACCCGACCAACTTCGTCCAGTCGACCGACGTGGGGCGTTTGGGACCAATAAGTCCAATTCGTGCTAGTAAATGGAAATGAGCATATTGAAACTGAACGACTTCGTCTGAGGTCGACTGGAAATATCGGTTCTCGGACGAAGATTTTTCGCTTGTTTTTGTCGGTTCCATTCGCCCGAAATCAGTTGGAGAGTGAAGACCATCCGTAATACCAAGACTGCGAGTATCTTCAATTCATGTAGATAAGCAATCTCAAGGACTCCTAATGGAGGCAATGGCACGCTTTGTGGCACCGTTGCATTCCACGAGCTTCTCAGCGCAACTAGCGTCTAGGAAAGGAAACTGTCTGTAGTAAGCCCTCCGTTTTCCAACTTGGAGGAATCGCATGTAAAAAAAATAGTATTTGCAAAAAAAATTACATAAAAAACAAACGTTTTTTAATTTATCTAAATGCCGCCCTATTGCCGCCAATTATGAATGCCGCCAATTATTTCACTTGTACAGCGCAAAAGCGTTCAGGGTGACTTTGACTACCCTCAGGTCTGGTGTGGCAAGGTTATTAACTGCGGGAGGGATAATTTCGCGGTGGGGGCATCGACCTTTGACATCGCTGATGTAGAGGGTCTTGAGCATTCTTCTCGAAAATGTTTCAAACAATGAAATGCCGAATTATGGGAATATTCGGACGATTTCGGAGGAAACTCGGGTGCTTACCGGATGAAATCAGTCGGTCAATTTCACTCGCAGTCGTCCGATAGCAAGCGTCCGATATTTCGACTGCACTATGACCGTAGTGTCAGAATGGATCCGTGGTCAGTGGAATTCACGTTCGAGAGAACATGCCATTGAGGAATAAATGTTTCAACCACTCAACAGACCGCAGCCATGCTCTAATTGAATTATACGAATATTGTCGAGTACACGGACGCACTTAGTAATGGCGGCAGACGGGCATAAAACGAACTTGAAATATTTTGTTGTATAGTTTATTCAATAAGGGCGTAAACGAATTTTTTTCGGTAGTTTATGAACAAAAATACCCGTGAAAGACCTTACATTTCATTCTCTAAGATTATGAGAGAGACCTGCAGAGAAATCGATGAAATGGTTGCAGTCAGTTTCTGCCATACGTGAGTCGAACCACACTAATGCAATAGGAATGAACATATTCTTTTATAATCATATTTCTTATTATATATTAACCTTAATGCACAGCCTTCAAGGCCCTATCGATTTTTATTTCCTTTTTACACTGTACAGGTGCATTTCTGAGAGTATGCTCTCTGTCTAATGTTTCTTTTTTCACTTAAGTCAATGGAAAACGAAATATTCTCAGAAGTTATGTAGGTAGGTCCTGAAATTTGGTTATATTAAGTCAATGCATATGCAGCACTTTTAAGGCCCTACCCTATTACTAGTTATTTAAATAAGTAATAATTTGTTTAACGTTCAGAGTACACTTTTATGAAAATTATTAAGAAATGAAGTTATTAAGAACTAAATGTTGCTCCTGGGTGTTCTCGCCAAAGCCGCTGTTACTGTGCTCTTCCATCTTTGTCTGTCTTCTGTTAATCTTATTATTTCAGGCCATTCACAGTCCAGGGTTTTTTATTATTTCGTCAGACCATCTGAATCTACTTCTGCCGCAGCTTCTACTGCTTTCTGTGACCTTAAGGTTAAACACACCTCCAAAACATAACTCTTAGTGAGCAGTTTAAATATTTTTCATTCCATTATAGGTCGCAAAAGAAGGAATGATATGAAGACCAATATCTGATGCAATGCATAACTCTTAGTGAGCAGTTTAAATATTTTTGATTCCATTGTAGGTCGCAAAAGAAGTAATGATGTGAAGACGAATATCTGATGCAATGCATAACTCTTAGTGAGCAGTTTAAATATTTTTGATTCCATTGTAGGTCGCAAAAGAAGTAATGATGTGAAGACCAATATCTGATGCAGTGCATAACTCTTAGTGAGCAGTTTAAATATTTTTGATTCCATTATTGGTCGCAAAATAAGTAATGATCTGAAGACGAATATATGATGCAGTCGAACGCCCACCGGTAGGAAGAATCAGTCGGCCGTTCCCGCCAGTCCTTTTATTCGGCCGGACACGGGTGCGCCCCGAGCGCACCCCAAGGGCTGCGGGAGCGCAGGGGGTGGGTGGGGGTGGGGGTGGGTCCGCGGAAGACAGACGAGCGGCGGCGCGCGTCCATGCGGGTCACGTCGCCCCGACGCGCCCAACCCCACCCCGCCCCCGCCCCGCCCCCGCCCCGCCCCCGCCCCGCCCCCGCCCCCGCCCCGCCCCCGCTCCGACCGGCGATCAGCCCGCGCCGTCGCCGGTGGGGACAGCCCCGAGGACGGCGAAGATGTGAGGATTGCGGGTCGGCGGCGAGGACGTTCGCTCGTGGCTATCCTAGTGATGACGGCGGAGGTTTCCGAGCGAAGTGGGAAGAGCGACCGAGGAGGACTCTGGGCGGTCGATATTGCATCTCAGGAATACATTAGGGGTGAGAGGAGGGTAGGGCACAGGAACAGACGTAAGACGTGGCAGGGAGGAATTTCAGAGTAGCACGGCGTTGAGAAAATAAGGTAGGTACATGGTATCAAAACTTGCCATTGCCAAGTCTCCTTCGTTCGCAAAAAAAGAAAGAAAAATAATGCAAGAAGGAAAGTCAAGAAACCAGAGAGGATGGAAGGAGATTCAGTAAGACGGGAAACAGACTAGGGATTATGAGCTGGAAAATTTTCAGTGGTGGCTATCTTAAAGCTAATAGCGGAATTTTTGGAAGGAGAGGAAAGAAAGAAAATAGAGTGAACAACGGGACAATCATTTGCGATGGATGTAGAATACATCAACGGCCCTATCTACGTGCGAGTCAGTAGTTTGTCACAGACATACAAGCACGGAAGAAATATAAGAGAAGGAATCGTGACAGAAAGAAAAAAATAATGATGATTTAGCATCAACACGTTAGAGTAACATTTTTATTATGATTCAGGTCCCCAAGCCTTTCAGTATCTCTGGATGGGAATAATGAAATGATGCATAGTGCGTAATGATGTTGAAATTAATATTGAGTATTAGGAGAAGAGGGGCACGGGAAACGACAAAACTACAAATGAAGATCTTGGAGCAATAACATGCTATGCCACATTTCTGATGAAACCGAAATGTTAGTGCATTTCAACGCCGCATTGATGTATCTAGATGTTGGATTTTTATTTTAAAGATTTGCTGCAACATGTCTGTAATATTCGTAAATTAATGTTGTATGTGTAGAATGCAATGTCTAAATATTTACTCTTTTTTGTTTTTGAAAACTTAAGTATTGTGGCAAAGCATGTTACTGCCCTGAGGTCTTCAAATGAATCTGCGGTAACTGCAGTCTGTCTTCCAGAAATTCCCCATGGATCGACCGGAGGTCAACCCCTGATTCCCAGACGATATAAAATATGATTACTTTGTACTGACACTAGGACGATGGTCGTTGGTTGCAAAATCACTGATCTCCCTCAGCAGTGGACGTTTATCTCGGTGATGGTGAGCAGGTAGGCTGACAGACTTGAGCGTCGGGGGAGGCACAGCGGTTCGGCGGGAAACGAGGGCGGCGACGCGACGGCGCCGGAGGCCGCAGGGACCGCACGTCTCTCGAGCGGCGGAGGGGGCGGGGCGGCAGGGAACGGCGCGTCTGGGGCGCGCCCTGCACTTTCACCACATCGTCTCCCGCCCGCCCCCTCCCCCCCAACCACACCGCGCCACGCCACGCCAACACCTCAAGACCCTGCCTCACCCTTAGCACCTCGACACGTCACCGGCACGTTTCTGTTACGTTGAGCCACGCCCCCGCCTCAACCTCGCCAGGTCTTGCTACGTCCCCGCCAGATCCACGCCCCATCCACGCCATGTCCACGTTACTTCCTCTCTACGTCCCCACCAGGTCTCTCCCAGGTCCCTACTATGTGTCCGTCACGTCCCCGCCACGTCCACGCCAGGTCCCTGCTAGGTCGCCGGAACGACCCCGCTATGCAACGGGCTCTGGTAACAAAATAGATAAATCCAGTTGCTAAATTAAGAAAAAAATTATCTAACACATGGTGTATTTAGAATCCATGTTTTGTGGGTCCTTCATGCCTAAAAATCACCTGCCCGTCTGTCCGTCCATCTGTCTGTCCTTCTGTGAACAACGCTAGCGGCTAAACCGTTCAGCCGACTTTCTCTAAAATCGATATTCTCCAATCGATCTATGTGATGTCGCGACCTCGTAAATTTGAAACCGATATTTTATTTTAGGGTGATACCTTACACAAAACCAATGGGACATTTTCCAAATTTTCGAAAAAATGGCTCCATCGTTTTTGATTAAATTTTGTTGCTGGATACTGTCAAAGACGTTCAAGAGAATGGTGCAGGTCTCATGCTCGTAAAATGTATTTTTTCGGAAACTGCAAAAATTCAAACTTTTTTCGGGGTCTTCCACCAAACAACAATTATGAAGATAGATATTTTTCCCTTCATTAAATCTGTTCCTTAAAGAGAGATTTTGAAATAAGGTCGTGCACAATTTTTCGAAAATTCGAGTACTTTTGCGTGAAAATATGAGCGAGAAAGTACGTGCTGTTTTAGCACCACTAGTTTCTCCACGCGCGGAATTGTCGTCTTCGGCAGCCGAAGGACGGATCGACGCCGCTCCGCCCACGTCTTGCCCCCGCCCTGGCCCCGCCCCTGCCCCGTCCCGCCCCCGCCACGCCCCGGCCCCCGCCACGCCTCCGCCCCGCCCCCGCTCCGCCCCCGCCACGCCCGCCCCCGCCACGCCACCGCCCCGCCCCCGCCCCGCCACCGCCCCGCCACCGCCACGCCCCCGCCACGCCACGCCCCCGCCACGCCCCCGCCCCGCCCCCGCCCCGCTCCGCCCCCGCTCCTCCCCCGCCCCGCCTCGCCTCGGCTGCGGGCGCGCGTCTACGACCACCTCGGGGCGAGAGCCACCTCGCCCGCCTTATAAGCGCCAAGAGCGGCCGTCGGGAGGCGTTGAACACGGCGTCTGGAAGATGGCTGGTCGATCGGAGCGAGGAAATGCTTTTTATTTTATGGCCCCACCGCCCTGCATTGTCTCCTGCTCGGTTTTTCATACTCTTATATACGTTTAGATATCCATATGCTGTGCAGAAGGAAGATAATAGTAAAGATTTTGTATTTTTTAGATACAGGTTATTTGTGTTTATTGTTACTGAAGCATTCACATTTTTTTGTAAGTTTATTCACTTCGATATTATACATCAATTCTGTGTTTCTGCGGAGATTAGATGATAATATAATTTGAAAAATCATTTTAGTAATAGAGATACGAGAATTAAGAATATAGAAAGTAATAGAGTATTCAATTAAAAAATATTTTTTTATCAAATTATAAGGGACAGAATGTACTCATCGTCGAATGTAGAGACTTATATATATATATATATATATATATATATATATGTATATATATATATATATATATATATATATATATAATTATACATTATGAAGAGGTGTGAAATATATCCTCTTGTCGATTTTCGGAATTTTCTATTTGATTTGGGTGACATAAAAACTGGTATTCGAGCTTTACGAAAGAATTGCAGATCTACACGCGTTCACCTGATATTGCATCAAATTTTTAGAGTGGAACGTATTCAACTTTTCAAGAAGGTCATGTAATTTTCATGGAAATAGGAGATAAGAGGATAATATTGGTCTTTAATTCTGGTGAAAGGTTTGCACTGCATTCAGTTTTTAAGTGAATTGAGGCGATCTTTTTTTCTTCTTCTTCTTTAATATCAAGAACAAACTACTTGTATTTCAAACAAGATACATAATGAAAATTGCAAAATCAAATACATGAAAAAGAACATTAAGTTGCATACTTAACTTGGTTCTATAAATACTGCAAATTATTACAAATGTTCTATTCCTCTCGGGACATCGTATTTGCATTAACGAGAAACGGTATAGAAATTTTATGACACATTCAGTCCTGTACTGGCGTGGCAAAGAAAAGAATTCCAACTCACTGCGCACACGAAGAAAAGAAACGTAAAAGAAAAACAATGTAGGGAAGACGCCAACTGAAACTGCCGCGAGTATCAGCGATCTACAACCCAAAGCTCCCTCAAGCAGATTGCTAACGGAAGGGCGTCGCCAGATGCAATCGTGATACAGCACGGATCTAGAGCGCGACCTGGGAAACTGGAAGGTTACTGTGGTACCACAGTGCCTGCTTGATAACGTCAGCTAACAGGAGGACTGTTGTAGGCAATACACTCTGTACAGAGAAGCCTTCCAATGATTAGAGGAGAGATTTGGTCTTGAAGTCTACCACTTATTCTTTTAAGTTTCTTCTAGATTTTATTGTACGTGTTTCGTAGGGCAACGTCCAAAAATAACATATTATTATTATTATTATTATTATCATTATTATTATTACAGCTAATCCACACTGCGCTCACATTGGCAACTGCGATCAAGTGTTCTGGATATTCTCACCTGTGTCCTGGTCAAGTGTCCTGGATATTATGATTGGGACATAAAATGCCCAATCAGGGTCGTGTATCTCAAAAGAATTATCGCTTTTCCTATCCGATGTGTCTTACCGCATCTCCCTACTGGCCAGTTATAAGCCACGACTCATCTATCTTACGAGGCGGTGTGTATCGATCGCTGTGTTAACGTGCATTAAACCGCGTTTGTACTATAACACAACCTACTTGATTTTGACATGATTTCAATTAGTTTCAATATTTGGCGCATTTTAGAACTCCGTTGGACGTAAATTCCTAAGTGGAATGTTACTATTATGTATGAGTCGTGCTTGAAAATTTTCAGATAAATGTCCTCCTCGTTTCGCAAGTCGGGGATTTATCGTCAATTTCCAAAGCAACCGTGGTATTACCTTTGATGATTGACGTTGTTTCTTAAACATTTGGTGTACAGATCGAGGAAGATAGCGCAAGAAAGAAAATCAGTAGTTTTTCGAACATACATTATTTCATTATTTTCTGTCACTGAATTGAGTCGCGGAATGAAATGATGCAAATGATGAGTTTACGCATGTCCAATTTTTTCAGACGTAATTTCTTGGCATAAAACCACTTTCTTTATTTTGATTTACATCACACTCAATCTCTTTACACGGCGATGTCAATTATCTAAAATTATTTCAGTGATATTTTAATAAAATTGTTTTACAGTATGGAAGAAAAACAATATAGAAACTTTGCAGGAATCCTTCTTTGAGTTTGCACAATGCAGCTTCTAATGTGATACTATGCAGATATAACGTTCCTTTGCCTTACTATTATCGATCTAGGAATCATACAATGCTATTTTATTCACAAACATTAATGCTTACTAATTGATGTCACGATGATGTGTAGTAGATCTTTCAGTAGGAATCAAATCCCAGGTCAATCAAAACTTACTCTGATAGCAATAATAAATACTAACACAAATCAGCTTCTAAATAATGAAGCTATGGTGATTATGTATTGTGAACACTTATTTTCCCGATCACAGGTCTAAATGATCATGGAGTTTTCAAAAGAGTATGGAATCTACTTTAATCATGATCTATTCACATACCAATCTACTCACAAGCTCTTGAGCTTGACTGGAATTTAAAACACAGTTTGGTTAATATAATCGCACGGGCACTTGTTTTTGTGGTTTCAATCCCTACGGCTTTTGAAGATAATGTGGACTAATGGATGGAATCTTGGAGTTGCTTCCAGATGCCAATAATTTCCAGGTATACGAAGACAGGAATAACTCCTTTTAGAGATCCTAATGTCCTTTGATAAAAAAGATACATTTATTATTGAAAAGGGCACAGTGAATTCATGTCTATAAGACACATGAATGATTTCCACATTCAAATGCTTAAATGAAGAAATCCAAATTTCGAAAACAATCTAAAAAGAAAACTTACTTGTGAAATATTTTAGAATTTATTCAGGCTGTGCTTCAAAAACAAAGATGAACCTCATTTCACTTGTCAGTTCATTGACTCATTTGAACCGGGAGTATTAACATTCTCCCATGGAAAATGTCAATTCAGACCTTGGAGGCTAAATCACAACGTACAACGTCCGATGCCGAAGACTTTCTTGCATGTCAACAATGTGCCTACCAACTTTAGGAATTGAAATTTCCTGACTTTTCCCCGACAAAATTTAATTTTTACCTGACATACAACTAAAAAACGTAAAGAATAATCTGGGAAATGTTCTGAAGCACTAAAACGAGCTAGTTGGATGAGTTCTGTTGTCTGTCACACCTACTTCTTTCCTCCATTGTTCCTTTCTATTCCAATTTCTATCACAGAACTTCTGTATGGAATTCCTTAATCGATGCTTCAACGCCTAAAGATGGATCCTATGTTTTAGTACCTCGAAGCAAAATGCGACCAAGACGCGAGCTCAACTTTTACTGCGTCGAATAAGAACACTTGGCTCCGCTCTACTAGTTCTCCTCTCTCTATCAGCATAAAGCAAAACGAGTATACTTCCAAGGAAAGAGGGAAACTCAATTAACCATGGGGTTCACCCAAATCTTGAGAAGTCGCTTCCAAACAACGTTTCTCTTCCACTACCCAATATTCACCTTCGTTGCTCTGACTATCGCCAACTTCATTCATAGAACTGACTACCTAACGACGCTGAAGCGTCTAGACAGCTTGTGTGTGTGTGTGTGTGTGTGTGTGTGCATGGGGCAACCTCTCGGACGAGTGCAGCGAAATGCGCAGGCGCAGAGTGGCTGCAGCGGTTGGATGAGGTCTCTGCGACGCAGAAGTTCCCTGCGCGCGGTGCAGTGGCCGCCCACGCCAAGAGTTTCCTGGCGTGCGGTGCAAGGGGGGGGCACGGAGTCTCCAGCTCTTTGCTACGGAGCGGAGACCAACCCGGATGCAACTCGTTGACCTGATTGTTCCATTCTCAGCTTAGTTCACCCTCTTTTCTTCCCCATTGCTCCCAAAATGGGGAAGTTAAGTCAATCGTTTTTCTTTGCCCAGATGGCTTATGTTGTGAATGTAATAATCCTCCACACACATAAAAAAGCCATAGAACCAAATTTTGAAATCTCTGTATGCTAAATGTTGATTTATTCGCTAAAGCAGATGCAGTAAAGTAGATGATTAGATCGCTAAAGTATTGTACGCTCCTATCCTCCTATCCGGAGTCCGTATTCATGACTTGCGACGGTTCAAACCTCCTAAAATGACGCTTATATGCTTCATTTTTTCTGTTGATAATCGGAGGGAGATACCGAAATAAATCTAACAGTGGTTAATCTGCACCGAAGTTTATGAAATAATTTGTAACACTGCGGATACAATTCGTTGACCTTCAATCTTCGCGTAGTTTAATGGCCGAAATTCACACACATTCTTTCTACATGTTAGAAGTAGGAGAAGTACGCTACTTCTGGACCAGTGATGACGTCACGAGCCCCCGTGACGTCATGACCCCGTGACGTCATGACCCCGTGACGTCATGACCCCATGACGTCACGACCGGGTGACGTCAGGGACCCGTGACGTCAGGGCCGCGTGACGTCAGGACCCGAGGACGTCATGCCCGGGTGACGTCAGGACCCCGTGACGTCATGACCCCATGACGTCATGACCGGGGACGTCATGGTCGGGAGGACGTCAGCACTGGTCCAGAAGTAGCGTCGATGTGCGCGTGGCTGAAGTGGTGCCTGTTGCACACACGTCGACAGCGGGGGGTGTGAGCGCACGTGGGTGGCTGTGGGGGTGGGTGGGGGGAGGAGGAAGAGGGGGAGGTGGTCTTCAAAAAGCCCGCTCGGCCGGGGCGCGAACCAGCGAGGTGCGGTGTGGGAGGCCGGCACGCTAGCCCTGCGCTACGGCAGCAGGCTTAGAAGTGGAGGCGAGCGAGGGGATGGGAAGGTGCGCGCGCTTGGGCGGGGCGCGCGTGCGACGGTGGCGCGCCCTGTGAGCGAACAGGGAAAGGGGACCGCGCGACGGTGGCGCGCCCTGTGAGCGGGCAGGGAAAGGTGACCGTGCGACGGTGGCGCGCCCTGTGTGCGGACGGGGGCATGCGACCGCGCGACGGTGGCGCGCTCTGTGAGCGGACGGGGGCATGCGACCGTGCGACGGCAGGGGAAGGAGAATGAGAAAAGGAAGACATGCAGTGGAAGCGGAGGAGCCGAGGGATGTCTTTGCACAGAGAGGTGTCACCAGAGACAAATAAAAAATCACAATGAAATGAATATGATGATGAATATATTTGTCTTATATATACAAATCATAAACAAACAATATACAATACAATAGTTTTTTTTTTTTTTTTTGTGAGCTGAGCACACACATGTCCACACACACACACACACACACACAATGTGTCATGACCAGCAAACACACACACACACACACACACTGCGTGTTGCGCAAGCTGAATGATGACTGTCTCTCACGGCACGTGGTAGGGTCGGGGGAACACACACACACTACAAAACACCATGTTGCACAACGTCACGCGGAGCGGCACCGGTGGTGGCGGTGACGGTGGTGGTGGGGGTGGGGGTGGTGGTGGTGGTGGTGGCACTGTTGGCAGCGGCGTGGGAACGTTTCGTGCGCTTGCGCAACGTCGCGGCGTGGCACTGCTGACAGTCACGGACGAGAGGTGGCGCGACGAAATCCGAGACGTCAGCGAGACGGGACCGATGATGACGTCGACAGGGGCGACACTCCTGGAAGCAGGTCTCCCGACGCAGGTGCACAGGTAGTCGTTTCCACACCGTGTCCACTTCTTGAGGACGAAGGAGCAGGAAGACACAGGCTGGCAAATGACGAAGAATGTTCGAAGGAACGGCAGAGAGGGGCAGATTCTCCTTGTCAAACTGTATGTACGCCGTGAGTGCCCGATCGATGTCGTCACTGGCGTCTTTGCGGCCCTGCACGTAGTGAACGTGTTGCTGCGTCATGATGACGAGAGGACGAGAAGTAGAAGTGAAGTGAGGCGGTGGTGGTCGGTGTGGCGGTTCATATGTCCGCCTCACGTGTCTCTCGTGCGTCAGCGCCGCTGTGCAGGCAAGCTCGCACCAAGATAATCTCCAACGGTGTGAACCGTTGGAAAAGCATAGCATGTGTACACCAGTCAAAGAGGGCGATGAGATGACGCGTGGTGATGCGCGACACCGCCGCCTGGTGCGGTGTCAAGGAGCGCTCCACACAGGTCTCGAGGCGCGGGCAGCCCCATTTCTCCAAGTCGATGAAGATGCACGCCTGCGGCGCAAACGGCCGCAGCCAGCCGACCTTCTGCAAGCCCTTCACGCAGATGAAGGCGGCCCCGCGCCTCTGCGCGTCCGTGAGCGTGACGCGAAGGTGCTCGTAGGGGATGGGGTCGACCTCATCGCCATACGCCGTGAAGGGCTCCGTTGTCGTGCTGATCCAAGGTGAGACCGCTCGTGGCTCCTGAAAGATGTACGTGGCGACGGGCAGGGTGGGCGACGGGTCGGCGGAGAGCGGCACGACGCCCACCTCTTTAAAGGTGAACGTCTTCTTCCCTGTCTGCACACCCTGGACGTCCACGAGCAGCGTGCTGCGCAAGACGCAACGCGCAAGTTCCACATGACTGGCGTGGGACATACCGTATCGCGTGAGCGCAGCGTTGTGGTGGACGTGTGCGGTGCAGACGTCGGAGAGACAGTGCGGTGAGGAGTCACTGAGGGAGGGACTTATAATACAAGCGGTGGTGGGAGGACACCACGTGACGGGAGAGGCAGAGGAGGGGGCAGGTACGTGCAGCGTGAGCCTGACGCGACGTGCGGTCAACATGACGGCGTGTGGCTAAGTGTACATGTCTTTGGCGGGAATCCAGGAGTTGTGCCGCGCGTCAAAGCCGAGCCATTTCACGAAGCGCAAAGGACCCTTTTTGCGCAAGACGCGCTCCACCAAATAGTCCTGTGGGAATCGGGTCCGTTGTAACTCTTCGAGATAGAATCTACCGGCCACCAGCTGGCCGGAGGCGTCGGTCAGCGTGTAGGTGACAGGGTTGGAGAGGTGGACGCGGTCGACCGTAAAGATTTCGGTACTCCAGGAGGGTGTGTAGCCTTTCGCGAAAACCGTCTTGTGTTACTTACACGTACGCGATCGCCCACACGCAGGCGCCGCCACCGTGGATCGCTACGCTTGACCGCCGCGTAGACACTGTGCATGAGATCATCGTTCGTGACCGTCTTTGGCGCCACGCCGATCGAGCGATGGATACGGCTGTTGTAGTCCGCGAGGAGGCCGGGCAGCATGTCGAGCCATTTGTACGAGCCCTGTGCGGAAAACCGCTGCCACATCCTGCCTTTGAGCGTGCGATTGAAGCGTTCGACGACAGCTGCCTTCATCGCGGAGTACGTGGAATAGTGACGTATCCCGCGGTTTTTCATGAGACGGGTGAAGGATGCGTTGAAAAACTCCTTGCCGTCGTCGGTGTGGAGGAGCGCCGGACAGCGCCCGGAGCGTGAGAGGACGCGCGCGAAGGCTTGCGTCACGAGCTCGCCTGTTTTGCGTGCAACGGGCTCCGCCCACGCGAACTTGGAGTAGACATCGATCACAGTGAGAATGTAACGTTTGTTCCGGTTGAAGCGCGCGTACGCCAGCATGTCCACGAGATCCGCTTGCCATAGATCGTCCAGGCCGCGCGTGAGCACCCTGCGACGACGGTAGCGTTTCCGAGCGGGCGCATGGAGTTCCCGTGCGATACCGGCACGCACGTGGCTGACCGACGCGCCACGCACCATGCTTAACGCAGAATGCCTGCAGCGCGCAGCTCCTGTTCTATTTGATAAATATCACCGTCGTGCGCGTCGTGGCCGGCCGCACGTGACGCGTGGAGCACCCGCAGGCGTCGGACGAGCGTGTTGGGATCACGCCAGTACGTGACGGACGGTCGTGAGCCGAAACGCAAGCCGCGACCTGTGTGTTGGCGACGAAAGATCAAGGGGCGATGTAGTCACGGAACTTGACAGTGTTACGTCCACGCAAAGCTTGTCGCCCTTGAAACTGTGTGCGAAGGACGTTGCTGTCTTCCAAAATGGCTTTGTACGCCCGTCTGTCTTCTGTGCTAATCGACGTCACGCGGGGTCGCTTCTCAAAGAGGAGCCCCAGTAAACCCTCTGTGGCAGGGTAGACGCGGTTCGCCACCGTGAGCGTGTCGTGATCGAGGTGAATGGGGATGTTACCGATATAGAGCTGAGGATGCGGATCACCGTTCTGGTACACAAAACGTGGACCGAACCACGGGTCGGTCAAATGGGAGACCATACGACTCAAGTAGGTGCGGTAGAGAGCGTCATCGCGAATGGGCCGCCGCTGCAGGTACCGTGTGGCGTCGCCCACGACGTGACCGTCATCGTCGCCGTCGCTGTCCCCGAAGACCTCTTCGGGGCCTGCGGGTGAGCGAGGTCGGTGAGAGAAAGGACGGACCGGGCACGGGCCGCTGCGGCGTGGAGGTGGACACGGGGTCGTGCGCGGCGAAGTGTGGCGTGTCCAAGCCGACTTCGTCGCCGGCGAGGAAGGCGTCGACAAGAGGGACGCTCACGCGTAGCGGATGCATCACCAAAGGTCGTGGCATCACCGTCGGACGGGAACGGTGCATCATTGGTGTGAGTGAGGACTTGTTTCAGAGGCTCCTTCACGTAGATGTCGAGCAGGCGTTCCCGTTCGACCTCGCCTCGGCGTAGAGCGTTAACCTTGTCGCGAATAGCACGACGCGCGTTCTCGATTTCGACACCAAGACGCTCGGCTCGGGGAAGCGAAGTCGTCGCGTCCTCGTCGGGCACGGCATGGATGGGCGGACGACGGCGGGGGGCGCGATGCAAGGTAGTCATCGCAGCGCGACGCACCTTCTTGCGAATGGCTTCCCGGGTGCGGAGAGCAGCACGAAGGAGTGTCGGTGTGGCGTGCTGACCGCCGATCTTGCTTTTGAGGGACATGACGGTACCCACCCCGAGGGCCGCCGCACGTTCCCCGAGAGTGGCGTCACGCGCTCGCACGCGGTCAAACGCTCGATCGGCGAGCACCCGATCCGCCGCTTGACGCGCGGGCGTGTCTTTGTTGTTGTGATAGGCGATATCGTGGTCGCGACAGGCAGCGTCCTAAAGGGTTGACACCCTGGTCCCCGCGCGCCAGACGTGTTTGCAAGCGGGTGCCGGGCCCGCAGAACTGGTAGCCCGGGATGTGAAGTTCGAAGGGAAGCGCATCGATGGCCCGATTCAAGAGGTTGCCCAGTAGCCCACGAGCGTGGGGTTGTTTGCGTCGCGGAGGCATCGTTGCGGGGCAACTGACGCAAAACGCGGACACCGAGGTGTATTTACGTGTTATACGGGGGAGGCGACGAAAAACCGATCAAACCCGGCGCGGTAGCGACCCTTGTCGACGGGGCGGTGTCTTGTCAATGACGAGAAAGGAAAACGGTTCACGCCACACCTCTTCACACATCACTTTGAAAGCGGCGAAGGAGGGGAAATCCGTGCCGACGTGTTCCCTGTAAAATGTGATCCAAATTGGTGTCGTCTTGACGAAAGGCGATGATGAGATTAGCGTTGTCTCGCACGAGTTGTTTAGGGACCTTCGTGTACGTCTGACAGAGGTAGAGCACGTCGTGATGTTTGTGGCGACCCGCGGCGAAGTAGGTTCTGATGCAATCCTGTCGTTCGGTGGCGACATCATCGAAAACAAAGACGCTGTTCGGTTTCGCCTCCTCCGGGGGAGAACGACACTGTCGTGGTCGGTGTACACGTGCAACGAGACACCCGCGCCCGCCACCCTCGCATACAGCGCGCAAAAACGTGTAGAGTGGTTGATCGACGGTTTTCGCGTACAGATAGATGTGCTCGAACTTGAGTCCGTTCGGCATGGTGAGGAGCGTGAACGTCGTTAACGTTTTTCCCGCAACCCGAAGGGCCGATGAGGAGTGCGCGTACGCTGTCCGGCAACAGAGGACCGTGGCGCCCTTCCACGTCGGGCGGTTCCTCGCCTAACACGGGCATCACGTTACGCACGGGCAGCGACACCGGTTGCGGCAGAAAGACCATGAGGCGTGCGCGTAGGGGTCGTCGTCGCGGACTGCCTGCGCCTCCCGTGGGGACCACGCATGTATATATATATAAGCAGTGTCATTCCGTCACGTTGCACCCATAATGGATACGTTCGGACGGGCGCAACGTGTCGTACGCAGGAGACGAGAGGGGCAAGGCGGGGGCGCCGGAGGCCTACGTGAATAAGAGGACCGCCGACGCGCTGCAAGAGTGCAAAGCACATACGGCGAAAACCGCCCTCTCCTCAACGGAAACGTGTTCGACGCGAAGAAAAAACGGATCACGAATGTCGGCGCCATTGTGAACACGACGGACGCGTGCTCGCTCTATTCCTCACGACCCGCGTGCCCATGTTCAAACGAGACAATAAAATACTCATCGTGGACATGAAAGGGGCGCGCGTGCTCACG
This sequence comes from Acheta domesticus, assembly GCA_031308135.1. NCBI lineage: Eukaryota > Metazoa > Arthropoda > Insecta > Orthoptera > Gryllidae > Acheta > Acheta domesticus. Next base: position 192,774,696 of record JAHLJT010004567.1, read on the forward strand.
GTGGCGTTGCCCCAGGGTCCGCAAGACGCTGTGAACAAAGCCTACGCGGGACAACGTGGTACCGATGGACTACAAAAAGGCGGGCGTGTTGGGCGTGCGAAAGCGACGCCTCGTCGACCTGGCGACCCCGCAAGAGCCACAAGACGCGTGCACGAAAGCGTACGTCGACAGCATGATGACGGAGCACAGCCCCATTGACGTGACACAGACGAACGTGATGAAGATGGGGAAGAGGCGACTCGCGGAGGTGTTGCCGCCGGAGGAGGAGGACGATGCGTGTACGAGGAAGTATGTAGAGACCATTTCATGAAGAAGAACATGATGTCGGTAGACGAAAAGCATCATCCAGACGCCGTGCAAGTGTACAACCGACGTCTCATGAATGTGCACAACCGACCGATTCGCAAGATGCAGTGACCCTGTCGTACATGCAACAGGCCCTCGTCACCGCGCTCAGTGCGTTGACGCCGGTCTCCCTCCTCACCATCGAAAGCCTGTACCCGCACCCACCCTTAACCCATCCTGCCGGAAAGTGGTACATGTTGCCGACGGGTCGTACCAAGTTTGTGATACCGTGCGACGGCACGCTTGCACTGCGCAACGCTGCACCCCTACTCATGTTGCTGGCGGTGTACGTGGACGTGCACGACTACAACAAGCTCCCCCCGCCGTTGAAAACTCACGATGAACACACCCTTCCGGGTGAAGAAGGGACAGACGCTCGCCTTTCGTCTTCTGCAGGAGTCGCCCACAGCACATATGGACGATTACCATTTGTACCTTCTCTTCGAGTATCGTATGGCGCTTCCGCTCACGTCACCGTTGGACACACGTGCGTTGTAGGATGTGTTGGTATAAAGGTTGGACCGTGACGGGTGGAGTGGTCAGTCGCGAGGGAGGCGCACACGTGTGAAGGAGGAAGGAGTGTGAGTTCAATAGAGAAAGAGAGAGAGAGAGAGAGCGAGTCCCATGCGGAACCGCCCCACGATGACGAGTGAACCATCGAGCACTGGTGCCGGTGGAGGAGGAGGCCGGAAACGCAAGAGCAAGAGTCGTCAGAGACGAGGACGTGTGCTTCCCATCGCAAAACGAGGAGGGTTTCTCCCGCTGTTGGCCGCCCTAGGCGCGATCGGCTCGCTCGCGGGCGGCGCGTCGGCCATTGCGAATGCCGTCAACAACGCAAAGCACGCGAAAAAGGTGTTGGAAGAGGCGATACGACACAACAAAGTGATGGAGGGCAAAGGGCTCCGTCCGCGTCGACGCGCCCACACAACAGGGAGAAGAAGAAGAATAAATAAAAAAAAAACAATCTGCGCTGAAGGTGACTGAACGTGTTCCGGAGCGTGTCCTCACGCATCGTGAAGTGACGCACTACGCAAAAGCATGTGGTCTCCCGTATTTCCGAGGCGTGTTTATGCGCGAACAGCTGCCGGCGCGACCGCGACGACGCGAGTCCGGCGTCATCAATCTGGATGATGTGCGTGGGGAAGGGACGCATTACGTGGCCTACGTCAAAAGAGGAACACATGTGCGCTACTTTGACTCCTTCGGACTCCCACCGCCGAGGGCGTTCGTACGCTACGTCGGACCCGACGTGACGATGCGTTACAACATGAACCGTGTGCAGGCGTTTGACAGCGAGAATTGCGGACGGCTGTGTTTGCAGTTTATATATGAGACGTCACGAGAACTGGACAAGGCCCACTCCTAGTATGACGACGCTCACGTTGACACTGGTAGGGGAGGGATCGGACGTTGACGGTGCGGTACGCGCCGCCGCTCGACTTCGGAAACGTGCCCCACGAAATGGCGCTCACTGCGCTTCGGACGGTCAACAACGTGGAGAACGTGCGACAGGGTTGCAACACCTTGACGTTCTCCGCCACGGGAGAGCAGGCGGGGAGGACCCGCGTGACCCTCCCCACGGGCACGTACACCTTGGACGACATCGAAGCGTTCGTCCAGTCGGCCTTGCGTGCAAGCGTCCTAGGCGCAAGTCACGTGTTTCATTTGCGAGGCAACATCAACACACAACGCTGCACAGTGGAAACGTCATTGTACCTGCATTTCGACGAAGCCGATTCGATCGGTGCTTTGCTTGGGTTTCCGAAACGATTCTACCACCGACCAGCGCACGACCAGCCCGAAAAACCGACGATGAGAAGACAGGAAAGGCGGTAGACGTCGACAACGGGACAGCACCGGCGCGCGCAACGCTGATCGGACGATTTCGAGTGGTTCATAGAATGTAATGTCGTAGAGAGCGGCTATATAAACCACAAACCCTCGCACGTGCTTCATCACTTCCACGTCGTCGACCCTCCGGGCCACGTGGTCACGGAAACACCCGTCCATCCCGTCTTCCATCGTGTGACGCGGACGCGCATCGAGGAGCTGACGCTGCGTTTGGTCAACGCCCGAGGAGAACCTATCCGCTGTCCGAAGGACAGTCCCTCTTCGCTGCACACTCCTTGTGCGGGCCGTGCGTGGTGGAGGTTGATCAGCGTATCAGCATGCGAGCTCGCTTGCCGCCGCGCCACAGAGTACCGTGTCCCCCGATAGCGCTCACGTCGGTGAGTCGACGTGTCCTGCGAGAGCTCGGTTACGTGTTGAGAGCGGATCAACAACACCAACAACAGCGGACACGCCGTGACGGACGGCCACGGCGCACGCGCGCGCCACGACGAACACGTACGCGCATCGCCAGACACACACGCGTGTAGTCTGTCATGTATAGTACGTCACTCGTCCATCGTTTCACCATCCCTCCTCCTCCTCCTCCTCCCTCCTCCACCTCCTCCTCCTACTCGATGCCTGTCGCGACCTGAACGATAGCAGCCCGGTCAACATGGAGAAATGCCGCGTCATGGTCGGCGCGACGATACTTCTTCATGTATAAGACGTCGTGCTCGTGCGCAGGCCGCGTCACAGTGTGCCGTGACTCGCGATAGCGCTCACATCACCGAGGCACCCCCCCACCCTCCTTCCTTTCCACCAGCAGCAGCAGCAGCAGCAGCAGCGGACACTTCATCATGCCGTCCGTCAACGTAGAAAACGTGCTCAACGTCGACTTGCTCGAACACAAGGTGCCATCATCGGTAGTGAAATACACGTCTATAGACCTTTCAACGACGCCTTCGACCACAATGACACGTTACGTATCCCTATACAAGACAATGATGGCTACACGGTGCCCGGCGATAGCGTGCTCGTGATCGAGGGCAAAGCCGTGAAGACCGCGAACAACCGCTCAGGCGACGCCGTGCAAATGGGTGACCAACAGCCTTCGCGCATCTGTTGGCCGACGCACGCTAATGAACTGAACAACATCGAAGTGGACAGAGTTCCCGCTGGCCCGGTATCACCAGCACCCTCAAGGGTCTCGTGGTCGTTTTCCGCGGAGGAACGTGAACGCTGGCGTACGCGGGATGGCCCCGCACCAGCGACGAATCAACCCTCTCGCATCTCAGCAACGCGACCACAGGGGCTTTCTCTGTGCGTATACCGTTGCGATGCCTGCTCGGTGTGATGGAAGACCATCGACACATCGTGACGGGTGTGAAACAGGAATTGGTGCTCACACGTGGCAGTCACGATCACGACGCCCTTATCACAACCGAAGCAGTGGGGTCGGAGACGCCGTCCACGGTTGTCTTGACGAAGCTCGAATGGCACATGCCTCGTATTCGCGTAAAGGCGGAAAACCACATCCGCATCCAGAACCTCATCCTCAAACAAGTTGCCTTGCCGATGGAATTTATGGCGTGGGATCTGCACATCTTCCCGAATGTCCCGAGCACCCAAGGTTGGGTATGGCCGGTGAAGACGTCGTCGGCCGTGGAATGTCCTCTGTACGTGATTGTTGCTTTCCAAAACAGATCGCAGCAATAAACTCCGAGCGAACGCGTCTGCTTACGACCACTTGAGCGTGACGAACGTGAAGGTGGTCATTAACGAGAAGGAGTACCCGTATCACGACCTCGATGTCGATATGGCTGCAGGACGACTCGGTGAATGCTTCGCCCTGTTCCGGGCGTTTCACGGGAGCTACTACAAAGCAGTGGAATCGGCATCGGCAGTGACACGCACCGACTACAAGGACAAGTATCCACTCTTCGTGTTCGATTGCACAAAGCACGAGTTACCAACACTAGGCAAGCGGTGGACACCCGCATTCATATTGGCACAAAGACCAACATTCCTGCCAACACGACTGCGTACGCGCTCATTTTGCACAAACGCACCTTTGAGTACATCCCCGTGAACGGCACGGTGCGAAAGGTGCCCGTCTAAGACCTACGCGAGAAAGAGAGGACGAGAAGACTCGCGCCCGTAGAAGCATGTGTGTTGTGTGTGTGTGTGTGATACGATATGAAACATCGCACTGTCTATTGTAAAAACGACCCTCACGAACGTCAATAAAGATTGTTGTCTGTGTGAATCAAACCGGTGTTGTTGTTGTTGTTTCTTTTTTCCTCCCTGTGTTTTTTTTTTTTCTTTGGTGTGTGGATATTGTCATTCGTTTTGAATGTGGGGTTGGGGCATGACACATGTTGACAATGGGTTTCACAGTCTCTCTCTCACTCTCTCTCTCTCTCCCACTGCACCTACACACACACACACACTTACATTCTCTCCATTACGGCGATTGGGGTGGCGCGAACCTGCCGCTCGCGGGGTCCCCGCTCTCGGAGCCAATGGGAAGGTCGTGGTGGTGGTGGGGTGGTGGTGGTGGTGGTGGGTCCCTTCCTCACCGGCGTCCTGTGTGGAGGAACGTTCTGTGACGGGCATGGTCACGTGACGTGGCTGGGGTTGACCTCTCCATCTGACACAACACACACAACACCACATACACCCTGATGGACGTGTGGGTAGACGCACGAGCACATAAAAAACAACAAAAAAAAAAGACCACAGGGCATGTCATCACGCGTCAACACTTACCGGCAGCCAACGCTACACGAAGGAGAAAGCGGCATCTGACCCGTCCGTTCGCGTTTGCATTCCACGCAGTGGCGGATGAGCGGTGGGTATCCCGTGATGCGACAGTAGCAGCACGGGAGGTGAACCGGAAACACCGCCGACACGCCTTGATCAAGGGGTCCCTGTTGCATGACGGCAGGCAAGGTGTCGAACACAAAGTCGACCTCCAACGCCATCACCGTCATTAAAATGTACTTCGGAATGCGTGCGAGTTGATTCGCCGTCATGCCGAAAGGGTGCGGTGATGGTGCCAACCACCACAGCAGAAAGCCGTCCTCTGTGTATTTGTTGACCTACGACTGCAAGCCAGGGGTGACGCACACACACACACACACACACACACACACACACGATGTAGACAAAGGCGTACACATACCACTGAGGGAAGTCGCACTCCCGACGGGCGAACATGCCGGACATCCCGGACGAAGGGCGGAGGACCGTCCGCAACGTCATTGGCCCGGCGGTACAGTGCTTCGGGGCAATGACGCGGGACAGCACAGCACAGCCACTGCTGGGACGCGACGGGGCGTGGGTGCCCCGGGGCAATAGAGACAGCCTTGCCGGCGGGTCCTTCCGCAGGTGCTCTGGAGGCGTGAAACACCCAGAACACGTCCGCGGCGGCCACGGTTATCAATAAACTCTTTTGGAAATAGTCGCATCTGCTGGGCCGAGAACGAGGTAATCGTTCGATGGTCGTCCCGACCACCACTGGCAGGACGAGGTTTCCGTCGCTGCTCGCGTTGACGTGCGTCATGGTGCAGACGTAGATGGTGCAGGGATTATGCCACACGATCCT